>CM070636.1:28529950-29157394 GCA_036346255.1 Ampelocalamus luodianensis | reverse complement strand
TAGATTAATTGTGAATGCTTGATCATGATTGCATGTATTTGATACATGATAGCGATGCATAGTTTCTGGCATGATATGTGTATTATTAATAGTGAATGCTCAAAGTATGATTAAGTTCTATTCATATATGATGTTATTGCTATTGCATGTTGATGATGAATAGAGTAACTGTGCATATGTATATTGAGATCATGTTGAGACTTGGTCACGTGGTGACCAAGCATTTATATCTTTGAGGTCATATGACGGGCTTGAGGTCCTCACACTTGTGGTGTGTGGGCTTGAGGTCTCCATTACTTATGAGTATTGGGCTCTTGGTCCTGTGCTTGTGACCACAGCATAGGTATGCAGCGACGGTTGTATACCTTGCATTACCGGTAAAATGCAAAAAAAGTTAAAGAGAAAGGATGCATTCAGTATTGCATATGCATGTGGTGTGGTTTAATGCAAAGTTTCTGGAAATGGATGCTGATGTTATAATTTTGTATTGTAATGTCTTTTATATGTACTTGCTGAGTCTGTGGACTCACTCTTGCTGTTGTTGTTGTTTTAAGTACCCAATACAAGAATAACATGCATGGGAGGGAGTAGCCATTTGTCGCACACACACTGCCATGAACCTTTATAGTTGTTTAGATTTCAGATCATGCCTTAATAAATGAGCAAACTACTTAATGGATTTATTATGGTTATGCTTTACGTGCTGATTATTTGTAATGATGATGATTAGCATATTTTGGATACCTATGATTATGCTTTAGTCATTTAGCATATCTTGAATGCTTATTGATTATACTGAATGTTGGATTGTTTAATTATGATATTCATACCTGTTGGAACCCCTTGTTTAGTTAGCTATACAAAGGAGGTTTTGCCAAAATTTTAGTAAGGTGTCGTAGTTTTATCTCGCTATATTGTTAGTTTAGTAGCATTCCGTGCTCATGTTGGGTCAAAAGTTATAGTAGCATGTGCTCCCCACACTCTTTGGCGGAATGTCAACCTAGTCATCCCGCAAAAGGGATGGTTCTATGTTAGTACTGGTGTCACTTTAAGGAGTTTGACATAATAATTTTTGAGACTAGGCTAGAATAGAAATTGACGTGGAGACAAGACGCACTAAAGTACTTAGTGCTATATAGCAAGCAGAAAAGCATACTTAGGTTCTTGCTAGGTTTCTATTTTATTAGCGTGGCCCTAATCGATTGCTCGATACCAAGCTGCACTGCTGTGTCATTACCCCAATGTGGAGAGTATAGCCACATAACAAGGTAGCATTTTCTCGCCCATTGAAACGAAAAATAGTTGGCACTTAAATATGGCCCTTATCCGGGTGAGAGTTTTGTTGGTCCTTATATATTAGCCATATGTAAAGGGTCCCACCTCTTTCCTCATCTCTTTCCCTGCCACAGCCCCTTTACCATCCTAATATTTCTCTTGCAAGATAGCAGCTCATCTCAAATTGCATTTCTCTTTTCTCATTCATCATCTCTTTTCTCTTTATCTCCTTCATCCAATTTGATTTTGAGAGATAGTTTTGATGCACTTATATATATGATACAACAAAGTAACGTTTACATTTAATATAATTAGATTGGTGTTTAAGAAATAGGCTTGCCTTCGTATTCGTAGTAAAGATCCACACATCGAATTTTGGATCACTTACTCCCGCCTATGTTGGTTCGTCCTCTACAATTATATGATGCATACAAATAGTAAATAAATACTTAGTTGTTTTTGGTGCTACTAGGCGTACATTAGTTAGTTGATTTTCTTTGTTAGCATATTTTAATTTAATAATATTTTTCGGGTCCCCGCTAGGTTAACACTCCCCAACTACGCTTGTTCTACGATTGTACTAGCTCTGGAATCATTGGTTGCCTATTCTCGCTTTTATTGTACGAAAAACAAAATGCTACACGTACTCGCATGCAACTAGGTCTATTAAATTTTACTCATGCAAATATGCCTAATTGATTTTACTCAGGTGTGCAAGTACTTATTTACTCCTCTAAATAAATTCGGGGTACGCGTTTGTTAATAACGGACTCACCAGTCTGTGCTAGGGGTGATATTTTCCGGGTGTTGTTTAATTTAGTTATTCTATCATGAATAATTATTTCTAACGCACTGCACTATTCGCCTAATTTATTGAGTTTTATCGCATTAATTTATTTATAAAGTCTCCGACAAATTTTGTACCTTTTCTCGCTTTTTATTTCCCACGTGTGTCTTGTCGCTAATTTTCCTCACGAGGCTCATGACTTGGTTTGGTCCAACATCTACACAACGTTGCCACTTAATATTACTGGTGCTCAATCTACTGCTAGATATATTACTACTACTCCCTAAAATTTACCTTTTTACCTTTTACCTAATTTTCCCTTTTTTTTCTTAATTTCTCTCTCTCTCTCTCTTTACCATTTCTCTCTAAGAGCATTCACAATGTTGTTTTAGAAGAGGGTCTTAGAGGAGAGAGAAGATGTGAAAGGGGACTACACATTGTAGGAAGGGGGCTTAGGAGAGAGAAGATGAAGGGGGGCTTAGCTAGGAACTAGTTCCTATGAGGAGAGAGAAGAGGATTGAGAGAGAGGTTTTATTTGGGTGTGGGTCCCACTAATAGAAGAAAGGGGTACTACACATTGTAACATTTTTACGCACTTAAGACCCAGTTATATGTGTCACCTTAAAACCCTCGAAGGGGTCAAACATTGTGGATGCTCTAACTCCCACTTAATCTTCATCTCTCCTTCCATTTCCTTTGGCCGAAAGCCTGCTCTCTCTCTCTCTTCCTCCTCTATTTTTTCCATTCCCCATTCTTCCTCCCTGACCTCTTTCTTCCCCATTCTTCCTCTTCCTTGGTGAATGCTCCTTGCTCTTGGCACTCGCCCGTGCCATTCCCGGCTCGTGCGCGCTTGGTTGCCAAAGCCACCACCTCCGCGGCCACACCGCGCCGTGCCTCTCGCTTGTCCCTGGCCGGCCACCGCGTGCCCTGCGCCTCGCTACGGCTCGGTTGGCTCACCAAGCCGCTTGGTTTGGGAGGCGGAGGCCCGGATGCGGCTTCCTCCTACCTAGAGTTGATTTTCCCACTTTTCCCCTTCTGTTGTTTTGATTTTAATGTGTAGGCTTGATTCAAGTTTTGATTTGTGATGTTTGTTGCTTATGCATGATTAAGGTGATGGGGGTGGCTGCTATGGCTAGCTACGGCGGGGCTTGAGGCCTCCCGCACGTCGGGGAGTGCTAGGCCGTCGGGTGCTCATAGTCAATGCGCGACAGACACCATCAATGCTGAGGTATACTACTCCCCTCTACTCTCTCTGCCCCTTCCTTGCTCTGTGATGGATTGGGTGATGATATGGTTGATGATATTGCTACTGTGGTGGGTTCGGTTTGGGCAAAAATAGAGATGGGGAGGAAAAGAATGGTGGTTTACCTCGGTTGGCTTGGTCGGTTTAGGAATGGAATGGCAGTGCTGGGTTGGCTGTGGTGGTGATGGTGCTCTCCACTTGTTCTTGTTGGTCCCTTCTATTGCTTCTAGTCCTCCTTGTCCTTGTCCGCTTGACGTGGTCCTCGGTGGTCGTTGATGGTTCTCGGTCATTGCTAATGTCGTCCTCGTTCCGTCATCTTCCCCAACTCCTTTGTGCTCCTCTCCTCCTTCACTCCCTCTCTATGGGTGTTTTTGGTTGTGATGGCAATGGTGTGGTGATGCTTGGCTTGTTTTCGCTCTGGCCAAGCAAAGGCATTGGCTTGTGGTTTCGATGTTGGTTGGCTTTCGATTTGAGGTAAGGAAATGGGGTTGGATGTTGGCTTTGCTTGCTAACTTGTTCCTTCGGTTGGAAGTGGCTTGCTTGGGCTTCTTGCTCTCGCTTGGTTTGTCTTCTGCCAGACCGAGGCTTGTGTTGGCTTTTGTGAGGATGAACCGGGTTGGGAGGAGTTGGAAATGTTTGTTTGCTCAGAGTGGTTTGCTCTATCGGCTATGAGGGGTTTGCTTGCTAGTTGTGATGGTTGTGAAGTGAGGTGTGGGTCTCGCTCTCCCTTGTCCAAAACACCCTAACCTCATCCATTTCCCTCTTCATGATACTATTGGGCTGGTAATAGCTATGGACCAATGGTCCATACTACACTATTCGTTAGATTTTTGCGCGAAGGTAAGTCTGTATAACGTGGGTGTCGGATTTTCTATTACTGTCGAGTGATGTAACCCACGGAAGTGAGATGGTGCCGATTGACCTAGGTCGGCTGGGAACCTCGAGGATCTTCATGTGATCTAACGACAATCCCTTTTTACTCTAACCCTACTTTATCATCTTTGGTTTGCTACTTACCTTTTGGTCTTTGTGGAAAATGGAATGTGGGTAGTGTTTTTGGTCGGTCGAGGAATTGGTGCGATTGGCTGGTGATACACGGATAAAGAATGCAAGGTTTCAGCGATATGGAAGATTTTATTTTTTTCTTTTGTAATGTACTCAAAGATGTAATTTATATTCTGATCTAATGTAATTAATTCCGAGTTTGTATTAATGTTGTATGTCCGCTTGTAATGAATTCTTGTACTGGTCTCTGATTTATATTGATGTTGTAATAATTCATATTGTAATTTATGTTGATGAACTCTTGAGGATATATATCTTGTATGAAATTTTTTGGTGATGAGATCGATATAAATTTGAGCTTACGTTTTGTTTTTGTTTAGATGGATTTAATTTACTGCTAATTATTGCTTATCGATGTTTAGATTAGTTTAACTTTTTAGGGTTCTCACACGAAGTCTTCGTGCGATCTCTTGAGCGAAGAGGTTGTGGCCTGGCGTTTGTCTAAGCTCTTAAGCTAGGTTTTTGATCAAGTCATTGATTCGTTGAAGTTCTTGTGCTTCCTCCGATTGATATTGGGTGCGCCTAGGTAAGGATCTCTGGGCAGCAATTCTTCTTCTCCTAACGATTTCAGGATCAATGAATATCTGAGTTAGCCAGAGCGTGTCTCAGTGGAGAGTGATCACTTCTAGGATTTCGGCCACACCCATGAATGTGGAGATCCTGTTCGTCACCGTCGGTGTTTTCGCCATCACCACGAGAGCCCGAAGCGAGTGCGCGATGGGAATCAACCCCAGTCCTGCCTCTTGCAGAGAGATTAGGATCTGAGGGGAGGATAAAGACCTCTTGGATGCTACTATCCCCACTCGTGGCTGAGTCCTCCTAACTCGAGGAGTAGTCGAAGGGCAACACTTAGTAACTTGGAGCAATCCTCTCCAAGAAGGGGAATTCCAGGTTATATCTGTCTTCGATTGAAGGTAAACCCTACGGGGGTATGGTCGAATCTGCAGGTGAAGTAGGCTCATCCACACACCACATGGTGATAATCGAAGGGTGATGGTTATCAGTTGTTGATTGAGTCCTGGGACGTGCTGTGCTAGATCGGACCGTCTAACGTTTGGGGGAGGAATCCTCGCTATGTTCAACACTCACCGTGGAGCGATCCTGATCCTGGTCGGTTAGACCCTTGCCCTTTGAGGGTTTTGGTTCCTCCTCTAGGCGTAATGTTGTAGGGGAGGGGGCTCTCTCATCAACCTTCTCTATGGCACGGTTCCAAGGGTTTGGTGAAAGATCACTAGAACCGGCATTGCCGTCGCACAAAATGATGTTCCGCTCGTACTCATAGCAGGCATCCATGTCGAGTCATGCATAGTCTGCAAAATTGAACCAATTCTTCTAATTCCACTCTCCTACTATGAAAGCATTAGATTTGAAAATAAAGACAATTTGTCGAAAATGAATGGAGAAATAGGAGTTCCCCACGGAAGGCACCAACTGTCGATGGTTTAGTAACGAACTTATCAATGGATGTTGGGGGCCCTCCTAGAGTGAAACTTGTGAGGACCTAGGGTATTTAACTAGTAATACTTAACCTCCACGTGGTTCTAGTATTAGTAATCAAATATCCTAAGCCTCGATGGACATGTGCTTCCCAGAATTACGGCACACATACATCTTTCCAAAATCATGCATCATTTCCATACAACATATAATACCAAGTCTAGCAAAAGACATACAATATATAGAGTTATTACAAAAGAGCTGACCGGCCAAATGACAACAAAGTGATAAATAACAGTGGAAGCAAAAGCATCATAAGATGGCTATGAACAAAAGATGACTGGTTAGCCAACAACCCACAAGGCAACCGACCGGGCCGCCAAGCTAGTCGCACGATCCGCAACAAAACTCATAGAAGTTGATCCCTTGGGGATCCACTTCCTCCTTTGCAACAACAAAGCAATGCAGTTGAGTACAAAAATATACTCGTGAGACTTACGAGTAACAAGCCTATACATACC
Organism: Ampelocalamus luodianensis; assembly: GCA_036346255.1. Taxonomy (NCBI): domain Eukaryota; kingdom Viridiplantae; phylum Streptophyta; class Magnoliopsida; order Poales; family Poaceae; genus Ampelocalamus; species Ampelocalamus luodianensis. The sequence goes on along the minus strand of CM070636.1, from coordinate 29,151,066 downwards.
TACATGAAAGCTGTAACAAGGGAGATGGTTATATGGTTAATTAGACGCATAAAGCAATTTTCATTTGCAATAATGTAATAGATTGAAGGCAATTTATCAAATCTATTTTTAATCATTGAAATAACAGCGAGGTAACCATAAATAACATAATTAACAATCTAGAGGTGACTAACCTAATAGCCACCACAACATCACGAATCCCCGATTCGTACCACCCATCAAGTTTTAGTTAAAATGTTGTAGTCTAATTCTCACGAGGCGTATCCGAGCGTGTCCATAACCTAGGACGAGGCTATTTGAATAGATTTAACCCTGCAGAGGTGTACCAATGTACCCACACTTCAGACCGCCTTTAAGCCACAAGATTAGCACACTTCCAAAGGTATGCCGGCACGGCTAAGCCCTACGAGACGTTTCCAATATTGTGCATTAACTACGAGCCGCTCGTATGGATAGAAACCCATATGCTACATTGTGTAACAGCCCTAACTTAGGGGTTGTATTTCCAATGTAAAATTTTGAGGAGAAATAAAAACTTTTGTTGCCTCATGAAATCATTTGAAAGTTTCTACAATTTTCCCTAGCAATTTCCAATCTTTAGAATTTGATTCTTGTGATTGGAAATTGTTGTCAGCCAATTCTTAGCTTTCAAACTTGTGATCATCCTCTGAAATTATTTTTCCTATCATCTTTATCATCCTATCTACCTCCTTGAATTATTTCATAATTTTTCGATTTTTTTTGCTATTTCAAATGGCCAAGTCAAACCAGTTTTGAAATCTGGTCAAACCTCTGGACAGCAGCTTGTGAATTTTATTGGGAGAATTTTATTGCATGAAAACTCCTGGAAAAATTACACAAGGTTGTCCTCTGTTCCAGTAAGCTTCCATAAAAATTTCGGAATTTTTGGAGCTCCGGAACTACCTCTAAAAAAATTCCTCAAACCTTCTCTGCTTTTTAATTCAGAGTGGAATCACGTTCTCGGCTCGAACCCGAGCCCGACTCGAGTCCGACACGCCGCTGCTCGATCGCGCCAACTAGCTGCATCGCCCAATCGACCGTCCGATGCAAATCGAACGATCCACGCCACGTATGCATTCGACCTGTCCGAATGCATACAGAGATCTCGACCGTCCATCTCAGATCCAACGGTCGGCATCTTCTTGATCAAGCCAGACCATCTTGTCGCGCCGCACTAGTCTCTGGCTCGCGCCGCTTTGCTTCTTTCGCTGACGAGTGGACCCCACCGCCAAGACGCCTCGCGTCTTCTCGCGTCCTCACCGGAGCTCACGGCCGCGCGCGACATGCTCGCCACGCACTCGCCGCCGCCACCTATTGCTCGCGTGTCCGTCTCCGAAGCATCGCCGGGGTCTCATCTACCCACCGAGCTCATTCATTTCTTCTCTACCCCATTCTCGTGCCTTCTCCGCCCATTTCTTGGTTTCGGCCGGAGAGGAACCCGAGAGTAGCGCCGCCGTGTTAGCGCCGCCCTTGAGCCCGCGACTGCACCACCGTGATCCACGCTCAACGCCGCCTCCATTTTGCCCATCCCGGGTCTTTGGCGTCCAGTGAATTACCAGGAGCGACTTAGTCGTCTTCGACTCCGGCGCTCTCGGCTCCGCAAGCTCAATTGCGTTCCGGTGAGTTTCTAGCTTCATCACCTGGTCCCTTAGGATCGCCTCGATCCACAGAGTCTAATAGAAGTCTTGTTTTCTTTTGGTGCATCACCGAGGTAGCGCAACCGCTTCTTCCTGCTCGTGATTTCGCCGCGCGGTGATTCCCGCCGCCGCACTCCTTCGCCGCGTGAACCGGGCTTATCCTTCCCGGATCAAGGCGAGCCGAGGCGCACCTTCCGGTCTTCTCGGCTCGCAGCGCCTTTTCCGCGAGCACCGCACTTTCTTCTCGCCTCCGGCCGTCCACGAGCTCATCTCCGTCGACCATCGGGCTCGCATCACCACCACCGGTTCGTGAGATCTTTGCGAACCTTAAGGTACCACTCGCCGCTTTGAAACCTACCGGTTCGCGAGATCCATCACGCGCCGCCGCCGCTGCCTCGCGGCGCTGCCGTGAACCCGGTGGTGATTAGTTTAGCGCTAATCTTGTTTAGTTTGAGTCTCGCCTTGTGGGCCCTCTCGTTAATCGCGAAATCGCTTAATCCAACCGCTCGTTATACTCGTGTCGCGCCATGTGGGTCCATGCCGCCGCTTAGGATTGTGTAAATTTTGTTACACGCTTTCTCCGTCGAAGCGATTTTATCCGGGCATGTGTTTGAGGATTGCGTTGTTAAGTCAAGACGTATTCTTTGAATACGCCGACGCCACCTGCGGCCGGGCCGCCCCGGTCGCGTCGCTGGGCCCGCTCGCGCTGGCTGAGGCTAGCTCGCTGTCGGTAGGAAGAGTATTAAATGTTTAAGTATTTCTGAAATGGTTTTCTGTTACTCTTTAATTCATTTAAACCTAGAAAATGCATAACTAATTCAATTTTTCTCCTAATCGCATGAAACCAGTGTCATTAAATTTCATTTTAAATGTATTATTTACTAAAATTGTTTTCACCCATGTCTCTGTTAGCAAGAATCTGTTATTGATTAATTGGTGTATTGTGTATTTTCCAAATTAGAAAATTCATATCTTTCTCAATAATTGTCCAAATCCAAGAAACCCAACTTTGAAAATTTTCATTTTTAGTATACTAAATATCGTGATAGGTTTTAAATACTGTTTCTGTTCATGAAAATTTGTTAAGTAATTAACAAGTGCTTTAATGTGTATTTTAGCTTAGAAAATTGCTAGAAAATTCATCACCACTTCAAATAATTATTTCTCTGCTTTCTAAAAATGTGTTAGACCTTTGCTTAGGCTCGTGTGTGAATTTTGGTATGTTTTGTTGTTGTTGTATGTTTGAGCTTTGTCGATGTTATTCGCTCTTATTTGTCGTTATTTGTTCAATCGTTAGGCTTCGACATTTGCGAACTCAAAGCGATCCTCTGCAAAGTTGAGCATTCGAGCAACAACAGCAAGCAAGCGCTTGATCATGTTAATCCCAGATTTTAAAGTCTAATATTTTGTTTCAACTGTATGTATGCATCGCTTAATTTGTGTTAAATTGGTTAGTAAATCCTTTAGAGGCATAATCTGAGGCAAATGATATTCCTCTACTACCCGAGCCTAGGTTATTTGTCGTGATTAGAGATCTGGATGATCTTTTGTCACTTAGTAGATCCGGTCAATTTGCTTAGACATGCTTAGCTATCGGTAGAATCAAGGTTATCGACTTTAGTCAGAGCCTTGATCACACAAAAATTATTAAAACTTTATAGTTCAGACTTTGCTATGTTACTTATAAAACTAAAAATGAAAACAAAATGATTTGGACTTGGGCACAACAGTATGATTGGTGTGATCTGTTGGGTGTGATCGAATGGTGCCCGAGCCGCTTAAGGACCGAAAGTTACTTGCGCCAATCGCATCGAGCATTTTGCGTGCTAACCACACTAGAGTATATGGGACCTCTCTTGACCTAGTACTTTGGCGTGTATTGGCCCGGTCGCAGGAGGTCGCAGGAGGGATGGAGGTGGGAGCATGGTAGTTGTCCAAAAGCTTTATCCCGAGTGGGTAGTTGTCTTTCGGCTTTACCATGTAAGCGTATGGATTTCTATCCATACGAGCGGCTCGTAGTTAATACACAATATTGGAAAAAGTCTCGTAGGACTTAGCCGTACAAAGATACCTTCTAAGTGTGCTTTGGCTTAAAGGCGGTCTCAAGTGTGGGTATATGGTACACCCTCGCAGTGGTTAAAACTATTCGAATAGCCTCGCCCTAGGTTATGGACACGCTCGGATACGCCCGTAAGAACTAGACTACAACATTTTTAAAATTAAAACTTGTTGGGTGGTACGAACTGGGATTCGTATATTGTTGTGGTGACTATTGGGATAGTCACTTCTAGGTTGTTTTTCTTTACTCTTTGTTATTATTACTTTATCAGTATTTCAACATTAAAAATGAATTGCAAACTTGCCTTTAAATCAGATTACATTATTGCAAACAATCTGCTTTGTGCAAATGAAACATATGGCCTCCACCAAATAAGCTCGCATGTAGCCTATAAACAGTGTCCGCTAGTTCACACGTCACTTGCGGGTACAAAGACAATCTTTGTACTCGTGTGCTTTGCTTAATGTTTTGTTGCAGAGGAAGAAGGTGAGCCCCAAGGGCCTCACTTCGTGAGTCGGTTGCCGCTTCGTGGGCGACTACTAGGCTTGGCGGTCCTGGCCGATGCCTTGTGGGTTGGAGGCACACCGTTGGCTTTGTTTATAGCCATCTTATGGCACTTTTACTTCCGCTGTCTTCTTTCTGTTATTGGTGTATCTTGTGGCCAGTCGGCTATTGTCTGTAATAATTTTACTGTTGTTACTTACCGCTTATCAGTGTAATGTTTGGACTCTATGTTTGTAATGGAGTTGATGCATAATTTTGTGAAGAGGTATGTATACTCGTCGAAGTATACATATCTCGAGGTTCTTTATTTGACTTGTGATGCTAGGACCGGTGGTTGGTTACATTACAAGCCAAATAAATTGGGGTCCTCACACATTGTAAAGCCGAAAGACAACTACCCATCTGGGGTAAAGCTTTCGGACAAGTACAATGCTCCTAAACATCTGCCTCATACGACCTCCTGCAACTGGGAGCTAACACACGTTAAAGTACTAAGTCAAGAGAGGTCCCATTTCCCTCTAGTGTGGTTAGCATGCAAAATACTTAGTACTGTGGCGCAAGTAATTGGTCCTTGTTGACTGGGCACCATTCGGTCCATGTTGACTTAGCAAAATACTTAGTACGTAGAGTTTGCAAACAACATATTAGGCTTTGAAAATAATAGGAGCAATATGATCAAATGATGCAACATTTGCTTGCCTTGCTGGAAGTGCTCTTGCTGCAGAGGATCACTTTCGGGTTCAACAAACTCTTCGGAACCTAACGCAAGAACGCGAAAATCCAATAAGAATGAAGAACACCGAAAGAAACTCAAAATCCTAATCATCCAAATTCCATGAAATTTACACAGCAGCAAGGGCATGATTTTAAATGAATTTAGCAACAAGAATCGTTTCATTTGGACTAAGCATGCAAAAGTTATGGCCTAAACAATTTCTTTCAGCTAGATAATTCGATTTAAATTGATTTCGGGTACTGTTTATGGCACAATTTTTCAGAAAATTTTAGAACCTAAAAATTTTATGGTAGGTAGAACATGGCATTCTAAGAACAATAAAATTGGATTTACTTCATTTGGAGTTAAATTGAATTACTTATGATTTTTTTAAGGTGTGAATCTAGGACATATCATTTTTCGGAGGTAATGACATGAACAAAACATATTCCACATTAATGTATATTATCAGAGGAATTTAAAAAAATTTAGTTTGCTCAATTTGGAGGTACAAAGAATTACTTATGAATTTTTTAAGTTTTAAATGAATTTCTAGACAATATTTAATAGCTAAACAAGTTAATTCAACCCTTATAATTTTCTGGTATAGGACAGTGGCAAAATATATTTTTAGACTTAAGTTTAATTAAATAGAAACTTAACACAATTGGAAACACCTAAAAAGGAGCTAAAATGAATTAGTTATGAATTTTTGAAGTTTAATATCATTTTCAGTTGACAAATAAAAGCTTACCGGATTTAAAACCAACTTATCAAAAAGGAAACGATGTAGACAGACGTGGGCCATTGATTGCAAATCGAACGGCCCAACCGCGAGGGCCGAACGCAACGCGCACAGCGCCACACATCCTCAACCGTTGGATTAGATCCAACGGCCCACCTCGAGGGAGGTGCTCGGGGTCCGAACTTTCCAACGAACGTGGGCCGCAGATCTAAAGATGAACGGCTCGCAGCGAGAGTTCCGATCGGAGGACCGTGTCGGGACCCAAAATTACGATTCTGGAACCCTCTGTGTATACTGCACTAGTCCAGGATCACGCTAGTGCACACAGTGTTAACATAAGTAAATATCGATCCACACAAGCGATAAATAAAGTAAACGATTGGTTTGAATAACAAATAAGGGTTTTAACCTTATGGTCGAGTTTACACTTATTAAGCCATACAGGCTAACAGAGAAAAACAGAATGAACGGAATAACTCCAAACAGAGATCCCACCAATTCACCACAGTAACCGATCGATCCAGACCTTAACGATCCTCAACCTTCGGCGAACTCCTCCTCGAAAGCAGGCGTAGACTCCTCCTCTTTTGTAGGTTTGGGCGCAAGTTTTACAACAAGTGTGAGTACACAACCGTACTCGCAAATCATACCACAGAATGCAATTTATAGATGCAGGCTTATTACAAAGAAAAAGACTTTTGGGGTTCTTTTGCATAAAAGCAACATTTGCAATTGAATATGAATAATAGATTGAAAGCATAATTTAAAACAAATAGACACTAATAATTTAACAATTGTTTCCACAAAGACACAAAGCTAAACAGATTATTTCACATAGCCATATGATTGAGGTCACACAGCTCCCATCCCAACATTTTATGAAAACTACCCCTCGTGGTGAAATCCTCGAGCATGTCCATGATCATGACGCATTATTCGAATAGATTGATTTAACACTCTACTGAGGTTGTACACTTTACCCACACGATACAACTAGTGTAACAAGCACTAATCATAACAAAACGGTTCAGAAACTTCATCTCAACATTGACACTCCCGATGTGCTTACAAACCGCTATGCCAACCCAAACGAAGCGCTTTGGCATAACACACACCGCTGGACAGGGACACGGCGAACCGCCTCGTGATGCGACTACCTTGTAGTACACACCTCCACCCATAGCCTAACCTACCACCCGAGTAATCAATGCCAAGAATCCATAACTTACTAAGTTAGGCCCGTCCCATACTGTGCATGTGGTCGCATAAGAAGACTCCGGCTCAATGGCGCACAAAGTTAACTCCTTAATTGACCAAGGCAAGACTTCCATGTTCTAACTAAGTCACAAAGATTATCAAACCCATGCACACAGCTTCCACCATATCACACAGCTTCCACCACTTGCCTCGCCTAAATCCTTTACCACCTGGGGCTTGGTTTTAGTGCAACACATGCCATCACGAAGTAATAACACATAGCACACGCTTACACAAAGTTCCATAGTCACTTAGTCACATTTAATAATTGCAACTTACATGTGATGTGAGACTCAGAGCATGGCTAAGCAATTGTACTCAAGATCTAACCAACCCACGTTGGTGTGATAATATTACCAACTAATAACCAATCTAGGGTGACAAGGAAATATGACATACAAAGCCAAGGTGTGATAACAATTTGGATAGTAACTATACCCAAAATATTTAAATAAATAATTAAAGTAGAATGCAATACTTTAACACAAAGTAATTTGAAAACTGGGTTCAAGATGATCAAAGGTATGACTTGCCTTGGAAAAGATCTATGTACTGGTCTTGATCTTGGGGTGCTCCTTCTTCCCAAAATTCCCGATCGATCGACGTCTACTCGCAAACGAGACACAAATAAACAAAATAAATAAATAACAGACGCAAAACAAGCTCCAAAAATTAAATAAAAATCTCAAATAAATAGAGCTCGAATTTAGATAAATTTAGAAATTTGAATGGGCTCAATCGGAGTTAGGATGCAAAAGTTATGAGCTCTGGAGGTTTGAAAATCTAAAAGAAACCCTAATTTAGATTTTCTGGAATTTTCCAAATTATTTCTTAACAGAAAAAATCGGATTATTGCGCAAGCACAACATCAGCGAAGGAATTTTGGAAATAAAAGAAATAGAAGAAAATACTAACATGTGGGACCCACATGTCAGAGACACGGCTCACGGTAGACTAGGTCTACCGAGCCGGTTGGATCTAGAACCGGTGGATCGCCACACACGCGCACATCGCGACGCCGATCGACGCCACGCACGCGACACGCCGGCGAGGGTGCCGACATGGCGCCGAGGTGGCGCTGACGCGCGCGTTAAACGGCGCGAGGCTCGGGAACCAATGACAACGCGAACGGCGGCAATTCGCGGCGGGAGTGGTACCAGCCGTAGCCGAGGTTATGCGAACCTATTGAACCAAACCGTGGTCAAGGTTGACGAGACGGCGGCGCGAGCGCTGAGCGGCGGAGAGCTCGTTTTGTCGGACAAGGGCTCCGGTGGTGGAGGACCCTGCTATTGGAAATGTTACTAATTAAATTCATATCAGAGCACAATTGTTAATGAAGGAACAAGATCGCCCTTTATTAAAAACCATGCTAAAGATATAAATTTAACAAATGACGATCCAAAGAAATGGATTCCTGATATATATGATTCACAATGGTTCCTGTGATCAACGACCATTGCATATATATCCTTCATCAACATTGCATCAAACACATACCACTCATACATTGATATAATTAAACATAAGGTTACATCATTCTATTAGTACTACAATATTAAGTGACTTGGTCACTTTAACAAGATAATGGAAGCAAAATAAACGGAAAATGTCCACCAATGGCCTCATCCACCCGCAGGCAATTGCGTGGAGGAAAGAAGTAGCGCTACTCGTTAGCGCCACCTCGATCGGCGCTAACGGGTACTTCATAAGGAAAGCCGCCCTCACTGCAACCATAGGTGATAGCACCTGAGTACGGAAGGTACTCAAAGAAGTCTTACACAAACTATTAAAATGAAGTGTTGATTAGAGCCTAACCAAAGGAATAGAATTGTTATATGCATAAGGTTACAACAGGAAGGTATAAAGGTTCAAATTTGCATAAAGCGATACATCTTAACCTACAAAGGCTAACTTTTGATAAAGCAATTTAATAAATCAAAATTTGCTTAAAACAGTAAGTAAATGACATAAAAGTAAACAGATAAAGGCATGATTCCTCATGCAAACCGAAAATAAACCCAAACCAGATTTTTGAAAATCAAAACTTCTATACAGGTGACATCAATTCAAGTTATCGTCCATGACCGTGGACACGGCTATTCGAACAGTTTATACCCTGCAGGGGTGTACATCTTTACCCACATGACTTAGCTAGCCCGTTACCTTCGGATGCCTCCGAATGATGACATACTTCCTTTGGTATGCCGACCGGGGAAACTAAGATTTGGTATTTTTCAACAAGCCAACACTATTGAGTTGGACCCCTATGTGTGAACTAATCCCACTAGTGTAGGCTATACCACCTACTAACCACGGGGCACACATGTTGTGTCAGTAATGCCGATCCAAACAATTTAAAGCGAATTGGGTTCCCTACCCATAGTAGAATGCTATCGGCACCATTAAGGTATCGTGATATGCGACGAGGCACATATACGCCTCACCCTCCTAAGAACATTTGATACTTGACATACAAGCTCACATGGCATAAAACGCAGTCCTCGGACTCTAAGCATCTATGCCATACAAGGTCAATACACATATCCTTACTCTCCTGCTTCCAACTCAATAGTCTCAACATTTTACTTAACCAAACAAATACCATACACTGCATGTGGAAGTACGTGGGGACTTGAATTGAATAATCGAGTTCGGTCCTTAATTAACCCTGACAAGTCCACCACAAAACCCAATCTCGTACAAAAGCACCATCACTAGCTTCCTCTTGTCCAGATCAATTTGAATTTCAAATACAAGACTGATTTAAAGAAACTGACAAAGAGTATAAAATGACAATAGTTCGCTAGATTCCCATGTTTGACAAGATATGCTTGTCAAACTCTAAAATCTCTAGATCGCATATCTAAGCCAAATATGAAAATAGACCATATAGTATACAAGATTACACTAGAGTTGAGTGTATGGTCATAATTAAGGTAATCCACCATGTCAAGTTATAGCTAGCTATTACAAGTCACATTTTGTATTTTCGACAAATAGCATGCACAGATATCACTGGATTTGTAAAAGCTATTGTACAAAATCTGGGTTCAATATGGTGCAAAGAGGATGCTTGCCTTGATAGTAATAGACTTCTGTTGCAGGTTCAGACTGTTCTGAAGTAGATTCAAAAACTTCAAATGAACCAGATTCTATAGAAAGCAAATAAAGCCAATAAATGCCAAATCTGACAATAAGCTCAAAATGAAAGAAAAAGGCATGATAAATTTGGAAATGCATGATTACAGTATGCTTAAGCCCTAACTACCCATAATAATGATAATAACCCATTTTAGAACCTACGGTTTTCGAAAGACAGAAACTAGGGTTTAGTTCAAAGTTCTAGTTTTCAGATTTTGAAAATAATAGAAACAGGACAGGTTCTACATTTTGGGGAAAAAGGAAACCAGATCACGCAAAGATTCAAAAATGAAACTCAGCAAGATCTTTTAGGATAATTAACATCCTAAGTTAAACCCAATCTAACCTAAATCAGTGAGACTACCAAAACTAAAGAAGATTTGTATTGCCTGCAAACCGACACAAAGAACAGAGGCAAACCTCTGCTAACAATCTAAAGAGATGATACAAGAATGAAAAGAACAACTTGTTAAGCTACTAGGGTTTAGTTTAGACCTAATCGATAGCAAGTCGACAGAGAAACCCTAGGTCTTAAAATGACACAAAAGACCGAAAAGCTAGAATAATGACTTTTCGCTTTGAAGCAAGATCAAGCTACCGATGCTTAAAAGAATGATTCACAGCAGCTTCTAAGGTTCTTAAGATGCTCAAGATGTCGAAACTAGGTTTTGGCTTACCAAGATGGAAAGATACCAAGAACTCAAAATTTGAGGTTGATCAACAGAGAGATCAAGTTCGATTTAACTCGCAAAAGATACCAAATCTTTAATGCAGGGTAAAACCAAGTGCTTAAGGATGGATAAGCAAAGGATAGGAGCAAGAACTCCACCGACAAAGAAGGAAGAAAGTGAGCTTCAAAGTGGTCAACAATGGTCGCAGCCCAAAAAGCTAGGGTTTATATATGGATGTTGAGCTACGATCAAGAGGGAATGATCTAGAGTTGATGAGGTGTCCATTTAGGCTAATTATCCCAAAAATTAGTTGCAAAAACTTTGGGATAAATCCTCTCCTCTCGCTTACAGAAATCATGCTACTGAGAGAGAGGGAAGAAGATAAGAATACTCTTACATGTGGGTCCCATTGTCATTCTCAGCCGCACGTGCTTCACAAATGCGCAAACGAATGTCAGCCATCCGATTGGAAATGGGCGGTCGTGATAAATAGAGAGATTAAATGATTTGAATCGTATCATTTAATATGGACCGCACGATCTAGATCGACCGATCGAGATCTAAATGGAATCAAGGCTCCGGCCCGCTTTCAAGAGAGACGCGGATTGAAATCCAACGATCAATTAAAAGATATACACGCCACCCCTTTTAGATGCGATGACACAACACCGTTGGATTTGATTTCACGGTCGATGGAGAATTGAACCGATGGTCCGATTGCATACACTCATATGGACCTTACGATTGAAATCCAACGATCAACCGAATTTGGGCTTTAAAGGCCCACGGTCAAAAGGAGCGCCGTAGGATTTAAATCCAAGGGCCCATATAATCGCGCTCGATTTCAAATTGAAATAAGCGACGCCGTTAGATCAAGTATGAACGGTCGCGATCGTGAGGGGATCCGGAGTCGTCCGAATGCGTACACTAATCGACCACACGATGAAGATCTAACGGCCTGCAGGAGCGCGGCTTTAAAACACGCGTAAAATGAATAGCCGAGGATTTAAATCTAACGGCTCGATAAAAGCGCCTTTAAGTTTAAAATGAAAAGAGGTGCGCCGTTGGATCGAGAACGAACGGTGGAGATTGAATAGGGATCCGAGTTGTCCGATTGCACACACCGATCTCGCCGTTAGATCAAGATCCAACAGGAGATTAAAGTATACACGTGGACGCTCGCGGATATCCGTGAGCTCGCCTGCTCGATTGAAGATCGACGGCTCGCATCACGCTGTGGATGTCGGGCTCGCGCTCCGACGCGGATCGCTGCACCAATTTGATCTCGGCTGGACCAAATCACATGAGACCGGTCGCTACAAGTGTTGAGTTTGGATTTGGACCGGTTAGTTGACCAAACCTTATTCAAATGCTTTAAGGTTTGACTGGCTTTTTAAATGGCAAATAAATTTGTAAAATCATGAAACTTTTATCGAAGCTACCGATGATATATTTCCCAGATAAATTTTATAAACCACATTTTCACTTTGTAAAATACATAAATATTCATTTGCATCGAGAATATTTATTTAAAGACAATAAATTTTTCTTAAGCCCAAATAATTTCTAAAATGCAACAAAATACTTTTAGCCAAGATAATTTATCTAGGCTTCAATAAAAATGCTTCCTACCATAATACAAGTTCTATCTTGTATTCCTTTAAGACTTTGAATGGTTCTTTAGGATTTTGGCTAGAAAGGCGTGTCTTTAATTGGTAACATGTCGCTCAAAGTGTAAACATGAACAAGAATGCTATGAACAAGACTCATTCTGCTCATAAAGCATTTTATTATCTGTTATAAACTTGGGGCTGTTACAAACCTACCCCCTTAAAAAAATCTCGCCCCGAGATTTGGGACAAGTTAAAGATTAGAAAGAAGTGAACTAGAAATGATTTATAAAGGAATTCAACATCTGTTGTCTTGGTTTCCTTCCAAGATAACAAAGAAGAACTTTACATAACAACATAGTGTTATTATTACATCTTTGTTTACATTGCTTTGTTTAGACTTTCCTTTCTTGATTCAAAGGAAAGTCTTAAACAACAAAAAGATGGGGGTGCTCAATCTGCATCAGATCTTCGCGCTCCCAAGTGGCTTCATCCTCGGAATGATTAGCCCACTGAATTTTCAAGAACTTGACAGTACGATTTCTTGTCCTGCGCTCCATCGTGTCGAGGATACGCACTGGTTGTTCTTGATAGGAAAGATCAGGTTGGAGATTAAGATGCTCATAAGCAGTTGCCTCAATAGGAACACGAAGGCATTTCTTCAATTGAGACACATGAAAAGTATCATGCACTGCTGAGAGTGATTCAGGTAGTTCCAATTGGTAAGCTACAGCTCCTCGCTTGGCAATTATTCTGAAGGGTCCGATATAACGAGGTGCGAGCTTTCCTTTTACCCAAAACGATGAGTACCCTTCATGGGTGACACTTTAAGATAGACATGGTCATCCACTTCAAAGCTCAATTCACGACGGCGATGATCAGCGATAGCTCTTCCGACGAGATCTGCGCTTTCAAACAATCCCGAATCGCATTTAACTTGCTCTTCTCGCTTCCTTTACCATGTCCGGCAAAGAATGATCTTTCACCCGACTTGACCAATTCAATGGAGTCTACAAGCTCTCCCATACAAGGCTTCAAAAGGTGACATTTGAATACTTGCTTGGTAGCTATTATTGTAGGAAAATTCCACATATGGCAAAAGATTTCTCCACTCCTGCCATAAGATAGCACATAGGCTCAAGAAGATCTTCCATTACTTGATTCACTCTTTCGCTTGACCACTAGTTTGGGGATGATAAGCAAGATCGAAAGAGAGTTCACCTCATAGTCCGATGAAGGCTACTCCAAAAATGGGAAGTGAACCGAGGACCACGGTCAAACAATGACCTTAGGAACACCATGAAGACAAACAATTCTAGCCATATAAAGCTCATGAGTTGCTTGCCGTTGAAATCGGTCCCGACCGGGATAAAATGAGCCACTTTAGTTAAACGATCGATGATCACCCAAATGGCATCGATCCCTTGGAAGTCTTGGGAAGACCAAGAACAAAATCCATACCAATCTCTTCCCACTTCCATTGTGGAATAGGCAAAGGTCAAGGGTACCAATTGGCTTCAGATGTTCACTTTAACCCTTTGGCAAATATCACATTCAAAGAACATACCGAGCAATTTGCCTCTTCATTTGGCTCCACTAAAATATTTTCTTCAAATCTCGTACATCTTGGTACTCCTGTGATGCAAAGAAAACTTGGAATTATGAGCTCTACGAGAATTAGACTTTTCAATTCGTAATCAGCAGTACTACCAAACGATTGCGATATCGAATCGCATCGCGATCATCTTCGTAAAATTCGCTGGCTTTACGGCCATATTCGCCTTGATTTCGCCACCTCGGATCGCTTTTACGGGCCTCCGATCTGATATTCTAATGTAGGCTCCAGCTGTAACGCATGAGGAAACCCGCTCCCACCAATTCAAGACTTAAGCGCAGAAAATCAGCACACAAGTCGATTGCGCGCAGTAGAGAAGATATGCGCTGCATTGCGACTTTCGCTTAAAGCGCCCGCCACAACATTGGCTTTACCGGATGATAATGAATACCCATGTCGTAGTCCTTGATCAATTCAAGCCATCTTCTTTGTCTCATATTCAAATCGATTGAGTGAATATGTACTTCGACTTTTATGATCGTGATAGATCTCACAACGACACAAGGAGGTAATGTCGCCAAATCTTTAATGCATGGACCACGGCACCAATTCCAAATCATGAGTAGGATAATTAACTTCATGAGGGCGCAGAATCGCCGGATGCATATGCCACAACTCGGCCTTCTTGCATAAGCACACAACCAAGTCCATGGCGAGATGCATCGCAATAAATGTCGAAGCTCTTAAGAACATCCTAAGAGTAAGAATGGAGCTTTAGTCAAGAGAGTTCTCAAAGCCAAAACTCTCTTCACACTTAGTGACCATTCAAATTTCTTCCTTTCTCGCAAGAGCCGAGTCAAAGGTTTAGCAATCTTGGAGAAATTTTCAATGAACCTACGGTAATAACCCGCAAGTCCAAGAAAACTCAATCTGGGACACTTTTGGGAGGCTTCCAATTTAGTACATCTTGTACCTTGCTTGGATCGACAATGATACCTCCTTCGGATAACACATGCCCCAAAATGCAACCTCTCCGAGCGTAAAGCACATTTGTCGAACTTAGCATATAGTCGATGCCGACGAAGTGTTTCAAAGACGAGCCTCAAATGTTGTTCATGGTCTTCATCGACTTGAATAAATAAGAATGTCGCCAATGAACACGACAACGAACTTATCCAAGAATTCCATGAACACGTAATTCATAAGATTCATGAAATAAGCCGGAGCATTGGTCGCACTAAAGGACATAACAAAGATACTCGTATAAACCGTGAACGAGTAGAGAAAGCTGCTTTTAGGAATGTCCTCCGCCCTAACCTTGATTTGATGATAGCCCGACCGCAAATCAATCTTTGAAAAGACGCGGCACCAACCAACCGATCAAAAAGATCATCAATTCGAGGTAGAGGATATTTGTTTTTGATGGTGACCTCATTTAACTGACGGAATCCACACACATCCAGTAAAGTGTTGTCTTTCTTTTTAACAAAGATTGCCGACATCCCCAAGGTGAGGAACTCGGTCGAATGAAACCTTTGTCAAGTAAGTCTCCAAGTTGTGTCTTTAACTCAATCACCATTGGTGCATTCTATAGGACTCTGGATATGGGAGCAGCTCAGAACTAATTCAATTATTTAACTCCACTTCCTGGCCCGAGGTAACCCGAAGGTCTTCAGAAAGACATCAACATACTCACGTACAATTGGTACTAACTCCAAAGGAGGAGTGGTATCAACTTGGTGAGCACAAAGATGAGAGCCACTGTTTTGGAATGGTAAACAACTTGAATGCCGTCTGCATTGGTCATAGAAATAGACCGTTGGGAGCAATTGATTTGACCTCGTTCTTGGACACCAATCCATACCCAAAATGACGCCCAACCCTTTAGAGTCAATCACAATTAGATTTGCTAAAAACTTCACCCCAAGGATGGTTATGTTGACCCTTAACAATGATCTGATCGGTTTTAAAGACCGACCTGTGTGATTGAATAATAAAAGGTGGTTGGAGGGTATGCATGTTTAATCGGTGTTGAACAAAGAAAATAATTGTTAATAAAGAATGAGATGCTCCAGTCAAATAAAACAAGAGTGGACTGAAATTAACTAGGAGCATACCCATAACAACTTCAGTGCATCACCGCTTCACAGAGGATCCGTTCACATGCCCACGACCGAGCCGGATCTGCTTTGATAGGTGGCCTCTCGAAATTTGGCGAGCAACAGGTTGGATATGGTCGAACAGAGGCAATCCTTGCCGCTTGCCACACACTTGTTGGCATAATGTCCCGAACGACCACAATGAAAACAGATAACCCCAAGATTAACATTGATAATGAGGCGGGCTGATTTCACCGATTCTCGATCGACCCGTGGGAGGATGGGCGAGGGCAAACACCGCGGCCTTGGTGAAAATGGAGCTGTGCTCGCGGTGGTTTAGGCAACCACATGCGAGGCCTTGGTGAGCTGCCACCAGAGCAAATCGTGAAGTCCGCACGCCGCCATGCGTGACTCCTCCAATGCCTTGCTCTTGCTCTCGCCACAATTGATTTGTTGACCAATTGAGAGAAATTCGAAGTCATGCAAAGCTACGGCCATCCGCAACTCCTCGATAGCCCATTCAAGAACCGGTTTCGACGACGGTCGGTCACGAAACATCATCGAGGCATATCCGCTAAGAAGTTGAACTCATGCATACTCGGTCACGATTTTCGCCTTGCTTGAGAGCGAAATTCTTGTTGCTTGATCATGATTACTCCTCAGAATATGAGCTTCGCGAAAAGCTTCCACGAACTCATCCTAAGTAGGGACATGTCCAGCAGTTGAATGGCAAGAAGATTATCCCACCATATGCTAGCCGCCCATCGAGTGATAGCCGCAAAGAACCTTTTCCTCTCGAGCATTGAGCAATCAAAAGCTTCTTCTCAATGGTCCGGCCAATCTCGCCTTCCATAGGATCCTCGAACCGAGAACACCGCGGGTTAGTCCACAAAGTCGCAAGAAGACTACCTCGCACATGGTGGCCTCCGGCTCGACAATTGGTGCAATAGGAGAAGAAGTATTGCGCGCACCGCTCCAAGATGCGCGTCTGGTGCATCCGTTGCGCTCAATTTGCATGAGCACGTCGGCCATTGAAGGTGGTGGAGGAAGCTCTTCTTGAGGACCACCTTGCGGGCCCTGGAACTGGATGGTTCGCTGGCCCTCCTCGAGAATGGGGAACCGAAGATGAAATACTCTTCCTTGTTGCACTCCGAGCACGAGTGGTAGGTCCTGTCATCCTCGCACCAAACCATGGTTAACAATATAACAAGGACAAACTCGGCAAAGCTAACAAGGTCACAATCGTGAAAGAAACAAATATTGTACATATAATGCATCATGGTATGTTATGCATTCAAGTTAACACCAACAATAGAAACTTCATATAAACAGACAAAAGTTTCGACATGTTACATATAGGAGTTGGTAAACAACCATCTTACAATCCAAAAGTCAAACTTACATACTGCATAAAATGCTACTGCCTCTATTACATTTATTTATTGATGGACAACTACTAGATTGAAAGACACTCAACCACGAGGGTTCATCGTCGAAGTGCTAGCGTAAAGATCCTTGCTAAAGTTCACCGGAAACTCATTCAAAAGATGAGCTCTGGGGAACCAGATCAACAGATCCAACGGGCTAATGAGACGCCTCGGGAACCCAACAATGGTGATGACCTCCGTGAGGTGCAGTCCGCAGAGTGCGAGGAAAGCTCGCAATATCCGGCTTGGCGCACTTGTCCATAAACAGTGCACGCACCCGCCACTACCGGAAGTCAGAAAGAGGTGGTGCAGCGAAGAATGGGAGGTCTCGTTGTCACCATAAAGCACGCTACGAGGAACGCGGTTCATGTTGACTCAAGAAGCGTGTACTCGGGGCCTCATTAAGGCGATGCCGAGTTTCCCACAGCCTCCCTCACAAGACAATGATGGATTTGGTCCATGATGCGGACCATCCTCGCCAACTGCCGCACCGAGGGTCTTCGCCAAACCGATCTCAGCGAACATGCTCACTTCGAGGTAGGACCTTGATTCGGAAGTGGTCGAGGGTGGTTGAGACAATTCACAAATCATGACGAAGAAGGCTCATCATCCTACTCGTAGCTTCTTGAACCGCCATAGCCTCGAGGTGGCAAGTGCTTGGACACGAGGGGAACACCGCCACTACATGCCTAGCAATGACGTTGATGAAGGCACGTATTCTCCATCCCCGGTCCTCGATCTCGTCGATAAATGGCATACTCCGGTGATAGGTGAAATTGGAGCGCCACATCATGTCCCGGCAAGGCCGGGAACCCATCAACATCTTCACCGAGTCTCCTTGACCAAGTACCAACCGCCATCTATAGGCCAAAAAGACAGATAAGAAACAATTCACTTTTAAATAAACCAATGAAAGTTGGGCAAGAAGTGACATTAAGGAGGATAAGAAATAAAAATGTCATACTTAAACTTTCAAAATTATACTATCGCTTGAAAATAGTTTTATTAGAAGACTCTCTAACAACTTCTGCCATGCTACTTCTAACCTACACCAACGTATGCTCGATACCAACGCCGTGAGGACCCCTGCTATTGGAAATGTTACTAATTAAATTCATATCAGAGCACAATTGTTAATGAAGGAACAAGATCGCCCCTTTATTAAAAACCATGCTAAAGATATAAATTTAACAAATGACAGATCCAGTAAACAGGATTCTCGGATATATATGATTCACAATGGTTCCCAGGATCAACGACCATTGCATATATATCCTTCATCAACATTGCATCAAACACATACCACCATACATTGATATAATTAAACATAAGGTTACATCATTCTATTAGTACTACAATATTAAGTGACTTGGTCACTTTAACGAAGATACAATGAAGCAAAATAAACGGAAAATGTCCACCAATGGCCTCATCCACCCGCAGCAATTGCGTGGAGGAAAGAAGTAGCGTTACTCGTTAAGCGCCACCGATCGGGCGCTAACGGCTACTTCATAAAGAAAGCCGCCTCACCGCAACCATAGGTGATAGCACCTTGAGTACGGAAGGTACTCAACAAGTCTTACACAAACTATTAAAATGAAGTGTTGATTAGAGCCTAACCAAAGGAATAGAATTGTTATATGCATAAGGTTACAACAGAAGGTATAAAGGTTCAAATTTGCATAAAGCGATACATCTTAACCTACAAAGGCTAACTTTTGATAAAGCAATTTAATAAATCAAAATTTGCTTAAAACAGTAAGTAAATGACATAAAGTAAATATCATAAAGGCATGATTCCCTCATGCAAACCGAAAATAAACCCAAACCAGATTTTTGAAAATCAAAACTTCTATACAGTGACATCAATTCAAGTTATCGTCCATGACCGTGGACACGGCTATTCGAACAGCTTTATACCCTCGAGGTGTACATCTTTACCCACATGACTTAGCTAGCCGTTGCCTTCTGGATGCCTCCGAATGATGACATACTTCCTTTGGTATGCCGACCGGGAAACTAAGATTTGGTATTTTTCAACAAGCCAACACTATTGAGTTGGACCCTATGTGTGAACTAATCCCACTAGTGTAGGCTATACCACCTACTAACCACGGGCACACATGTTGTGTCAAGAATGCCGATCCAAACAATTTAAAGCGAATTGGGTTCCCTACCCATAGTAGAATGCTATCGGCACTATTAAGGTATCGATATGCGACGAGGCACATATACGCTCACCCTCCTAAGAACATCCGACATCGACATACAAGCTCACATGGCATAAAACGCAGTCCTCGCACCTAAGCATCTATGCCATACAAGGTCAATACACATATCCTTACTCTCTGTTTCCAACTCAATAGTCTCAACATTTTACTTAACCAAACAAATACCATACATCGCATGTGGAAGTACGTGGGGACTTGAATTGAATAATCGAGTTCGGTCCTTAATTAACCTTGACAAGTCCACCACAAACCCAATCTCGTGCACAAAAGCACTATCACTAGCTTCCTCTTGTCCAGATCAATTTGAATTTCAAATACAAGACTGATTTAAAGAAATCGGACAAAGAGTTTAAAATGACAATAGTTCGCCTAGATTCCCATGTTTGACAAGATATGCTTGTCAAACTCTAAAATCTCTAGACCGCATATCTAAGCCAAATATGAAAATAGACCATATAGTATACAAGATTACACTAGAGTTGAGTGTATGGTCATAATTAAGGTAATCCACCATGTCGTTATAGCTAGCTATTACAAGTCACATTTGTATTTTCAGACAAATAGCATGCACAGATATCACTGGATTTGTAAAAGCTATTGTACAAAAACTGGTTCAATATGGTGCAGAGGATGCTTGCCTTGATAGTAATAGACTTCATTGTGTTCTGCACTGCTCAAGTAGATTCAAAACTTCAAATGAACCGATTCTATAGAAAGCAAATAAAGCCAATAAATGCCAACTGACAATAAGCTCAAAATGAAAGAAAAGGCATGATCAATTTGGAAATGCATGATTACAGATGCTTAAGCCCTAACTACCCATAATAATGATAATAACCCATTTTAGAACCTACGGTTTTCGAAAGACAGAAACTAGGGTTTAGTTCAAAGTTCTAGTTTTCAGATTTTGAAAATAATAGAAACAGGACAGGTTCTACATTTTGGGGGAAAGGAAACCTGATCACGCAAAGATTCAAAATGAAACTCAGCAAGATCTTTTAGGATAATTAACATCCTAAGTTAAACCCAATCTAACCTAAATCAGTTAGACTACCAAAACTAAAGAAGATTTGTATTGCCTGTAAACCGACAATAAAGAAATGCAGGCAAACCTCTGCTAACAATCTAAAGAGATGATACAAGAATGAAAAGAACAACTTGTTAAGCTACTAGGGTTTAGTTTAGACCTAACTGGGATAGCAAGTCGACAGGAGAAACCCTAGGTCTTAAAAATGACACAAAAGACTGAAAAGCTAGAATAACAGCTTTTCAGTTTGAAGCAAGATCAAGCTACTGATGCTTAAAAGAATGATTCACAGCAGCTTCTAAGGTTCTTAAGATGCTCAAGATGTCGAAACTAGGGTTTTTGGCTTACCAGTATGGAAAGATACCAAGAACTCTGAAAATTTGAGGTTGATCAACAGAGATCAAGTCTGATTAACCTACAAAAGATACCAAATCTTTAATGCAGGGTAAAACCAAGGCTTAAGGATGGATAAGCAAAGGATAGGAGCAAGAACTCCACCGGACAAGAAGGAAGAAAGTGAGCTTCATGGTCAACAATGGCTCTGCACTCCAAAAGCTAGGGTTTATATATGGATGTTGAGCTATGCATCAAGAGGGAATGATCTAGAGTTGATGAGGTGTCCATTTAGGGCTAATTATCCCAAAATTAGTTGCAAAAACTTTGGGATAAATCCTCTCCTCTGTTATGAGAAATCTGCACGAGAGAGAGGAAGAAGATAAGCATACTCTTACATGGGTCCCATTGTCATTCTCACCAGACGTGCTTCACAAATGCGCGAACAATGTCACCGTCCGATTGGAAATGGGCGGTCAGGATAAATAGAGAGATTAAATGATTTGAATCGGTATCATTTAATATGGATCGCACGATCTAGATCGACCGATCGAGATCTAAATGGAACTCAAGGCCCGGTCTGTTTTCAAAGAGAGACGCTGGATTGAAATCCAACGATCAATTAAAAGATATACACGCCACCCCTTTTAGATGCGATGGCACAACACCGCTGGATTTGATTTCTACGGTCAGATGGAGAATTGAACCGATGGTCCGATTGCATACACTCATATGGACCTTACGATTGAAATCCAACGATCAACCGAATTTGGGCTTTAAAGGCCCACGGCCAAAAAGGAGCGCC
The DNA here is from genome assembly GCA_036346255.1 of Ampelocalamus luodianensis. Taxonomy (NCBI): domain Eukaryota; kingdom Viridiplantae; phylum Streptophyta; class Magnoliopsida; order Poales; family Poaceae; genus Ampelocalamus; species Ampelocalamus luodianensis. Next base: position 29,129,229 of record CM070636.1, on the reverse strand, counting down.
AGAGGATTTAAATCCAAGGGCCCATATAATCGCGCCTCGATTTCAAATTGAAATAAGCGACGCCATTAGATCAAGAATGAACGGCCGCGATCATGAGGGGATCCGAGTCGTCCGAATGCATACACTAATCCGACCACACGATGAAGATCTAACGGCCCAGGAGCGCGGCTTTAAAACACGCGGTAAAAGGAATAGTCGAGGATTTAAATCTAACGGCTCGTATAAAAGCGCCTTTAAGTTTAAAATGAAAAGAGGTGCGCTGTTGGATCGAGAACGAACGTGGAGATTGAATAGGATCCGAGTTGTCCGATTGCACACACGATCTCGCCATAGATCAAGATCCAACGGTGGAGATTAAAGTATACACGTGACGCTCATGATATACGTGAGCTCGCCTGCTCGATTGAAGATCGACGCTCGCATCACGCTGCGGATGTCGGGCTCGCATCCAACGCGGATCGGGCGGCACTAATTTGATTCTGTTTGACCAAATCACATGAGACCGGTCGCTATGTTGTTGAGTTTGGATTTGGACCGTTTAGTTGACCAAACCTTATTCAAATGCTTTAAGGTTTGACTGGCTTTTAAAATGGCAAATAAATTTGTAAAATCATGAAACTTTTATCGTAAGCTACCGATGATATATTTCCCGATAAATTTTATAAACCACATTTTCACTTTGTAAAATACATAAATATTCATTTCGCATCGAGAATATTTATTTAAAGACAATAAATTTTTCTTTAAGCCCAAATAATTTCTAAAATGCAATAAAAATACTTTTAGCCAAGATAATTTATCTAGGCTTTAATAAAATGCTTCCTACCATAATACAAGTTCTATCTTGTATTCCTTTAAGACTTTGAATGGTTCTTTAGAATTTTGGCTAGAAAGGCGTGTCTTTAATTGGTAACATGTCGCTGGTAAACATGAACAGAATGCTATGAACAAGACTCATTACCGCTCATAAAGCATTTTATTACCGCTTATAAACTTGGGTCATATGCGGTGGCGCCCGGCGATGCGAAGGGCTCCGGAGGTAGACGTGTGACGGGCGACTTGGCGGTGCGTATCACGAACACAGCGCCACCGCGCGCGCACCAAGAAAATGAACGCGCGCAGAAACCCTAAAAGCTTGATTACGGCGCGAGGGCTCTCGGGCAAAGAGGGTGGTGGCTCGATTGTGGACGGCAGGCTAACCTCGGGGACCTATTTATAGGGTGGTGAGGCACGAGATAAGGAATCCCAAATCGAGTCCGAGAAGAAGACGAAACAAATTTCGAAATCTCGAGATAAGATACGATTCGGGATAAAGTTTCAACGTAAAACAAAGTGGAGAGATTAGAGATGAGATTTGGCACGATTTCTAGAAGTGGCTCTATTGGAAATCTCGCGTGTCGACGGGCTCGAGATCGCGAATGGCGACGCGCGACCGCTTAGAAGACGCACGCCGCGCGAGGAGTACGACAGGGCGGCGGGCCCACCTAGCGTGGAAGCCCACGACGCGCACGATCGGATAAGAGAGTCACCGCCCAGATCCGATCGGACGACCCAAAATCAATGGGACGCTCGGGCAATTTCGGCGGCACAACGCCATCGGGACATCTAATTTTGATCGATTGGCTCACGATCAATGGGCGCTTGGGATGCCCCGAAGGCACAACGCCATCGCGCTGCTCAAAGAAAATCGGATGGTCAAGGTTCAACGCGCCCACGCCAAGAGAGAGCGAGAGGTTAACACGTGGGACCACCGTCGGCGAGAGGTGGCTCGCGGCGTGGGTTGGGTGAACAGGTTGGGCTAAGGGGTTTTGGGTGAGTTTCTACCAAAGGGTTTTCTGAGATTAATAATAGGTTTTCTATTTTGTAAAATACCGAAATTCAAATAAGCAATAGAAAATAGCAAATGAACTCGTAAAAATTCTAGAAAATTCTAGAAAATATATCCGAGCACGAGAACCCAAATAAAATAGTTTTGGCTATTGTTCATGTTGGGATTATTCACATTAAATATTTTTGATTGCAAAGTTCAATATTAAGCTTTGAATTAAATTCAAATAAATCCAAATGGTGAATTTTCCCTACTAACTATTTAAAGGATTTTAAACTCGTAAAATTGGGATGTTAAGGCATCGAACGCTCACACCATTGGAGCCGTAGATCTAAAAATGAACGGCGAAAAGAGATCGGAACACTAAGACCTCGAAAGCGTTGAGGATGTTTAAACCGTTGGATCTAGATCTAACGGTCCGGAGCTGAGGGGAGGTCCTACAGCTAAGGATCTTAAAGGAGGAGGTCCTGAACGACCCAGATCTCCAAGGGGAGATCCTAGATGGTCAAGATTTACTCAGAGGAGGTCCTAGGTGATAAGATCTAAAAGAGGGAAGGTCCGTGACGACCAAGATCTACCAAAGGAGGTCCTGGACAGTCAGGATCTCACGGGGAGGTCCTTAATGAACAGGTCTAACAAAGGGGAGGTCTTGACCGGCTCAGATCTCCATGGGGAGGTCTTCAACGGTCAAGATCTACCCGGGGGTTGATGAGGACATCCCTAATTTGGATATAACCGCGCCTACACACACAGCTGATCCACAACCAATATTACAAGGACCAATTACTCGAGCTCGTGTCGCCAACTTAATCACCGTGAATTGCTCATAGGGTTATATATTATCGAGAATAGATCGCTACCTAATGCAAGTGATTTAATTGTGCTTAGGAACATGGGAAAGGAACAAGGAGAGGTATGTGGAGTCATGGACAAGCATAGGAGGCATAATGGAGGACATCACGTCACTTTGGGTCCGAGCTAGCAAGAGTTCGAGTTGGGCCTGTTCTGAATTCGAGTTCGACTGCCGCGACAAAGACTAAGTTCAAACGGCTATAACTTCTTCATACGGACTCCGCTTGGGATGTTCTTGGACTTCATTGAAAGCTTATCAAGTCTACTTTCCAATGGATCCAACCTCAGCTTCAAATTCCAACCGAGCTGACCACAATAAACAAAACAATCCACGTCTGTTTTTTTACCGAAGTCAAAAAGGTGTCGCCACTACTCCTCTTGGGCCCATGGGCCTTGTAACCTTAGGGCGTAAGGCCCACTTCCTCGGCCGCCACCCCTGGTCATCTTCCCATATAGGAGCCGCCCCACTGCTAGAACTGGGATTTCTTTGAATTTAGGTTTAGCCATTGTGCAAACTGTTCTTCGCTTGTGTTTGACGACCACCGCCAAGACAGCCTTCGATCCCACTTTGTTTTCAATACCATCTATACTACAATTTTATTCGCAATATCAGATTGCATACATCTTATTCTTGCTAGTTCTTCGATTGCTCGCAGGAATTGAACTCGTGTTCAGTGTTGATCGCGCTCCATCACGGCCAATAACGCTCTGGAGTTGGTTCAACGATTGCTAAGGCGCAAGCGCCGCCGCATTTGTAGTCGGATCGCGAGTCACCTCCACCCAAAATCGATAGTTATTAATCTCATCGAAAGATCGCACCCGCCTCCATCAAGTGGTATCGTGAGCCAAGGTTGCTCGGTGAGAATTTCATCGCTTTTTGTAGTTAGGTTGTTTAATTCCAAAGTCCAAAAAGCCAAAAACTATAGGATTAGATCACCTATCCGCCCAAGACCAATTGCGCCATTGCATCTTTCTTTTCAAAGGCATTGCATTGTTGAACTTTCGATTGCATCGCCGTGTCCTTTGGCCGGTCTTAGTGTCTAGTTCCTTTAGAGTTTCGAAGTTCGCTCACGCTTGGTCGCACCGCTGTGGTTGGGTTCAACTGCCGTCCGCCTCCACCACTGTGAGCCATTACCACGACCACCCGCCGCCATCCATTGCCGCATCCTTCGTGGCCACCATCCTCCGTCGCGCAAGCTACAATCCTCCCGCCGCTCCACTCCAAGGAAAACCCTAACCAAAAACAAAAGCTTGTTTCAGCTTGTGACAAAAAAGAGAGAGAGAAAAAGCTCGTGCACACACGCAGCAACTTCGACCCCAAAAGGTCGTTTAGGGCCTCAAACGGGCCCGCAAACCGAGAAAATCAAGTTTCTCGACTGCCAAAATTGACAGAGTCCTCTCTAAGTGATTCTAAGGTTCCCCATGAGACGGCATCCTTTTCGAGCCTCCAACTCCGTGGTGCCACGCTCTCTCAGCTCGCGCTATGCTTTCGCTTGTGTTCTAGGCTCGCCTCTAGTCCGCCTAGCCTAGGACCAAAGACTAACCGACGTTGAACGATTTTTCACTTGCATTCTCCGATTTGATAGTTGCTAATCCATTGCTACCATACTTGAGCCTTCCCACTACACCTTTTCTACAACCGCATGCATCGATCTTCACCGCAATCGCTCCATCCAATCTTCTGAGATACATTGACACCGCCGGTCGCCGATCACCCCTGCTTGCTTGGTAAGAATTGGTAAGAATTGATAGAAGGCTTGAGTGTGAGCGACTTTTGAACCACCACATCCTAGTAGTTGCTAGGGACATATACTTGTGATTTGCTAACAATGGCGTGATTCATGAGCATTCGGATGAGGATACATCTCATACTCCTCGCATTTAAGGAATCGCACAACATTTCCGACGCCATGAACCTTCGTGACGAGGGTCTTGAGGAAGATGTCGTGTCACGAATGATCGACTTGCTCAACTTGAGGGCGCCAAATTGAGGCAAACGCCACGCCGCGCTATGGAGAGAGCGCAAGGCCTCACTAACACTTCTTTGGCGGTATTATGGTGCGCCTTGATGAGATGGCCCATGCATCCACCGTGTTCCCCTGCCGCCTGGTGGTAGAGGGACAAGATGAATTGACTATGTGACCGATACCGAGGCCAATGACATAGGTAACAATAACAACAATCGAGCTCATTGACAGCCATGCTTTAATCGACAAGGTATGCGACGAGACCCCCCACGACGTGAGGTACGTGACCACGATGATTATTTCGCTAAGGTTAAATTCATTATGCCCTCTTTAATGGTAAATATGATCCTCGATAGTTATCTTAATTGGGAACTAGCTGTTGATCAAAAATTTGCTTGCCATGAAGTTCCCGAGATTAGACGAAAGTTAGGGTCGCTACTAGTGAATTTACCGATTTTGCTTCTATTTGGTGGAAAGAATATTGCCGCCAACATCCCAATAACATACCTAACAGCTTGGGAGGCTTTAAAATTGCTTATGCGGCATCGATTTGTTCCTCATATTATGCTCGTGATTTGTTAAATAAATTGCAACGCTTACGACAAGGTACAAAGTCTGTGGAAGACTACTATCAAGAAATGCAAATTGGTATGTTGCGTTGTGGTTTAGATGAGAATGAGGAGGCATCAATGACTAGGTTTTTGGGAGGGTTGAATCGAGAAATTCAAGACATCCTTGACTATAAAGATTACAACTCCATTACTAGATTGTTTCATCTTGCTTGCAAAGCTGAACGTGAAGTGCAGGGACGCCAGACGAGGACACGATCTAACTCTTCTGCAGGTCGCACCAACTCATGGACACCACACACATCTACTACCCCGGCCATCAGTGCACCCCCACCGCCACCCTTCAACAACAAGCCGTGCCCCGCTACTTCAAACTCAGCACCACGAGTTTATGAAGCAACCAAATCAGCACCACAAGCGTCTACAAAAACTTCCTCTTCAGTTGCTTCGACAGGACGAACTAAGGATATTCAATGCCATCGGTGCAAAGGCTATGGACACATCATGCGGGATTGTCCAAACAAGCGCGTACTGATCATACGCGATGATGGTGGGTATTCCTCTGCTAGTGATTTTGATGATGAAACATATGCTATGCTTGCAACTCGACTCCCGCAGACTTGATGACGAATCGATCATGAGGAGGAACATGTTGGCGCTCAAGATGCCGACAAGTATTTGAGCATTATAGTGCAACGCGCACTAAGTGCTCAAGTTTCTCGTGCTAAGCAAAATCAACGCCATAATTTGTTTCAAATCAAGGGCGCTGCCAAGGAACGCCGATTCGCATAATTATTGATGGTGGAGTTGCAACAATTTGGCGTAGTATGGATATGGTGGAGAAGCTTGCTTTGCCGACCAACCTCATCCCCACCCATACCATATTCAATGGTTCAACAACAAGGGTAAGTTGAAGGTAACACGAATGGTGAGAGTAAACTTTTCTATGGGTTCATACCATGATTATGTTGATTGCGATGTTGTTCCTATGCAAGCTTGTTCATTGTTATTAGACGACCTTGGCAATACGACATCGATTGTGTGCATCATGGTAGGAATAATCAATACTCTCTCATGTTCAAGGGAAAGAAAATTGTGATGCATCCTATGACTCCTAAACAAATTGTTAAAGATGAACTTGCTAGAGCTAGTAGAGAGAAGAATCAGAGAATGCTAAGAGCTTAAAATCAGATTGTAGCAAAAGAACTTCAAAGAACATAAAAAGAAAGAACCTAAATCTACTCATGTGAAGAATAAAGAAATTAAATTGAAAGGTGCTAGTTTTCTTGCTACCAAACTGATATGACCGAACTCGATGCTAGTAATTCTATTTGCTATGCATTAGTTTGCAAAGAAGCTTTATTTTCATTTGAGGATACATCTTCTTCTTTGCCTCCCCTGTCACTAACATTTTGCAGAGTACAACGATGTCTTTCCAAGGACATACCGGGGTTGCTACCACTTCGAGGGATTGAGCATCAAATTGATTTAATTCCCGGCGCATCATCACTGCGTAAATCACAAGACCATATAGGACCAATCCGTAAGAAACTAAAGAAATTCAGCGCAAGTACAAGAATTGCTTGCTAAAGGGTATGTGCGTGAATCTCTTAGTCCTTGTAATCGTTCTGGTCCATTTTAGTGCCTAAGAAAGATGGATCATGGCGCATGTGTGTAGATTGTAGAGCAATCAATAATATCACCATTAGGTATCGCCATCCTATTCCTAGATTAGATGATATGCTTGATGAATTGAGTGGCTCTGTTGTTTTCTCAAGGTTGACTTATGTAGTGGATATCACCAAATTCGCATGAAATTAGGCGATGAATGGAAAACAGCATTTAAAACTAAGTTCGGGTTATATGAGTGGTTAGTAATGCCTTTTGATTAACTAATGCACCTAGCACTTTCATGAGACTAATGAACGAGGTTTTGCGGCTTTCATTGGTAGATTTGTGGTGGTTTATTTTGATGATATATTGATATATAGCAAACCTTAGAGGAACATCTTGACCATTTACGTGTTGTTTTTAATGCCTTACGTGATGCACGCTTATTTGGTAACCTTGAGAAGTGCACCTTTGCACCGATCGAGTCGCGCTTCTTGGATATGTTGTTACTCCACAGGAATTGAAGTTGATCAAGCCAAGATTGAAGCAATACAGAGTTGGCCGACTCTAACACGGTCCACACAGTACTAAGCTTTTAGGACTTGCTGGATTCTACCGCCGCTTCGTGAAGGATTTCAGCACCATTGTAACATCCCCATTTTGGCTTGTGTTTCAAATGTAATAAAATGAGGGTAAATTGAAACTCTTCCTTCATCCTGTTACTTTTGAAACTTTTCTGAAATTCTTGTAAAAGAATTTTGGAAAATTAAAAATCAAAGGCCTCATTTATCAAGTCAACAACCTCCTTGGTCAAATCTTTTGTCAAACCCTTGGAAATAATTTTCCTGGTTCTAGGGTGGCTTGGTAACACCTCTGAATTATTTCATAATTTTGGGAAATTATTTGAAATATTTTAGAGGCAAGTCAAACTCTTGGTCAAACCTCGGTTTTAACCTTCTGAATTTCTTGAGAAAATTCCAGTGCACAAAACCCTCTGGAAATTTTATGGAAGGTTAACCCCAAGGTAAGCAAGCTCTAGTTAAAATTTCATAAATTTTGGAGTTGATTTGATGCCTCAATTAAATCCTCAAAGTTTCAGTTCAAAATCAAAACCTAATCGTTTGCACTGCTCCTCGCGAGTGAGTCGAAAGCTCGGCTCGAGCCAACCGACTCGACCGAGCCAACTAACTGTACCGGCGCGGTCGATCGGGCGCGCTCGACCGTTGATCTCAATCGACGGCTCGCGTCGTATGCATTCGACAACTCCGCTGTCTTTGATGCTCGTACCGCTGGATTTACCGGACGGCGGACGCCAGCGCGCCGCTTCAACGCGATCGCTGATAGCCGTTGGATGCGAATCGACGGCCGCCGCCGCCGCCTTCCTTCGCCGCGCGCAGCGCGAGCTCGGGCCGCCAGCACCATGGCAGGGGGTGGTTGAGCGCAGCTACCGGGTCACCTCGCAACGGGTCTCGCAGCAGCATTTAATGCGCGCCGCTGCACCGCCTCGCAAGTCCATGGCTCAATCCGCTTCCGCCGCCGTCACGCACCGTGAGAGGCGCCGCATCCGAGGCTTGCCGCCGCTGTTCTCGGCTTTCCTCGCCTACTTAAGCTCCCATCTTCCTCCCCGCCTTCCTTACGCACCCGTGAGCTCTCCTGCACCCACCGCATTCGTGGAGCTCCCAAACGACTGCTTTCTCGCCGCCATTGTTGCCCGCGAGCTTCTTGGTGAAGGCGGTACCACGCTGGCTCTCCTCTCTTTTCTTGCTCCTCAGCCTCCTACTTACTCCCAAGCTTAACCTCAATTAATTTTGGGTTTATCGTCGCAGGAGGCTAACTCGAGTTCCCCGCCGCCGCAGCGCCTCTTCGCCTCCGGCACGGTGAGTCCATCTCCTCAATTCTTTTCTCCGGGAGCATCGCAGGCACGTGGGACCTATTTTGATGATGCGGTCGCTCTCTAGTTGCCCAGACGCTTCCTCGTGTCGCCATTGTTGCCGCCGCGAGCTTTGTCGCCGAGCTACTCCGACCGCCGCACCTCGCGTCCGCCGTAGCTCCTCGTAGCCCCTAGACGCCAGCACCGCTTGAATGGGCCGATGCGGAGCTCTTTGCCGCTTATCGCCGTTGTCATCTTTGCCGTGACCGCCTCTCCGTCGCGCCGCCGCTCGTCCACCACCGCCGCGTGTCGGTGCAGCGAGGGTGCGCAATGCTATTGCGCACTGCGCTAGCATCCTCGCGCGCAGCGTTTTGGTCGCCGGCGATTGGCCGGCGGCTTCGGTCGCGTTGTCGACGCGCTGCCGCAGCGGCGCGACGTGGCCCAACGCGCGCCGCCCATCCTAGATCTCGGTCGAGATTTCGTGTGTTGCAGGCGGTGGTGCCGTAGCGTTGATTGTGAGCCGCCCATCTCACGATCGACGGTCCACGCCGCTGCCCCGCCGCCGCGACGCTTTCAAACGCGCCGGCGTGGTTCAATCTGGATCGTTGGATCAAGGTCAACGGCCGGATTGCGAAGGCATTCGCTCGGTCCAATGCCATCATCATTTGGACCGTTGGATATTGGTCCAACGGTGAGCCTCGTGAGCGCTGTGTGTGTGTGCCGTGGCGCATCGCGGCGCGTGGCCGTCCGATCCAGATCGACGGTCCCTATTCACCACGTCGTAATAGCCTTTATGAGTTTCCCAAAGCTTTATTTGCAAACCAAAAGGTATTAAACTTCAAAATACATAACTAATTCATTTTAAACCCAAATCGATTGATTCAAATTTTGTTAGCTTTAGATTGAGTTGTACTTTAATTTAAAAATGAATAGAAGTTTAGTCCGGCTCCAGAAAACAGATTTTAAAATTTGTTTAGAAATAGGTTCTACTTATTATTCTAAAATTGGCAATTAACTTGTAAATTGCATAACTAATTCTCTGAAAATTAAATTTTAGTGAATCCAATTGAGTAGCTTCCCTGATAGTGTATTTGCTAGGAAAATTGGTTTCACAAATTTCACTGTTTTTAGAAATCATAAGGATCATATTTTAGTTTAATAACCTAAACAATTTAGACAAATCATAACTCTTTCAATATAACTCCAAATGACCTGAAATTTTATATGGGTTATCACTATACCAGTAGGTAGCTACCATAAAAATTTCAGCTTCAAGATCTTTCTAAAAAATGTTTTTGCTACAGTGCTAATTATGGCCGAAAATAGGTTTTTAGGGAATATCTTTTGCACCAAAAATCCAAATTAGGTTTTTCCAGCTCCTATGTCTAGGTATATCCGTATTCTACCTTGTGTATAAATTTTGTCGCATTTGGATAATTTTTGCTTGCTCTTTTGTTTAAGTGTTGCTCGTCTTATTGGTTGTTTTCGCTCTTTCGCTTAGGATTCGATATTTGCGGTAACCCCGAGAACGACCCTCCAACAAGTTGAGCAACAGCAAGCGTGCAAGCAGCTTGATCATTTCCCATTGATCCCATTACTTTTAAAGTCTAATATTTTGTTTAACTTCTATGTATGCATTGCTACTTTGTTGTTAAATTGATTAGTTAGACCTCTAGTTGCATAATCTGTAGGTAAATGGTTATCCTCTACTACCCGAGCCTAGGTTATTTGTCGTGGTTAGAGTTCGATGGATGAACTCTTATCACTTAGTAGATTACGAATGAATATTGCTTAGCCATGCCTAGTTATCGGTAGTATTGGGCGATCATCGACTTAGTCGGTGATCTTGATCACACAACTACTTATACTACTCCATTATGTCCAACCCTTGTGTTTTATTGATTTACAAATCAAAACTGAAAACAAAACTATATCTTGACTTGGGCACAATGGTATGTTGATGTGATCTGTTGGGTGTGTGAATGGTGCCTAAGTCCCCAAGGACCGAGTTACTTGTGTCACTAAGCCAGCGCTTATTGCGTGCTAACCACACGAGGGGATATGGAACCTCTCTGACTAAGTACTTTGGGAGGTGCTAATTATGAGCTGGTCGGTGGGTGTGTTCTTGTGTGTGTGTTTTGGAGGGGAGCATTAGCGCACCGGTTAGGTCAGTCTAATGTGTCCTTCTCCCGTGGGTTGCGGCTCTTAATTAGCATCGCCCATTGGAAAGCGCCTTGTTAGACTTAGCCATGCCTCGCATACCAAAGGAAGTGTGCTAACCGTGGCGGTGGAAAGGCGGTTCATCGTGTGGGTACATTGGTACACCCCGCAGGTTAAAACTATTCGAATAGCCTCGTCCTAGGTTATGGACATGCTTGGTAAGGTCGTGCAAGAACTAGACTACAACCTTTTAAAAACTTAAACTTGACATGGGTGGTATGAAGGGGTACTTCATGCTATTGTCGTGGTGACTATGGGTTAGTCACTTCTAGGTTGGTGTTGTCATCTATCTATTGTTATAATTGTCTCTCTTTTATTTGAACAATAAAAGTTAATTGCAAACTTGCTTTGACTCTATTACCTTATTGCAAATGAAAACTTGCTTTATGCTAAAATAAGTCCAGAGCCTCATCCACTTAAATAAAGCGTGCATGTAGTTAATTATAGTTCTGTTATCTCACACGTCAGTCTTGCGAGTACAAAAACAAGTTTTGTACTCATCTGCTTTGCTTAATATTAATTGTTGCAGAGGAAGAAGGTGAGCCCCAAGGGCCTCACTTTTGTGGAGTCAGTTATGCGCTACTGCTTGGGGACGATTAGCTTGGCGGTCCGGTTGGTTGCCTTGTGGGTAAAGGCACACCGATTGGCTTTTGTTTATCGCCATCTTTTGGCCATTTTGCTTCCGCTGTTTAAATTATTTACTTATGTGTCACTTGGCCGGTTGGCCTCTCTTTGTAATAACTCTCTTTATATTATCTATGTCTTTCGCTTATTGCTTTTGCTTCGCTCTATGTGTATGAATGGAATTGATGCATGATTTTGTAACGGGTGTGTATACTGCATTTCGGAAGTATACATATCTCGAGGCTTGGTTTATTTGATTTGTACCGTTAGGACCAAGTGGATGGTTAAACAAGATGTTTAATAAACCGGGTCCTCACAAAGTTGGTATCGAGCCATTCCGACCGTAGTAACCCAAGCTTGGTCGCCCCAGGATATTTTGGAAACCTTATTTTCAAAGTATCAAATGAGTTATGAGAGCTTAAGTAAGTTCTCAGATTTTATTCCTTACCTATCTTAGCTTTCTATCTCATCTTGCTCTAATTTGAGTTTTAAAAGTTGTTCTCCTTTCCTTCTCTCAAAAGATAGTCATTATCGATTAATTGGGTTTTGGGACCAATGAGTTTGGCAAATTGAAGTGTTAGCTGCCCTCTACAAGGTTTTGAAGTTTCCTAAGTTGAAGAATTCAATTAGGAGGCTTGGATGCGAAATCTGGACAGCGATCACTCAGTTTCCGGACAGCAGGCTCAAAGGTTCTAACTAGGGTAGAAAATGAGAGGTTAATCAAGTAAAACTTGTGGGGATAAAAGGGTAAGATGTGATACTAGTTAGCTAAGTATCTAACGTTATTCTTATCGCCTTAACCTTGTTCTTGAGTAGTGTTAGACTTGCTGTGGTGTGCTGAAATTTTTATCTTCTCACACTATTACTCGTTCATTCAATACGGGTTAATGGCATTGAGAAGTTGAGCTTGGTTTGGAGTTTCCTTGCTGTTTTGGAGCTTCTTTGGAAACATTTAAAGTTGTTACTTGCTGTTTTTGGCTTTCGGTTAGGGTGATGTCTCATTCCCCTAATCGTTAGCTTTTCTTTCATCAACTTCTAATGTTAGTGATTTGGTTTCTAACCTAAGTTTCTTAAAGCAGATGGTCGAGGTACTGTGAGCGCCGTGGGCAGCAGAAATGTTTGATGAGGAGCTCCCGCCTCCTCCAACCATGGTCGAGGTCCTTCTTCGATAGAGCGCAACTGCTCAGAGGACAGAGGGTCTCGCTGGATGTTATTGCGCGCAACACCTCCGCTCTTGCCGTGCCTCGTGATCCGGCAGCGGGTGGACATCGATCTCGTGGGGTTTGGCCGAGTTTCTTCGCACTCAACCCCACGCTTTCCGTGTCCGAGGACCCATTGATGCGTATGATCGGCCGCGCCAGTTGAGCGTAGCTCGACGCTGCTCGTGCCCGACCAGACAGAGCACTCTTGCCTCCCATCGCCTTCAGGCAAAGACTCTCCGGTGGGAGAACTTGGCCATGCAGCCCGCCGCCACACCGCCTCTCTTGGGATGAGTTCCGACGGCGTTCGCCGAGCTCACATCCCCGCCGCTTGATGAAGTCAAGAAGAAGGAGTTTCTCGCGCCAAGCAAGGGCGTAAGTCGCTGATGGAGTACTGACGAGTTCAACCACTTGGCTCGTTATGCTCCATCCGAGGTGGCTACCGATGAGGCCAAGCAGAGAAGTTCATGGAGGGTTTGTCCGAGGAGCCGCAAGACAAAGCTCTCCATCGTGGACTTTGCCGACTTTCGACCTTGGTGGACAAGGCCATTGTTGCCGAGCACAAGGCGAGGGCGCCAAGAGTCCCGCAAGCGCAAGTGGGAGGCCCGGCCGTCCGCACAGCCGGCCTCCCCGCCCCCGTGTCGGGCCTACCTCAGGCCCGCTCGTGGCTTCACTACCACCGAGGCCGCCAAAGACCAGCTCCGCCTCCGCAGCCGTGCCTCGATCACGCGCGCCGCGAACCAGCAGGTGGCCCCGCAACCGGCCGCCGGTCACTTGCTTTTCGTGCAACCGAAGGGGCATTATGCCAATAGTTGCCCTAACAAGATCGGGAGCAGCCCTCGCCCTAATGGAGGACGCGGCAGGAGGTGGTTCTTCTCGTGATCGAAGATTGTCCCCGCTACCCAAGGCGTGGGTAGTGGCCGCCAACCTCATCTCCGCGGAGGAGGCACAGAGGCACCGACGCCGTGTTGGGTACCCTTTCGGTTAACTCTTTCCTCGCTACTGCTTTGTTTGATTTAGGCGCATCTCATTCGCTTGTTTCAGTCTTTTCTCGCCGTGGAGGTCTTCTTTACTCCATTGTTGGTCCCGCTGCTCATTCGCTCTCCCGGTTCGGAGTTGAGAGCCGAGTCCGAGTGTAGGGATGTCCCCTTGAGATAGAAGGGTAGGATTCTTGGCAAACCTTATCCTCCTTCGATCGGTGAGCTTAGATGTAATCCTAGGCATGGATTGGTTGTCTCAAGACATGGGACAAATTGATTGCGCTAGGAGGCTCATCTACCTTACTAATCTGTCCGGCGAGGTGTTCGCTACCGAAGTCCGCAGGTCCGTGATCTCTTCGCGCTGAAGCGGCCACTCTAGATATTAGTGAAGTCCCAGTGGTATGTGACTTTGTTGATGTCTTCCCGACGACCTTCCAGGATGCCACCAGCCCGAGACCTCGAGTTTGTCATTGAGTTGGTTCCTGTACCTCTCCGATTTCAAGAGGCTCACGGATGGACCCAATGAGTTGGTGGAGTTGAAGAAGCACTGGGTGAGCTTCAAGAGAAGGGCTTCATCCGCCTAGCTCATCTCCTTGGGGATGCTCAGCAATCTTTGTCCCGAAAGGACAAGACGCTGCAAGATAAAGCGTTGATTACCGCCCACTTAATGAAGTAACGGTAAAGAACAAGTACCCTTTGCCCCGATCGACGATCTCTTCGATCAACTAACTGAGCTCGAGTTTTCTCAAGATTGATCCGAGAGTGGGATATCATCGTTCGATTCGACCGAGGATATTCCAAAGACGGCTTTTTCTACTCGTTATGGCTTGTACGAGTATACCGTCATGTCTTTCGCTTAACCAATGCTCCGCCTTGTTCATGAACCTCATGAATTCGGTGTTCATGGAGTATTTGGATAGGTTCGTTGTGGTCTTCATCGATGATATCCTTATCTACTCCAAGAGCGATGAGGAACACGCCGAGCATTTGAGGCTTGTGTTGGGCAAGCTCGTGAGCACCACCAGTATGCTAAGTTCAGCAAGTGCGCTGCTCGTTGAAGGAAGTAGCCTTCTTAGGCCATATTCTTTCGGCAGAGGCGAGCGGTGGATCCTAGCAAGATCGCGATGTGCTTTCCGAGTCACCCTACTTCGGTCACCGAGGTTCGAGTTTTCTTGGTTTAGCGGGATACTATCGCCGCTTATCGAGAACTTCTCCAAGATAGCGGCCGATGACGGAGTTGCTCAAGAAGGACAAGAAGTTCACGTGGTCCGCTGATTGCAGGAAAGTTTCAAGCGCTAAGAAGCGATTGACCACCGCCCCGCTCTTGTTCTCCCGATGTCCGCCGGCTTCGATATCTTTTGTGACGCTTCGCCGAGGCCTCGGTTGTGTCCTTATGCAAGAAGGTAAGGTAGTGGCCTATGCATCAAGGCAATTGAGACCTCATGAACTCAACTATCCTACCCATGACTTGGAGTTGGCCGTGATCCATGCACTTAAGATTTGGCGACATTACCTAATCGGTAATCGTTGTGAAGTGTATTCGATCACAAAAGCCTAAAGTATTTGTTCACCCAACCAGATCTGAACCTCGTGCAAAGGAGATGGTTGGAGTTGATCAAGGACTATGACATGGGTATTCACTACCATCCGGCAAGGCCAATGTCGCTGCGGATGCGCTTTAGTCGCAGCGCATTGCAATGCATTGTTGCTTCAGAGCGCCAGCCCTCTTCTCGAGGAGTTTCAAATGCTCAACTTGGGCTTGGTTGAGCATGGTTCCCTCGCTGCCTTGGTTGTACGGCCAGCCTTGGTGGATCGGATCAGGTCTGCTCAGCAGTCAGATGTTGGAGTAAACCGCATCAAGGAAAATGTCAAGAATGGAACAACCAAGTGCTTCTCCGTAGATGAGCTTGGTGTCGTGAGGTTCGGGCAACGCCTTGTGGTTCCAAAGGACATGGAGTTGCGGGAGTTGATCCTCCGCGAAGCCCATGATTCCCCGTTATCCATTCACCCCGGGGCCACGAAGATGTATCATGATCTCCGACAGAGATTTTGGTGGACCCGAATGAAGAGGGAGATCGCAAGGTTCGCTGTCGAGCGCGACGTGTGTCGCCGTGTCAAGGCCGAACATCGTCCGGCCGATCGCCACCCTTACCAATTCCGAGTGGAAGTGGGATTCGGCGGATGGACTTTATCACCGGTCTACCTCGATCTCCAAGGAAGAATGATGCCATCTGGGTCATCATCGATCGATTGACTAAGGTGGCTCATTTTCTTCCCGTCAAGATCGACCTTCGAGTAGGTCTCCGGCGAGCTCTACATAGCCCGCATCGTGAGTTTGCATGGTGTGCCAAAGACAATGGTGTCGATCGCGTTCATTGCTCACATCTCGATTTTGGCATAGCCGCAAGAGGCTATGGAACTCGCTTTCTTCAAAGACAAAGATATCACCCCAAACAGATGGTCGACCGAGAGGGTCAACCAAGTTTTGGAGGACATGCTGCGAGCTTGTGTCCTTTCCTATGGGAAGCATTGGGAGAAGTGCTTACCATTCGCCGAGTTTTCTTATAACAACAGCCTTTCAAGCCGCCTCGGCATGGCACCATTTGAAGCCTTATACGGAGAAAGTGTAGAACCCGTTGAACTGGTCCGAGACCGTGAAAGACCTTTCTTTGGCCCGACTGATTAATGAGGCCGAGGGCAAGTCCAAATTATTCGTGATCGCTACGCACGCTCAATCCGTGCAAAGAGCTATACGGATCGCCGTCGACGTGAGTTGAGCTTTGAGCCCAATGACTCGATATGTCACCAGCGATTTGGTGTCAAGGGCAAGTTAGCTCCTCGATATGTCGGTCCCTACCGTATTATCGAGAAGAAAGGAGCCGCCGCCTACAAGTTGGAATTGCTCGCTGCACTTGCGGGGGTACATGATGTTTTCCATGTGTCCCAGCTAAAGAAGTGCCTCCGTGTTCCAACAGAGGAAACTCCGTTGGAAACTCTTGATGTTCAGGAGGATTTGACCTATCGCGAGCACCCTGTTCGCATACTCGAGGAGGCTGAGCGAAGAACAAGGAACAAGACCATCAAGTTCCTAAAAGTTCAGTGGTCGAACCATTCCGAGGATGAGGCTACTTGGGAGCGAGAAGATCGCCTTCGCATGCACTACCCTCTTTCTCTTCCGAGTGAACCAAATCTCAGGACGAGATTTTTGTAAGGGGGGGAGGTTTGTAACATCCCCATTTTGGCTTGTGTTTCAAATGTAATAAAATGAGGGTAAATTGAAACTCTTCCTTCATCCTGTTACTTTTGAAACTTTTCTGAAATTCTTGTAAAAGAATTTTGGAAAATTAAAAATCAAAGGCCTCATTTATCAAGTCAACAACCTCCTTGGTCAAATCTTTTGTCAAACCCTTGAAATAATTTTCCTGGTTCTAGGGTGGCTTGGTAACACCTCTGAATTATTTCATAATTTTGGGAAATTATTTGAAATATTTTAGAGGCAAGTCAAACCTTGGTCAAACTCGTTTTAACCTTCCGAATTTCTTGAGAAAATTCCAGTGCACAAAACCCTCTGGAAATTTTATGGAAGGTTAACCCCAAGGTAAGCAAGCTCTAGTTAAAATTTCATAAATTTTGGAGTTGATTTGATGCCTCAATTAAATCCTCAAAGTTTCAGTTCAAAAATCAAAACCTAACCGGTTTGCACTGCTCCTCGGTGCGAAGTCGCTCGGCTCGAGCCAACCGACTCGACCGAGCCAACTAACTGCACCGGCGCGATCGATCGGCGCGCCTCGACCGTTGATCTCAATCGGACGGCTCGCGTCGTATGCATTCGACAACTCCGCCGTTCTTTGATGCTCACCGTTGGATTTATCGACGGTGGACGCCAGCGCGGCCGCTTCAACGCGATCGCGATAGCCGTTGGATGCGACCGACGGCCGGCCGTTGTCGCCTTCTTCGCCGCGCGCGCAGCCGAGCTCGCGCAAGCCAGCACCATGGCAGGGGTGGTTGGAGCGCAGCACCGGGTCACCTCGCAACGGTCTCGCAGCGCATTTAATGCGCGCGCTGCACCGCCTCGCAAGTCCATGGCTCAATCGCTTCCCGCCGCCGTCACGACCGTGAGAGGCGCCGCATCCGAGGCTTGCCGCCGTTGCTCTCGCTTTCCTCGCCTACTTAAGCTCCCATCTTCCTCCCCGCCTTCCTTACGCACCCGTGAGCTCTCCTTGCACCCACCGCATTCGTGGAGCTCCCAAACGACTGCTTTCTCTCGCCGCCATTGTTGCCCGCGGAGCTTCTTGGTGAAGGCGGCACCACGCTGGCTCTCCCTCTCTTTTTCTTGCTCCTCACCTCCTACTTACTCCCGGCTTAACCTCAATTAATTTTGGGTTTATCGTCGCAGGAGGCTAATTTCGAGTTCCCCAGCTCGCCGCGGCGCCTCTTCGTCTCCAAAGGTCGTGAGTCCATCTCCTCAATTCTTTTCTCTGGGAGCATCGGTGGCACGGGGACCTATTTTGATGATGCGGTCGCTTCTAGTTGCCCAGACGCTTCCTCGTTGCGCCATTGTTGCCGCCGCGAGCTTTGTCGCCGAGCTACCCGACCGCCTCTGCACTTCGTCCCGCCGTAGCTCGTAGCCCCTAGACGCCAGCACCGCTGAATGGGCCGATGCGAGCTCTTTGCCGCTTATCGCCGTTGTCATCTTTGCCGTGACCGCCTTCTCGTCGCTGCCGCCGCTCGTCCACCACCGCCGGTGTCGGGCAGCGAGGGTGCGCAATGCTATTGCGCACCTGTTAGCATCCTCGCGCCGCAGCCTTTGGTCGCCGGCGATTGGCCGGCGAAGCTTTCGGTCGCGTTGTCGGACGCGCCGCCGCAGCGCGCGACGTGGCCCAACGTGGCGCCGGCCCATCCTTAGATCTCGCGTCGAGATTTCGTGTGTTCTGCGCGTGTGTCGTGTAGCGTTGATTGTGAGCCGCCCATCTCACGATCGACGGTCCACGCCGCCAGCCGCCGCACGCGCTTTCAAACGCGTCGGCGTGGTTCAATCTGGATCGTTGATCGAAGGTCAACGGCCGGGATTGCGAAGGCATTCGCTCGGTCCGAATGCCATCATCATTTGGACCGTTGGATATTGGTCCAACGGTGAGCCTCGTGAGCGCTGTGTGTGTGTGCGTGCGCGCTGGTGCGCGCGCGGCCGTCCGATCCAGATCGACGGTCCCTATTCACCACGCCGTAATAGCCTTTATGAGTTTCCAAAGCTTTATTTGCAAACCGAAAAGGTATTAAACTTCAAAATACATAACTAATTCATTTTAAACCCAAATCGATTGATTCAAATTTTGTTAGCTTTAGATTGAGTTGTACTTTAATTTAAAAATGAATAGAAGTTTAGTTCGGCTCCAGAAAACAGATTTTAAAATTTGTTTAGAAATAGGTTCTACTTATTATTCTAAAATTGGCAATTAACTTGTAAATTGCATAACTAATTCTCTGAAAATTAAATTTTAGTGAATCCAATTGGAGTAGCTTCCCCTGATAGTGTATTTGCTAGGAAAATTGGTTTCACAAATTTCACTATTTTTAGAAATCATAAGGATCATATTTTAGTTTAATAACCTAAACAATTTAGACAAATCATAACTCTTTCAATATAACTCCAAATGACCTGAAATTTTATATGGGTTATCACTATACTAGTAGGTAGCTACCATAAAAATTTCAGCTTCAAGATCTTTCTAGAAAATGTTTTTGCTACAGTGCTAATTATGGCCGAAAATAGGTTTTTAGGGAATATCTTTTGCACCAAAAATCCAAATTAGGTTTTTCCAGCTCCTATGTCTAGGTATATCCGTATTCTACCTTGTGTATAAATTTCACGATTTGGATAATTTTTGCTTGCTCTTTGTTTAAGTGTTGCTCGTCTTATTGGTTGTTTTCGCTCTTTCGCTTAGGATTCGATATTTGCGGTAACCCCGAGAACGACCCTCCGCAACAAGTTGAGCAACAGCAAGCAGGCAAGCAGTTTGATCATTTCCCATTGATCCCATTACTTTTAAAGTCTAATATTTTGTTTAACTTCTATGTATGCATTGCTACTTTGTTGTTAAATTGATTAGTTAGACCTCTAGTTGCATAATCTGTAGGTAAATGGTTATCCTCTACTACCTGAGCCTAGGTTATTTGCTGTGGTTAGAGTTCGATGGATGAACTCTTATCACTTAGTAGATTACGAATGAATATTGCTTAGCCATGCCTAGTTATCGGTAGTATTGGGCGATCATCGACTTAGTCGGTGATCTTGATCACACAACTACTTATACTACTCCATTATGTCCAACCCTTGTGTTTTATTGATTTACAAATCAAAACTGAAACAAAACTATATCTTGACTTGGGCACAATGGTATGTTGATGTGATCTGTTGGGTGTGTGGAATGGTGCCTAAGTCCCCAAGGACCGAAGTTACTTGTGTCACTAAGCCAGCGCTTATTGCGTGCTAACCACACGAGGGGATATGGAACCTCTCTTGACTAAGTACTTTGGGAGGTGCTAATTATGAGCTGGTCGGTGGGTGTGTTCTTGTGTGTGTGTTTTGGAGGGGAGCATTAGCGCACCGGTTAGGTGCCTAATGTGTCCTTCTCCGTGGTTTGCTCTTAATTAGCATCGCCCATTGGAAAGCGCCTTGTTAGACTTAGCCATGCCTGCATACCAAAGGAAGTGTGCTAACCGTGGTCGGTGGAAAGGCGGTCTATCGTGTGGGTACATTGGTACAC
Organism: Ampelocalamus luodianensis; assembly: GCA_036346255.1. NCBI lineage: Eukaryota > Viridiplantae > Streptophyta > Magnoliopsida > Poales > Poaceae > Ampelocalamus > Ampelocalamus luodianensis. The sequence continues at coordinate 29,108,745 of CM070636.1, read as the reverse complement.
CCTCAGGTTAAAACTATTCGAATAGCCTCGCCCTAGGTTATGGACATGCTTGGTAAGGTCGTGCAAGAACTAGACTACAACCTTTTAAAAACTTAAACTTGACATGGGTGGTATGAAGGGGTACTTCATGCTATTGTCGTGGTGACTATGGGTTAGTCACTTCTAGGTTGGTGTTGTCATCTATCTATTGTTATAATTGTCTCTCTTTTATTTGAACAATAAAAGTTAATTGCAAACTTGCTTTGACTCTATTACCTTATTGCAAATGAAAACTTGCTTTATGCTAAAATAAGTCCAGAGCCTCATCCACTTAAATAAAGCGTGCATGTAGTTAATTATAGTTCATTATCTCACACGTCGTTTTGCAGTACAAAACAAGTTTTGTACTCATCCGCTTGCTTAATATTAATTGTTGCAGAGGAAGAAGGTGAGCCCCAAGGGCCTCACTTTTGTGAGTCAAGTCGCATGCTACTGCTTGGGACGATTAGCTTGGCGGTCCGGTTGGTTGCCTTGTGGGTAAAGGCACACCGATTGGCTTTTGTTTATCGCCATCTTATGGCCATTTTGCTTCCATTGCTTAAATTATTTACTTATGTGTCACTTGGCGGTTGGCCTCTCTTTTGTAATAACTCTCTTTATATTATCTATGTCTTTCGCTTATTGCTTTTGCTTCGCTCTATGTGTATGAATGGAATTGATGCATGATTTTGTAACGGGTGTGTATCGCATTTCAGGAAGTATACATATCTCGAGGCTTGGTTTATTTGATTTGTACCGTTAGGACCAAGTGGATGGTTAAACAAAGATGTTTAATAAACCGGGTCCTCACAAAGTTGGTATCGAGCCATTCCACCGTAGTAACCCAAGCTTGATCGTCTTTAGGATATTTTGGAAAACTTAATTTCAAAGTATCAAATGTTTCATGAAAGCTAAGTGAGTTCTCGATTTTATTCCTTACCTATCTTAGCTTTCTATCTCATCTTGCTCTAATTTGAGTTTTAAAAGTTGTTCTCCTTTCCTTCTCTCAAAAGATAGTCATTATCGATTAATTGGGTTTGGGACCAATGAGTTTGGCAAATTGAAGTGTTAGCTGCCTCTACAAGGTTTTGAAGTTTCCTAAGTTGAAGTATTCAATTAGGAGGCTTGGATGCGAAATCTGGACAGCGATCACTCAGTTTCCGGACAGCAGGCTCAAAGGTTCTAACTAGGGTAGAAAATGAGAGGTTAATCAAGTAAAACTTGTGGGGATAAAAGGGTAAGATGTGATACTAGTTAGCTAAGTATCTAACGTTATTCTTATCGCCTTAACCTTGTTCTTGAGTAGTGTTAGACTTGCTGTGGTGTCTAGAACAAAGAAGGGGAGCGATAGTATATTCGTGGTTGTTGATAGATTTTCTAAGATGGCTCACTTTATACCATGTCATAAGAGCAATGATGCTGCCAATATTGCTGATTTATTCTTTCATGAAGTTGTTCGATTGCATGGTGTGCCTAATACTATAGTTTCAGATCGTGATGCTAAATTCCTTAGCCACTTTTGGAGAACTTTATGGGCTAAATTGGGGACTAAACTGTTATTTTCTACTACTTGTCATCCCCAAACCGATGGACAAACTGAAGTTGTGAATAGAACTTTATCTACAATGCTTAGGCGGTGTTGAAAAGAACTTAAAATTGTGGGAAGAATGCTTGCCTCATATTGAGTTTGCTTATAATCGTTCATTGCATTCTACTACAAAGATGTGCCCTTTGAAGTTGTTTATGGTTTTGTGCCTCGTGTTCTATTGATTTAATGCCTATTCCATCTTCGGATAAATTGAACTTTGATGCTAACCAACGTGTTGAATTGATTTTAAAAATGCATGAGACAACTAAGGAGAATATAGAGCGCATGAATGCTAAATATAAACTTGTTGGTAGTCAAGGAGAAAACATTTAACTTTTGAACCAGAGATCTTGTTTGGTTGCACTTGAGAAAGATAGGTTCCCTGAATTGAGAAAGTCAAAATTGATGCCTCGAGCTGATGGTCCTTTCAAAGTGTTAGAAAAGATTAATGATAATGCATACAAACTTGACTCGCTCAGAGATTTTGGGGTTAGTCCCACATTTAACATTGCAGATTTGAAACCATACTTGGGAGAAGAGGATGAGTTTGAGTCGAGGACGACTCAAATGAAAGAAGGGAGGATGATGAGACATCCCTAATTTGGATACAACCGCGCTACACACACAACCGATCCACAACCAATATTACAGGACCAATTACTCGAGCTCGTGCTCGCCAACTTAATCACCAGTGAATTCGTTCATAGGGTTTATATATTATCGAGAATAGATCGCTACCTAATGCAAGTGATTTAATTGTGCTTAGGAACATGGGAAAGGATGATACGGGAGGCCCGATCTTCTCACAGAAACCGTGATAGTGATGCGAAGTAGACGATGTCGCTAGTGAACACTCGCGCCAATGCACGAACCCTCAACTCTTCGAATACGCCACAATACACCGGTAGTTGTTCGTCATGAGACCACGAACGCATTTAACGCCAAGTCCCCAATTCCCAATGGAACGACGGCTTGACCTTGGATTGCGAACAAAACAAATGGATCGCCTAATTCTCTCTCAAAGTCCTCGCATGAACTCGTGTCGAAAGAACAAGCAATAGCTATGTTTCAATCTTATGCATAAACTGGTCTAATGGATACAAGGGAGGGCAAGGGTATTTAAGGCGCCTCCACGACTCACGCACGCCTAGGGCCAGCCACACATGCCGAATCAAACTCTAACTCGACTAAGACCTAAAAACACACAAAAGGAAAACCTAACTTAAGTCCGTCACATTGTTTCGGCCATAGCGGCGCGACCGTAAGTCTTCTGAAGCTGGGGCCAAAACCATTGTGTGGGCCTTGGAATAAGCTTTCAAACAAGTCCAAGAACACCCCAATCGGACTCGTATGCAAAAGTTATGGCCTTTTATTACAGCTCTGTTGGGCTGTCCTGAACCGAATCCGAATTGAATTCGAGTTGATTCCGAGATGAATTTCGGTTGCACTTGTGGAAGATCCGAATTGGGCTTGAATTCTTGGGCTTTTCTCCTTGGTTGACCCACGTGAGCTTCTCCTCCATTGCTTTGACTCCGACCTCCTCTTGGTTCCAAAGGCTTCACAATGTTCAAACCTCGAGAATGCACAAAACATTTGCATGAGGTAATACCCAATTCTCATCAATGACAATAGAAGATTCATTAAGAAACAAAAGCACTCGCTGATTTAGAAGTTTAGCTCTTGCTCGCCAGGGACCAATATGCACTTCTGCATTTGAATTATTTGTAGGCCACGTATGGCGCCCACCTCGCATGTGTATGACCACCAATAGGGAAGGATGTATAAGTGTTAGGGATGCCTCATCATCCTCCCCTCTTGAAAAGGCGTCGTCCTCGACGCCGGATCATCACCACCAAAGAAAGGTGATAAATCAGACATTGAAAGTAGAGCTCACGCCATAGTCATCGCTGAAAGCTCTATCTTGTAGGCATTGTCGTTGATCTTTGCAAGCACCTTGAAAGGTCCATCACCTCGTGGCAGCAATTTAGACTTGCGCGCCTCGAAAACGATCCTTGCGGTAGTGCACCCAAACCAAATCACCGTTGAAAATCATCTTCTTCCGCTTTCTTATTCGCTTTCTCAAAGATATGACTTGACCTTGCGCTCTATCTCCTCTTTGTTTTGAGATGCAATTTCTTCACATACTCACCGCTTGGATGCCTCCATATGAACACGGTGTTGACTTGAAGTGGCAAGAATCAAGCGGCGTAAACGGTTTGAAACCATACGCCACTTCAAAAGGACACAATCACAGTGGGGAGTGCACGCCCGATTATAAGCGAATTCCACGCGCGGCAAACAATCCTCCCACTCGCATTCTTCTTGATCATGGTCCGGTAGCATCGAAGTGTGCGGTTCACCACCTCCGCTTGACCATCGCTTGGGGATGACAAGTCGTGCAATAACAACTTCGCCCCGCTTACCCCAAAGTGTCTTCCAAAAGTAGCTCATGAACTTCACGCCACGATCGACACAATAGTGCGTGGCACGCCATGCACCTCACGATCTCCCTCAAAAACAAGTTAGCAATATGCGACGCATCGCCGCTCTTGTGGCACGGAATAAAGTGTGCCATCTTTGAAAACGATCCACAACGACAAAAACAGTAATCACTCCCTCTTAGTTCTAGGTAATCCTAAAACAAAATCCATACTAATATCCTCCCATGGTGCATTGGGAATGTGTAGAGGGGTATACAAACCGTGTGGATTCAATTTTGATTTCGCTTTGTGGCAAGTAATGCATCGTTGCACATACCTCTCTACATCTCGCCTCATCTTAGGCCAATAAAAGTGATCGCCAAAGATAGATAACGCCTTCTCACGCCCAAAATGTCCCATCAACCCACTCGCATGTGATTCCTGCGCAGAATAGCAAACGACTGAGGAGTCTCGAACGCATAATTTGTTAGTGCGAAACAAAACCCATCATGGATGTGAAATTTATCCCAGCCTTTTCCTCTTTGCAATGTGCATAAGGAACGGAAAATCATGGTCATGAGCATATAAATCACGCAAACTCTCTAAACCAGAACTTGCACTCCTAATTGAGTTAAAAGCACACTTTTCCTAGAGAGAGCATCACTACCACATTTTCCTTTCCTTCTTATATTTTACAATGTAAGGAAACGACTCAATGAATTCGACCCATTTGGCATGTCTACTGCTCAGGTTTGCTTGGCCCTTTAAATACTTTAATGCCTCATGATCGTAATGAATAATAAACTCTTTAGGCCATAAATAGTGTTGCCAAGTTTCTAATGCACGCACTAAAGCATAAAGCTCTTTGTCATAGACCGGATAATTCAATTGAGCACCATTCAGCTTTCTCACTAAAATAAGCTACCGGTCTTCCTCTTGCATTAAAACACCGCCAATACCCAATCCACTAGCATCACACTCAATTTCAAAATTTTTAGTGAAATCGTAAAACAAGCAACGGTGCTTCACTGCCGCTTAAGTTCAGAAAAGCATTGTCTTGCGCTACCCCCACACAAATTCAACACCCTTTAGTAAGTTCATTCAAAGGGGCAGCTATGGTGCTAAAATCCTTCACAAAGCGCCGATAAAAACCAATGAGACCATGAAAGCTCCTAATCGACTTACATTCACGTGAGTTGGCCAATTTTAATCGCTTCAATTTTAGACTCATCTACTTCAACTCCCCGTGCGTAAACAACATAGCCCAAAAAGATGACACGATCTTTGCAAAAGGTACACTTCTCTAAGTTACCGAATAACCTAGCCTCACGCAAAACTTGTAGAACTTGTCTAAGATGGTCTATGTGTTCAGATTCAGCATGATCAGAAATCGAATATCATCAAAGTACACAACCACAAATTTACCAATCAAATGCCTTAAAACATGATTCATTGCGCATGAATGTACTAGGTGCATTAGTTAAACCAAAAGGCATGACTAACCACTCATACAACCCAAATTTTGTTTTAAATGCTGTTTTCCACTCATCCCCTTCATGCATCCTAATTTGATGGTAACCATCACAAGAAATCTATCTTAGAAAAATAACAAAGACCACTCAATTGCCTAGCATATCATCTAAGTGAGGTATAGGATGACGATATCGAATTGTGATATTATTAATCGCTCGACAATCTACGACATACGCCATGAACCATCTTTCTTAGGAACTAAAATAACAGAACAAAGACAAGGGCTTAAGCTTTCACGCACATACCCTTTGGAGAGAAGCTCTTGTACTTGTTTCTGAATTTCCTTTGTTTCGCCGGGATTGGTGCGGTACGGTGGTCGGTTCGCAATGACGCCCGAATCAAGTCGATCTTATGTTCTATCCCACGAATTGGTGGTAGCCCACTGGTACCTCGCTTGGAAAGACGTCAAGTCCCGCAAAACACAAGCAACACCACTAGGAAGAGAAGACAAGTCGTTAGTCGAAGCAAGGCGCCTTTGTACAATAGTACAAAGTGCACCAAATTGGGATCTTCGCTGAATTCTCTCATTTCGATTTGGTGGCTAACATCACTAAATTCTTCTCTCGCTCTTTGGCGCCTCAACGCATCTCAATTTTCTGCATTGAAGAATTCACAACTGCTATGTGTAAGGGGCTTCAAGATGATATCCATATTATTCCATCGAAATGTGTAGCGATTTGTACGCCCATCATGAACAGCAGAACGGTCATATTGCCATGGCCGCCCCAAGAGCAAGTGACACACCGCCATAGGCACAACATCGCAGCTCACGTTGTCGTGTACTTCCCAATAGAAAACGCCACTGCACTATATAGTTCACCTTCACTTCCTCTTTGTCGCCAACCATTGCACATGATAAGGACGTGGATGCGCAAGTACTTCAAACCCAACTTATGACACATATCCTTGCTAGCCAAATTGTGACAACTTCCGCCATCAATGATCACTTTGCGCATCTTACCTTTATCAAGCTTCGCCAAGTCCAAACAAATTGCAATTGCTCGAGTGACGGCGATGGCATCACACTAAGCACCTTGGGCGTGCAAACAATGGAATACCGCCGTTGTTAGGAAACTCGTGATCGCACTCACATTGTTCTATGTCATCGGTGTGCGCATCGTTGCGCATCAGCGACTCGTCATCACTAGTGAAACATAACCGCCATCCCGGTGATAAGCATAGTTCGACATTTGGGCGCCCTTCAAATGGCCAACACCCTTGCACTTGTGGCAAATGATGTCACGTGAACGCCCCGTTGACCCCATAGACGCAGGTCGCACTAGCAATGGCGCCGCAGTCGACGCACCGTGCCGTGTACTTCCAGCTTCTTACTTGCGGAATCGCGCATTGCCGAATTGCTTCCGTCCGAGTGCTCTTGTTTGGCCGGTTGTTGTTATATGGCTGTCTCGGATCGCCAAGGACGTGAACGGGTAGCGAACCGCATCTTCAATCACTTGTCGCCGGGCCGCGTGCTTGGTGCAAAAGAACTCAATCATATCATTATAGGGATGGTGATTGACAATGCGCTGACAAAGATGATTCATGCCACTAGAAATCTCGCCATGGTCTCGTTCTTCATTCTCGCGACATCCGCATGTATCATGATAGTTTCCATCTCCTTATGATATTCGCCAATTGACCTCATACCTTGTCGCACTTCACAACTTCTCAAATAGTGAGCGCTTGTAGTGGCGAGGTACAAAGCGCGCCCGCAAATGTCGCTTCATCCGCTCCCGTGGTAATCGGCAACTCATGGCGCTCCATGCGCTATTTAATGAATCGCTCCCACCAATGTGTAGCATAATCATCCAAGCCATTGGAAGCAAGCAATGCTTTCTTCTCATTGGAATAGTTGTTCATTCAAACAACTTATCCACCTTCAGCTCCCAAGTGAGGTATTGCTCCACATCCGTACCACCCAAAATATAGGAAGAGTAAATTTGGGCTTAGCGACAAAATCGCTTGCCGCCGTGTCGACGCGCACGCTGTTGCGATGGTGGCGCTGCCGGGTCATCGTGAGTCGCCGATGGGGAAATCGCCATCCCATTGCTCGCCTCATCCGCCATGCTACGAGGTGCACGATGCACACCTCCTCCGTGGACACCCCGTGGTGCGCCCACCGCCGCCGCTGCCTCGCCACGCCATGAGCTCGAGGGTGTGCCGCGCGCCATCCCGACGCTTACGGCACCGCCATGCGACGCGCCGCCGCCGCCGCCTCATCCACACGAATAGCACGCCATCCTCGGTCTCATTGTGCAAAACGGCCGAGGGCCGTGCACACTGCGTGTCATCGCCTTCCGCACCCCCACGAGATTGTGTTGAGCGAACATGGCGCGTAGCTCCGTGAAGTTATTGTTGATGGCCAGACGCAATTGTGTGACCTCCTCCCGAGGGTGTTCACCCACCAACTTCCCGAGTTCATCGCGCACGCCATTGTCACCATCTTGAAGTTGTTTTTGTAGCATCTCGCGCAACCGAGTGTACTCGCCCACGTAACCGCGCCCGGATTAGGTGGATCCTCCGTGACTCGACATAGCAACAACTCACAAACAAGAAACGAGGTTATATCCGGGTTAGTAAAACAAAAGCTCGCTACTACGCCGCAACTCACCGTCCCGAAAACAAGACAAGCTTACTGCTCCAAAGTGAATCAAGGACGGCAAAACGACATTGTGACAATAACCACCTTAACCCTGAATGTAGGAGCGTAACCAAGAGCAAGGGAGTACACAAACGGGTGTAGGTGGAGCTTGGACAGTATGTGTATATCCTATGCAACTGATATTCAAGATATTGTAAAGCTAAGTAATGATCCAAGCTAGAGTATTTTGCCTATGTGTCGATCCAACAAGTTTAAGCGGTGTATGAACGCACACGCAAGGATAAATGAGACTTAATGCAAACAAAGGACCGAGCTAGCGAAAGCAGAAAAAGAGATGAAACCAGCTCGCTTTTGCACCAAGTACGGGATAGACGCTAGCCAATTGCAAAGGAATATACTAGGGCACAAGATTGCTCAATCAAAATTGAAAAACACAAGCTAAAAAGATGACCCGCATCAGAGTAGCTAAAAGTATGCGCGGATCAACTCGAAAAGGGATGTCGTCGCCACGGGTACCTTAGAATCACCGCAGAGGGGCTCACAATTTTGAGCGAAATCGAGAAACCGAATTTTTCTCGGTTTGCAGTGCCCGCTTTGAGGCCCTAAACGACCTTTTGGGGTCGGTTTTCCGCACACGATGCCCGTGGCTTACGCGATGTAAACCCCAGATTTCTGCATTGCCTTCTTTTTGGCTCTATTTTCCGCTTCTTTCCAACGGATCAAGAAACGCCCAATCGGAGGTCGATGCAAAAGTTAGCGTTTATGCCGCGGCTCTTTCTATATGCGGCCGCCTTTCCTTCTTTTCCTCTCGCTTTGCTCCCCGTGGAATCTGCGCAACCTCACAAAACAAAGAACGTAATCAACTTGAATGAGCACCCTAGGTGCAATATCAATAGCTAGTCTCAAGATGAAAGGATATAAAAGGACACCAAATGTGGTTCGCCACTATGATGTAGTGGCCAAACTCAAGATGGAGCAATTGACTCGGATTGTGTTTGAGCTAGAGGTTGATTAGGACTCTAGTCCCACCAAGGAGTTCGATAAGGAAACAACACTGTCTCGGATTGTGCTAGCAAGACAACAAGCACTTGACGATCGGATGATGGTTTTGGGTGCTAATTGAGGAGTTCAATCAGCAAATTTTTTTGATAAAGATTAAGCTACGCAATGGAAACACCAGGATCAGCACTAAAACAAAACTCTAATGGATGAAAACTTAACTAAACGCACAAGAAATAACAGATTAAACTACGGTTTTGGTACGCAATTTTGGTTTATTGTACGATAGGAAACAAAACGAATCTAACTACGTAAAGAAGTTCTCACCGAGTAAACCTAGAATCTGATACCACATGATACGGGAGGCCCGATCTTCTCGAGAAACCGTGATAGTGATGCGAGTAGACGATGTCGCTAGTCGAACACTCGTGCAATGCACGAACCTCAACTCTTCGAATACGCCCACAATACACCGGTAGTTGTTCGTCGCGAGACCACGAACGACGAACGCCAAGTCCCCAATTCCCAATGGAACGACGGCTTGACCTTGGATTGCGAACAAAACAAATGGATCGCCTAATTCTCTCTCAAAGTCCTCGCATGAACTCGTGTCGAAAGAACAAGCAATAGCTATGTTTCAATCTTATGCATAAACTGGTCTAATGGATACAAGGGAGGGGCAAGGGTATTTAAGGCGCCCACGACTCACGCACGGCCTAGGCCAGCCACACATGCCGAATCAAACTCTAACTCGACTAAGACCTAAAACACACAAAAAGGAAAACCTAACTTAAGTCCGTCACATTGTTTCGGCCATAGCGGCGCGACCGTAAGTCTTCTGAAGCTGGGGCCAAAACCATTGTGTGGGCCTTGGAATAAGCTTTCAAACAAGTCCAAGAACACCCCAATCGGACTCGTATGCAAAAGTTATGGCCTTTATTACAGCCCTGTTGGGCTGTCCTGAACCGAATCCGAATTGAATTCGAGTTGATTCCGAGATGAATTTCGGTTGCACTTGTGGAAGATCCGAATTGGGCTTGAATTCTGGGCTTTTCTCCTTGGTTGACCCACGTGAGCTTCTCCTCCATTGCTTTGACTCCGACCTCCTCTTGGTTCCAAAGGCTTCACAATGTTCAAACTCGAGAATGCACAAAACATTTGCATGAGGTAATACCCAATTCTCATCAATGACAATAGAAGATTCATTAAGAAACAAAAGCACTGTTGATTTAGAAGTTTAGCTCTTGCTCGTCAGTGGACCAATATGCACTTCAGATTTGAATTATTTGAAGGCCACGTATGGCGCCCACCTCGATGTGTATGACCACCAATAGGGAAGGATGTATAAGTGTTAGGGATGCCTCATCAAAGGACCAAGAAGAGGTATGTGGAGTCATGGACAAGCATAGGAGGCATAATGGAGGACATCACGCCACTTTGGGTCCGAGCCAAGCAAGAGTTCGAGTTGGGCTCGTTCTGAATTGAGTTCGGACTGCTGCGACAAAGACTAAGTTCAAACGGTCGAACTTCTTCATACGGACTCCGCTTTGATGTTCTTGGACTTCATTGAAAGCTTATCAAGTCTACTTTCCAATGGATCCAACCTCAGCTTTAAATTCCAACCGAGCTGACCACAATAAACAAAACAATCCACATCTGTTTTTTACCGAGTCAAAAAGGGTGCCGCGCCACCTCCTCTTGGGCCCATGGGCCTTGTAACCCCTAGGGCGTCGCGCCCACTTCCTGGCCGCCACCCCGGTCGTCTTCCCATATAAGAGCCGCCCCCTCTGGCTAGAATCGGGATTTCGTTGAATTTAGGTTTAGCCATTGTGCAAACTGTTCTTCGCTTGTGTTTGACGACCACTGTCAAGACAAAATTTCGATCCCACTTTTGTTTTCAATACCATCTATACTACAATTTTATTCGCAATATCGATGGCATACATCTTATTCTTGCTAGTTCTTCGATTGCTCGCAGAATTGAACCTCGTGTTCGTGTTGATCGTGCTTCCATCATGGTCAATAACGCCTCGTGAGTTGGTTCAACGATTGCTAAGGCGCAAGCGCCATCGCATTCGCCAGTCGGATCGCGAGAGTCACCTCCACCCAAAATCGATAGTTATCAATCTCATCGAAGATCGCACCCCGCCTCCATCGGGGTGGTCTTAAAGGTTAAGATCTGCGGGGAAGGGAGGTCCTAAGGTTTTCTTTACAAAAGACCAATGGGTGGTCTTTTGCAAAAGGACCCCAAGGGTGGTCCCGAGGGTGGTTTTACAAAAATGACTACGGGGTGGTCTAGTGCACGGAGGTGATCCTAACGGTCGAGATTAAAACCAAGGAGGTCCTTAACGGTCAGGATCAAAGCTGGGGGAGTGTAACAGCCCTAACTTAGGGTTTGTATTTCAAATGTAAAATTTTGAGGAGAAATAAAAATTTTGTTGTCTCTTCAAATCATTTGAAAGTTTCTACAATTTTCCTAGCAATTTCAATTTTTAGAATTTAATTCTTGTGATTGGAAATTGTTGTTATCAGATTCTTAGCTTTCAAACTTGTGATCATCCTCTGAAATTATTTTTCCTATCATCTTGATCATCCTATCTACCTCCTGAATTATTTCACAATTTTTAGATTTTAGTTGCTATTTCAAATGGCCAAGTCAAACTAGTTGAAAATCTGGTCAAATCCTAGGTCAGCATGCTTGAGAATTTTCTGCTGAACTTTTCAGTGCATAAAAGTTCTGGAAAATTTATGCAGTGTTGTTCTCTGTCTCAAGTAGCTATCATAAAATTTCGGAATTTTGGAGCTCGGATCTATCTCTAAAATTCCTAATCTCTCTCACTTTTAAAATCAAAAATCGAAAACATCATTTGTCGGCTCGAACCCGAGTCCGACTCAAACCGAATCGCACCACTTGACTCGGCCGCACCGCCTAGCTGCACTGCCGCGAAGTCCAATCGATCGTGACGTCCGATGCAAATCGAACGATCCACGCTGCGCGGCGCAACCGACCGTCCAATGCATACACCAATCTCACCGCCTATTTCGCATCCAACGGTCGGTGCGATGCTAATTGAGTCCAACCATCGGCTCGCACCGCCGTCGACCGATGTGTGGACCCTACCGCCGGTATCACCTCGCCTTCTCCGCACTCACCGGAGCTCGCCGGCGATCGCATGCGCGCCACGCACCTCGTCGCCGCCACCTATTTGCCCGCGTCCTTCTCCGGCGTCGCCGACCTTCATTACCTCACCGCGATCACTCACATCTCGCTTTCCCGCTCTGCTGTTCTCCGCCCACTTCTCGCCGCCGAGAAGAAGGAGAGGGCGCGCACCACCTCGTTGCCGCTTGTGTTTCGCAACCTTCGCCGCCTTCCTTGTTCCTCGCCGCATCCATTTTGCCCATCCCGAGCCTCGGCATCCAGCATATCGCCGGGAGCTAGTTCGCCGCCTCCGCCTCCGGTGATCTCGCTCGCGAGCTCATTTGCGCTCGGTGAGTCCTCGCCTCGGCGCTTGGTCCTCGTAATCGCAATCCCTTTACGAGCCCAACCGTGAGCTCCTTTCGCCTTGGTACATCATGGTGGGCGTGTGGGCGCTTTCTTCCCGCGCGACGGTGATTCGCCGCGCAGCAATTTCGCCGCGCGAGCTCCATCGCCGCCGTGGTCGTGGGCTTATCCTTCCGGAGTCAAGGCGGAGCCGTGCGCACCTTCTCGAAGCCTCTTCGCTCGTGGCGCCTTCTCCGCGAAGGCCGCACTTTCTTCTCCGCCTCCGCTCGCGCCACCATCGCCGGCATCTCCGTGGGTCGCACCGCCATCATCGGGTTCGCAAAGTCTCGTGGAACCCGAAGGTATCACTCGCCACTTTGAAACCCGCCGTTCGCGAGATCCACCGCGCGCGCGCCGCCGTCCGTGAGCGCCGGCGAGCCGCGGTGGTATTCACTTAGCACTAAACCATGTTTAGTTCTACCATCGCCATGTGGGTCCTCTCGGGTTAATCGTGTTTAGTAAACTTTAATCCAACCGTTATAATTCCTCCAGTCGCCCATGTGGGTCCATGTTGTCGCTAGGTTTGTGTAGCTCGTAATGCGCTTCTCCGCTGGGAGCGATTTCTCGAGTATGTTGGGTTTGCACTTTGGTAAGTCAAGACGATTCTTAGAATACGCCTTCGACGCCACTTTCGCGGCTGGCTTGTTCCGTCAAGATTTTCGCCCGCCCACGTTGTCCGGGGCTAGTTGGTGTGGGTAGAAAAAGGATTTAATGCTTTAGTATTTCTGTAATATGTTTTCTGTTGCAATTGTTAATTCAATTAAACTTGTAAAATGCATAACTAATTCAATTTTTATCCAAATTGCATGAATCCAAGCTGTTTATTTTCATTTCAAATGTATTATTTACTAAAATTAGTTTCATCCATGTCTCTGTAGCAAAAATCTGTTAATTAATAAAATGATGTCTTATGTATCTTCTAGATTAGAAAATGCATATCTCTTTCAATATTTGTCCAAATCCAGTGAAACCAATTTTGTAATTTGTCATTTTAATGTACTAATTATTAGGATAGGTTTTATACACTGTTATGTTCATAAAAATTTGTTAAGTATTTAACTAGTGCTTTGATGTGTTTATAACTTAGAAAATTCATAGAAAATTCTTAATAACTTAAAATGATTTGTTCTCTGTTTCTTAAATTTTGTTATGTCATGCTTAGGCTTCAGTGTGAGTTTTGGCTTGTTTTGATGTTGTTGTATGTTTGAGTTTTGTCGTGTTATTCGTCCTTATTTGCTTTGTTATGTTCGATCGTTAGGCTTCGATATTTGCGCAACCCCGAGGACGATCCTCCGCAACAACTTGAGCAACAAAGAACAAGCGCTTGATCATGTTTAATCCCAATTTTAAAGATTAATATTTTGTTTCAAATGTATGTATGCATTGCTTAATTTGTGTTAAATTGATTAGTTAAATCAGTAATGCATATCCTGTAGACAAAATATTGATCTCTACTACTGAGCTTAGGTTATTTGTCGTGATTAGAGATCGCTGGATGATCTCTTGTCACTTAGTAGATCCGGTCAACTTGCTTAGACATGCTTAGCTATCGGTAGAATCAAGCGGTTATCGACTTTAGTCAGAACCTTGATCACACCAAATTTACTACAACTTTATGTTTCAAAGATTTCGCTATGTTTAATTGCAAAACTAAAAATGAAAACAAAAATGATTTGGACGCGCACAATGGTATGATTGGTGTGATCTTTTGGGTGTGATCGAAAGGTGCCCGGTCAATTAAGGACCGAACATCTTGTGAGTGAATTTTTATCCAGCATTTCAGCGCTAACCACACTAGAGTATATGGGACCTCTCTTGACCTAGTACTTTGGCGTGTATTGGCTCCGGTCGCAGGAGGTCGCAGGAGGATGGAGGTGGGAGCATGGTAGTTGTCCAAAAGCTTTATCCCGAGCGGGTAGTTGTCTTTTCGGCTTTACCATGTAAGCGTATGGGTTTCTATCCATACGAGCGCTTGTAGTTAATACACAATATTGGAAAAAGTCTCGTAGGACTTAGTGTGCAAAGATACCTTCTAAGTGTGCTTTGGCTTAAAGGCGGTCTGAAGTGTGGGTACAGTGGTACACCCCTGCAGGGTTAAAAACTATTCGAATAGCCTCGTCCTAGGTGATGGACACGCTTGGGTAAGCTTTTCAAGAGTTAGACTACAACATTTAAATTAAAACTTGATGGGTGGTACGAATCTGGGATTCGTGCTATTGTTGTGGTGACTATTGGGATAGTCACTTCTAGGTTGTTTATCTTTCGCTTTTGTTATTATTATCCTTACTGTTATTTCAATCTTAAAAATGAATTGCAAACTTGCCTTTAAAACTGTATTACCTTATTGCAAATGAAAATTGGCTTTATGCAAATGAAACATATGGCCTCCACCAAATAAGCCTGCATGTAGCATATGAACAGGTCTGCTAGTTCACACGCTGTCTTAAGGGTACAAAGACAATCTTTGTACTCGTGTGCTTTGCTTGATGTTTTTGTTGCAGAGGAGGAAGGTGGGCCTCAGGGGCCTCACTTCTGTGAGCTGTGCTGTCGCTTCGTGGGTGACGACTAGTCTTGGCGGTCCGGTCAGATGCCTTGTGGGTTGAAGGCACACTGATTGGCTTTGTTTATAGCCATCTTATGGCACTTTTGCTTCATTGCTCGTTCTTGTTATTTGTGTATCTTTTGGGCCGGTCGGCCTGTGTCTGTAATAGCCTCTACTATTTGTTTATCTTCCGTTTGGTAGTGTGGTGTTTGGACTCTATGTTTGGAATAGAGTTGACGTCTAATTTTGTAACGAGGTGTGTATACTGCTTCTGGGAAGTATACATATCTCGAGGATCAGTTTATTTGATTTGTGATGCCAGGACCAGGTGGTTGGTTAAGCATTACAAGCCAAATAAATTGGGGTCCTCACAGGGAGGTCCTAGCAACTAAGGTTTCACAAAGGGAAATCTAACGGCTAAGAGCTAATCTACAGAGATCATTAACGACTAAGATTAACTCAAGAGGTCCTCAGACTTGTCGAACTTACGACAATAGGACCGCACTCGCACTTTGCTCGCTCACACCGACGACTCCGTGCGGCGGTGCAAACCAACAGTGCAATATGTGCGCAATACAATTGCGAACACAAAGGGGCACTCGATGGCGGAGCTAGCCTAAAACGCCGGTGTGCCGGAGAGGAGCGGAGGAGCAACTATGGCAAAACGAAAGCAGCAAAAGCCGCAACAATCTAAACTAGAAGGTGCTCGGGCACTACGGACTATTGCGAAAGTACTGGGCCGGAGGAGGTCCGAAGAGGTCAAAGAAGTCTCGGCGGAGACCGATGCCGAATCGAGGACAACGACGAGGACAGAGAACCTGAGCAAAGTGAGAAGCTAAAAATGGTGAGAAAGGCTTCGCGATGGCCCACACACAGAGAGAGAGTTGGAGGCGATAGAGAGGTGTGAAAGGGAAGCCAAAGGAGGAGCTCGAGGTCCTCAAATAGCTCGGAGGTCAATGGTGCGCTAGGACTTTGCTCGACCAAGTCAAGTGGTTGGGCTCGGGTCTGACTCATGCCCAACAGTGATTTTGAATTTAGGATTTAGAATTGAACAGAACTTTGAGGAATTGTTTGAGATAGCAAACTAACTCCAAAACTTCTGAAATTTTTACAGGAGCTTGCTAACTTTGATATTGACCTTATATAAAATTTCCAGAGGTTTTCATGCTGTACATTTCCCTCCAAAAATTCTGCAATGTGCTGAGCTAGGGTTTGACTTAGAGTCAAACTGGTTTGACTGACCTCTTAAAATATTCAAACAATTTCTAAAGATTATGAAATTTTTCAGAGGGGTCATACAATAACCCTAGAACTTAGGAAAAATATTTTCAAGGGATGATCACTAGATAATCCATTACAAGAATTTTTTAGAGCATCCATGAAATACAAGATGTAAGAAAAGTTTTTAATTTCTACACATTTTATTACATTTGAAACACAGGCCAATACTTGGGATGTTACAAATCTCCTCTTACAAGAATCTCGTCCCGAGATTTCGCTTACTCGGGAAGAAAGACTGTAGTCCGTGCGAAGACGATCTTCCCGCTCCCAAGTTGCCTCATCCTCTAATGATTCGACCATCGAACTTTAAGGAACTTGATGACACGGTTCCTTGTCCTCGTGTTCGATTCTTCCGCACGAACAAAGATGCTCGCAGTAGGTCAAATCTTCTTGCACATCGAGATTTTTCAACGGTTTCCTCTGTTGGAACACGAAGGCACTTCTTCGGATGGGACACATGGAACACATGATGCACCCCCTCAAGTATAGCTGTCAACTCCAACCTGTAGGCAACAGCTCCCACTCTCTCGATAATGCGATAAGGCCCAACATATCGAGGAGCTAACTTTCCCTTGATGCTGAAACACTGATGGCCCTTCAAAGGAGAGACTTTGAGATAAACAAATTCATTGGGCTCAAAACTCAACTCACGGCGACGCGATCCGCATAGCTCTTTTGCCTGGACTGGGCTGTGTGCAAATGATCGCGAACAAGCTGAACTTGACTCTCGGCCTCATTTATCGAATCTGGGCCAAGAATCGCTCTCACCAGTCTCTGACCAGTTCAATGAGGTTCTGCACTTTCTCCCATACAAGGCCTCGAATGGTGCCATGCCGAGACAGGCTTGGAAACTGTTGTTGTAGGAGAATTCGGCGAACGACAAGCACTTCTCCCAATTCTTCCCATAGGAAAGAACATAAGCACGGAGCATGTCTTCCAACACTTGGTTGACTCTCTCCATCTGGCCATCAGTTTGGGGATGGTATGCTGAGCTGAAAGAAAGATGAGTCCCTATAGCCTTTTGCAAACTGTGCCAAAAGCGAGAGGTGAAGGAGAACCACGATTTGACACAATCGTTCTTGGCACACCATGCAAGCTCACGATGCGAGATATATAGAGGTCTGCCAAATGAACCACATCAATCTTAGCCGACACTGGGAGAAAATGGGCTACTTTCGTCAACCGATCAATGATAACCCATAAGGCATCCTTCCTCGAAGGAGTACGGGGCAACCCGGTGATGAAATCCATACCGACGGAATCCCACTTCCACTCAGGCACTGGTAAAGGCTGAAGAAGACCTATTGGACGGTGATGCTCGGCCTTTACATGACAACACATGTCGCACTCGGCAACGAACTTGGCAATCTCGCGCTTCATTCAGGTCCACCAGAATCTCTGATGAAGGTCCTAATACATCTTTGTAGCCCCGGGATGGATGGACAAGGGGGGAATCATGGGCTTCACGGAGAATCAAACCCCACAATTCCATGACCTTTGGAACCACAAGGTGCTACCCAAACCACACAACACCATGCTCATCTTCTGAGAAACACTTGGCTGTCCCGTTCTTGATGTTTTGCTTCATTTGATCCACACCAACATCCGATTGCTGCGCAGCCTTGATTTGGTCCACCAAGGTTGGTCACACAACCAAGGTAGCGAGAGAACCGTGTTCAATCAAACCCAAATTGAGCCGCTGAAATTCTTCAAGAAGGGCAAGTTGCTGCTCCTGGAGCATCAAAGTATTGCAATACACCTTCCGACTAAGTGCATCGGTAACAACGTTGGCCTTGCCCGGATGGTACTGAATACCCATGTCATAGTCCTTGATCAATTCCAACCATCTTCTTTGCCTAAGGTTCAGATCTGATTGGGTGAACAAATATTTCAAGCTCTTGTGATCCGAATGCACTTCATAACGGTTACCGATCAGGTAATATCGCCAAATCTTTAGTTCATGAACCACTGCAGCCAATTCCAAGTCATGGGTTGGATAGTTTAGTTCATGAGGCCTCAACTGTCTTGATGCATAGACCACTACCTTACCTTCCTGCATAAGAACACAACCGAGTCCCTGACAAGAGGCATCACAAAAGATATCGAAGCTCCTGTGGACATCGGGGAGAATAAGAACTGGGGCTGAAGTCAAACGCTTCTTGAGTTCCTAGAAACTCTCATCACAAGCAGCGGACCACACAAACTTCTTGTCCTTCTTGAGCAACTTCGTCATCGGCTTTGCGATCTTGGAGAAGTTCTCGATAAAGCAACTGTAGTAAGCCGCTAAACCAAGAAAACTCCGCACATCGGTGACCGACTTGGGCTGGCCCCAAGAGAGTACATCGCTAACCTTGCTAGGATCCACGGTTATACCTCTCGCTGAAAGAACATGGCCCAAGAATGCCACTTCCTTCAACCAGAACTCGCACTTGCTGAACTTTGCATATAACTGGTGCTCACATAGCTTTCCCATCACAAGTTTCAGATGCTTAGCGTGCTCTTCTTCACACTTGGAGTAGACAAGAATATCATCGATGAATACCTCCGTAAACTTATCCAGGTACTCCATGAATACTGAGTTCATAAGATTTATGAATAAGGCAGGAGCATTGGTTAAGCCAAAAGACATGGCGGTGTACTCGTAAAGGCCATAACGAGTAGCAAAAGCCATTTTCGGAATATCTTCAGATCTGATCCTGACTTGATGATACCCCAATCTCAAATCAATCTTGAGAATACCCGAGCCCGGTCCAATCGGTCAAAGAGATCGTCGATGCAAGGCAAAGGGTGCTTGTTCTTCACCGTCACTTCATTAAGCAGACAGTAATCAACGCACATGCGTAAAGTTTTGTCCTTCTTCTTCACAAAGATCACTGGACAACCCCAAGGACATGAGCTAGGACGAATAAAACCCTTCTCTTGAAGCTCACCTAGTTGCTTCTTCAGCTCCTCCAACTCATTAAGAGGCATTCGGTATGGCCTCTTCGAAATTGGGGCGGTACCGGGCAGCAACTCGATGACGAACTCCAGGTCTCGAACTAGAGGCATCCCAGGCAAATCTTCGGGGAAAACATCCGCGAAGTCACACACTGTCGGGACATCCTGAATCTCCAAGGTTGGCTTCACTTCAAGCGGACAAAGATGTGGCCCTTGTAGTTGCGACGAGAACCCAACCTGTTCGCCTGAGGGACTGGTGAGGTAGACAACATTCCTGGCACAATCGATTTACCTCAAATGTTGGGACAACCAATCCATGCCAAGAATCACATCCAAACTCGCTGAGTTGAGTAAGATAAGATTCACCAAGAACCCCACTTCTTCGACTTCAATGGGGACATCCTGACATTCTTGATCAGCTCTCATTTTCGAACTCGGAGAGTGCATAAGCAAAGGAACACCCAAAGGAACAAAGTGAAGATCACTAGTAGCAGCAAAAGATCTTGAAATAAAGGAATGCAAAACTCGTGAGTCAAACAATATTGCAGCAGGGCGAGAGTTGACAAGAAGCGTACCCAACACAACATCGGGTGCCTCCTGTGCCTCCTCAGCCGAGATGTGGTTGACTCGACCACTTCCTACACCCGGGTCTTCTCGATAGTCTTCGGTCAAGGGGATGCGCGCCCATGCCCGCGCCCTCCATTAGGACGAGGGGCCGCTCTAGTCTTCTTAGGCAATCATAGCATAGTGGCCCTTCGGTTGCAGGAGAAACAAGTGACCTCGGCAACGATTGTGGAGGCCACCTTGCCGGACCGCAGTACATGTGGTCAAACACGGCTGCAGGGACGACGAACGGCACCGACGACCTCGGCGGTGGTGAAGCTCGAGAATGGGCCACCGTGCTGGCCCAACACGGGACGAGAGGCTGGCCCACGGACTGGGCTCCCACTTGCGCTATGGAGTCGCCAGCGCCCTCGCCTTGTGCTCGTGGCGATGGCCTTGTCAAGCAAGGTCCGAAAGTCGGAAGCCGACGATAGAGAGTTTGTCCTGCTGACTCAGAACATCCTCATTTTGGCTTGTGTTTCAAATGTAAGAAATTGAGGGTAAATTAAAACTTTTCTTACATCCTTGTGCTTTTGAGCTTTTCTCAAATTCTGTAAAAGGATTTTGGGAAATCCAAAATCAAAACCTCCAATATATCAATTCAAAACATCCTTGGGGAAATCTTGGGTCAAACCCTTGAAATAATTTTCCTGGGTTCTAAGGTTGCCTTATGACCCTCTCGATTTATTTCATAATTTTTGGAAATTATTTGAAATATTTTAAGGGCAAGTCAAACCTTGGTCAAACCTTTGAAATCACCTTCTGAATTTCTTGAGAAAATTTCAGTGTACAAAACCTCTGGAAATTTTATGGGAGGTAAACCCCAAGGTAAGCAAGCTCCAGTTAAAATTTCATGAATTTTGGAGCTGATTTGATACCTCAATTAAATCCCCAAAGTTTCAGCCTTTAAAATTCAAAACCTAGCCGGTTTGCACTGTTCCTCGGGTGCGAGTCAGACTCGGGCTCGAGCTAACTGACTCGGCCGAGTCAACTAATCGCACCCGGCGCGGGCCAGCGGGCGCGCGCGCTCTGGACCGTTAGATCTCCATCGAACGGCTCGCATCCGTGTAGGCATTCGAACCCCTCCTCTTGCCCTCGATTCTCGGTGTTGGATTTCAATCGGGCGGTCGACGTTCGCCCGATGCCGTGTCAACTCGATCGCGTGTTAGCCCTTGGATGCAGATCGGACGGCTGGCCGTCGTCGCCTACCTCTCGCTCGCGCGACGCTGCGCCATGGTGGAGCCGAGCGTGGGCGCGCAGTGCCCTATCCCATCCGGCGACCTCGCAACGGGTGTCTGCAGCGCATTTAATGCCCGTCACTCCACCACCCCGATTAGTCGTCATCTCAATCGCTCCCGCCGCCACGGCGATCAGAGCGCAAGTGAGGACCCGAGGCGCCAACGGTGCCTTCTCGCTCTTCCGCTACCGTCCCCTGTCACCTCCTTTGGCTTCCTTTCCTCTCCCGCAGCTCTCTCTTGCACCCTCTGAGCTTGAGCGAGCCCATACCACCCGAGCGCCCATCTCCGCCATTGCCGAGCTTGAGCTCTGCCGCCGACGGTGCTCCAGTGGCTCCCTCGCCCGATTTTTCCTCCCGCTCCTTCCTCTTACCTCGTGGTACTTAACCTCACCCTATTTTGGGTTTCTCTGAGGCGCTGGGATTGAGTTTTGGAGCTCGCGTCGCAAGGTTCCTTTTTCTTCTCGGTCGTAAGACTCCCATTTCCCAATCCATTCCTTCGGGAGCTTCTCTGTGGTATTGCGAAGCTCATGGTACCACCCGGTGTTGCTAGTTTGGCCCAGGTCGGCCCCTCCGCGTTGAGGCATCCCCGCACCGCCGCTGATCCTCGTCGCCGGGCTGCTCCATTCATCCTCCGTCCACCCCAACCCTGTCATCATCTTCTGAACCCCGTGAGCTTAAGCTCTTCCCGCTTAGCTTTTTTGCCGCACCGTGGCCGTGGTTCCTCTGCTTGTCGCGCGCCGCCGCCGTTAGCCTCTTCGCCTGCCACCGTATGTCCTCCGGTTGGTCGCGTTAAGTCCATAGGACCCGCCATAGCTTTTGCACCCGCCCATTTGCGCGTAGCTTAGCCATGCCATCGTTGCTTTTGCCGTAGCATTCCCTCCGCCTCGCCGCGCGCGTCAGTCGCCATTGGCCTCGCCGCGGTGCCATCCGTGCGTAATAGCAGTAGGTTTCGCTTTAGCTCCTCCGGCTCGCCACGAGCTCCTCGCGGCGACACGCCCGTGAGCTCGAGTTTTGCTCGGCTCGTTGTCGACGAAGGCCAGGCGGCCGGCGACGTGGCTCGTTAGTGGTCGTCCGATCTAGAGATCTACGCCTCGCCTCTCCACGCCGCCTCTTCTCGCGCGCCAGAGCCTCGTGTCGCTCGGGTTCAACCGAGGACGTCCGATCTGAGATCGACGACTCTCAATCGTCCATGTCTCCGGGTGTTAGGAAACTGAAGAACTTTAGGGTCTTGTCATTTTTGTATCTCTGTAACTATAGATCCAAATTAGATGATTCCAATTTTGTTAGCTTCCTTATACCTTTAACTTAAATATAAAAATAATTGTAGACCACGATCAAACCTGGAAAACCGTTTTCAAAAATAGTAAACAAGTGAACTTAATACTGTTTTCAGAACTTTTAGCAAACTTGTAAAATGCATATCTTTTTATCTATAGCTCTTTTTTGTATGAATCCAATTGGATTAGCTTCCACTGCTAGTGTATTTGCTAGGAAAATTGATTTCACCAATTTTACTGTTTTTAAATATCATAAGGATCATATTTTAGTTTAATACCCTAAACAATTTAGACAAATCATAACTCTTTCAATATAACTCCAAATGACCTGAAATTTTATATGGCTTATCACTATACCAGTAGGTAGCTACCATAAAAGTTTCAGCTTCAAAATCTTTCTAGAAAATATTTTTGCTACAGTATCTAATTATGGCCAAAAATAGGTTTTTAGGGAATATCTTTTGCACCACAAATCCAAATTAGGTTTTTCCAGTTTCTATGTCTAGGTTTATTCCTATTTTACCTTGTGTATAAATTTCACGCATTTGGATAATTTTTGCTTGCTCTTTTGCTTCATCGTTGCTCGCCTTATTGGTTGTTCTCGCTTCTTTTGCTTTTCGCTAGGTTTCGACATTTGCGGTAACCCCAGAACGATCCTCATAGCAGATTTGAGCAACGAAAGAAGCGAGCAAGAAGTTTGATCATTTCCCATTGATCCCATTACTTTTAAAGTCTAATATTTTGTTTAACTTCTATGTATGCATTGCTATTTTGTCGTTAAATTGATTAGTTAGACCTCTAGTTGCATAATCTGTAGGTAAATGATTATCCTCTACCACCGAGCCTAGGTTATTTGCTGTGATTAGAGTTCGTTGGATGAGCTCTGTCACTTAGTAGATTTCGGATAAATATTGCTTAACCATGCCTAGTATCGGTAGTATTGGGCGATCATCGACTTAGTCGGTGATCTTGATCACACAAATGCTATTATTATTCCATTATGTCCAACCCTTGTGTTTTACCAATTTGCAAATCAAAACTGAAAACAAAAATTATATCTTGGCTTGGGCACAATGGTATGTTGGGTGATCTCATTGGGTGTGATTGAATGGTGCCTAAGTCCCTAAGGACCGAGTTACTTGTGTCACTAAGCCAGCGCTTATTGCGTGCTAACCACACGAGGGGATATGGAACCTCTCTTGACTAAGTACTTTGGGAGGTGTTAATTATGAGTGGTTGGTGTGTGTGTTCTTGTGTGTGTGTGTGTTTGTGGTGTTGGAGGAGCATTAGCGGACCGTTAGGTCTGTCTAATGTGTCCTTCTCCGTGGGTTGCGGCTCTTAATTAGCATCGTCCATTGGAAAGCGTCTTGTTAGACTTAGCCATGCCTGCATACCAAAGGAAGTGTGCTAACCGTGGTACGGTGGAAAGGCGGTCTATCGTGTGGGTACATTGGTACACCTGCAGGTTAAAACTATTCGAATAGCCTCGCCCTAGGTTATGGACATGCTTGGTAAGGTCGTGCAAGAACTAGACTACAACCTTTTAACAACTTAAACTTGACATGGGTGGTATGAAGGGGGTACTTCATGCTATTGTTGTGGTGACTATGGGTTAGTCACTTCTAGGTTGGTGTTGTTCTCTATCTATTGTTATTATTGTCTCTCTTTAATTGAACAATAAAAGTTAATTGCAAACTTGCCTTGAATCTATTACCTTATTGCAAATGGAAACTTGCTTTATGCTGAAAATAAGTCCGAGCCTCATCCACTTAAATAAAGCTTGCATGTAGTTAATTATAGTTCATTATCTCACACGTCGATCTTGCAGTACAAAAAGTTTTGTACTCATCCGCTTTGCTTAATATTAATTGTTGCAGAGGAAGAAGGTGAGCCCCAAGGGCCTCATTTTTGTGAGTCAGTGTTGCGCGCTGCTTGGGACGCATTAGCTTGGCGGTCCGTTGGTTGCCTTGTGGGTAAAGGCACACCGATTGGCTTTTGTTTATCGCCATCTTATGGCCATTTTGCTTCATTGTTTAAATTAGTCACTTATGTGTTATTTGGCCGGTCGGGCTCTCTTTTGTAATAACTCTCTTTATATTATCTATGTCTTCATTTGTTGCTTTGCTTCGCTCTATGTGTATGAATGGAATTGATGCATGATTTTGTAACGGGTGTGTATACTGCAATTACGGAAGTATACATATCTCGAGGCTTGGTTTATTTGATTTGTATCGTTAGGACCAAGTGGATGGTTAAACAAGTACAAGCCGAATAAACCGGGTCCTCACAAGGTCCTCGGTCAAGCCCTCCATGAACTTCTCTTGCTTTGCGCCATCAGCCACCTCGGCAGGAGCATACCTCGTCATGTGGTTGAACTCATGCGTACTCATCACGCATTTACACCCTTGCTTGAGCGTGAAGAAACTCCTTCTTCTTGAGCTTCATCAGCCGGTGGGAACATGAGCCCGACGGAAAGCGTGTGAAACTCCTCCCAGCGACCATGTGGCCGCAGATCGCATGACGAAAGTTCTCCCACCATGAGAGTGCTGCACCTCAAGCTAATGGGATGCAAAGAGTGTCGCCTCCCGATCTCGGCACTAAGCAATCGCTGAGCTTCTGCTCAACCGCACGCAACCATCATCTACGCCGAGAGGGTCCTCGGACCGGAGAAGGTGGCGGTGGTGCGAAGGAACCCGAGAGTCCCCGCGATCGATGTCCACCTCCTCCCCGATTCGAGGCACCAGCGGGAGTGGAGGTATTCCTCGCACAACCTCCAAGATGCGGCGTCCGATCCATACGGTTCCACTTGATCCGAGCGAGAACCTCACCATGGTCGAGGAGGTGGAAGGTCCTCATCATGACTGGGCCATTGACTCGACGCGCGAAGTTCTCCTAACCATCCTGTTTCACTAAGATAAGTTAACAATAAGCCCAAAACGAAAGGCAAGGAAAACAATTGCTCACTAAGAAATGAACTCAAATGGCTCAAAAACAACCACAAAATCAGCACAAGATCTCATGTCACAAGATCAACTTCCCGGTATGACTAACTCATATGGAAGGAACGAGGAATCGGTTAGGAAGATAAATTTCAGCACACAACTCTAGATCCAACACAGCCAAAGAGCAAGGTAGACCACCTAAGGGGTGTTAGATACTTAGCAACTAATATCACACCTTACCCTTTTATTCCCACAAGTTTTTTTGGTTGAGTTAACCTCTCATTATCTACCACGCTTAGAATCCATGAGCTTGTTGTCCTAATTTTGCTTGTTGTCCAGATTTTGTCTCCACTTCCAAATTTAAACTCCCGACTCCAAGCTCCTAATCTTCACCACAAGATAGCCACACTACAAATTTACAACTCGTGGTTTTCCCAAACCAAATTACCCTGGAGCAACTATCCTTTGACAAGGAAGAGAGAAATCAGCTTTCAAAACTTGATAAGAATAGGTAAGATGAGCAAGCTAAGATAGGTAAGGAGTAAAATCTGAGAACTTACTCAAGTTTTCATAAACCACTTGACACTCTCGCTGGACCAATATGCACTTCTGTACTTGAATTATTTGTAGGCCACGTATGGCGCCCACCTCGATGTGTATGACCACCAATAGGGAAGGATGTATATGTTAGGGATGCCTCATCAAAGGACCAAGAAGAGGTATGTGGAGTCATGGACAAGCATAGGAGGCATAATGGAGGACATCACGCCACGGGTCCGAGCCAAGCAAGAGTTCGAAAGGCTCGTTCTGAATTGAGTTCGACCTGCCGCGATAAAGACTAAGTTCAAACGGTCGAACTTCTTCATACGGACTCGCTTTGATGTTCTTGGACTTCATTGAAAGCTTATCAAGTCTACTTTCCAATGGATCCAACCTCAGCTTTAAATTCCAACCGAGCTGACCACAATAAACAAAACAATCCACATCTGTTTTTTACCGAAGTCAAAAAGGGTGCCGCGCCACCTCCTTGGGCCCATGGGCCTTGTAACCCTAGGGGCGTGCGCCCACTTCGCCGCCACCCTGGTCGTCTTCCCATATAAGAGCCACGCCCTCTAGAATCGGGATTTCGTTGAATTTAGGTTTAGCCATTGTGCAAACTGCTTCTTCATTGTGTTTGACGCACCACCGTCAAGACAAAATTCTCGATCCCACTTTTGTTTTCAATACCATCTATACTAATTTTATTCGCAATATCGATGGCATACATCTTATTCTTGCTAGTTCTTCGATTGCTCAGGAATTGAACCTCGTGTTCGTGGTTGATCGTGCTTCCATCATGGTCAATAACGCCTCGTGAGTTGGTTCAACGATTGCTGGCGCAAGCGCCATCGCATTGTAGTCGGATCGCGAGTCACCTCCACCCAAAATCGATAGTTATCAATCTCATCGAAGATCGCACCCTGCCTCCATCGTGGTGGTCTTAAAGGTTAAGATCTCGGGGAGGAGGTCCTAAGGTTTTCTTTACAAAAGACCAATGGGTGGTCTTTTGCAAAAGGACCCCAAGGGTGGTCCGAGGGTGGTTTTACAAAATGACTACGGGGTGGTCTAGTGCACTGAGGTGATCCTAATCTCGAGATTAAAACCAAGGAGGTCCTTAACGTCAGATCAAAGCTGGGAGTGTAATGCCCTAACTTAGGGTTTGTATTTCAAATGTAAAATTTTGAGGAGAAATAAAAATTTTGTTGTCTCTTCAAATCATTTGAAAGTTTTCATTTTCCTAGCAATTTCAATTTTTAGAATTTAATTCTTGTGATTGGAAATTGTTGTTATCAGATTCTTAGCTTTCAAACTTGTGATCATCCTCTGAAATTATTTTTCCTATCATCTTGATCATCCTATCTACCTCCTGAATTATTTCACAATTTTTAGATTTTAGTTGCTATTTCAAATGGCCAAGTCAAACTAGTTGAAAATCTGGTCAAATCCTAGGTCAGCATGCTTGAGAATTTTCTGCTGAACTTTTCAGTGCATAAAAGTTCTGGAAAATTTATGCAGTGTTGTTCTCTGTCTCAAGTAGCTATCATAAAAATTTCGGAATTTTTGGAGCCTGATCTATCTCTAAAATTCCTAATCTCTCTCACTTTAAAATCAAAAATCAAAACATCGCTTGTCGGCTCGAACCAGTCCGACTCAAACCAGACCGCACCACTTGACTCGCCGCACCGCCTAGCTGCACTGCCGCGAGTCCAATCGATCGTGATCGCCCGATGCAAATCGAACGATCCACGTTGCGCGGCGCAACCGACCGTCCAATACACCAATCTCACCGCCTATTTCGGATCCAACGCCGGTGCGATGCTAATTGAGTCCAACCATCGCTCGCACCGCCACGGCCACGATGTGGACCCTACCCGCCGCATCACCTCGCCTTCTCCGCGACTCACCGGAGCTCGCCGGCGATCGCACGCGCGCCACGCACCTCGTCGCCGCCACCTATTTGCCCGCGTCCTCCGGCGTCGCCGACCTTCATTACCTCACCGCGATCACTCACATCTCGCTTTCCCGCTCGCTGTTCTCCGCCCACTTCTCGGCCGCCGAGAAGAAGGAGAGGGCGCCACCACCTCGTTGCCGCTTGTGTTTCGCAACCTTCGCCTTCCTTGTTCCTCGCCGCATCCATTTTGCCCATCCCGAGCCTCCTGCATCCAGAGCTAGTTCGCCGCCTCCGCCTCCGTGATCTCGCTCGCGAGCTCATTTGCGCTCGTGAGTCCTCGCCGGGCGCTGGTCCTCGTAATCGCAATCCTTCGAGCCCAACCGTGAGCTCCTTCCCGCCTTGGTATCATGGTGGGCGTGGGCGCTTTCTTCCCGCGCGACGGTGATTCGCCGCGAGCAATTTCGCCGCCGAGCTCCATCGCCGCCGTGGTCGTGGGCTTATCCTTCCGGAGTCAAGGCGGAGCTGCGCGCACCTTCAAGCCTCTCTTCGCTCGTGGCGCCTTCTCCGCGAAGGCCGCACTTTCTTCTCCGCCTCCGCTCGCGCCACCTCTCATCCCATCTCCGTCGCCACCGCCATCATCGGGTTCGCAGTCTCGTGAACCCAAGGTATCACTCGCCACTTTGAAACCGCCGTTCGCGATCCACGCGCCGCGCCGTTCTTCGTGAGCGCCGGCGAGCCACGGTGGTATTCACTTAGCACTAAACCATGTTTAGTTCTACCATCGCCATGTGGGTCCCTCTCGGTTAATCGTGTTTAGTAAACTTTAATCCAACCGTTATAATTCCCTCCAGTCGCGCCATGTGGGTCCATGTTGTCCGCTAGGTTTGTGTAGCTCGTATGCGCTTCCTCCGCTGGGAAGCGATTTCTCGGAGTATGTTGGGTTTGCACTTTTGTAAGAAGACGATTCTTAGAATACGCCGACGCCACTTTCGGCGGCTGGCTGTTCCGTCAGCATTTTCGCGCCCACGTTGTCCGGGGCTAGTTGTACGGGTAGAAAAAGGATTTAATGCTTTAGTATTTCAGTAATATGTTTTCGCTGTAATGTTAATTCAATTAAGCTTGTAAAATGCATAACTAATTCAATTTTTATCCAAATTGCATGAATCCAAGTAGTTTATTTTCATTTCAAATGTATTATTTACTAAAATTAGTTTCATCCATGTCTCTCAGAGCAAAAATCATAATTAATAAAATGATGTCTTATGTATCTTCTAGATTAGAAAATGCATATCTCTTTCAATATTTGTCCAAATCCATGAAACCAATTTTGTAATTTGTCATTTTTAATGTACTAATTATTAGGATAGGTTTTATACACTGTTATGTTCATAAAAATTTGTTAAGTATTTAACTAGTGCTTTGATGTGTTTATAACTTAGAAAATTCATAGAAAATTCTTAATAACTTAAAATGATTTGTTCTCTGTTTCTTAAATTTTGTTATGTCATGCTTAGGCCTGTGTGAGTTTTGGCTTGTTTTGATGTTGTTGTATGTTTGAGTTTTGCTCTGTTATTCGCCCTTATTTGCCGTTATGTTCGATCGTTAGGCTTCGATATTTGCGGCAACCCCGAGGACGATCCTCCTAACAACTTGAGCAAACAAAGAATGCAAGCGCTTGATCATGTTTAATCCAGATTTTAAAGATTAATATTTTGTTTCACTGTATGTATGCATTGCTTAATTTGTGTTAAATTGATTAGTTAAACTGTAGTGCATATCCTAGACAAAATATTGATCTCTACTACTGAGCTTAGGTTATTTGTCGTGATTAGAGATCGCTGATGATCTCTTGTCACTTAGTAGATCCGGTCAACTTGCTTAGACATGCTTAGCTATCGTAGAATCAGGCGGTTATCGACTTTAGTTTCAGAACCTTGATCACACCAAATTTACTACAACTTTATGTTTCAAAGATTTCTGCTATGTTTAATTGCAAAACTAAAATGAAAACAAAAATGATTTGGACGCGGCACAATGGTATGATTGGTGTGATCTTTTGGGTGTGATCGAAAGGTGCCCGGTCAATTAAGGACCGAACATCTTGTGAGTGAATTTTTATCCAGCATTTCAGCGCATAACCACACTAGAGTATATGGGACCTCTCTTGACCTAGTACTTTGCGTGTATTGGCCCGGTCGCAGGAGGTCGCAGGAGGATGGAGGTGGGAGCATGGTAGTTGTCCAAAAGCTTTATCCTGAGTGGTAGTTGTCTTTTCGCTTTACCATGTAAGCGTATGGGTTTCTATCCATACGAGCGCTTGTAGTTAATACACAATATTGGAAAAGTCTCGAGGACTTAGCTGTGCAAGATACCTTCGGAAGTGCTTTGGCTTAAAGGCCAAGTGTACAGTGGTACACCCTCGCAGGTTAAAAACTATTCGAATAGCCTCGCCCTAGGTGATGGACACGCTGGGTAAGCTTTTCAAGAGTTAGACTACAACATTTAAATTAAAACTTGATGGGTGGTACGAATGGGATTCGTTATTGTTGTGGTGACTATTGGGATAGTCACTTCTAGGTTGTTTATCTTTCGCTTTTCTTATTATTATCCTTACTGTTATTTCAATCTTAAAAATGAATTGCAAACTTGCCTTTAAAACGTATTACCTTATTGCAAATGAAAATTGGCTTTATGCAAATGAAACATATGGCCTCCACCAAAGAAGCTCGCATAGCATATGAACAGTCTGCTAGTTCACACGCTGCCTTAAGTGTACAAAGACAATCTTTGTACTGTGTGCTTTGCTTGATGTTTTTGTTGCAGAGGAGGAAGGTGGGCCTCGTGGGCCTCACTACGTGAGTCAGGCTGCCGTGGGTGACGACTAGTCTTGGCGGTCCGGTCGATGCCTTGTGGGTTGAAGGCACACCGATTGGCTTTGTTTATAGCCATCTTATGGCACTTTTGCTTCGCTGCGTTCTTGTTATTTGTATCTTTTGGGCCGGCTCGTGTCCGTAATAGCCTCTACTATTTGTTTATCTTCCGCTTGGTAGTGTGGTGTTTGGACTCTGTTTGGAATAGAGTTGACGTCTAATTTGTAACGAGGTGTGTATACGCTCGGGAAGTATACATATCTCGAGGATCGCTTATTTGATTTGTGATGCCAGACCTGTGTGGTTGGTTAAGCATTACAAGCCAAATAAATTGGGGTCCTCACAGGAGGTCCTAGCAACTAAGGTTTCACAAAGGGAAATCTAACGCTAAGAGCTAATCCAGAGATCATTAACGACTAAGATTAACTCAAGAGGTCCTCGACTTGTCGAACTTACGACAATAGGACCGCATCTGCACTTTCCGCTGCCACCGCGATACTTGTAGCGGCAAAGCAAACAACAGCAATATGTGCGCAATACAATTGCGAACACAAAGGGGCACTCGATGGCGGAGCTAGCCTAAACGCCGGTGCGTGCGGAGAGGAGCGAGGAGCAACTATGGCAAAAGCAAATAGCAAAAGCTTCGCAACAATCTAAACTAGAAGGTGCTCGGCACTACGGACTATTGCGAAAGTACTGGGCCGGAGGAGGTCCGAAGAGGTCAAAGAAGTCTCGGCGGAGACCGATGCCGAATCGAGGACAACGACGAGGACAGAGAACTGAGCAAAGTGAGAAGCTAAAAATGGTGGAAAGGCTTCGATGGCCCACACAGAGAGAGAGTTGGAGGCGATAGAGAGGTGTGAAAGGAAGCCAAAGGAGGAGCTCGAGGTCCTCAAATAGCTCGGAGGTCAATGGTGCGCTAGGACTTTGCTCGACAGTCAAGTGGTTGGGCCTGGTCCACTCATGCCCAACAATGATTTTGAATTTAGGATTTAGAATTGAAAGAACTTTGAGGAATTGTTTGAGATAGCAAACTAACTCCAAAACTTCTGAAATTTTTACAGGAGCTTGCTAACTTTGATATTGACTTATATAAAATTTCCAGAGGTTTTCATGCTGTACATTTCTCCAAAATTCTGCAATGTGCTGAGCTAGGGTTTGACTTAGAGTCAAACCGGTTTGACTGACTTAAAATATTCAAACAATTTCTAAAGATTATGAAATTTTTCGAGGGGTCATACAATAACCCTAGAACTTAGGAAAAATATTTTCAAGGGATGATCACTAGATAATCCATTACAAGAATTTTTAGAGCATCCATGAAATACAAGATGTAAGAAAAGTTTTTAATTTCTACACATTTTATTACATTTGAAACACGTGCCAATACTTGGGATGTTACAAATCTCCTCTTACAAGAATCTCGCCCCGAGATTTCTACTGGGAAGAAAGACTGTAGTCCGATGAAGACGATCTTCCGCTCCCAAGTTGCCTCATCCTCGAATGATTCGACCATCAACTTTAAGGAACTTGATGACACGGTGCCTTGTCCTCGTGTTCGATTCTTCCGACACGAACAAGATGCTCGCGTAGGTCAAATCTTCTTGCACATCGAGATTTTTCAACGGTTTCTGTTGGAACACGAAGGCACTTCTTCATGGGACACATGGAACACATGATGCACCTCAAGTATAGCTAACTCAACCTGTAGGCAATAACCACTCTACCTCGATAATGCGATAAGGCCCAACATATCGAGGAGCTAACTTTCCTTGATGTCAAACACCGATGGCCCTTCAAAGGAGAGACTTTGAGATAAACAAATTCATTGGGCTCAAAACTCAACGGGCGACGCGATCCGCATAGCTCTTTTGCTCGGATCTGTGCAGTAAATGATCGAACAAGTCGAACTTGACTCGGCCTCATTTATCGAATCGGCCAAGAATCGCCTCTCACCGCTCTCGACCAGTTCAATGAGGTTCTCGCACTTTCTCCCATACAAGGCCTCGAATGGTGCCATGCCGAGACAGCTTGAAACCGTTGTTGTAGGAGAATTCGCTAACGACAAGCACTTCTCCCAATTCTTCCCATAGGAAAGAACATAAGCACGGAGCATGTCTTCCAACACTTGGTTGACTCTTCCATCCGCCATCGCTTGGGGATGGTATGTCGAAATAAAGAAAGATGAGTCCCTATAGCCTTTTGCAACCGTGCAAAAGCGAGAGTGAAGGAGAACCACGATTTGACACAATCGTTCTTGGCACACCATGCAAGCTCACGATGCGAGATATATAGAGGTCTGCCAAATGAACCACATCAATCTTAGCCGACATCGAGAAAATGGGCTACTTTCACAACCGATCAATGATAACCCATAAGGCATCCTTCCTAAGGAGTACGGGCAACCGGTGATGAAATCCATACCGACGGAATCCCACTTCCACTCAGGCACTGGTAAAGGCTGAAGAAGACCTATTGGACGGTGATGCTCGGCCTTTACATGACAACACATGTCGCACTCGGCAACGAACTTGGCAATCTCGCGCTTCATTCAGGTCCACCAGAATCTCTGATGAAGGTCCTAATACATCTTTGTAGCCCCGGGATGGATGGACAAGGGGGGAATCATGGGCTTCACGGAGAATCAAACCCCACAATTCCATGACCTTTGGAACCACAAGGTGCTACCCAAACCACACAACACCATGCTCATCTTCTGAGAAACACTTGGCTGTCCCGTTCTTGATGTTTTGCTTCATTTGATCCACACCAACATCCGATTGCTGCGCAGCCTTGATTTGGTCCACCAAGGTTGGTCACACAACCAAGGTAGCGAGAGAACCGGTTCAATCAAACCCAAATTGAGCCGCTGAAATTCTTCAAGAAGGGCAAGTTGCTGCTCCCGAGCATCAAAGTATTGCAATACACCTTCGACTAAGTGCATCGGTAATAACGTTGGCCTTGCCCGGATGGTACCAATACCCATGTCATAGTCCTGATCAATTCCAACCATCTTCTTTGCCTAAGGTTCAGATCTGATTGGGTGAACAAATATTTCAAGCTCTTGTGATCCGAATGCACTTCATAACGGTACGATCGTAATATCAAATCTTTAGTTCATGAACCACGCACCAATTCCAAGTCATGGGTTGATAGTTTAGTTCATGAGGCCTCAACTGCCTTGATGCATAGACCACTACCTTACCTTCCGCATAAGAACACAACCGAGTCCCCGACAAGAGGCATCACAAAGATATCAAGCTCCCGTGACATCGGGAGAATAAGAACTGGGCAAGTCAAACGCTCTTGAGTTCCTAGAAACTCTCATCACAAGCATGGACACACAAACTTCTTGTCCTTCTTGAGCAACTTCCATCGGCTTTGCGATCTTGGAGAAGTTCTCGATAAAGCAACTGTAGTAAGTCGCTAAACCAAGAAAACTCCGCACATCGGTGACCGACTTGGCCGGCCCTAAGAGAGTACATCGCTAACCTTGCTAGGATCCACTGCTATACCTCTCGCTGAAAGAACATGGCCCAAGAATGCCACTTCCTTCAACGTAACTCGCACTTCGAACTTTGCATATAATCGTGCTCACATAGCTTTCCCATCACAAGTTCTCGCATGCTTAGCGTGCTCTTCTTCACACTTGGAGTAGACAAGAATATCATCGATGAATACCTCCGTAAACTTATCCGGTACTCCATGAATATCGAGTTCATAAGATTTATGAATAAGGCAGAGCATTGTTAAGCCAAAAGACATGGCGTGTGTACTCAGAAAGGCCATAACGAGTAGCAAAAGCCATTTTCGAATATCTTCAGATCTGATCCTGACTTGATGATACCCCAATCTCAAATCAATCTTGAGAATACCCAGCCCGTCAATCGTCAAAGAGATCACGATGCAAGGCAAAGGGTGCTTGTTCTTCACCGTCACTTCATTGCAGATAAGAATCAACGACATGCGCAAAGTTTTGTCCTTCTTCACAAAGATCACCGGACAACCCCAAGGACATGAGCTAGGACGAATAAAACCTTCTCTTGAAGCTCACCTAGTTGCTTCTTCAGCTCCTCCAACTCATTAAGAGGCATTCGTATGGCCTCTTCAATTGGGGCGGTACGGCAGCAACTCGATGACGAACTCCTGTGTCTCGAACTAGAGGCATCCGTGCAAATCTTCGGGAAAACATCCGCAAGTCACACATCGCTGACATCCTGAATCTCCAAGGTTGGCTTCACTTCTGACAAAGATGTGGCCCTAGTAGTTGCGATGAGAACCCAACCTCGTTCGCCGAGGGACTGTGAGGTAGACAACATTCCTGCACAATCGATTTACCTCAAATGTTGGGACAACTAATCCATGCCAAGAATCACATCCAAACTCACTGAGTTGAGTAAGATAAGATTCACCAAGAACCCCACTTCTTCGACTTCAATGGGGACATCCCGACATTCTTGATCACCTCTTTCGAACCCTGAGAGTGCATAAGCAAAGGAACACCCAAGGAACAAAGTGAAGATCACTAGTAGCAAGAAAAGATCTTGAAATAAAGGAATGCAAACTCGTGAGTCAAACAATATTGCAAAGAGGCGCAGAGTTGACAAGAAGCGCACTAACACAACATCGGGTGCCTCCCTGCCTCCTCACCGAGATGTGGTTGACTCGACCACTTCCTACACCCGGGTCTTCGGATAGTCTTCGGTCAAGGGATGCGCTCCCATGCCCGCGCCCTCCATTGGACGAGGGGCCGCTCTAGTCTTCTTAGGCAATCATAGCATAGTGGCCCTTCGGTTGCAGGAGAAACAAGTGACCTCGGCAACGATTGTGGAGGCCACCTTGCCGACCGCAGTACATGTGGTCAAACACGGCTCGCAGGGACGACGACTGCACCGACGACCTCGACGGTGGTGAAGCTCGAGAATGGGCCACCTGCTGGCCCAACACGGGACGAGAGGCTGATGCAGACTGGGCTCCCACTTGCGCTATGGAGTCGCCACCCTCGCCTTGTGCTCGTGACGATGGCCTTGTCAAGCAAGGTCTGAAAGTGGAAGCCGACGATAGAGAGTTTGTCTCGGTCAGAACATCCTCATTTTGGCTTGTGTTTCAAATGTAAGAAATTGAGGGTAAATTAAAACTTTTCTTACATCCTTGTGCTTTTGAGCTTTTCTCAAATTCTGTAAAAGGATTTTGGGAAATCCAAATCAAAACCTCCAATATATCAATTCAAAACATCCTTGGGGAAATCTTGGGTCAAACCTTTGAAATAATTTCTGGTTCTAAGGTTGCCTTGCTAATTATGGCCAAAAATAGGTTTTTAGGGAATATCTTTTGCACCACAAATCCAAATTAGGTTTTTCCAGTTTCTATGTCTAGGTTTATTCCTATTTTACCTTGTGTATAAATTTCAGTCGCATTTGGATAATTTTTGCTTGCTCTTTTGCTTTATTGTTGCTTCGTCTTATTGGTTGTTCTCGCTTCTTTTGCTTTTCGCTAGGTTTCGACATTTGCGGTAACCCCGAGAACGATCCTCCGCAACAGTTTGAGCAACAGCAAGCAGGCAAGAAGTTTGATCATTTCCCATTGATCCCATTACTTTTAAAGTCTAATATTTTGTTTAACTTCTATGTATGCATTGCTATTTTGTCGTTAAATTGATTAGTTAGACCTCTAGTTGCATAATCTGTAGGTAAATGATTATCCTCTACCACCTGAGCCTAGGTTATTTGCTGTGATTAGAGTTCGTTGGATGAGCTCTTGTCACTTAGTAGATTTCGGATAAATATTGCTTAACCATGCCTAGTATCGGTAGTATTGGGCGATCATCGACTTAGTCGGTGATCTTGATCACACAAATGCTATTATTATTCCATTATGTCCAACCCTTGTGTTTTACCAATTTGCAAATCAAAAACTGAAAACAAAAATTATATCTTGGCTTGGGCACAATGGTATGTTGGGTGATCTGTTGGGTGTGATTGGAATGGTGCCTAAGTCCCTAAGGACCGAGTTACTTGTGTCACTAAGGCAGCTTTATTGCGTACAACCACACGAGGGGATATGGAACCTCTCTTGACTAAGTACTTTGGGAGGTGTTAATTATGAGCTGGTTGGTGGGTGTGTTCTTGTGTGTGTGTGTGTTTGTGGTGTTGGAGGGGAGCATTAGCAGACCGGTTAGGCTGTCTAATGTGTCCTTCTCCCGTGGGTTGCGGCTCTTAATTAGCATCGTCCATTGGAAAGCGTCTTGTTAGACTTAGCCATGCCTGCATACCAAAGGAAGTGTGCTAACCGTGGTGGTGGAAAGGCGGTCTATCGTGGGGTACATTGGTACACCCCGCAGGTTAAAACTATTCGAATAGCCTCGCCCTAGGTTATGGACATGCTTGGTAAGTCGTCAAAGAACTAGACTACAACCTTTTAACAACTTAAACTTGACATGGGTGGTATGAAGGGGGTACTTCATGCTATTGTTGTGGTGACTATGGGTTAGTCACTTCTAGGTTGGTGTTGTTCTCTATCTATTGTTATTATTGTCTCTCTTTAATTGAACAATAAAAGTTAATTGCAAACTTGCCTTGAATCTATTACCTTATTGCAAATGGAAACTTGCTTTATGCTGAAAATAAGTCCAGAGCCTCATCCACTTAAATAAAGCTTGCATGTAGTTAATTATAGTTCTGTTATCTCACACGTCAGTCTTGCGAGTACAAAAAAAAGTTTTGTACTCATCTGCTTTGCTTAATATTAATTGTTGCAGAGGAAGAAGGTGAGCCCCAAGGGCCTCATTTTTGTGAGTCATGTTGCTGCTGCTTGGGACGATTAGCTTGGCGGTCCGGTTGGTTGCCTTGTGGGTAAAGGCACACCGATTGGCTTTTGTTTATCGCCATCTTATGGCCATTTTGCTTCCGCTGTTTAAATTAGTCACTTATGTGTTATTTGGCCGGTCGGGCTCTCTTTTGTAATAACTCTCTTTATATTATCTATGTCTTTCAGTTGTTGCTTTTGCTTCGGCTCTATGTGTATGAATGGAATTGATGCATGATTTTGTAACGGGGTGTGTATACTGCAATTCTGGGAAGTATACATATCTCGAGGCTTGGTTTATTTGATTTGTACTGTTAGGACCAAGTGGATGGTTAAACAGTACAAGCCGAATAAACCGGGGTCCTCACAAGGTCCTCGGTCAAGCCCTCCATGAACTTCTCTTGCTTTGCGTCATCAGTGGCCACCTCAGCAGGAGCATACCTCGTCATGTGGTTGAACTCATGCAGGTACTCTGTCACAGATTTACACCCTTGCTTGAGCGTAAGAAACTCCTTCTTCTTGAGCTTCATCAGGCCGGTGGGAACATGAGCCGACGGAAGCGGTGTGAAACTCCTCCCAGCGACCATGTGGCGCTGATCGCATGACGAGAAAGTTCTCCCACCATGAGAGTGCTGCACCCTCAAGCTAATGGGATGCAAAGAGTGTCGTCTCTCGATCCGGCACTAGCAATCGCTGAGCTTCGCTCAACCGACGCAACCAGTCATCGCCGAGAGGGTCCTCTGACCGGAAGAAGGTGGTGGTACGGGTGCGAAGGAACTCGAGAGTCCCCCGCGATCGATGTCCACCTCCTCCCCGATTCGGAGGCACCAAGGGAGTGGAGGTATTCCTCGCATAACCTCCAAGATGCGCTGTCCCGATCCATACGGTTCCACTTGATGCGAAGCGAGAACCTCACCCATGGTCGAGGAGGTGGAAGGTCCTCATCATGACCGGTTGGTGACTGACCGCCCTGCGAGTTCTCCTAACCATCCTGTTTCACTAAGATAAGTTAACAATAAGCCCAAAGCGAAGGCAAGGAAAACAATTGCTCACTAAGAAATGAACTCAAATGGCTCAAAACAACCACAAAATCAGCACAAGATCTCATGTCACAAGATCAACTTCCCGCATTTACTAACTCATATGGAAGGAACGAGGAATCGGTTAGGAAGATAAATTTCAGCACACAACTCTAGATCCAACACAGCCAAAGAGCAAGGTAGACCACCTAAGGGGTGTTAGATACTTAGCAACTAATATCACACCTTACCCTTTTATTCCCACAAGTTTTTTGGTTGAGTTAACCTCTCATTATCTACCATTTAGAATCCATGAGCTTGTTGTCGAATTCTTGCTTGTTGTCCAGATTTTGTCTCCCAGCTTCCAACCGAAACTCCCAGCTCCAGAAGCTCCTAATCTTCACCACAAGATAGCCACACTACAAATTTACAACTCTCGTGGTTTTCCCAAAACCAAATTACCCGATAAGCAACTATCCTTTGACAAGGAAGAGAGGAAATCAGCTTTTCAAAACTTGATAAGAATAGGGTAAGATGAGCAAGCTAAGATAGGTAAGGAGTAAAATCTGAGAACTTACTCAAGTTTTCATAAACCACTTGACATTTTGAAACTAAGTATTTCAAAACATCCTAAGGTGATCAAGCTAGGGGCTTGGCCAGTCAGATGGCTCGATACCAACTTTGTGAGGACAGGGGTATTTAACTAGTAATACTTAACCTCCACGTGGTTCTAGTATTACTAATCAAATATCCTAAGCCTCGATGGACATGTGCTTCTGCAATTACGGCACACATACATCTTTCTAAAATCATGCATCATTTCCATACAACATATAATACCAAGTCTAGCAAAAGACATACAATATATAGAGTTATTACAAAAGAGCCGACCAGCCAAATGACAACAAAGTGATAAATAACAGCGGAAGCAAAAGCGCCATAAGATGGCTATGAACAAAAGACGACCGGTTAGCCAACAACACACAAGGCAACCGACCGGGCCACCAAGCTAGTCGCACGATCCGCAGCAAAACTAACAGAAGTCGATACCTTGGGGATCCACTTAATCTTCTGCAACAACAAAGCAATGTAGTTGAGCACAAAAATGTACTCGCAAGTCTTACGAGTAACAAGCCTATACATAGCTACATGAAAGCTGTAACAAGGGAGATGGTTATATGGTTAATTGGACGCATAAAGCAATTTTCATTTGCAATAATGTAATAGATTGAAGGCAATTTGTCAAATCTATTTTTAATCATTGAAATAACAGCGAGGTAACCATAAATAACATAAGTAACAACCTAGAGATGACTAACCCAATAGCCACCACAACATAGCACGAATCCCCGATTCGTACCACCCATCAAGTTTTAGTTAAAAGATTGTAGTCTAATTCTCACGAGGCATATCCGAGCGTGTCCATAACCTAGGACGAGGCTATTCGAATAGATTTAAGCCTGCAGGGGTGTACCAATATACCCACACTTCAGACCGCCTTTAAGCTACAAGATTAGCACACTTCCAAAGGTATGCCGGCACAGCTAAGGCCTACGAGACGTTTCCAATATTGTGCATTAACTACGAGCCGCTCGTATGGATAGAAACCCATATGCTACATTGTAAAGCCGAAAGACAACTACCCATCTGGGGTAAAGCTTCCGGACAACTACAATGCTCCTAAACATCTGCCTCCTATGACCTCCTGCAACTCGGAGCTAACACACATTAAAGTACTAAGTCAAGAGAGGTCTCATTTCCCTCTAGTGTGGTTAGCACGCAAAATACTTAGTACGGTGGCGCAAGTAATTCGGTCCTTGTTGACTCGGGCACCATTCCAGTCACACCCAAAAGCACACCATCTTACCATTGTACCCAAGTCTAAAACATTTTATTTTCAATTTTAGTTTTCTTAATTAAACATAGCACAAGGTGCTGGAATAAAGTTATAATGAGCTTTTGTGTGATCAAGGTTATCCACTAAGTCGACAACCGCTTGATTCTACCAGTAGCTAAGCAGGACTAAGCAACATTACTTGTAAACTACTAAGTGATAAGGGCTCATCCAACAAACCCTAAATCACAACAAGTTAATCCTAGGCTCAGTAGTAAAGGATAAACATTTTTCTACAGATTATGCATCTAATGGGTCAACTAATCGACAATAATTTAACACAAGATAGTAATGCATACGTAGAATTTGCAAACAACATATTAGGCTTTGAAAATAATAGGAGCAATATCATCAAATGATACTATATCGCTTGCCTTCTTTGGAAGTGCTCTTCTTTGCAGAGGATCACTTCGGGTTCAACAAACTCTTGGAACCTAACGCAAGAACACGAAAATCCAATAAGAACGAAGAACACCGAAAGAAACTCAAAATCCAAATCATCCAAATTCCATGAAATTTACACAGCAGCAAGGGCATGATTTTAAATGAATTTAGCAACAAAAATTGTTTCATTTGGACTAAGCATGCAAAAGTTTTGGCCTAAACAATTTCTTTCAGCTAGATAATTCGATTTAAAATGATTTTGGGTACTGTTTATGGCACAATTTTCCAGAAAGTTTTAGAACCTGAAAATTTTATGGTAGGTAGAACATGGCATTCTAAGAACAACAAAATTGGATTTACTTCATTTGAAGTTAAATTGAATTACTTATGATTTTTGTAAGGTGTGAAACTAGGACATATCATTTTTCGGAGGTAATGACATGAACAAAACATATTCCACATTAATGTACATTATCAGAGCAATTTAACAAATTTTAGTTTGCTCAATTTGGAGCTACAGAGAATTACTTATGCATTTTCAAGTTTTAAATGAATATCTAGACAATATTTAATACCTAAACAAGTTAATTCAACCTATATAATTTTACGGTACAAGGCGGTGGAAAAATATATTTTTAGACTAAAGTTTAATTAAACAGAAATTTAACACAATTGGAAACACCTAAAAGGAGCTAAAATGAATTAGTTATGAATTTTTGAAGTTTAATATCATTTTAGGTTGACAAATAA
This sequence comes from Ampelocalamus luodianensis, assembly GCA_036346255.1. Lineage (NCBI taxonomy): Eukaryota > Viridiplantae > Streptophyta > Magnoliopsida > Poales > Poaceae > Ampelocalamus > Ampelocalamus luodianensis. The sequence goes on along the minus strand of CM070636.1, from coordinate 29,067,073 downwards.
AAGCTACCGGATTTAAAACCAACTTATCAAAAGGAAACGACATGGATGCGGACGTGGGCGTTGATTGCGAATCGAGCAGCCCAACGCGAGGCGAGCAACGCGCCGCACAAAGACACACATCCTCAGCCGTTGGATTAAATCCAACGGCCCGCCTCGAGGAGGTGCTCGGTCCGAACGTTCCAAGGCGTGGGCGAAGATCTAAAGATGAGCGGCTCGTGGCGAGAGTTCCGATCGGAGGACGAACGTTCACGCCATCGGGCCGTAGATCTAAAATGAGCAGCGAAAAGAGATCGAACGCTAAGACTTCGAAAGCGCTGAGGAGGTCTAGACCGTTGGATCTAGATCTAACGGTCCAGAGCTAAGGGGAGGTCCTACAGCTAAGGATCTTAAAGGAGCAGTTCCTGAACGACCCAAATCTCTGAGGAGATCCTAGATGGTCAAGATTTACTCGGAGGAGGTCTGGCGATAAGATCTAAAGAGGAGAGGTCATTAATGAACATGTCTAACAAAGGGGAGGTCTTGACCGGCTCATATCTCCATGGTGAGGTCTTCAACGGTCAAGATCTACCCGGGGGTGGTCTTAAAGGTTAAGATCTGCAGGGGAGGGAGGTCCTGAGGTTTTCTTTACAAAAGACCAAGTGGTGGTCTTTTGCAAAGAGGACCCCAAGGGTGGTCCCGAGGGTGGTTTTTACAAAAATGACTAGGGAGTGGTCTAGTGCACAGAGGCGATCCTAACGGTCGAGATTAAAACCAAGGAGGTCTTTAACGGTCAGGATCAAAGCTGGGGGAGGTCCTGGCAACTAAGGTTTCACAAAGGGAAATCTAACGGCTAAGAGTTAATCCACAGAGTTCATTAACGGCTAAGATTAACTCAAGAGGTCCTTCGACTTGTCGAACTTTCAACAACAGGACCGCACTCTGCACTTTGCCCACCGGCTCACCACCGGCGACTCCAGTCACGGCGGTGCAAACCAACATGTGCGATATGTGCGCAATACAATTGCGAACACAAAGGGGGCACTCTCGATGGCGGAGCTGGCCTAAAACGCAGGCGAGCCGGAGAGAAGCGGAGGAGCAACTACGGCAAAAACTGAAAACGGCGAAAAGCTTCGCAACGATCTAAACTAGCTGGTGCTCGAGCACTACGGGGCTATTGCGAAAGTACCTGGGCCTAGAGGAGGTCCAAAAGAGGTCGGAGAAGTCCTAACGACGGAGGCCGATCTCGACGAGGGCGATGGCGAGACGGAGACCACGAGCAAAGTGAGAAGTCGAAAATGGTGAGAATGGCCGCGATGGCTCGAGGTGGTCCAGGAGCAAGGAATCGAAGAGGAGAGCACCTTACCAGAGCTGGGGAAGAAGACGAGGTTTTCGGCCGCAAAGATCCACAACTCGAATCTGGGCAATCCCTGCAAAGGTGACCCCAGATGGAGTTAGGGAAAAGTTTTGTGACAAACAGAGGTCCACACGGAAGTGAAATACAGAGGCAAAGGACCCTTTGGGCACCGAGGTCGGCGAGGGCTCCAAGGTCGAAAATGGCGAGAGGTGTTCTCGGTGGTTTGCGAACAAACACACAGAGAGAGAGGCTGAGGCGACAGAGGTGTGAAAGGGAAGCGGAGGAGGAGCTCGAGGTCCTAAAATAGGTCGAGAGGTCAGCGGTGCGCTAGGACAAGGCTTAAAGCGACAAGACCAAAAGCCATTGCGCGCGAAAAGAGGAAGAAGCGGTAAAGCTCGGAGATGACGCGACATGGGCAAAAGGAGGGCTCGAGCCATTGAGGGCCCCACGACATGACCGATGCTCCCGCCCGCTAACTGCCATGGCGCGCGCTTGCACGAGCGCTAGGAGGAAGAAGAAGCAGAGGAGTCGGGAGGTCGTGGAGGTTAGATTTGAGACAGACGGTCTAGATTACCCAAGATCTCCAAAGGTTAAACCCAACGAGAGGAGGTCGTGGCGTTGGATCAAGATCCGATGGCTCCGATTTGGGGTGGCTCTCGGGAGGTCCGAAGATTCCCTGGCGTCGACCATGGGATGGGGATCCAACAGCCAAAACGCCACGCACCCAACGAGCACGCCCGAGTGTGGCTAAGGGACTTGGCTCGACCAAGTCAAGTGGTTGGGCTCGGGTCTGACTCGAGCCCAACAGTGATTTTGAATTTATGATTTAGAACTGAACAACATTTTGAGGAATTATTTTAGGTAGCAAACTAACTCCAAAACTTCTGAAATTTTTACAGGAGCTTGCTAACTTTGATATTGACCTTATATAAAATTTTCAAAGGTTTTCATCTTTGTACATTTCCCTCCAACAATTCATGCAAGGTCTTGAGCTAGGGTTTGACTTAGAGTCAAAGCTGGTTTGACTGCCTCTTAAAATATTCAAACAATTTCTAAGGATTGTGAAATTTTTCGAGGGGTCACACAATAACCCTAGAACTTGGAAAAAATATTTTCAAGGGATGATCACAAGATTGAATAAGAAAGTTTTTAAAGGGTCAAGATTTAGGTCAAAAGAGGCTTGTGATTTGTATTTCCATAATCCTTTAGAAGAATTTTTCAGAACACACATGAAATACAAGATGTAAAAAAAGTTTTTAATTTCTACACATTTTCTTACATTTGAAACACAAGCCAATACTTGGGATGTTACAAAACTACACAGAAAAGGACACGTGAATTTTATACAAGTTCAGGACTTCTCCTGAGAGAATAATAACCCTACTTCTGTGTTGCTGTATTGATTGTGTTTACAACAAGAAGGAAGTCACTAAAACTAGGGCCTGATGACTTCTATCTTTTGTTGTAGCTATTGAATCTCTTGATCGCTTGATCACTCGATCCTCCTCTCTCCCTCTATCCACTGACTTTACTCCTTATATAGCGCATGAAGGGGTGATAGTTGTCCACATCAAGAGGCACATTGTCGTTTGATGCAATGCGCACGTTTAAGGGCGGTTATTATCAGAGATATATCCCCCCACATTGCCTTGCGGTTATGTCAGAGATAGAGTTTTAATACGTGCAATTATCTCAGAAATAGTGGCACATATTAACTACTGCATGTATTGAACACAGCGTACAAATATCTCTAGTCAATTGAGCCTACATGTCTATAGGCTTTATTGATCATAGAGTGGTCGTAGCTGATCTGGTCGTAGTAAGACTTACGACCATGTGGTGACCGTAGTAGGACTTACGATTAATATGTGGTCATAGAAGAACTTACAACCATAAGGTAATCGTAGTAGGACTTCAATCAATAGGTGGTCGTAGAAGAACTTACGACCATATAGGGTGGTCGTAGAATAACTTATGATCACTAGGTGTGTATGATCTCTCTCATTGTTAATATTGAGGACTGCCTTTGAAGGTTGTATAAGAGACATTATTATATATAATATTACAGATAAATAACTTAATTAATAAAGGTTGATTAGATCCTCGTCACCTTTCTCAGCCCCTGAACTTGCGAGGTTATGCCACTTAGCATTCCTGAACTTGTGTTGAAACGAAGTTCATCGGATGTGATGTCAACGACTTCGTTCTCTTCGAGTCCGGTGGACTTGTCGCTGGCCCGTTTGGCCGTGTTCATCATCTTCATCACCTCACGCTGACAAAATAGATTATTCGGGCCCGAGAACGTACCGTTCTCGTGTCTTCACCGGAGCTCCACCATCACGGCTTGCCATCGCCCTCGCCCTTGTCTCCTCTGAGTCGGTTGTGAGAGAGAGAAGTACATTCTTAGTACCAGAGCACGGGCACGGTACTTCTCTCTCTCTCTCGATGATTTGCCAACTCAGCCTCTTCTGTTAGCAAACGGCCAAATAGACTTCTTGCAGGGTGAGTAGCTTTTGCTCTAGCACTAAACATGTACCCCTCTCTCTTTCACGGCTGACTTAGAGGAGGCAAGAGCGCGGCGTCGGCAAGCGTGACAGGTGGAGCTCTAGCGAAGACATGAGCACGCGGTGTTCCAGGGCACGAAGAATACGTTTTTATCGGCGTGAGATGGCGGGGATGATGAATATGACCGGAACGGGGCGGCGACGAGTCCATCGGACTTAGAGGGGGCAAAATCGTCGGCATCGATCCGACAAACTTCGCTTCAACCCAAGTTCAAGGGGGTGAGAAAGGAAAAATACAAGTTCAGGGAGTTAAGTGGCACAATCTTGCAAGTTCAGGGGGGTGAGAAAGGAAAATGCAAGTTAAGGAGCTAAATGACATAACCTCGCAAGTTCGGGATGAGAAAGAAAATACAAATTTAGGGAGCTAAGTGGCATAACCTCATAAATTCAGGGACATACGATTGCAATTTTCTCATACTAATGTGTTAAAGAAAGTGTAACAATTAAAAATTATAATACTTTTGAGAACGAATCTATCACTGTAATTTCCATGTGATCATGCATTACTGATATCCTTACATACATTAATAATGTATATCAAAGTTATAAAAATTCGACTACGCACGTTTCAAAACACCACTTGTGTGAGGTGCTTCTATGCTCCACCCCTCCAGAAATGCATGAATTTTAAAGCACCGACGAAAGGGTGGATTCTAACTAAATCACATAGAAAAATGGTAAGTGAAACAGAGTCTGCGGAACACACCGATGGCTGCTAAGAGTACTTAGTCCACAGTCAGGATGAAAATTCACAAATCTTTTAAAACAAACAGAGCACCTAATATAAAGATTTTTTTTTTTTTTGTGGCAAGGGACCTAATATAAAGTTTATGAGTCGCTTATGGACAAAACTGCATGTGAAATGCGCACTGCAAGTCCACAAACGTATATCCTAGCATACTACTAGATAGAAGACATTTTTGTAGGCAATCCATACAAGTGAAGTCAGATCGATCGATCTGTCTGCACCAAATTTTTTTACATATATTTGTGACATGCATGTGATCATCTGGCACGACTTGTCAAGCTATAGCTTTCACAGATAAGCTCTACCCAGGATACATACAGATAGGAAGCAGCAGCCATGCGTATATATGCATATGAAAGTACCGACATGGCTGTATTATTCTACACTGCATTCCAGGTCCGGTCCATGTTTAGATTGACTTCTACTGAGTGACATACAACTCACCAAATGGATTAGTTTATAAGTTCTTGGCTTCTTGCTGTGCTAAAGCAAGGATTTGCGAGGTAAAAGTGGTTCAAGCCTACTTCCTTTTTTGATTTTTGTTGTTAATTTGACTGAGACTAATGCCTTGGTACCAGGGATAGGGTTACCCTGACCGGCGAACCCATTAGCATTTGAATTTCACCCTATGTTGTACTTTTTATTTATAAAGTTTAAGTACGCTTTGGAATTATTTGGAGCTGAATTGCAATAACATATAGTAGATGCTAAGCTAGGTTGAGCGTTCAGTATTTAGAGTATGTACTCGGTACTCCCTCTATTCAAAATACGTGACTTGGACATTGAGAGTGCATCCAATATATAACTTTGAAAATCAATTTATATAGTATTTTTTTAAAAAAAAATACAAAATATTATATTACGAAAGTGCTTTCTTAATTAGTGGTCAAACTAAAAGAGGGATTCACAGTTGGCACCCTCCAATCACACAAGAGTCACCACGAGAAACGTCCGGTTATCCATTGGAATTTTGACCACTTTTTGAATACTTAGCTAGATTGGCTGTAGATATGAAAATAATATGAGCATATTTATCTAAAATTTACTTCCATAATACATTATTAATCTCAAAAGTATGAAAAAAATTAGGGCGTGTTTGGTATAGTTCCTACTTCTAGCTTCTTGTTTAGATCTCGTGGTATGTGGAGCTACGTCAATCATCTAGCTTCCCAAAATGACCAGATCCTGATTCCTGGGATGAGTGGAGTAAAAAATGAACTAGCGACTCGGAGCAACCTGTAGGTGGATTCTCATGGGATGCCAGACCACCCGAAACAGAAATACCCTCGGAGTTCATGGAAATTACTCACAATTGCCACTAGTGTACCCTTTTGCTCTCCCACCCTGTCCATTCCTAGTTGAGCGTCTCATGTGCGTGTTAGGTCGAGCAGAGCAGAGGGCAAACACGACGACTTGGAGTGGGCGATCTCGACGGCTTGCACAACATCAACCGGCGATCTCGACGACTTCCACGACAAGCACTAGAGACCTCCCCTTCACCCGCTGCTCTCGTCAAGGTTATCTCTATCTGGCCTATCCCTTTTCTCTACCCTCACCCCTAACCCTAGTCACCGCCACACAGTGGTGGAACCGGGAATTTTGAAGACCTAGGGTGAGGGCTGACCTATTGTGTTGGCTCGGTGGCTCGCCGCGCCACGCTGAGTCTCAACCCATGCACGCGCTTCGCCTTAGCCTCCACATGCGCTGTGCCTCAGCACTCTTCCGCGCCGTGGCCCCTGCGCCGAGCCTCAGTAGTCGACTAGTCGATGCCTCACCATCCCCACGCGCGCTCCTCAGTGTTCTCCCTTGCCAGCGTCGCAAGCTGCAGCCCACGGCAGCGCTACGCCGCAGCACCTGCCCTCGCCCGTGCCGCAGCACCCACCCTCCCGTGCTATAGGTCTCGCGCCACAGCCCCCGCCGCTGGAACTGGAGCCTGGAGCCAAATGAATGGGAAATGATTAGGGAATTAGGGATTTAGGGTTATTAGTGCATCTGCATTTCATTAGGGATTTAGCTTGTTGCAATCGGGCATTGCGGCTTGCATTCGACGTGTCTCGGCCCATGGCCACGGCCAACGCCCAACGCGGTGCAGCCGCGCGGCGACTACGGTGCAGCGGCTATGTGCATGTGCCCTCATTTGGTAGTCACACCAACCTTGTAGTTTTTGAGTGACCAGACAGGGAATCTGCTAGACACAAGCAGCCTCTCTCCAACCTTGGTCATCAGATTGTCCTTGACACATACATCACCAGTATTGCTATACGAGAGGAACTTTTTTAGTGTTGACAAGGAAAAGCCTTCTTAATTATCTCCCACATGCAGCATGTTGACTAGTGTGTTATATATGGCAAGTCAATTACTGTGAGCAGTAGATAATATGAGGTGAAATTAATGGGTGAAATAGTTCATGACTTACTCATGAGGGCAACTGTGAACATGGGCAGGCATGCTTGCTTGGGCGTTTAAGATCGGGTTAGGGGGGGTCGGCCGGCCTGGGAGACCTGGGGTAGCCTCCTCGGTTTGCCCCTAGGGTAGGTCTACCACTGCCGCCACACGTAACCCCAATCGCCGCCGTCGCCTGTGCCTGTGTGAGGACCCGGAATATTTAACTAGTAACACTTAACCTCCAATTGGTTCTAGCATTACTAATTAAACATTCTAAGCCTCGATGGGCATATGTTTCCCAGACTGCAACATATGCACATCATCACAAAATTACACATCATTTCCATACAACAAGCAAACTAAGTTCAACAACAACATACATAAAGTAAAGTTATTACAAAAGAGAGTCGACCGGCCAAATAGAACAATAAACAAGAATGACAATGAAGCAAAGCGCCATAAGATGGCTAGAACAAAAGTCGACAGGTTAGCCACACACCCACAAGGCAACCGATCGGGCCGCCAAGCTAGTCGCCCATAAGCTACCACAACACAATTCACAAAGTGAGGCCCTTCGAGCTCACCTTCTTCCTCTGCAACAAAACAATTAAGCATAGCAACCGAGTACAAAGATTGTCTTTGTACCCGCAAGGCTCGACGTGTGGAATAGCAGGACCTATTCATAAACTACATGCAAGCTTATTTAGGTGGAGGTTGTATGTCTCATTTGCATGAAGCCAACTTTATTTGCAATAATGTAATATATTTCAAAAGCAAGTTTGCAAATCTGTTTTGTTATCAAAGTAACAGATGAAGTAAAGATACATACAAGTAACCACACGGAAGTGACTATCCCAATAGCCACCACAACATAGCACTAATCCCGATTCGTACCACCCATCAAGTTTTAATTTAAAGGTTGTAGTCTAACTCTTGAAAGACCTTGCCAAGCGTGTCCATAACCTAGGGCGAGGCTATTCGAATAGTTTTAACCTATGCGGGTGTACCAATGTACCCACACTTGATCGCCTTTAAGCCACAAAACACACTTAGAAGGTATCTTTGCACGCTAAGTCCTACGAGACTTTTTCCAATATTGTGTATCAACCACGAGCCGCTCGTATGGGTAGAAACACCATACGCTTACATTGCAAGCCGAAAGACGACAAATCCCATCACGGGTGAAGTCTTTCGGACACTACAATGCTCCCAACACCATCCCTCCTGCGACTCCCTGCGACTCGGAGCCAATACACGCCAAAGTACTAAGTCAAGAGAGGTCCCATACCCTCTAATGTGGTTAGCACGCTAAAATGCTTGGTTTAGTGTAACAAGATGTTCGGTCCTTGTTGACCGGGCACCATTCGATCACACCCAAAATCACACCATCATACCATTGTGCCCAAGTCTAAATCATTTTGTTTTCAGTTTTTAGTTTTCATAAATAGACATGGCACAAGGTGGAAATCATAATCATAATAAGTTTTAAGTGATCAAGGTTATCGACAAGTCGATAACCGCCCATTTCTACCGAAACTAAGCATGGCTAAGCAATTGATTCGCAACTACTAAGTGACAAGAGCTCATCCACGAACTCTAAATCACAGCAAGTAACCTAGGCTCATGGTAGTAGAGGATAATCATTTGCTAAGGAAATGCATCTACTAGGCCAACTATTAAAACAAAGTAGCAATGCATACATAAAATTTGTAATCAACATAAATACTTAAAATATTGGGATTAACATGATCAAACTGCTTGCCTTCTTGCTGTTGCTCAATATGTTGCGGAGGATCGCTCTCGGGATTACCGCAAATGTCGAATCCTAAGCGAGAGGCAAAAAGAACCAAGAACAACCAATAAGACGAGCCACAAATAACAAATGAGCAAGCAACAATCACCCAAATGCGACGAAATTTATACATAAGGTAGAATACGAATATACCTAGACATACAAACTGGAAAAAACCTAATTTGGATTTGTGGTGCAAAAGATATTACCTAAAAACACATTTTACCATAATTAGCAATGTAGCAAAACATTTTCTAGAAAGGTTTTGAGGCTGAAATTTTATGGTAGCTACCTACTGGTAGAGAGGTAACCCATATAAAATTTCAGGTCATTTGGAGCTAAAATGATTTAGTTATGATTTTTCTAAGATGCAAAACTAGCATTATGCACTTTCCAGAAATATAAACATGTGCAAAACCTATTTCGCATTATGGAATGATAACAGAGGGATTTCCTAACATCAAATTTCTATTTTTAGGATTTACAGAGAATTACTGGTGTCTATTACATCATTAAATGAATTTTTAAGTGCTGCTAATAAGGTTAAATCTATTAACATATTTTTCTGGTGCTGATTTAGACCTTCCACCATTTTTAGATTAAAGTTTAGTTAATAACAAATTTATCAAAGTTAAAATCATTCAATTAGCAGATATACAGAAAAAGATATGCATTTTCCAAGTTTTAATACAATTCTGGAATATATAAAAATAGCAGAAAACAAGCTATTAAAGATTACAGAATTTTCTACTACAGAAGCATAGCTAAAAGCATTTTTATATTAAACTTTAGTGAAATACAAATTTATCGCAGTTGGTTTCATGTAAAAAGGATTTATCTAGAATTAGTTATGAGTTTCTAAAGTTTTTATATCATTTTGGTTGATAAACAAATGCTTACCGAAATACGGAACAACCCCATAAAAGAAAATGACGTGGACAACCCTCAACCCTTGATCTAACATCCTACGGCTCACGCTTGCACAAAATAGCGCATGCGCGTGAAAGCCAATTGAAACCCACCGTTGGATCAAGATCCAACGGCTCACACGAGTGTATGCAACCGGACGATCACGGTTGCCTCGGCGAACTCACGACGCAGATCACAAGATGAGCGGCTCGTAACCCATATCTAACCTGAAGGTCCGAATGCACTCATGATCTCGTGCGAGATCACGAGATGGACGGTCCGGATGATGAGGGGAACCGGATGGTCCGAATGCATACAAGATCGGGCGCAGATCACAAAATGGGCGGCTATAGATCAAGTTCAAAAGAGGTACTAACGAGTGGGACCGCATGTCGGTGACTACGAGTCACGCATCGCAACGATTTAACCCACGTGCACAAAGTCTCGGGCCCACTTGTCGGCGGCGAGAGTGGCGGTTAGGACAAGATTAATGCTTCTAATGATTACCATTAATTAAACACTAATGACTCACGAGATTTGATCTTAACTCCTCGGGCCCACAAGTCGACCCGAGAAGGTTTCCGACAGATTAAGTGCCGACATTTTAATTAATCAATGATTAAGCATTAATGATGTCGAACGATGCGAGATTGAACCGCAGAGTGATTTAAGGATATTGGGCCCACTAGTCGGTGGCTCAACAATAATGATTAAGACACAATTAACAACTAATGATTAGCAATTAATGTGCCCTAATCGGATGACGAAACGAGCCTGCGCGGCAAAACCGAGTGAGTTCAACGGCAAATCGCCGCGACATTTGGCGCGGCGCGAACAAGTCCCAAAATGGATTCGCAATAATGATGCGAACCTAATGGTAGCATTCTCGCCGGCGAGGACTAGAACGCCGGCCAGCCGGAAACGAAACGGAACCCTACGGCTAAACACGAAAATAGCGAAAAGCTCATTGCGGACCTAGGATGCGGGTGCCATGACTTCTAGGGCTATATAGAAGCTACCTTATCCGAGAGGAGCTTCAAAGATGGCCTGGGAAGACTTGAACACGATGAAGTCCACGGAGCGAAGAAGATGAAGTGGAAGACGAGGTTACGAGCAAAATGAGTGGAACCAAATTATCACCACACTTCATTATAGCTCAAAGAGGCTCCAAAAGCAAGTAATTGCAAAAAGAATCACTTACCTGGGCCGGAGAAGAAAGGGGGTGAAACCAACTGAAAATCTCCAAACTTAAAATTGAGTGATTCTGTGAATGCAACCCAAAATCAAGTTAGGGAAATATAAAGGAGGTTGAGGAGTTCAAAGGGTGCAAGAAATGTTGAAGATGAACCACTGGACACCAAGGCCGCCATGGAAGCACTCGGGTCAACAATGGTGGATTGAAGGTTTGAGATGGTTTTGAGCTCAAACACAGAGTAGCTAGGTGTAGTGCAAAGGAACACCGGAGGACCTAGAGGGGCTATTTATAGGAAAGGAATTAGGGTTTCGAGCAAGAACATGAGCCCATGGTGAGCTCGGTTCATGGTGCGACCATGGACCACGAAATGATGGGAGCAAGTGAGCACGGTGACCATGGAGGAGAAAGCTGTTGCGCATTAAATGCATTGCGTAGAGACGTTGATAAAGCAACTTGAGGTGACACCACAAGCCCCCATGCTCTCTTTTTCTCTCGCCATGAACGCCCGCGCCTGAGAAGCCGAGGAGGAAGAAGAACAGAGAAGATAAACCACGACCGTCGGATTAAAAATGGACGGTCACGATTTAGCGAAGTTCGCCGACGATCCGGTTGCCCTCGAGAATCGGACGGTTGGATCGAGATCCAACGGTCCCAATTTGTTAATGTAACCGAGGGTCCAATGCTCACACGAACGTGGGCCACGCGATCTGAATCCAACGGTGAGATTGCGCTGCTTTAAAGAGTGGCTCGGTGCGTTTAGTTGACTGGACCGAATCAAATGGCTCGAGCCCGAGTCTGACTCGAACCCAAGCAACAGTAAGACCTAGTTTGACTTTGAAATAAAAACAGAGACTTTGAGAGATTTATTTGAGGTAGCAAATTAACTCCAAAAATTCTGAAATTTTTACAGGAGCTTGCTAACTCAGATATCAACCTTGTGTAAAATTTTCAGAGAGTTTTGTGCTGCGAATAAATCTCCAAAAATTCTACAAGGCTCTGTTTTAATGTTTGACTGAGAGTCAAACAGGTTTGACTGCCTCTAAAAATATTCAAACAATTTCTAAAAATTGTGAAATTTTTCAGAGGGGTCACATACCATCACAGGGACTTAGGAAAAATATTTTCAGAGGATGATCATAAGATTTGACAAGATAGTTTTTGGAATGCCAAGGTTTCGATCAAAAGGACTTGTGACAATGTAATTCCATAATCCTTTGAACAAGAATGGCTTGGCACAACAGGAAATACATGATGTAAGAAAAAGTTTTAATTTCTACTCATTTTCTTACATTTGAAACACAAGCCCAAAATTGGGATGTTACAACTCTCCTCTTACAAGAATCTCGACCGAGATTAGTTTACTGGAGAAGAAAGAAGGAAAATGCACGAAGGCGATCTTCTCGCTCCCAAGTTGCTTCATCTTGGAATGGTTTGACCACTTAACCTTAAGGAACTTGATGACAAGGTTCCTTGTTCTCCGTTCGACTTCTTCAAGAATGCGACAGGATGCTCGCGATAGGTCAAATTCTCCGCACATCGAGAGTTTCCAACGAGTTTCCTCGCCTGGGACACGGAGACACTTCTTGGTGTGAAACATGGAACACATCATGCACACCCTCAAGTGCGGTGGCGGCTCAATCTATATGCAATGCTCCAACTCTCTCGGCGATACGATAAGGCCCAACATATCGAGGAGCCAACTTGCCCTTGATGCCGAACGCGATGGCCCTTCAAGGGTGAGACTTTGAGATACACAAAGTCGTTGGGCTCAAAGCTCAACTCACGCGACGACGATCGCGCATAGCTCTTTTCCGCGGGTGGCGGCGCAGATGCTCGCGGATCAATCGAACTTGACTCGGCCTCATTGATCGAATCGGGCCGAAATCGCCGCTCACGGTCTCGACCGGTTCAATGGGGTTCGCATCTCCTCCCATATAAAGCCTCAAATGGTGCCATGCCAAGACCGGCTGAAAGTTTGTTGTTGTAGGAGAACTCGACAAATGGTAGGCATTTCTCCCACTTCTTCCCATAGGAAAGAACACAAGCACGGAGCATATCTTCCAACACTTGGTTGACTCGCTCAGTCGACCATCGATCACGAGGATGAAAGGCATCTCAAGTGAAGGCGGGTTCCATAGCCTCTTGCGACTATGCCAAAACCGCGAGGTGAAAAGCGCACCACGATCGAAATAATCGTCTTGGTACACCGTGAAGACTCACAATCCTCGAGACATAAAGTTCGCTAAAGGCCCCACACAAGGCTGCGTCTTGACGGGAAGGAAATGTGCCACTTTAGTCAACTCGCGATCACGACCCAAATAGCATCATTCCCTTTGGGCGAACGAGCGGGCAATCCGGTGATGAAGTCCATGCCAACGAATCCCACTTCCACTCACGGCGGCAAAGGTCAAGAAGACTCGCTGGGCGATGCTCGGCCTTCACACGACAAAGACACGCCGCGCTCGGCGCGAACACGCAATCTCGCGCTTCATTCGGTCCACGAATCTCGCGAAGATCTGATACATCTTGGTAGCCCCGGGTGAATAGACAAAGGAGAATCATGGGCTTCGCGGAGAACCAAATTCGCAATTCCATGACCTTAGGAACCACAAGACGCCGCCCAAACCATACAACGCCATGCTCGTCCTCTGAAAAGCACTTGGCCATCCCATCCTTGATGTTACGCTTGATCCGCTCACACCGCATCTGTCACGTGTCGCCTTGATTTGGTCCACCAGGTTGGTTGCACAACCAATGTAGCAAGAGAACCGTGCTCGATCAAACCCAAATTGAGGCGCTGGAATTACGAAATGAGGGTAGGTCACGCTCTTGGAGCATCAACATGTTGCAATACACCTTCCGATCGTGCATCCGCAACGACATTGGCCTTGCCGGATGGTACCGAATACCCATGTCATAGTCCTGATCAACTCCAACCATCTTCTTTGCTCGAGGTTGGATCTGTTGGGTGAACAAGTACTTCAAGCTCTTGTGGTCGAATACACCTCACAACGGTTACCAATCGATAATGCCGCCAAATCTTGAGTGCATGGACCACGACTAACTCCAAGTCATGAGTAGGATAGTTGAGTTCATGAGGCCTCAATCGCCGCGATGCATAGGCCACAACCTTGCCCTCCCGCATAAGAACACAACCAAGACCACTGACGAGAAGCATCACAATAGATATCGAAACTCTTGTGAATATCGGGGAGAACAAGCATCAAGCCGAGGTCAACCGCTTCTTGAGTTCCTGAAAACTCACATCACAAGCAGCGGACCACTCAAATTTCTTGTCTTTCTTAAGCAATTCGGTCATAGGTTTCGCAATCTTGGAGAAATTCTCGATAAAACGGCGATAGTAGCCCGCCAAACCAAGAAAACTCCGCACATCGGCGACCGACTTGGGCTGACCCCAAGATAGCACATCACCGACCTTGCTAGGATCCACACCACACCTCTCTTTGAAAGAACATGGCCCAAGAATGCCACTTCCTTCAACCAGAACTCGCACTTGCTGAATTTGGCATACAGCTGGTGCTCACGTAGCTTGCCCAACACAAGCTTAAGATGCTCAACATGCTCTTCTTCACTCTTGGAGTAGATAAGGATATCATCGATGAATACCACCACGAACCTATCCAAATACTCCATGAATACTGAGTTCATAAGATTCATGAATAAAGCGAGCATTAGTCAAACCAAAAGACATGACGGTGTACTCGTAAAGGCCATAACGAGTAGCAAAGGCGCCTTCGAATATCCTCGCCCCGATCGACTTGATGATAGCCCGACCTTAAGTCAATCTTGAGAAGACTCGTGCTCGGTCAACCGATCGAAAGATCATCGATGCGGGGCAAAGGATACTTGTTCTTTACCGTCACCTCATTAAGCGGACGGTAATCAACACACATGCGCAAGGTCTTGTCCTTCTTCTTCACAAAAATAATGGACAACCCCAAGGAGATGAGCTAGGGCGGATAAAACCCTTCTCTTGCAGCTCACCCGCTTGCTTCTTCGACTCCTCCAACTCATTAGGAGGCATGCGATCGACCTCTTAGAAATAGGGCGATGCCGGCGGCAACTCTATCACAAACTCGGATCTCGAACAGAGGCATCCGGGCAAATCTTCGGGAAAGACATCCGTGAAGTCACACACCGTGGGGACATCGTGAATCTCCAATCCGGCTTTGCTTCAAGGGCAAAAAGGTGGGGTTCTCATAATCGCGTGAAAACCCAACCTGTTCACTGAAGAAGTGGTGAGGTAGACAATCTTCACGGCACAATCGATTTGCCCCAAGTGTTGGGACAACCAATCCATGCCAAGAATCACATCCAAGCGCGCCGAGTCGAGTAGGATAAGATTCGCCAAGAATCCCACTCCTTCGATGTGGATAGGAACATCCGACATACTAGGTCGACTCATTTCCGAACCCGAGAGCGAATCGCCAGTGGAATCCCGGAGGAACACAAAGAAGCCCACAATCAACGACAAAAGACCTCGAAATAAAAGAATGCGAGGCCCAGAGTCAAATAAAGCAGTAGCGAGACGCAAATTAACAAGGAGCGTACCCAACACCACGTCGGCGCCTCCTGTGCCTCCTCGGTAGAGATGTGATTGACTCGGCGCTTCCCAAGCACGGGTCTTACGGTCGTGGGTGACCACTCCCTGCCCGCGTCCTCCATTAGGACGAGGGCCGCTCGATCTTCTTAGGACAACTACTCGCGTAGTGGCCCTTGTTGTGGCGATAGAAGCGGTGACGTCGGTGCGGGGTTGCGAGAGCGCCGCGGCGGGTCGCAGCGCCGCGATCGAGTCACGACCGCGGAGGGCGTGGAGCTGGTGCTGAAGGCCTCGGCGGTGGTAAAGCCAAAGAACGGGCCACCGTGCGAGCCCAACTTCGGGACGAACGAGGCCACCTGCGCGGACCACGAGCCTCCCACTTGCGCTTGCGGACTCGCCAGCTCTCGCCTTGTGCTCGCGATGATGGCCTTGTCCACCAAGGTCCGGAAGTCGGGAAGTCCACAATAGAGAGCTTGTCTGCGGCTCCTCGCACAAGCCCTCCATGAACTTCTCCCGCTTGGCCTCATCGGTGGCCACTCGGCGGGGCGTACCTCGCGAGATGGTTGAACTCGTGAAGGTACTCGATCCGCAATTTGCGCCCTGCTTGAGCGCAGGAACTCCTTCTTCTTCAGCTTCACCAGGCCGGCAGGGACATGGGCCCGACGGAAAGCTGACCGGAACTCTTCCCACGAGACCACGTGTCCCGCAGGCTGCATGGCGAGGAAATTCTCCCACCATGAGAGTGCCGCACCCTCCAGCTGATGGGATGCGAAAAGTGCCCGCTCCTGCTCCTGGCACTGAGCAACGTTGAGCTTCCGCTCAACCAGACGCAGACCGCTCTGCGCCCAAGGGTCCTCGGCCGGAGAAGGTAGGAGGTCGATGCGGAGGAACTCCGCAAGTCCCCCACGAGCCTGGTGACCACCTCCAGATCCAGAGGCACCAGAGGGAGTGGAGGTGTTTCTGGCGATAACCTCCAACACCCTGCGGTCCTCCGAACGATTGCGTTCGATCTGCATAAGGACTTCCGCCATGGTCGGAGGAGGGGGAAGCTCCTCATCGGGACTACCCGGCTGATTCCGGCCGCTACGTGTCCCACCAGCCATCCTGATTTACTAAGATAAGTTAGCTACAAGCCCGAGATAAAAAAGCAAAGCATCCGAACTCAATAAAAGGCTCAAGAATAAACACCAAAGAGCACAGACCAAAAATCAACAAATCAACTCCCGAAACGACTAACCCGTATGGAAGAGCAGTAATCGTTTGAGAAGACCCAAAATTTCAGCACTAAATTTTAGCTCAAAAACAGTCCAAAAATCAAGGTATAACCACCTAATCGAGTATAGGCATTAGCTAATCTCATATCACTTCTTACCCTTTCATTCCCACCTGTTTTAGTTGAATTATCCTCTCATTATCTACCTTCTTTAGAACCTTTGAGCTTGCTGTCCGGAAATTGACGCTTGCTGTCCAGATTTTGCATCCAAGCTCTGGTCGAAATTCTCCATTCGAAGCTTCAAAACCTTGTAGAAGGGCAGCCAACACTTCAATTTGCCAAACTCATTGGTCCCCAAACCCAAATTAAACGATAAGGACTATCCTTTGGAAGAAGATGAGAGAAAACAATTTTCAAAACTCAAACTAGAACAAGATGAGTGAAGAAAACTAAGATAGGTAAGGAGTAAAATCTGATAACTTACTTAATTTTCATAAACCATTTGACTCTTGAAAATAGGTTTTGAGAACATCCTACAAGGCGACCAAGCTAGGGTTTTCTGGTTTCGAAGATGGCTCGATACCAACTTTGTGAGGACCGGAATATTTAACTAGTAACACTTAACCTCCAATTGGTTCTAGCATTACTAATTAAACATTCTAAGCCTCGATGGGCATATGTTTCCCAGAATTGCAACATATGCACATCATCACAAAATTACACATCATTTCCATACAACAAGCAGCACTAAGTTCAACAACAACATACATAAAGTAAAGTTATTACAAAAGAGAGCCGACCGGCCAAATAGAACAATAAACAAGAATGACAGCGGAAGCAAAAGCGCCATAAGATGGCTAGAACAAAAGTCGACCGGTTAGCCACACACCCACAAGGCAACCGACCGGGCCGCCAAGCTAGTCGCCCCGCAAGCTACCACAACACAGCTCACAAAAGTGAGGCCCTTCAGGCTCACCTTCTTCCTCTGCAACAAAACAATTAAGCATAGCAACTGAGTACAAAGATTGTCTTTGTACCCGCAAGACTGACGTGTGGTATAGCAGACCTATTCATAAACTACATGCAAGCTTATTTAGGTGGAGGTTGTATGTCTCATTTGCATGAAGCCAACTTTATTTGCAATAATGTAATATATTTCAAAAGCAAGTTTGCAAATCTGTTTTGTTATCAAAGTACAATAAGTAAAGATACATACAAGTAACCACACGGAAGTGACTATCCCAATAGCCACCACAACATAGCACTAATCCCCGATTCGCACCACCCATCAAGTTTTAATTTAAAAGGTTGTAGTCTAACTCTTGAAAGACCTTGCCAAGCGTGTCCATAACCTAGGGCGAGGCTATTCGAATAGTTTTAACCTGCGGGGTGTACCAATGTACCCACACTTGCACCGCTTTAAGCCACAAAACACACTTCCAGAAGGTATGTTTGGCACAGCTAAGTCCTACGAGACTTTTCCAATATTGTGTATCAACCACGAGCCGCTCGTATGGGTAGAAACACCATACGCTTACATTGCAAGCGAAAGACGACAAATCCCATCACGGGTGAAGTCTTTCGGACACTACAATGCTCCCAACACCATCCCTCCCGCGACTCCTGCGACTGGAGCCAATACACGCCAAAGTACTAAGTCAAGAGAGGTCCCATACCCTCTAATGTGGTTAGCACGCTAAAATGCTTGGTTTAGTGTAACAAGATGTTCGGTCCTTGTTGACCCGGCACCATTCCATCACACCCAAAATCACACCATCATACCATTGTGCCCAAGTCTAAATCATTTTGTTTTCAGTTTTAGTTTTCATAAATAGACATGGCACAAGGTGGAAATCATAATCATAATAAGTTTTATGATCAAGGTTATCGACAAGTCGATAACCGCCCATTCTACCGAAACTAAGCATGGCTAAGCAATTGATTCGCAACTACTAAGTGACAAGAGCTCATCCACGAACTCTAAATCACGACCAAGTAACCTAGGCTCATGGTAGTAGAGGATAATCATTTGCTAAGGAAATGCATCTACTAGGCCAACTATTAAAACAAAGTAGCAATGCATACATAAAATTTGTAATCAACATAAATACTTAAAATATTGGGATTAACATGATCAAACTGCTTGCCTTCTTGCTAACTGCTCAATATGTTATGGAGGATCGCTCTCGGGATTACCGCAAATGTCGAATCCTAAGCGAGAGGCAAAAAGAACCAAGAACAACCAATAAGACGAGCCACAAATAACAAATGAGCAAGCAACAATCACCCAAATGCGACGAAATTTATACATAAGGTAGAATACGAATATACCTAGACATACAAACTGGAAAAACCTAATTTGGATTTGTGGTGCAAAAGATATTACCTAAAAACACATTTTCGGCCATAATTAGCACTGTAGCAAAAACATTTTCTAGAAAGGTTTTGAGGCTGAAATTTTTATGGTAGCTACCTACTGGTAGAGAGGTAACCCATATAAAATTTCAGGTCATTTGGAGCTAAAATGATTTAGTTATGATTTTTCTAAGATGCAAAACTAGCATTATGCACTTTCCAGAAATATAAACATGTGCAAAACCTATTTCGCATTATGGAATGATAACAGAGGGATTTCCTAACATCAAATTTCTATTTTTAGGATTTACAGAGAATTACTGGTGTCTATTACATCATTAAATGAATTTTTAAGTGCTGCTAATAAGGTTAAATCTATTAACATATTTTTCTGGTGCTGATTTAGACCTTCCACCATTTTTAGATTAAAGTTTAGTTAATAACAAATTTATCAAAGTTAAAATCATTCAATTAGCAGATATACAGAAAAATATATGCATTTTCCAAGTTTTAATACAATTCTGGAATATATAAAAATAGCAGAAAACAAGCTATTAAAGATTACATAATTTTCTACTACAGAAGCATAGCTAAAAGCATTTTTATATTAAACTTTAGTGAAATACAAATTTATTGCAGTTGGTTTCATGTAAAAAGGATTTATCTAGAATTAGTTATGAGTTTCTAAAGTTTTTATATCATTTTCAGTTGATAAACAAATGCTTACCGAAATACGGAACAACCCCATAAAAGAAAATGACGTGGACAACCCTCAACCCTTGATCTAACATCCTACGGCTCACGCGTAGAAAATAGCGCATGCCGTGAAAGCCAATTGAAACCCACCGTTGGATCAAGATCCAACGGCTCACGCAGTGTATGCAACCGACGATGCGGTTGCCTCGGCAACTACGACGCAGCAGATCACAAGATGAACGGCTCAGAACCCATATCTAACCGGAAGGTCCGAATGCACTCATGATCTCAGCCGCAGATCACGAGATGGACGGTCCGGATGATGAGGGGAACCGGATGGTCCGAATGCATACAAGATCTGGGCCGCAGATCACAAAATGGACGGCGGCTATAGATCGAAGTTCAAAAAGAGGTACTAACGAGTGGGACCGCATGTCAGTGACTACGAGTCACGACCGCAACGATTTAACCCACGTGCACAGTGTACTGGGCCCACTTGTCAGCGACTGAGAGTGGCGGTTAGGACAGGATTAATGCTTCTAATGATTACCATTAATTAAACACTAATGACTCCTGAGATTTGATCTTAACTCCTCGGGCCCACAAGTCAGCGACCCAGAGAAGGTTTCCGACAGGATTAAGTGCCGACATTTTAATTAATCAATGATTAAGCATTAATGATGTCGGAACAGTGCGGGATTGAACCAGAGAGTGATTTAAGGATATTGGGCCCACTAGTCAGTGGCTCAACAATAATGATTAAGACACAATTAACAACTAATGATTAGCAATTAATGTGCCCTAATCAGATGACGAAAAAGGAGCTTCTGCGCCGGCAAAACCCGAGTGAGTTCAACGGCAAATCGCCGGCGACACTGGCCGCGGCGGCGCCGAACAAGTCCCAAAATGGATTCGCAATAACAGTACGAACCTAATGGTAGCATTCTCGCCGGCGGCGAGGGACTAGAACGCCGGCTAGCCGGAAAACGAAAACGGGAACCCTACGGCTAAACACGAAAATAGCGAAAAGCTCAGCTGCAGACCTAGGATGCGGGTGCCATGACTTCTAGGGGCTATATAGAAGCTACCTTATCCGAGAGGAGCTTCAAAGATGGCCGGGGAAGACTTGAACACGATGAAGTCCACCGGAGCCGAAGAAGATGAAGTGGAAGACGAGGTTACGAGCAAAATGAGTGGAACCAAATTATCACCACACTTCATTATAGCTCAAAGAGGCTCCAAAAGCAAGTAATTGCAAAAGAATCACTTAATGAATTGGAGAAGAAAGGGGGTGAAACCAACCGAAAATCTCCAAACTTAAAATTGAGTGATTCCTGTGAATGCAACCCAAAATCAAGTTAGGGGAAATATAAAGGAGGTTGAGGAGTTCAAAAGGGTGCAAGAAATGTTGAAGATGAACCACTGGACACCAAGGCCGCCATGGAAGCACTCGGGTCAACAATGGTGGATTGAAGGTTTGAGATGGTTTTGAGCTCAAACACAGAGAGTAGCTAGGTGTAGTGCAAAGGAACACCAGGAGGACCTAGAGGGGCTATTTATAGGAAAGGAATTAGGGTTTCGAGCAAGAACATGAGCCCATGGTGAGCTCGGTTCATGGTGCGGCCATGGACCACGAAATGATGGGAGCAAGTGAGCACGGTGACCATGGAGGAGAAAGCCTGTTGCGCATTAAATGCATTGCAGAGAGACGTTGACGAAAGCAACTTGAGGTGACACCACAAGCCCCCATGCTCTCTTTCTCTCCGCCATGAACGCCGCGCCCGAGAAGCGAGAGGAAGAAGAACAGAGAAGATAAACCACGATCGTCGGATTAAAATGGGCGGTCACGATTTAGCGAAGTTCACGGACAATCCGGTTGCCCTCAGAATCGGGCGGTTGGATCGAGATCCAACGGTCCCAATTTGTTAATGTAACCGAGGTCCGAATGCTCACACGAACGTGGGCCACGCGATCTGAATCCAACGGCTGAGATTGCACGCGCGTTTTAAAGAGTGGCTCGGTGCGTTTAGTTGACTGGACCGAATCAAATGGCTCGAGCTCGAGTCTGACTCGAACCCAAGCAACAGTAAGACCTAGTTTGACTTTGAAATAAAAACAGAGACTTTGAGAGATTTATTTGAGGTAGCAAATTAACTCCAAAAATTCTGAAATTTTTACAGGAGCTTGCTAACTCAGATATCAACCTTGTGTAAAATTTTCAGAGAGTTTTGTGCTGCGAATAAATCTCCAAAAATTCTGCAAGGCTCTGTTTTAATGTTTGACTGAGAGTCAAACAGGTTTGACTGCCTCTAAAAATATTCAAACAATTTCTAAAAATTGTGAAATTTTTCAGAGGGGTCACATACCATCACAGGGACTTAGGAAAAATATTTTCAGAGGATGATCATAAGATTTGACAAGATGGTTTTTGGAATGCCAAGGTTTGGATCAAAAGGACTTGTGACAATGTAATTCCATAATCCTTTGAACAAGAATTGCTTGGCACAACAGGAAATACATGATGTAAGAAAAAGTTTTAATTTCTACTCATTTTCTTACATTTGAAACACAAGCCCAAAATTGGGATGTTACAGCCTGCCTCCTCCCATCATCCGTCGTCCCCCACAAGTAGCCCCCGCGCCACCAGATCTGAGGCACCGCCACCACCGTCGTCAACTCTAGCCTTCTCTACCCTTAGATGTACCCATCGCATACCCCTCAACCTCCGCCACCAGGACTAATCCTCACCGCCGCTTTTTTGGTATGTCTGTTCATGGGTATTTCCAAATCTGAGGTTGCAGGGGGGTATTTTTTTTGGCTTGTACATTGTGCTACAAAATCTGAACATTTATCATTTGCAATATGCTTTTGTGTTGTTTTGCAAATCTTGGAAAGATTGTATATCTTTGGATGATGCTTCTGAATCAATATACTTGATTGTTCATCAATGTACTTTGTTTGTTGTTCGTTAGTGGAGTTTGCAGTACCAGATGGGCTATAATTAGGGCCGTAAACAAGCTGAGCTCGAGCGAGCTTGGCCTCGCAGGCTCAAGCTCAGTACAAGCTCAAGTCGAACTCGAGCGAGCCTAAGTTGGAGTTTGAGTTTGGACCTAGGCTCGAGCTCGGCTCAAGTAAGCTCGGTAACAGTAAAAAAAACATGCACAATTTTTAAAAATTAGAAA
This sequence comes from Ampelocalamus luodianensis, assembly GCA_036346255.1. Classification (NCBI taxonomy): domain Eukaryota; kingdom Viridiplantae; phylum Streptophyta; class Magnoliopsida; order Poales; family Poaceae; genus Ampelocalamus; species Ampelocalamus luodianensis. Next base: position 29,044,140 of record CM070636.1, on the reverse strand, counting down.
ATGTCGAGTAGGCTCGAGCTCGAAGGAAGCTTGGTAACAGTTAACATGCAGCAATTTTCAACAAGAAAGGAGGATTATTCGAGCATTTTTCAACAAGATAGGAGGGCTATTCGAGAGAAGCTCGATAACAGTTACATTCGAGCTCAACTCGTTAAGGCTCGTGAGCTATTCGAGCTCGACTCATTATGGCTTGCGAGCTTGAGATCTCAAGCTTGGTTTGTTTGGAGCTTGAGCAGTTCACAAGCCTCAAGTTTTTCTTACAGCCCTAGCTATAATATGAATTAATGGAAACAAAGAATGCTATACTTCTTGCTATTAGTAGTGCTAGGTCGCTAGCTACTACTTGCTCATGAACAAGTCACATTCGCTTGAACATGAGTTACGACTTGATGAAATTTCAATACAAATGTATTCTTGCTTTCTCCTTGTACATGAATTTGTATCATTTGCATGATAGAGAACTACATAATTCTTGAGGGTTGCTGGAAAGTGATCCAACAAACCAACAACAAATGTTGTGATGTTTTGTGTACTTCTTTGCAATTTCTTCTGCTACTGGTGAAATGTTGTGTTGCTTTGTGTTTAGTGCCGCGATGCATGAGGCGTTGGAGCAATTTTGCATGACATAAAGCAACCTCTGGCTGTAGGCGTGTTAGCTTGATGGTTGCTGTGATGCTATATGCATTTGTAGCCGTGCTAGCTGAAAAATTGGGAAGAAAATTGTATATGTCAGTTTGTAGTTGTTGAAGTATTTGCAATGAATGTAATGCAAAAAAAATTTGGCAAGATGAATGCAAAAAAATTCTGCTGGCGAGAACTGTTCTGACACTTTTAGATAGTTTCTTTCTAAGTAAGGCACTCTTTACCAGTCATCTTGTCTTAGTGCCCATGCTCATAATGGGGTTGCTGAGTGCAAACATCGTCATCTGATTGAGACTGCCCGCACTCTTCTTGATGAGGACATGACCCCTATGGATACAACCATATTTGCTATGCTTACTGTTCTAAGTATAAGAGCTCGTACGCTTCACTTAAATTATCAGGTGAGCTTGTTTTTAGGAGTGTCTTTATATTATATGAATTATATGATGCTACCTAATGATGAAATATATATATGTGCAGCACCATGTCACTTTTGGTCCAAGACAAGCAAGCGGTTCGAGTGGACCCGTTTTGGAATCCGCCGGCCTCCGAATCAGCCTAACAACACCAACTTAAAACAGGCATAACTTTCACATACGGAGTCCGTTGGAGGTCCACGAGTACTTGATTGAAAGCTTATTTCGTCCTCTTTCCAACGGATCTGACCTCACCTTTAAATTCCTTCTGGACTGATCGCAATCATCAAAAAAAGACGTCATATCACTTGTTTGGACCAATCTGGGCCTTGTAATCATACTGAACTTGGCCCATCTGCCGGTGGACAACCTGGGGGTGTTGTTACTGTTCACGTGAACAGTAATCCATAAGATTAGTCCCACCCCCTTAGTTCTATGTAACATCCCAATTTTCACAGCTTAAAAATCCTTTGAATAGTTAGTAGGAAAAAATTCACCATTTGATTTTATTTGAATTTAATTTCAAAAGCTTAATATTGGACTTTACAATCAAAAATATTTAATGTAAATAATCCCAACATGAACAATAGCCAAAACTATTTTATTTGGGTTCTTTGTGCTCAGATATATTTTCTAGATTTTTCTAGAATTTTTCTGAGTTCATTTGCTATTTTCTATTGCTTATTTGAATTTCTGGTATTTTCTAAATTAGAAAACCTATTTAAAATCTCAGTTAATCCTTTGGGCCGAAATCCAAACCTCCGGCCCATTCTCTCCGCCACCAGCCCAGCTCGCCCGCGCGCCGCCTCCACCTGACATGCGGGCCCCGCATGCCAGTCCCTCTCTCTCTCTCTCTCCGAGCGCCCCGATCATCCTCCACCGTCCAATCAAGGATGAACGGCTAGATGCGCGCAAGGCAACCGGAGTTGTCCGAATGTTCCTTGATTTTGGGCCATTCGATCAAGATCCAACGGTCAGATCTCGAGTCCGTTTTGCAGTTGCGCCGTTTCACACGCGGACTCACGCGAGCTGTGTCTCTGACGTGTGGGTCCCACCCCTGCCACATCATCGCTGCGTCTCGAGGCGACTCTGTTCGATTTCCTCGCGCCGCCGCGCTGCCGTTTTGGGCGTCCGTGCCCTAGACCTTCCCGAGCCGCCGCCTATATAAGGAGGGCAAGCCCTCGGTCTCCGCATCCCAACGCGCGCAGCCGCCGCTCAGAACCCTAACCCTAGCCGCGCAAAAGCTCGGAGAGGTGATTCGCGCGCCGCAACTCCGACGAGCTCGTTCTCGCCGTCGGTGCGCCGCGCCTCTTCGTCGCACCGTTGACATCGCACGAGCTCCCTACCTCTGTAGCCTTTGTCTCGCCGAGCGCCACCGAGCGCCGTTGCCGCTAAGCCCGAAGCCCTCGCCGCTTTGCTCGCCGCCATCGCCACCGCCCACCCCGAGCATCCGGTGTTGCACCGATGAGGTTCGCAATAACGCCCCTACATGCCGGGTACCACTCACCGCCGGTGAATCGCCGCCGTCGCGCCGTGCCGTTGGTTCCCGAAGTCGTTATCGCCCGTCGATGGCGGCGTGGCAGCCGTGTCGGCCCCACCTCGGCCGCTTGCTGCGTGTCATCTGCGTGGCGCCGTGTCAAGACGCACACGCCAAGATCCACCGGATTGCTTTCCGAGGCTCGGTGACCCAGCCTACCGTGAGTTGTGCCACCGACATGTGGGTCCCACATGTCGTTTTTCTTTATTTTATCTTTTCCGAAATCACGAGGGTGGACGCCAAGATTGCACAATAATCCGATTTTTCAATAGAAAAGTAATTCGAAAATCTAAAATCCAAATTAGGTTTCTTTTAGATTTCCAATCTTCCAAAGCTCATAACTTTTGCATCCTAACTCCGATTGAGCCCATTCAAGTTTCTAAATTTGTCTAAATTCAAGATCTATTTATCTGAGATTTTTATTTAATTTTTCGAGTTTGTTTTGCCTCTGTTATTTATTTGTTTTGTTTGTTTGTGTCTCATTTATGTAGTAGACGTCGATTTGTCGGGAATTTTGTGGAAGAAGGAGCACCCCAAGACCAAGATCATACATAGACCTTTTCAAGGCAAGTCATACCTTTGATCATCTTGAACCCAGTTTTCAAATTACTTTGTGTTAAATTATTGCATTATAGTTTAATTATTTATTTAAATGCTTTGGGCATAGTTATTATCCAAATTGTTATCACACCTTGGCCTTGTATGTCATATATCCTTGTCACCCTAGATTGGTTATGAGTTGGTAATATTGTAGCACCAACGTGGTTTGGTTAGATGCGAGTATAATTGCTTAGCCATGCTACGAATCATCATCTCATGTGAGTCGCAAATATTAAATATGACTAAGTGTCTATGGAACTTTGTGTAAGACTGTGTGCTATGTGTTATTACTTCGTGATGGCATGTGTTGCACTAAAACCAACTGGGTGGTAAAGGATTTGGGTAGGGCAAGTGGTGGAGATCTGTGTGACATGGTGGACTATGTGATGGGTATGATAATCTGTGTGGCTTAGTTAGAATATGGAAGTCTTGCCTTGGTCAATTAAGGACTTAACTTTGTGTGCCATTGAACTGAGCCTTACTGTACGACCACATGCCTGGTATGGGACGGGCCTAACTTAGTAAGTTATGGATTCTCGGCATTGATGTTCAGGTGGTAGGTTAGGCTTTGTGATAGGGTGGAGGTGTGACTACTTGGTGGTTGCATCACGGGAGGATTAAGCCGTCCCCGCCCAACGGTGTGTGTTATGCATGGGCTATGTGATATGTATAACGGTTTGTAAGCACTTGAGGAATGTCAATGTTGGAGATGAAGTTTCCGAACTGCTTTTGTTATGATTGGTGCTAGCTACACCGGTTATATCGTGGGTAAAGTGTACAACCTCTGCAGAGTGTTAAACAATCTATTCGAATAGCGTCCCATGGTCATGGACATGCTCGGTGATTTCACATAAGGGGTAGTTTTCATAAAATGTGGGAATGGGAGCTGTGTGATCTCAATCATATGGCTATGTGAAATAATCTGCTTAGTCGTGTGTCTTTGTGGAAATAATCTGTTAAATTAATATTGTCTATTTGTTTTGAATTATGCTTTCAATCTATTATTCGTATTCAATCGCAAATGTTGCTTTATGCAAAAGAACCACAAAAGCCTTTTCTTTGGAATAAGCTCGCATCTATACATTGCATTCTCGTGGTATGATTTGCAGTACGGTTGTGTACTCACGCTTGTTGTAAAACTTGCGCCCAAACCTGAAGTGGAGGAGTCTCGCCGCTTTAGGAGGAGTTCGTTGAAGGCTGATCGTTCGTTAAGGTCCGATCCCAGCTTGGTTGCCCGTGGTGAATTGGTGGGATCTACGCCGGAGTTTTCCGCTCCGCTTTGCTTTATTTCTGTTAGCCTCGCGAGGCTTAATAAGTGTAAACTCGACCATAAGGTCAAAACCATTATTTGTTATTCAAACTAATCGCTTACTTTATCTATCGCTTGTGTGGATCGATATTTACTGTGTTAACCCTGTGTGCACTAGCGTGATCCTCGACTAGTGCGCTTTACAGCAGGGTTCCGTAATCGACTGCAGGTCCCGACAGAGGTGGTATCGAGCCATACCGATCGTAGGTCTTGACCTTAGTTAGATTGGCCGTCTTTAGAGTGTTCAAACTATTTTCTAAAGGAAAAATTAACTTGCAAGGTTAATTGATTGCTTAACTTTTCTCATATCTCTCTCGCCTCAACTTTTGCTATAATCTCTACTCTCCCCGCTGTTTTAAAGTTGCTCTTACCTGTTCAATCTGTCTTGACAGATGCCTCGCCTTCGAGCTATGGTGAGCGTCCTGGAGGGTATGCGGCCGGGCTTTGGAAGTTGCTCCAGGTTCTTGGAGGTTTTGATCGTCCGCGACGTCGGCAACAATCGGACAGTGAATGGATGAACCGGGAGTGATTTGTCGCTGACGATCTACGCCAGAGGAACGACAAGGCGAGCCAACCTTCGTGCGTCTCGTGAGGAAGATCACTTGGCCGGAAGGTATCCGTGAGTCGCCACGCTTGGCCATCTTGCCGCGATCGCAACATCTACGCACGGAGCTTCAAGACACCGTCTTCGGCTACCACCCAGCTGCGCACTGTGGACTTGCCAAAGACGCCACCCGCCCACGTATGAGAGAGCAATGCTACGATCCGTGCACCGCATACGCTTGTGGCGCGCCAGAGGAAGCTTTGGAGAGAACCATCACGGAGCTGGATCATGTCTATGAAGCCTTGCAGAGAGTCAAGAGAAGGTCGCCACTCTGCAAGAGATCCTCTACGACCAAGTCCTCAAGAAGAGGAAGACCAGAGAGGACTCAAGAAGATCCGAGGAAGGTCCAGTGGATCCAGAGGATGATGCGAGCCGAAAGAGCCACCGAGCGATTGCCAGGGAACGCCTGCTCTCGCTGCACTAGCCTGGGCATCGGGATCGGTTGCCAAGATGCCGCTCACTCCGAGCCCATACCGTCGGGGCGTCGCCGCGTTGTGGAGGCTTTCTCAGTAGTTGGTCTTAATTCCGCCAAAGCTTAGCGGATTTGGCTTTAGTGAGTCGCCCTTTAGGCGGTAGTTTTGTGTGCTTAGGTCGTTGTTTCTTTTTGTGTGCGTAGTATGAGCCAAAGGCCCTTAGGCATTTGTTGCAGCCATGCTAAGACCCTATTAATAAAGGTATTTCATTTGAGGTTCTTGAGTGTGTTTTGTTGGGTTTAACCTACACCGCTTAGTTCTTAACTCATCTCGTGCTTGCTACCTTATCTAACCTATGGAGCTTCGCGGATGGTTCAAACTCGTCGGACATCGCTAGTGGTTCCAGTACCCAAAGACCGAGAGGCAATGAGCAACCAGTGCAGGAGGCCTCGCCATAAGCACCCCAATTGACTTGCAAAACTTTGGAGCTTTCATGGTAGCACGGACTCACTGATGAATACGATGATGACTCGATGCAAGCCATGCACAACCGTAACAATAACAACAACAATCACCAAAGATGGAGCCCGGTGCTCATGGTCACCATGGACCATCTAAACTTGCGAAATTCATGAGGACCCGTCCGCCAACATTTTCTCGACACGCTCTCGGTGGAAGCGGATGATTGGCTCGGGGTTATCGAAGGAAGCTCGATCACCCAAAGGCACCGATCGTGAAAAGGTTCGTATGCCACTCACCGGATGGAAGGCACCTTTGAATGGTGGGAGAACTTCGTGTCGCTCATGAGACGCCACAGGATATCACACGAGGAATTTTCTGCGGCATTTCGCCAGTATCATGTGCCAGAAGGCATTATCGATCCGAAGAAGGATGAGTTCCGCGCTCTCAAGCAAGGAGCTATGTCAGTGTCTGACTACCTCAACAAGTTTTCTCAACTAGCTCGCTACGCAGCAGAAGATGTAGCCACGAACAAGGCTCGCCAGAGTCGCTTTTTGAAGGGACTAAACACTGGACTGCAAGTCAGTTTGATCGCCCATACTTTCCCTGATTTCCAGGGAATTGGTCAACAAAGCCTTTGTTCTAGAGGACAAACGCAAGGAGCTGGAAGATAGCCGCAAACGCCGATGGCTCAAAGAAGGGAATCATCAATCACAAAGAAAGGGCAAGAATAGTGCCGACAGTTCAACGGTTTCCACCCCAAACTTCGCTCGAGCACTCGCACTAACTTCGACACCCGCCCACCGCCGTAACTTCCGCAACCCCGCACCGGCCAACCCCAACCCAGAAGCAACCAGCGAACGCACTAAAGGTCTGCATTACGCTGCGTCGGCCAGACATTTTGCCAACCGTGTCGCAAAGGGGAACAATCACTCCGAAGACGCTTCAACCTTGGAGCTACACCATCCAAGACACCAACGCGTGCATCAATCAAGGAGCGTCACAAGTTGCCGGTCCGCCGAGGAGCCCTACATGCGTGATCGAGGCCGTGTCAACCACGCCACCTTGGAAGGAGCCCAAGAATCACCGGACGTCAGATTGGGTAAGTTTCGTTAACTCGCACTGCATCGCTTTGTTTGATTACGAGCTTCGCATTCATTTATTTCGAATGTTTGCAACCAAAAATAAATTGGAAGTTATGCAACTTAAGCATACTCGTTAGTCCAATACCGAGCAGAGCTAAGTACTAGAGTGGGATGTTTAGGAGCTAAGTTACTCATAGTGGGGTTGAGTTTCTAGCCAACCTAATAGTCCTAGATACCCAAACCTAGATGTCATTCTTGGCATGGATTGGTTATCCAAGCATAAAGTCATATAGATTGTGGCGAAGAGCCGAATGAGAGAGGACGCCAAAGGAAACAAGGTAGAGTTTCTAGCCACCTCGATTCGTGATGGACATTTGCTAGTAAGCGATCCAAGACCCTTGCCTTAGAAGAAGTACCAGTGGTCAGTGAATATCCAGATGTGTTTCCAGAAGAATTACCAGGAATGCCACCGGATCGTGACATTGAGTTTGTCATCGACCTAGTGCCAGGGACAGCACCAATTTCAAAGAGACCTTATCGGATGCCAGCCGATGAATTGGTAGAGATGAAGAAGCAAATAGAAGAACTTCTTGAGAAAGGTTTCGTGAGACCTAGTTCGTCGCCATGGGGAGCGCCAGTGTTGTTTGTCAAGAAGAAGGATGGAAGTATGAGGATGTGTATTGACTACCGTTCTCTCAACGAGGTTACTATCAAAAACAAGTACCCACTACCCCGGATAGATGACCTGTTTGATCAGATGAAAGGAGCCGGATTATTCTCGAAGATCGACCTGCGATCAGGTTACCACCAACTAAAGATTTGTCCTAATGATATACCGAAAACCGCGTTCTCAACACGGTACGGACATTATGAGTTCTTAGTCATGTCTTTTGGTCTGACTAATGCCCCTGCCTATTTCATGAACATGATGAATAAAGTATTCATGGAATATTTGGATAAGTTCGTAGTTGTGTTCATTGATGATATTCTGGTGTACTCCAAGTCGGAGGAAGAACACGCCGAACATTTAAGAATAATATTGGAAAACTCGAGAGCATCGCTTGTATGCCAAGTTCGGTAAGTGTGATTTGAAGAAGGAAGTCGATTTCCTTGGTCATGTGATGACAAATGAGGAGTAGCATTGACCCCTAAGTTAAAGCGATGCTACATTGGGAGCAGCCTTAACGTAAACTCGATTCGTAGTTTCTTGGGAATGGCGGGTTATTACCGCCGTTTCATCGAAGGATTCTCATCAATTGCTAAGCCTCTTACGCAATTGTTGAAAAAGGAGAAAAAGTTCACCGACTCAAGCAGCCTGTGAGGGAAGTTTTCAAGAGTTGAAGAAACGATTGACCTCACCCCAGTGCCGATTCTTGCCAGATATTCGCAAGGATTTCGATATCTATTGTGATGCTTCGCGTCAAGGATTAGGATGCGTCCTGATGCAAGAAGGAAGAGTCGCCGCTATGCATCAAGGCAATTGAGACCTCACGAAGAGAATTACCCTACTCATGATCCGAATTAGCCGCAGTAGTGCATGCTCTAAAGATTTAGCGTCATTACCTCGCCGTGTCATCAGTGAAGTCTATACGGATCATAAGAGTCCAAGTACATCTTCACCCAATCGATTTGAACATGAGATGTAGAAGATGGTTGGAATTGATCAAGGATTATAATCTTGGGATCCATTACCATCCCGAAAAGCCAATGTAGTTGCGGATGCCTTGAGTCGCAAGAGTTCTTGTAATGCTTTGGAAATAAAGGAAAGTTGCCTAATCGTATGAAGAATTTCAGAAGCTAAAACTAGAAGTTGTGTCCGAAGGATTTGTAGCCAATTTGGAGGTACAGTCTACCCTAGAGAAGCAAATTCGTGAAGCACAACCAAAGGATCCTGTGTTGTCAGACATCAAGGTCAAAATGACAGAAGGGAAATTCAAGGATTTCACCAAAGATGATCAAGACATACTCTGGATTAATGGGCGTATCTGTGTACCAGATATCGATGGTCTGAGACAGTTAATCTTAAAGGAAGCCCATGACTCAAAGTACTCAATCCACCCCGAAGTACCAAGATGTACCAGATGTTAAGACTAAATTTTGGTGGCCAAATTTGAAACGAGAAGTCGCGAGTTCGTTGCCTTGTCGCGACACCGCCGAAAAGTAAAGGCGAACACTGAGACCAGCGCAGTTTGCTGCAACACGAAAATTCCAGAATGGAAGTGGGAAGAGATCGGAATGGATTTCATCACCGGTTTACCCAAGACCCAATCGGGTTATGATTCGATCTGGGTAATAGTCGATCGTCTAACCAAGGTCGCCCATTTCTTGCCAGTCAAAACCACATACTCCGGAGATCGCCTTGCGGAATTGTACATGGCTAGAATCGTCAGTTTGCATGGTGTGCCCAAGAAGATAGTGTCAGATCGAGGATCTCAGTTCACCTCTCGTTTTTGGCAAAGCCGGCATGAAGCATTGGTACCCATCTGAATTTCGATCTGCGTATCATCCACGAGCATGATGGACCGATCGAAAGGGTTAATCAGATATTGGAGGATATGCTAAGAGCTTGTGCTCTAGCTAATGCTACCCGTTGGGATAAAAGTTTACCATATGCAGAATTTTCGTACAACAACAGTTATCAAGCCAGCCTACAAATGTCACCATTTGAAGCACTGTATGGTCGTGCCTGCAGAACCCCGTTGAATTGGTCAGAAACAGCTGAACGATCAGTTTTCGGTCCAGACATTATTCAGGAAACAGAAGAGCAAGTGGCCATGATAAGAGAAAGATTGAAGATAGCTCAGTCCAGGCAGAAGAGCTATGCTGATAATCGTCGTCGAGATCTCAGTTTTGAACCCGAGGATTTCGTTTATCTTCGAGTGACTCCACTCAGAGGTGTCAAAAGGTTTCATGCCAAAGGGAAGCTTGCCCCTAGGTATGTTGGTCCATTCAAGATTTTGGAACGCCGTGGAGAAGTTGCTTACCAGTTGGAGCTACCGCAGTCGTTAGCAGGAGTGCATGATGTCTTTCATGTCTCGCAGTTGAAGAAGTGCCTTCGGGTGCCAGAAGAGCAAGCCCCGCTAGAATCAATTGAGCTGAAGGAGGATCTTACCTACAAGGAGCAGCCAGTCAGGATTTTGGATGTCGCAGAGCGCCTCACCAGAAGCAAGACCGTTCGTTTTTGCAAGGTCCAGTGGAGCAACCACTCAGAAGGAGAAGCAACGTGGGAACGGGAAGAAGAGCTAAAAGCCGAGTTCCCTAGCCTTTTCTCTAGCTAGCCTGAATCTCGGGGTCGAGATTCCTTTAAGGGGGGGAGGTTTGTAACATCCCAATTTTCACAGCTTAAAAATCCTTTGAATAGTTAGTAGGAAAAAATTCACCATTTGATTTTATTTGAATTTAATTTCAAAAGCTTAATATTGGACTTTACAATCAAAAACATTTAATGTAAATAATCCCAACATGAACAATAGCCAAAACTATTTTATTTGGGTTCTTTGTGCTCAGATATATTTTCTAGATTTTTCTAGAATTTTTCTGAGTTCATTTGCTATTTTCTATTGCTTATTTGAATTTCTGGTATTTTCTAAATTAGAAAACCTATTTAAAATCTCAGTTAATCCTTTGGGCCGAAATCCAAACCTCCGGCCCATTCTCTCCGCCACCACCCAGCCAGCGCGCCATCGCCGTGCGCGCCGCTTCCACGACATGCGGGCCCATGCGATGCCTCCCTCTCTCTCTCTCTCCGAGCGCCCCGATCATCCTCCACCGTCCGATCAAGGATGAACGGCTAGATGCGCGCAAGGCAACCGGAGTTGTCCGAATGTTCCTTGATTTTGGGCCGTTCGATCAAGATCCAACGGTCAGATCTCGAGTCCGCTTTGCAGTGCGCCGCTTTCACACGCGGACCACGCGAGCCGTGTCTCTCGACGTGTGGGTCCCACCCGCCACGTCCATCGCCGTCTCGGCGGACTCACTGTTCCGATTTCCTCGCGCGCCGCGCTCGCTTTTGGGCGTCCGTGCCTAGACCTTCCCGAGCCGCTTATATAAGGAGGGCAAGCCCTCGGTCTCGCATCCCAACGCGCGCGCCGCGCCGTAACCCTAACCTAGCGCGCAAAGCTCGGAGAGGTGATCTGCGCGCGCCGCACTCCGACGAGCTCGTTCTCGCCGTCCGGTGCCGCCCGCGCCTCTTCGTCACTGCACCGTTGACATCGCGCGGAGCTCCCTACCTCTGGTAGCCTTTGTCTCGCGGAGCGCCACCGGGGCCGTTGTCGTCAAGCCCAAGCCCTCCGCCGCTCTTTGCTCGCCGCGATCGCCACCGTCCACCCCGAGCATCCGGTGTTGCACCAGTAGGTTCGCAATAACGCCCCCTACATGCCGGTACCACTCACCGCCGGTGAATCGCCGCCGTTCGCCGTGCCGTTGGTTCCCGAGTCGTTGTCGCCGGTCGGTCTGACGTGGCAGCCCGTGTCAGCGTCCACCTCGGCCGTTTCCCTGCGTGTCATCTGCGTGGCGCCGTGTCGCGACGCACGCGCGATCCACCGGACTGTTTCGAGGCTCGGAGACCCAGTCTACGTGGCGTGCCAGCGACATGTGGGTCCCACATGTCAGGTTTTTCTTTTATTTTATCTTTTTCCGAAATCCTGAGGGCTGACGCCAGCATTGCACAATAATCCGATTTTTCAATAGAAAAGTAATTCGGAAAATCCAGAAAATCCAAATTAGGGTTTCTTTTAGATTTCCAATCTTCCAAAGCTCATAACTTTTGCATCCTAACTCCGATTGAGCCCATTCAAATTTCTAAATTTGTCTAAATTCAAGATCTATTTATCTGAGATTTTTATTTAATTTTTGGAGTTTGTTTTGCCTCTGTTATTTATTTGTTTTGTTTGTTTGTGTCTCGTTTTGCAGTGAGCGTCGATCGTCGGGAATTTTGTGGAAGAAGGAGCACCCCAAGACCAAGATCAGTACATAGACCTTTTCCAAGGCAATTCATACCTTTGATCATCTTGAACCCAGTTTTCAAATTACTTTGTGTTAAATTATTGCATTATAGTTTAATTATTTATTTAAATGCTTTGGGCATAGTTATTATCCAAATTGTTATCACACCTTGGCCTTGTATGTCATATATCCTTGTCACCCAAGATTGGTTATGAGTTGGTAATATTGTAGCACCAACGTGGTTTGGTTAGATGCAGTATAATTGCTTAGCCATGCTACGAATCATCATCTCATGTGAGTCGCAAATATTAAATATGACTAAGTGTCTATGGAACTTTGTGTAAGACTGTGTGCTATGTGTTATTACTTCGTGATGGCATGTGTTGCACTAAAACCAACTGGGTGGTAAAGGATTTGGGTAGGGCAAGTGGTGGAGACTGTGTGACATGGTGGACTATGTGATGGGTATGATAATCGTGTGGCTTAGTTAGAATATGGAAGTCTTGCCTTGGTCAATTAAGGACTTAACTTTGTGTGCCATTGAACTGAGCCTTCATCAGACGACCACATGCCTGGTATGGGACGGGCCTAACTTAGTAAGTTATGGATTCTCGGCATTGATGTTCAGGTGGTAGGTTAGGCTTTGTGATAGGGTGGAGGTGTGACTACTTGGTGGTTGCATCACGGGAGGATTCGTCGTCCCGTCCAACGGTTTGTGTTATGCATGGGCTATGTGATATGTATAACGGTTTGTAAGCACACCGGGAATGTCAATGTTGGAGATGAAGTTTCCAACTGTTTTGTTATGATTGGTGCTAGCTACACCGGTTATATCGTGTGGGTAAAGTGTACAACCTCTGCAGAGTGTTAAACAATCTATTCGAATAGCGCGTCATGGTCATGGACATGCTCGGTGATTTCACATAAGGGTAGTTTTCATAAAATGTGGGAATGGGAGCTGTGTGATCTCAATCATATGGCTATGTGAAATAATCTGTTTAGTGTGTGTCTTTGTGGAAATAATCATTAAATTAATATTGTCTATTTGTTTTGAATTATGCTTTCAATCTATTATTCGTATTCAATCGCAAATGTTGCTTTTATGCAAAAGAACCACAAAAGCCTTTTCTTTGGAATAAGCTGCATCTATACATTGCATTCGTGGTATGATTTGCGAGTACGGTTGTGTACTCACGCTTGTTGTAAAACTTGCGTCCAAACCTACAGAAGTGGAGGAGTCTACGCCTGCTTTCGAGGAGGAGTTCGTTGAAGGCTGATCGTTCGTTAAGGTCTGGATCCCAGTTGGTTGCCTGTGGTGAATTGGTGGGATCTACGCTGGAGTTTTCCGTTCCGCTGCTGCTTTATTTCCTGTTAGCCCTGCGAGGCTTAATAAGTGTAAACTCGACCATAAGGTCAAAACCATTATTTGTTATTCAAACTAATCGTTTACTTTATCTATCGCTTGTGTGGATCGATATTTACCTGTGTTAACCCTGTGTGCACTAGCGTGATCCTGGACTAGTGCAGTTTACACAGAGGGTTCCAGAATCGTAATTCTGGGTCCCGACATTCTATTAGATGTATGGCTCCTCATCCCCTATTTAAGGAGGTCGCACCCCCTCTAGTTTATTGGATTTTGTTTATGTTTAGTTTGCCTTCGTTGTAACTTGTATCTTTTGCGTGTGTCGACTAGACCACCCAATTAAGATCCTTATTCAGAATCCCAACTCAATTCAATATTTCAATTCCTATTTGCAATTTCAGATTGCTTTATCTTTTTCTTGCGTACTTCTTCAGTGTATGCAGGAATCGACCTTCGTGGTCAGGTCATCCGGGTATTCATGCACGGTTGATAACGACTTGTCAATCAGTTCAGCGATTGCGTGGTTTCGAGCCTTGCGTGTTCGTAGCCAGGATCGTGAGAGTTGAGCGACGACTACCGAACTTATCGTTCTCATCGAAAGATCGGGCCAACAATCAGACCTTCGGGTTCATCACTTCTTCTTGCCTCTCATGTTCCACCACAGTTCTAGGCTGAGGTTGTTTCTACGGCTGTATATCTCATCAATATGCAGCTTTCCACTACTCTTAAGGGTGCTAGTCGTATAGAGCGTCTCTACTCTCGAGCCCCTTGGTACACTCACTTTCGTGTTTTTTGTTGCACTTGTTTTGTTCTGCTACAGTCTCGTGAGCGCACCAAACTATCTGCTCGTTCAGTTGAGTGTATGTTTCTTAGTTATAGTTTTGAACATAAGGGTTATCGTTGTTATGATTCTTCTGCTCGATGGATTAGGATCTCACGAGACGTTGTCTTTGATGAATCTCGACCTTTCTTCTATCGAGATTCGGCTCGTTGTCCTGTTTCCACCGTTGTGACAATTTCATGGTTGTCTCTTTCTAACTCTTCATCTATTTCTCCACTATCACAGTGTTCCCCTGGTCTGTCTCTAATAGTTCCTTTTGTACCTCCAACTCCGCCTCTTGTTCCTGCAATACTACCGTCTCGTTTCTCTGGTCTTTACTACTCTAGGCGCCCTTGGCCTTCACCAGTTTCCTCTCTTGGTATCTTGTCGACACTTACATCTGATCCTTCTGATGATGCTCCCTGTTACATCCTTTGTGACCAGACATCCCTTCGACCTCTTAATCGTCTTGGATTTGCTCTGATAGCTCATGCTCTCTCTGTCAATGATCTTAGTTCTTATCGTGAGGTTGCTCCTCATTCTGAGTGGTAGCTCTCTATGGCAGAGGAGCTTGATGCTTTTAGATGTATGGAGACTTGGGACATGGTACCGACACCTGTGCATGTGCACCCTATCACATGCAAGTGGGTGTATAAGATTAAGACCCGGTCTGATGGTACTATCGAGCGCTACAAAGCTTGTATTGCGGCTTGCGCCTTTCAGTAGGAGTACGGTCGTGACTACGATGAGACTTTTGCCCTTGTTGCCCATATGACCACTGTTCACACTCTTGTTGCGGTTGCTTCTGTTCGCCAGTGGTGTATCTCTCAGCTGGATGTTAAGAATATCTTTCTTAATGGTGTTTTGCATGAGGAGGTCTACATGCAGCCACCACCTGGTTATTATGTTCTCGATGGGCACGTATGTCTTCTTCGTCGTGCTCTTTATGACCTCAAATAGGCTCCTCGTGCTTGATTTGCGCGTTTTACTTTAGTGATTACTGCTGTTGGTTTCACTGTCAGTTCCCACGATCCTGCTATTTTTGTCCATGTCTCATCTCAGGGTAAGACACTACTTCTGTATGCTAATGATATGCTCATCACTGGTGATGATTCCTCATTCATCACGTATGTGAAGAAGCATCTCCGTGAGCAATTCTTATAGCTGATCTTGGTTCTCTTATGTATTTTCTTAGGATTAAGGTCTCTTCCATGCACGAGGATTACTACCTCTCCAAGCGTATATGTCCAAGATCTCCTTGATCGGTGCAGTGCGGTCGACACTCGTCTTCTTGAGACTCCCATGAAGCTATCCCTTTAGCTTCGTGCCACTGATGGTGATCTTCTTGAGGATCCTACTCGATATCGCCATCTTGTTAGGAGTTTGGTGTATGTTGTGAGCACTTATCCTGATATTGCTCATGTTGTTCATATATTGAGTCAGTTCATGGCTCGTCCTACCCATCTTTACTACAATCACCTTCGTGTTCTTCGCTACTTGTGTGGAACTATTTCTCACAGTTTGTTTTTCCCTAGCTCCAACTCACTACAGCGACCTGGGCTGGTGATCCTTCTAATCGTCGTTCTCTTTTTGCTTACTGTGTTTTTCTTGGCTCCTCCTTGATTGTTTGGAAGACAAAGAAGCAGACTGCAGTTTTCCATTCGAGTGTAGAGGCTGAGTTGAGAGCTATGGTAGTAGTGACAGTAGAGGTTACTTGGTTGAGGTGGCTACTTGCAGATTTTGGAGTGTCTATGATGGGACCTCTAACTCTTTTGTCTGATAGTACAGGGGCTATCGGTATTGCTCGTGACCCAGCGAAGCATAAGCTCACCAAACACATTGGTGTGGATGCTTTATACACTCGCTCACAAGTGCAGGAGAGAGTACTTGCTTTACAGTTTGTACCATCGGAGTTACAGATTGCTGACTTCTTCACAAAGCCACAGACTAAGGTACAAAATTTGTATTTTCTCTCCAAACTTAGTGTGTGTGATTCACCATGAGTTTGAGGGGGTGTTAGAATAGGAATTCTTTTGTATGTTCTTATATGCTTTTTGTATTTTCTTATATATGTATAGCATATATCACCTTGTACTCTCTTAAATATATATTGCCCATTGAGTCTCTTAAATATACACACAATATTCATAACAAACACAACCCAGTTTTAAAAGATTATAACTTTTGCATACGAACTCCAATTCAGGTGTTCTTATACTCTTTGAAAAGCTAACTTCAGGACGCACCCAATGGATCAAGTGTTAGATTCGTATTCCATCTGTGTGCACCGCAACATTCTAAACAAACCGATGGTAGAAATTTTCAGACTTTCCTTTCTTTAAGTTCAAGTTATTTAGAGAGTTGTTTCTTGTGTTATGGTATGTATAATGCGAGATGCTTATATATAAGTGTTTAAAGAAAAGGAGAATATAGCCACGTCATCAAGCACCTATGTAAAAGTTATTTCCTCCAATGAAAACATCTCTTTTATAAGTGTTTAGCTGATTATATTACCTATTAATTATATATAGTTATATACATAAGCACTCATGTCTAATCAAGTATCGATGCTACAAAATAAGCATCTTATCTGTCCAAGAAAAATCAGTTTTTTTTTGCTAAGCACCTGCATTGTACATTCTCTCGGGTAGCTTAGGAGGGCTATATTATAGTGTTGTTAGCACCGAATTATGTGGAGATAATATTTTACCCGTGTTGAGATGTAAGAACCCCAACAGAATTTTTAATTATATGCATGGTTGCTCCGTGCACGCACCATTTGTATACTTCGTCCTGCAGGTTGACCATTGGAGCCAATGACTCCAATCGAATTCCTTGTTAATTTAGTCAGTCCATCCACCACATCTTTGCAAGCCCCACATGGAGCAGCAACAAATTAGCCATTTAAATTAAGCTATACTAAACTGATTAGCCGACGCAAATTCCAATTTGCTTGCTCAAGTCAAGAGTTCCCTAACGAAGCAAAAAAAAAAGGAAGGGGAAAAAACCCCGGCTTCTCTGCTTCTAGCAACTCTTTAATGTCCCCGGTCGCTGTCAAATAGCCCCCACTGAAATGTGCAGAAAATATCTACCAGTTTGCCGGCGTATCAGAGATCAAACAATAGATGCACATACACATCGCTCCACATGAGCGTTTTTGGGAAAAGCATGTAACTAGCGGCTAAACTTCGTCCACGTTTAATTGCAAGCTTGAATACACCAAACAGGGTTCATCAGTGCTGCTGCAAAAGCTAGCTTGCAGATTAACTCTTGATTGGAATCTCCATTATTTTTTTTATATCCAGGATTTCCCATCCAATCTACATTATAGAAGAAGAAACACCCTATCCGCGAAGCACCCACGGGAGGAGCTCTTGAATCGTGGCGGGCTAAGAGCCTAAACCTCCCATGTGCCACTGTGCCCCTGCACAGGGTTTAGTATTTCGTTTCGTTTAAAAATTTGGGTCCCACCAAAATTGGCGAAATTTCGAATATTTTGGTTTCAATTCGTCCAAAAGACCGAATTCAACTTTTGAAATTTGGTCAAAATTTAGTCAAAATTTGGCCGAAATTCAGTCAAAATTTTACCTTCTCTGCCAGCAGTAGGTGAAGAATTCACCGTCACTCCCGCCGATCACGACCATCCATGCCATCGCCGCCACCCACGCCTCGCCGCTGCTCTCGCCGCCCCACCGCACGCCCGACCATGGCCCTCCACCTCTGCTTCTGCCATACTGAAGGCTCGAAGGCTCGAAGGCTCAAAGCTACTGTTGCGCCACCGCCTCATACCCCCACTCCCGCCGTCCTGCGCTATAGGCTACAGGCTACGCGTTGCCGCCGCCTCGTACTCTCGTGCTGCCGTCTGGTGCTCCCACTCCCGCCTTCCCACGCTATAGGCTGCAACCCTTACGTCACCGTCGTCTAGTCAAGCCGCGCCGTCGCCGCCTTGCTAGACCAGGGGCATTTCAGGATTAATGGTAGCTAGGGCAAAGGGGAAAGGGTTCACGGGAGGGGATAGGGGGGAAGTAAGGGGATGGTGGTGTAACATCCCAATTTTGGGCTTGTGTTTCAAATGTAAGAAAATGAGTAGAAATTAAAACTTTTTCTTACATCATGTATTTCCTTTGTGTACTGAACAAGTATTGTACAAAAGGTTATGGAAATGCAAGTCACAAGTCTTGTGATCCAATCTTGTTCCTTCAAAAACATTCTTGTCAAATGTTGTGATCATCTCCTGGAATATTTTTCCTAAGTTCTTGGGATGGTATGTGACCCTCTGAAAAATTTCACAATTTTTAGAAATTGTTTGAATATTTTAGAGGCGATCAAACTGTTTGACTCTCAGTCAAACCTAAAACCAGTACCTTGTGGAATTTTGGAGAAAAATACAATGCATAAAAACCTCTGAAAATTTTACACAAGGTCAATGTCTCGGTCAGCAAGCTACTGTAAAATTTCAGAATTTTTGGAGTTATTTTACTACCCCAAATAAATCCTCAAAAGTCTCACTTTAATTTAAAACCTAAAGTCGATTCACTATTCATTGGGTTCGAGTCGGGCTCGAGTCCAAGCCACTTGACTTGGTTGAACCACCTAACGCACCGAGCGCGTTTTTAACGTGCGTGCGATATCGACCGTTGATCCCAATCGTGGCCGCATTGATGATGTCGTTCGACCCTCCGGTTGCATTAGCCAATTGGGACCGTTGGATCTCAATCAACCATCCGATTTCCGTAGGCAATCGGACCGTCCGGCGAACTCCTTTAAATCACAAACCGTCCATCTAAAATCCAACGGTCGTGGTTTGTCTTCTCTTCTTCTTCCTCCTCGGCTTCTCGCAGCTGCTGCGCGCGCAATGGCGAGCGAGAGAAAACGAGGCGGCGTGATGTGTCACCTCCACGCTTGCTTTTGTCAACGCCTCTCTGCGATGCATTTAATGCGCACGGACTTTCTCCTCCATTGTCACCATGCTCACTTGCTCCCATCTTTTCTTGGTCTACAACCGAGCATGAACCGAGCCCACCATGGACTCGGGTTCTCGCTCAAACCCTAATTCCTTTCCTATAAATTGGCCCTCTAGGTCCTCCCCGTGTTCTTTTGCACCACACCTAGCTACTCTTTGTGTTTGAGCTCAAAACCATCTCAAACCTTCAATCCACCATTGTTGACCGTAGAGCTCCCATGGCGGCCTTGGTGTCCAAAGTGGTTTATCTTCAACATTTCTTGCACCCTTTTAAACTCCTCAACCTCCTTTGTATTTCCCTAACTTGATTTTGGGTTGCATTCACAGAATCACTCAATTTTAAGTTTGGAGATTTTCAATTGGTTTCACCCCCTTTCTTCTCCAAATCAGTAGTGGTTCTTTTGCAATTACTTGCTTTTGGAGCCTCTTTGAGCTATAATGAAACTGTGGTGGTGATTTGGTTCCACTCATTTTGCCTTAACCTCATCTTCCACTTCATCTTCTTCGCTCAGGTGGACTTCATCGTGTTCAAGTCTTCCCGGCCATCTTTGAAGCTCCTCCGGTTAAGGTAGCTTCTATGTAGTCCCTAGAAGTCATGGCACTCGCTTCCTTGGACCGCAATGAGCATCTTGCTATTTTCGTGTTTTGCCGTGTCGCTTCTTTCTTGTTTTTCCGGCTCGGCTGCCTGCACCTCCACCACGGCGAGGTCACCACCATTGGGTCCGCAGCACTATTGCGAACCCATTTTGATAGTTTGTGGGCGCCGCCAAGACGAGTCGCCGGCGACAAGCGCAAAAGCCACTCGGTTTTGTCGGTTGAGAAGCTCCGTTTCGTCAGATAATTATGACACATTTAATGTTTAATGATTGCCAATCAGTAGAGCATTAATGATGTCTTAATCGCCTAATGTCTCATCGACATGTGGGTCCAACCCCTTAAATCACCCGCCGCTTTTATCCATGCGTTTAGACATCATTAATGCTAATCATGGGTTAATTAAAGTGTCGGCACTATTGGTCGTCGGAAATAACCCCGTACATCGCCGGGGCCCATAAGCTCAAACCGAAACCGTAAGTCATTAGGGCTGATTTTGGGTTATTTATTGCTAATCATTGTTAGCAATAAATGTGTCCGAAATACCTTTTGTCAGCGTGTGGGCCCTCGGTCCTAAAATCACCACTGTTCAAAATCGTTAGGGCTCATTAAGTGCTAATCATCATTAATCATTGGTCATTAGTAATTAATTAGCTGCCCTAAAAACCTCCTTTAAGTCACTGACAGGTGGGTCCACGTGCACTGTGCACGTGTGTTAAGACTCGCATGTGTGACTCTCAGTCACTGACATGCGGCCCCACGTGTCAGTATTCCTGTTTGCACTTCAATCTTGGACCGCCGTCCATTTTGCGATCTGCGGCCTAGATCTTGTATGCGTTCGGACCATCCGTTCCTCATCATTCTTGGCCGTCCATCGCTTGATCTCGCGCCCCGATCATGCGTGCTGTCGGACCTTCCGACGGAAGTGCTCTCCGTGCCGTTCATCTTGAGATCTACGGCTGTGAGCGGCCAAGGTAACCGCACCGTCCGGTTGCATTCGTCCTCGTGAGCCGTTGGATCTTGATCCAACGGTGGGCTCCTGTTATGAATCGCGCGCGTGCGCTGTTTTCCGTAAGTGTGGCTCGTTGGATTTTGCATCAACGGCCCACGAGCGCCACGCGTTATCTCCGGTTGGGTTGGTTTTTATTTACGTAAGTATTTATTTATCAACCGAAAATTGTATCAAAACTTTAGAAATTCATAACTAATTCAAGATAAATCCTTTTACATGAAACCAATCGCAATAAATTTGTATTTCACTAAAGTTTAATATAAAAATACTTTTAGCTATGCTTCTGTAGTAGAAAATTCTGTAATCTTTAATAGCTTGTTTTCTGCTATTTTTATATATTCCAGAATTATATTAAAACTTGGAAAATGCATATCTTTTCCTGTATATCGGATAATTGAATGGTTTTAACTTTGATAAATTTGTTATTAACTAAACTTTGATCTAAAAATGGTGATAGGTCTAAATCAGCACCAGAAAAATATGTTAATAGATTTAACCTTATTAGTAGCAATTAAAAATCCATTTAATGTTGTAATAGGCACCAATAATTCCCTGTAAATCCTAAAAATAGAAATTTGATGTTAGGAAATCCCTCTGTTATCATTCTATAATGCGAAATGGGAGTTGCACATGTTATATTTCGGAAAGTGCATTATGCTAATTTTGCATCTTAGAAAATCATAACTAAATCATTTTAACTCCAAATGACCCAAATTTTATATGGGTTACCACTATGCCAGTAGATAGCTACCATAAAAATTTCAGCTTCAAAATCTTTCTAGAAAATGTTTTTGCTCTGATTGCTAATTATGGCCGAAAATGGGTTTTTAGGTAATATCTTTTGCACCACAAATCCAAATTAGGTTTTTCCAGTTTCTATGTCTAGGTATATTCGTATTCTGCCTTATGTGTAAATTTTGTAGCATTTGGATAATTTTTGCTTGCTCGTTTGTTTAAGTGCGGCTCGTCTTATTGGTTGTTCTTGGTTCTTTTTGCCTTTTCGCTTAGGATTCGACATTTGCGGTAATCCCGAGAGCGACCCTCCACAACAGTTTGAGCAACAAAGAAGGCAAGCGGTTTGATCATGTTAATCCCAGTATTTTAAGTATTTATGTTGATTACAAATTCTATGTATGCATTGCTACTTTGTGTTAATAGTTGGCCTAGTAGATGCATTTCCTTAGCAAATGATTATCCTCTACTATCATGAGCCTAGGTTACTTGCTGTGATTTAGAGTTCATGGATGGGCTCTTGTCACTTAGTAGTTTGAATTAATTGCTTAGCCATGCTTAGTTTCGTAGAAATGGGCGGTTATCGACTTGTCGATAACCTTGATCACTAAAACTTATTATGATTATGATTTCCACCTTGTGCCATGTCTACTTATGAAAACTAAAACGAAAACAAAAGATTTAGACTTGGGCACAATGGTATGATGGTGTGATTTTTGGGTGTGATGGAATGGTGCCCGAGTCAACAAGGACCGAACATCTTGTTACACTAAACCAAGCATTTAGCGTGCTAACCACATTAGAGGGTATGGGACCTCTCTTGACTTAGTACTTTGGCGTGTATTGGCTCCGAGTCAGGAGTCGCGGGAGGGATGGTGTTGGGAGCATTGTAGTGTCCGAAAGACTTCACCCGTGATGGAATTTGTTGTCTTTCGACTTGCAATGTAAGCATATGGGTTTCTATCCATATGAGCGGCTCGTAGTTAATACACAAGATTGGAAATGTCTCGTGAGGACTTAGCCGGGCGGCATACCTTCTGTGAGTGTGCTTGTGGCTTGAAGGCGGTCAGTGTGGTACATTGGTACACCTGCGGGTTAAAACTATTCGAATAGCCTCGCCCTAGGTTATGGACACGCTTGGCAAGGTCTTTCAAGAGTTAGACTACAACCTTTTAAATTAAAACTTGATGGGTGGTACGAATGGGGATTAGTGCTATGTTGTGGTGGCTATTGGGATAGTCACTTCTAGGTGGTTACTTGTATGTATCTTTACTTATCATTACTTTGATAACAAAACAGATTTGCAAACTTGCTTTTGAAATATATTACATTATTGCAAATAAAGTTGGCTTTGTGCAAAATGAGACATACAACCTCCACCTAAATAAGCTTGCATGTAGTTTATGAATAGGTCCGCTATTCCATACGTCGATCTTGCGGGTACAAAGACAATCTTTGTACTCGCTTGCTACGCTTAATTGTTTTGTTGCAGAGGAAGAAGGTGAGCTCGAGGGCCTCACTTTTGTGAGTCAGGTTGTGGTAGCTATGGGCGACTAGCTTGGCCCTGGCCAGTTGCCTTGTGGGTGTATGGCTAACCGGTCGACTTTTGTTCTAGCCATCTTATGGCGCTTTTGCTTCATTGTCATTCTTGTATATTGTTCTATTTGGCCAGGTCGGCTCTCTTTTGTAATAACTTTACTTTATGTATGTCGTTGTTGAACCTAGTGATGTATGTGTATGGAATTGATGTGTAATTTTGTGATGATGAGCATATGCTGCAATTCTGGGAAGCATATGTCCATCGAGGCTTAGAATGTTTAATTAGTAATGCCAGAACCATTTGGAGGTTAAGTGTTACTAGTTAAATATTCCGGGTCCTCACAGGTGGGCCTTTTGGGCCAGTGGGGAGAAGCTGCAGGCCAGACCAAATTCAAATAGACTCAAAAAAATTTGAGCGAAAGGCCCAGAATTCGGGTTGGAGCGAAATGTCCAAAATTTCGACGAAATTTGGAATCCTGTCCCAGTACAGTCCTCCACTGTGCCCCAGCTCAAGCCTCAACAAATCCTGAGTGAGACACCCAATGCCAAGCCCTCGGCTCGAGCACGTGTGGGCTGGGCAGACGACGCTGCCACTAGCCAATCGAGCCCCAGCTCGCTTCTCAATCTCCATTAAATTAAATCGAAGAGATTGATGCTTTTTTCGTGCATCCTTTACTTGCAAACTAACTGTTCAAGATCCTAACCTAACTCCTGAGATCAAACATAAGTACTGTACGAGAGGTTGCCATTTCATCTTCTTGTTTGAAGTAGTATCAAATCTGCCATTTGCCTTTTGAGCTCCTGCTGTAGTTTCTGTGGTGTTTGTGGTCGTTCCGTTTACAACATTGGATATAACCTATGTCAAACCCGTCCCATTTACATCCTTCACCCTACATAAGACTCAGCACCTTTTTTTTTCTTTTTTAGAAAGCTCCTCTGATTTATAATAACTAGAGACCTGTGCGCATATTTGCGCGCTCATTGTATGTAGGAGAACGAAGAGAGACAGAGGTTTGCCACCTTGTAGAAACTTTTCAGATGGGTTTACATCCACACTGTAAAAGGTAATAAAAGATTTTCTGATATAATAATTACTTTTATGCATACTGAGATTTAGCGAAGGACAATAGTTGGATCTTTCAAAAGCAGAAACGAAGAAAAGTTTTACAAAGAAAAGGGACCTCATATCCCATATAATTAAACTTTGTGTGTATTGAGATTTAAAGATCTACAACCTATTGACACAGCATTACCTAGTGATGTACCAGAGATAATCACTGGTGTCTCTCGTGACATTAAGCTGCTCAAGTAGATCAGTTGTGGTGAGCGTGAGCACCGCCAATGAATCAACCTACTCATCATACCTCTCCCACATCATTGAAGAGGTCCCATCTGCCCACATTTCCATTTGAGATGTTTGAACGCCAACCTATAGAGACAGCAGAGCAGCTGCCAATGAATCAACCTACTCATCATACCTCTCCCACATCATTGAAGAGGCCCCATCTGCCCACATTTGCATTTGAGATGTTTGAACGCCAACCTATAGAGATGGTAACAGTTTGAATCAGCTAAGCAAACTCATCATATAGTGGATTGAAAAAAAGACTAGAGAGTGACATCATGCCATACTGGGATAAGCACAAGTCAAACTTACCGTTGCAGTGTTAAAAACAACATTTTTGCAAGTAGGAAGGATGCTGATTGACCAAGATGGAAGGCTGTAATGCTCATTGTTGAATACAACTTTTGCACAAGAGTTAGAATTGTGGTTCGCAATAAGAGTTAGAATTGTGGTTCGCAAGGAAAGCTGCACAACCAGATGGAGATCGGAAGACATGGGCCTAAAGTATAGGTATTATATGTAAATGACACGTCAAGCCATATATGATATATACTTCATTGAGGGGAAAGGGCAATCAAGACAGACCTCTTGCATACTTCCAAGGGAAGTCATAGTCGAATCAACAGAAACCAAAGCCTGCTCGCATAACATAACAGCTCTGTGGAGTTCTTTAAGATGCTTGTACTTTGTTTCCCTTACAAGTCATGAATAGTAACAAAGCATAGCTTGAGTAAGAATGGTGTAGCCAGCTTGATTATTTTAAAAAAAATCCAATATTTATGTTATGTTTGAAAAGTCACTATTATGTTTAAAATATAGACGAATAATAGAGACAGAAGTGGATTATACTGATAACAGCACTTAAAGACCATGCTTTATACAAAAAGATGTTAATTTGTTTCCTTTTAAACTTACCATATTCATCAAGTGGAGCATCATAGTCATAGCTCGTGGTGATGAAGGGACCTCCAGCGGTGTGCCCAAAATTTGTTCCTCCATGATACTTTGTTGAGAAAAAACTATGAAAATATCCCTCAGGAACCTTTGAGACAACTGATTAATAAGCATAATTCTTTTTCTGTCATACCATGTAGTAGTTGATAAAAGAACCACCCTTATGTATGAAGCGAGCAACACCAATGCAAGATCTTCAACTGGTCATTGACAGATGGTCCCACAAAATTCAGTAAACCTGAATTATTGTGCATATTAATGCAATTGTACTAACAATCACTAAGAATCAACAGAATCCTAATCATGAAGATGTGAGCCACATCAATGAAAATTGTAGCTGCTATATTTTGACAAGAAATTGGATCTTCTCCAACAAAAAAAAAACTTACCTACCACTCGAAGCTTCAGTCCACATCATAGGCTTGTAAGGCTTGTTAGGAAAAAATGCATCACAGTAGAAACCATTGCATTCATTTATATGTTCAAAGAACAAAAGTTAAATGTATTCAACAATTTATTGTATGAAAGAGATGAGATACAACATATGCCATGATAGCTATTTAAGATAGTCAAAATTATTATCATTGGCACTGATTT
This sequence comes from Ampelocalamus luodianensis, assembly GCA_036346255.1. Lineage (NCBI taxonomy): Eukaryota > Viridiplantae > Streptophyta > Magnoliopsida > Poales > Poaceae > Ampelocalamus > Ampelocalamus luodianensis. The sequence continues at coordinate 29,018,212 of CM070636.1, read as the reverse complement.
GATTATTTTTGTTAGAAAACAACTGTATTATATTCCGTACACGCTTGAACCAAATATGCTTGAAGCCTAGAACACTAAATGTAATCCCTTACGGTTGGTTATAACCTGCACTGAACCCACAGAAATATGCACCAACATATTCTGAATCCTTATTACAAGTTATATAACTAACCAAATGAACATATTTAACAAGAAATCTAATGTTCTACTTATACAAGAATATAAGAGACAAAATAACCATCAATTTGCCACATCTGACACCCGTTGACCATAAATAAGTCGATATGGGACAAGATTATCATACCACTGGATTTGGTGCGTCATCCTCCTTGCACATCGGCCGCCTGGCTTGATATATGATCGCGGTGGCCCCAAACTCTTTTCCTTCTGGCTCATACTCATTCTCAATCAGATTCCAAATAACAACAAACAACACCATGAGCAACCGGGAAAAAAGTGATGATTAAGATGGTTAGATGGATCGTGTTAACAAATTTCTATCAATGTGCCTTAATCTAGCTAGATATCACTATCCAACCAATGCTAGAGTGCTAGTTTTGGATTTGTACTAGGAGTAAAAAGCAGTAGCGAGCACTTGCAAGAAAGAAATGAATAGTCTTACATGTCATGAAAGAACAATTTCTTGAAGCATTTTACCATTTTGTGCAAGGCACATATCTCCATCTGTGATAAACAACCATATCATATAAAACTTTTGCATCTAACGTGAAGGAAATGTTTGTACTTGCTCGGAGAGGATAATAGGGCCGCCTTGGGAGAGGATTTGTGTATGAACCAAATACGGGACTCCCGTGGCCAATCGCGGTAGACGTTGACGCCGCGGTACTACAAGTCGTAGGGCGTGGATCGCGGTGGCTCTTCTTGGCCGCTGCGCGCTGCGCGATGGCGGCGGGGTGGCGTGTGCGCTGCGAGCGGCAAGATTTTATGTCTAGGCTGCGCGGCGGCGCTCGAGGCGCAAGAACCCGAGCCGGGTCCAATGCTACGGCACGGCGGCGGGCGTGCGCGGCGGGAAGAGTTCCCGGGTGATGAGTTACTGCGGCTGCGGCGACATCGCCTCCTCCTCCTCCTCCTCCTCGTCGGCACCACCCACGTCATTCTCGCCCTCGGCCGACGCCGAGATCCTCAAGATGCTGAACTCGAGCACAGTACAAGGAGGATGGAATACTTAAGCATGTATGACGTTGCATGCCCGGCGTTGCAGCGGCGTGGCAGGCCCCATCTACAGTGTCTAAGTGCGCTCGCGTGGGGGAGAGGGAGAGGGCGCGCTTTTAGTGGGATTGGAGACAGGTAAGCGGTGGAGAAGGAGGATGGGAGGTGGAGGAGGAGGATGGGAGGCAACGACTTGAGCAGACTAGGGTTAGGGCGGCAACGGCAGGGAAAAGGGGGTGGCGTGGTGACACGACGAGACCACCACTGGCCGCTGGTGGTGGAAGCGGGGGCAAGGGAGGAGGGACGTCCAGAGGTCGTAGAGAAAAGAAGAAGAAGGGGGTGCTCGTGGGGAAGAAAGAGATGGGGCTGGTGAAGAAGGAGGAAGGGAGCACCACGGCGGGAAAGAGGGGTGGGGCCTAGTGGCGGTTGGGAGGAGGAGGAGGCGGCTGGCGAGAGCACCGCCACCGCCGATGGTGGAAGCGGGGTGGGGAAGGGGAGGGGTCGTGCGGAGCTCATGGAGGAAGGAAGAAAGAGGGGGCGTTTGTGGTGAAAAAGAAGAAGGCAGGGAGCGACGGTGAAGAAGGAAAAGGGAAGGTAGGTCGCCTGAGAGGAGGACAAAGCAGCGGTGACAGCAACTCATTCCAATGGCAGCAGAGGGAAAGGAGACCGAAGGAAGCACGAGGACAGCAACAACGACGCACGGAGGGAGGAAAGAGAGGGGGAGTTCAGCGGGCATAGAGGAAGCGACGAGATGAGCTCATAGCAGGAGAAGCAGAGACGACGCGAAGGCACCGCAGGCACGCAAAACAAAAAAAAAATCTGACGGTCGTGAGGAAGAGCCCCACTGAATCGGACGGCAAAAAAAATTCGAGGCGATGTGACGTAGCTCTCCTGGCGTCAAAACTACGCTCATTTACCTTTTAGGATAACTCAAGGATAAAGTACACAAGTAACCCAACTCACCACCCTCTCTGATTACACAACAAAATAAAAATAAAAAGTAAAAAAAGGAATTTCAACCTTTAGTTTCGACAAATTTAATCAATTATCCTCTTTGTTCTCTTCTCACCTCTCTGGTCTCTACAGCTATATAAACGCACTCCAAGCAGCCTGCTGCCTGTCTTGCTCACTAGAACCAAGAACTTCATTTTCCCTCGAGAAAGAAAAAGAGCAAAGAACAAAGAAGCTAACACCATGGAAGCCAACGACAACGGCTTGTCCAGTGGCGCCGCTAGCACACAAGGAAAGCCCATCAAATGCAGAGGTACTCTCCGATGATCACTTCTCCTCCTTTTGTCTTCCTCTTGTGCGCCATGAATGATCGACATGATCATGAGCAACCATGCGTGCAGCGGCGGTGGCGTGGGGTCCCGGCGAGCCGCTGGCGATGGAGGAGGTGGAGGTGGCGCCGCCGGGGAGGATGGAGGTGCGCATCAAGGTCCTCTTCACCTCCATCTGCCACACCGACCTCAGCGGCTGGAAGGGAGAGGTAATTAATCGTGTTACTCTAATAATACATGTATGCTTACTTAATTGTGTTCTTGCATCGTGATGATATTTTTCTTGATTGATTTTTGCCTTGTCCCTGTAATCTATCCGGCCATGTGATGTGATGGTGTGTTTTCATTGACGTGTGTGCGCGTGCGTTTGTGTGATAGAACGAGCTGCAGCGCAAGTTTCCTCGCATCTTCGGCCATGAGGCCGCCGGGTACGTGCCTACGCCTAATGATCTTTACCTCTTGATCTTTCACTCTCTTTGACCTTTCCTTTTTCCCTTTTCCTTTTTTCTTTCTTTCTTTGTTTCTTTCACGTTATTCTCAAGGGACTGTGCGTTGACACGTATAGTTTTACAAGTGAATTTGAGCTATAAAAAAAAGAACCAACTGTAAATACATATATTTTTTCTCGCGGAAAACCATTAAAAGGATTTATTGAATGTGGCGAATCTAGAACTTTTAGCCTCTTGAGTGTGGAACACAAAACTATGTTTTTTTTTTTGAAAAAAATGTGTGAATTCTTGTAAAATTTCTACTCCCTCGAGTCTCAAACATATGTTATTTTGAGATACATGCAGTCAAACTTTCAAAACTTTGACTACCGATATCTTTTTAAATATTTAGATTTGATACATGAAAAATCATACGTATAGATTTGTCTAGAAAAGTATTTTCATAGAATTATAATGTTATTGGACGTTATAACTATATTAAATAGAAATTAGTGATCAAAGTTGTGTTTTTCGGACCGTACCAATGTTTAAAACGACATGTATTTGTGATCGGAGGAAGTATTATAATTTGGTATTTCTTATAAAGTGCCATAAACTTCTGACTTTCTAGGCAGAAATTTAGTGGTCAAAGTCAAGCTTTAACCCATGAGTTGCCACGAGATCCCCTTACAATTACTTGTTTTAGCTTCTGATTGAACACTTCATCGCTCTGATATGGTAATTGATCGGTGGATGCAGAGTTCTTTGAACAGAAAAGACAAAGCATTATAATATTTACAACTTGTCGATAAGAAATATATTTTTTGGAAGGTAGGATCGATGCATGTCGATTGGATCGATCATGGGCTGTATACAAACATGAATAAAATTAGTTGGGAGTTGGCAGATGGAGACGACGAGCCCTGGTGCATCTTGGATCTTGCGACGTCATCCCCAAGGCAGTCCAGCTTAGCTCACGCGCCATCCTACGAGGCCTGGTGTTTCATGTTTGTATTAGCTAGCTATTCATCGACCCACTTTGACTTCAATAAGCTGCCCATTCTTTTTTATTCTACGGTTCAAATTAGTTAGGATTTAGTTATACTACGTCTGATAATACGAGTATTAGAATCCTAAGAGAGTAGAATTATAATTGGCACAAGAGTAATATTTTCAATCTTAGTTAAAAAGTCCATAATCTCACGAAAATTATAAATACAAAGAAAAATATATTACACCCTTAATAAATAAATAATTAAATTTGATTTATACCACCACCATATAAACTACCGGTAGAATATACCGTAAAATTTCTCTTTTTAGACAAAAAAAAAAACCACCTCACATGGTTGTAGTTGTGCCTGCGGAGAGGCGGCAGCTTTGAATACAGCTTGTTTTTCTCCTCATTAAAACCATTATCCCTTTGATGTACACCTGACGGCCGGCGATACGTAACTTACATGCAGGGTGGTGGAGAGCGTGGGCGAAGGAGTGGAGGACCTTGCGCGGGGGGATCACGTCGTCCCCATCTTCACCGGAGAATGCGGGGCATGCGCCTACTGCGAGTCGAGCAAGACCAACCTGTGCGGGACCTACCGCGTCAACCCTTTCAAGAGCACCATGGTCTCCGACGGCGGCACGAGGTTCTCCACGGTGGACCCGTCCGGCGTCCGCCAGCCGGTCTACCACTTCCTCAACACCTCCACCTTCGCCGAGTACACAGTGCTTGACTCGGCCTGCGCCGTCAAGATCACCCCCTCGGCGCCGCTCAAGATGATGTGCCTCCTCAGCTGTGGCATCTCCACAGGTAATCCATCGACTTTCGTTTTTTATAAACACTCGGTAAACATATAGATGCTAACACATGTGCACCATCACACGTACGCACTCACTCACACGACGTCTACGGAAAACTGGACGAGCGGAGCTTGACGAAAAAATGATGAAGTTACCACCGACGTTTCGTTTGCGACGGACACGACACTTCCCACCGAAAAAAATCCTCCTAAATGAGGCAGACACGAGTAAAATCTAGGGTTTAAACCACGGTGATCTAGGGTACAACCACCTCCATTAGTCACCCAAGCAAGGTTTGGTTCCCAATCCATCGACTTTCGTTGAATTAACCAGTCCAACTGATTGATCGATTTCCAGTAGTAATGTCTTGCTTGGTTCTCAATCCATCGACTTTCGTTGAATTAACCAGTCCAACTGATTGATCGATTTCCAGTAGTAATGTAAAGTCGTTGTCATGGAACCAAACATCGATTTTCCAAAGTGGCTGCTGGCTTAGCCCCGTAATTAACTGAAGATGTCCGGAGATTGAAAGAAATTGCTGAGTGTAGCAAGTTGACGCTCTGTCACTGGTAGCAAATTTTCAGTTCTCTGGTGCCATTTTTATGGGAAGCTGGAAGGCAAGTAGAGTTGAAGTTTTCAGCTTGTCATTTATATGTGTCTCAACTGTAGAATTTTGATTGGACTAGCCAAAGTTACTCTTCAACCTTTTGTGTCTAGGTCCCTTAATTCATGTTTTGAACTATTAAGTTTCACGGGAAATTTGTAGGGAAAAAACATCGCTCCTCGCAGAATTAATACAAAATTCACTGTTGCAAATGGGGTGTAAAATTATCTCACCTCACTTTATTTTTCGTCCCCAATTTTTCGCCCATGGAACTTAAGTAATGATCATCGAAATAACAAATGTAACCTTATAATATTAAACAAGTAATCCTAACTAACTATAGTTAATTCTATTTCTCTCTTTCCTGGTACAGCCACATCACCCAAATTAATTCTAGTTATCATATATGTTTCTCATCAGGAGTGGGAGCTGCGTGGAACACTGCAAACGTGTCCAAGGGATCCACGGTGGCAATATTCGGTCTTGGTGCCGTTGGTCTCGCCGTAAGTTAATTAATTAGTTACCGAGGATTACAATAGAAATAACAATTAACTAATGACCTATGGTCTTAAACTTGTTCTCACTCGGTAAAAAAAAAAACTTTTATTTTAGGTTGCTGAAGGCGCCAGGCTAAGAGGGGCAGATCGGATCATTGGTGTGGACATAAACCCAGAAAAGCTCACGAAAGGTGCCTACTTAACCACTTGTTTTTCTTATTTATTTTGTATTTAATTGGCCTTTTTTTCTTGTCGTTCTCAAACTGCAAAATGAAATGTCTTTACATCCACATGTTTTTCTTATTTATTTTTGTATTTAACTGGCCTTTTTTCTTGTCGTTGTCAAATTGCAAAATGAAATGTCTTTTCATCACGCATGATTATGACACTTTTGTCCCATGTAAGTGCGACTTAACTTATTTTTTTCTTATGCAAAAAATACCTACTTTCTCCTAGGTATCCTCGTTTTCTTGACTTAATTTCTGGTCTAGCCTTTTCAATCTCTTAGCGCGGTTGGTCCCCATACCTATTTTTGCGCAATCAAATTCTAAAAAATATGCAAGCAAACCCTAACATGTAGTTGGTGGAACTCACAATGATTTTTTGACACATAATTGGGCGTCACACTGATTTTCTCCTGTTATTTTTTTTAAAAAAAATTCTCGCCAAAGCTTTCATCCTTTTATTTGTTTTCTTGACATTAAGTTCTTTTCATGTGTTGTAAAACCTATTATTAATTCCTTACTTGTGACTGAAAGTTGGCCAAATCTCTAAAATACTATCGTGAAACTGCTCCTCCCTTCATTGCCATCGGATCTCCAACGTCACCCCGTTTTGGCCACTCTCATCGGTCAACCATGAGTTGACTATCAAATTGTATACGAAAAGACTTATTTACCCTTATTTCTTTTCCATATTCTTCATCCCTCCTCTCTCTCCCCACCGACGAGTACAGGAGCACATCATGTTCTTTTAAGTTGCGTCCTGTTAGGCCAAGATTAGCGCCACCAAGGGTTACTTCAGCCACTATTCAATTTAAAAACGAGGATGCCTACCGGAATCTAACAATAAAATTGGAAGCAGTCTTCCATAATTCTTTCAAATCTTCAGTAAATGCATAATAACACATGTAAAACAGAAATTGTTAATCCACAACAACGAATAGCACACAAAAATTTAGCATCGGACCAGAGTGAATGCATTCAAAAATCATAATTCCAATGATAATATCATCCAAGTAACAAGAAGGTGGTCAAGAGGAAAAAATACGCTAGATTAGAAAGAACCGAACTAAATAATGAAGCAACAGACTTGACTCGAATTCAATACAAATTAGCAGCGAATTACACTAACGATTCACTGCCATTACTCCATCCGATCCGACGACGAACTCAAAATCCAAACCGATGAATGTGCATGCTCAATTGCATTTATTCGGTCCGATGCCAACACCTAGTAGCTTGTTTGGGAGAAGATAAACAAGTGCTAACTCTATGATTTGAGCAACTAGGTTTCCTTATCAATTTGTCAAAATAGTGTGACCATAGCATTATGCATCTAAATTTTAGACTAGAATCAAATTCGACCCATAAAACTAAAGAAAACAATCAGAAAATTAGGACAAAATCATCAAAATAAGTTTGTACCTTCATCAAAATGAGTGACCATTTCATTATTCATCAAATTTTGAGATCGTAAACATCAAACTGGATAGATCGGAACAAGACTGTATAAATTTGTAACAAAATTTAGACCAAATCATCAAAACATGTCTGCACCCATCTCTTCGCACCACCACCTGGATAGATTGGACCCATCTCTTCACAACAACCAAAGTGATGGAGGAGGATCTCGTGATAGGGAGTCGAAGCTTGCGGCGGCCATGCCCGTGATGAAATTGCTTGCCGTCGCCGCACTTGTCGTCGTCTTCCTGTTCCTTCTCACCTGATGGAGTCGAGGATTCGACTGAGTCATCTAGCCATGAGGGGTGAGGCATCCCCAACATGACGAGGCGGCGTTTGAGGCGACCGGGGTGGCAGATAGAGGGGGAGGCCACGGTGGAAGCGGAGGGGTGAAGGCAAACAACTAGGGCACGAAGAAGAAAAGAAAGAGCAAGGAGGAAGAAGAGAAGGAACAAGAGGGGGGTAAGATGAACATTTTGACAATTTTTAAGTGGTTAATTGCGGTTGGACCTGACGAGGCTAACGGGAGTGGCGAAAACAGGATGAAAGTTGAGATCCGATGTAGGGGAGGGAACAATTTTGCGATGATATTTTAGGGATCTAGCCAATCTCAAGTGGCAGATAAGGAATTAATCCTAAAATCTATGCGTCTACCTTCTTTCAAAAAGTGAAAGATCTAAGCACATTAAAGGTCTAATTTGAAACCACTATTACTTCACTACTAACAACACCGCTTTAAGATAAACACAAATTACTTTTTGTGATAGCTAGAACCACTAGCTATATAATAGCCAAATATTTTTAAAAAAAAATTATGGTATTCAAATAAATACTATGGAAAAATGTTCCATATCTTCACATCTTAATTGGTCCATAGTGAATAAATTTGTTTTCAAATGTAAAATAACCAAAAAAAAAGGAAAATGTTAACAGAGATGTTTACAAAAGGCCACTTTTTCTAGCCTTGAAAAAAGCAACACTTTTACTGAAAGTATTGGGCCACAATGAATTCATTTGTATGGAAAGCGCACCTAGCTTGTCAATTTCCAAGAAGAATATGTCGCTTTCCAAGTGGTGTCTCCATGGACAGAGCAAAAGAACTCTCATCTCGCCACTAGCTAACACATGCACGAAAGATCTCGATTTGCATCGAGTTGTTTAGTGTTCATATTGAGTTGCATGTAACAATCAATTCACACAAAAGCTTAAGTTGAGGAGAAAAGACACACGATTCATTTATACTTCAACACTCTCCACGCTTCACGTGTAGGCTTCCTTAGGCTTAAGACATAGAATAGAAGTGTACTATAATTTTTTTAAAAAAATATGTCAGCCGTACTCAAGATCTCTTGGCTCTGATATCATATTGAGTTGCATGCAACAACTAATTTATTCAAAAGCTTAAGCTGAAGAGAAAAGACAACAATTCACTTATACTTCAACAATTCATAGCTACATTTGTTATCAACAGCCGAGTGATCTTTTCACCGGTCAATTTCAGTTTAAATTATTGCATCAAAATTTTACCTTCTTACAATTAGTGCTAGATTTAACTTAATGAAATGGCGCAACTCTCCTGCCGCCACTTCGGAAAAAAAAAATAGTGCTAGAAAACTCACCTATTTATTTTAATCGAGAACAGACAACTCAGCTATTTATCCTACATATAAGACATCATAATCCATACAAAGTTAATTGAAACTTCAACATTTGGAAAAGTATTACATCAATTTTGAGTGAACAAAGTTATAAAAAAATTATTGAAAGTTCGTTAAAAATCAGACAATCCATTATATCTCTTTTCTATTTCCAAACAAAAAACAAAGCTGGAAATAGGATGTCTGCAGCATGAGTGAAGAAAGTCTTGTTCAACTCAGAATTTCGATGCTCGACAAGATGCCAAAGAATCAAATCTCTTTTGAAAACGCCAATAGTTGAAAAATTGCCAGCGCGTGCGCCTGTCTTTTCTATGTGACGGATGTTAATTACAAAGGGAAAAAACGTACCTTGATGTATGTTGCCACTGGCACTGTCAAATTTGTACCTTGATGTACATAATTCCAACTTGTCAGTTTGTACAAGCATTGTCCATTTGCTTGTTGAAATCAAGGTAGATGACACAGAATGACTTGTTAGTTTCTGCACAACTTGGCGTGTTCGTTTTCCTGCTGTTTTGGGGTCAATGAGTGTCCCACGCATGCATTGCTTCTCATCTGTGACAAAATGCCAGTACATTTCTCTATCAGAGAAGAAAAGGACAGAGAAAGTTGCTGTGAGAAACCTCTGTTTTGCATGAGCCCTTATGTAAATTAGAACTTGCCAACTTAATGACAGCCTTTTATTTTCAAAATTGGTACATGGATCACTAAGATGGTAAATTACACTTGGTGTTTGCAGAAATTTGCACCCTAGACGGTAAAATTCCCGTTTAATTTGCTCTCTAGAAAATTCCTAATTTTCAGCTTATATATATTTATGGTCTTGACATGCATGTGCAGGCAAAGAGATGGGCATCACCGATTTCATCAACCCCAAGGCATGTGGCAAGCCTGTCCATGAGGTACGATCTGGCTGCTCAGATGTCAACCTGGATCACTTAAAGAAATGTCAATGTGCACATGAACTTAGCCGTGCTATTACTGAAAAAAAAAGCTCCCTGAATTCAGGTTATTAGGGAGATGACAGATGGGGGCGTCGACTACAGCTTCGAGTGTACCGGCGTCCTTGACGTGCTACGAGAGGCCTTCGTTTCCACGCATGATGTACGCGCACTCTCTCTCTCTCTCTCGTAGGGCCGGCGGCCCGGCCCATTTGGTCTGCTAACACAGAGTGGGCTCCCACACCCTGGCCCGGCCTATTGGACCCAACGAAGCTCAACACTCTGAAGCCATACATCTTACAACGAGTTTTCTCTGTGTGTGCATCATGCAACGGATGCAGGGCTGGGGCCTGACAGTGGTGCTGGGGATCCATCCGACGCCCAGGTTGCTGCCGCTGCACCCGATGGAGCTATTCGACGGCCGTAGGATCACCGGCTGCGTCTTCGGCGACTTCAAGGGCAAGTCGCAGCTGCCTCCCCTCGTCGACAAGTGCATGCAAGGGGTAAACCATCGTGCCATGCTTCTCCAAAAAATTTCTTTTCCTTTGCTCATAGGAAAGATGCCAGTTCTTCTGAGAGAATTTTTCAGTTGTTCTCAAGGAAAGATTTGCCTTTTTTTTTTTACTGAATTGTAGTTTCTTTTTGTTTCAGGAGGTTAAGATAAACTTTGATGGCTTCATTACCCATGAGATGCCCTTCTCGGAGATCAACAAGGCCTTCCAGCTGCTTGAGGAGGGCAAGTCACTGAGGTGTTTGCTCCGTCTCTGATCTGATTAGACATGAGGATTAATGTTTACTTCCGAAATATAAATATGGTCAAATGTTTTAGTTTCTAGTCCTCGGTTGTATAATTGTCAGGTGCATGTATGTCTTGTAAATAAAAAGAGAGTATAATTTCCCTGAAAGAAGAGACAATTATTCAGAGCAAAGTAGTGCTGCTTGCAACAGAGTTGGTCCAGTTTGTTTTTTCTATACTGTAACACTGTCCCCTAGGATTTAATTTTTCGTCCAGGATATGTATTATCGCAATGCAAGAGAACATAATGTGTGCAATTTACCTATACTCTCTCTCAAACACTACGTTACACAAGTCTCAATGTAATGCCTCAGTTCAATAAAGAGCTCGGAATGTCACCAATACACTGTTTACTCTAAATTTAAACCATTATTATCTACCATTTCAGCAGCACGTTCCCTAATTATTTCACCACAAACAACTATCCAACAATAAGAGCGACAAGATGTCCTAACCACTAACATTAAAGAATGGGAGAAAGGGGCTCCATCGCACGGGCTACGTCGGCAAGAATTTTCCGGCCGTCCGATCGCCCCACGAACGCCTCCCTGCTGTCTGATCCGAGCCGCAATGTGCGCTGGGAACCCGCGGCACCGTGCGCTCCACGTCACCCTGAGGAGCTCGGCCGTCGGATCTTCACTTCACACTCCAGATCGCGCAGGTTGGGGAGAGCCTCCAACGCACCATGCTAGCCCCTAATCCCGCTCTCTCCCCTCCCGTCTTCTCCTTGAGCGGCCGTGCGCAGCCTCTTCTCACCTCGTTGCTGTCCTCTTCGCCCATCCACTTGATCTCCCTCCACAGCCACCACTGCTCCCTCCCTCTTCCTCCCTCGATGCCCCATCGGTCTCCCTCCTCACCAGCTGGCTCGGCGCCTCGTTCCCCTTCCGTCCCCGCGCTTGCGCCCGCTTAGCGCCGGTCGCCACTTTGCTGTTTGCGTGAGAACCGGACAATCTAATTAAGCTAAGCAACGTTAAGCGGTATTGCACCGTAAAATAAACTAATCAATACAGTAATTACCAACATTTTTGCCACAAAACAAACTCAAATTCATCGTCATTTCAAACTCATAATTAAATTGCAAGATTTATTTACAACAAATTCTACAAAAGGAACAATTATAATCTTGCATGCATATCGCCAAAGCCCTCCTTGAATCTTTGTCCACTTATCGCCAACCATCAAACCCATTCCACAGCCAACCCAACATCCGTCCACGTTTCCTCGACCCAACAAAAACACAAGGCGGTATTAGACCAAAACCATAAAGAGGAGCTAGAGAGGAGAAGATTGTCGTCGATTCTTTGTGAAGGTCATGGAGGCTTCCCAACCACCCTAGGGTAGTGGCACCATCTCGCCTTCTGTGGGCCTCATCACTCGGCAATATTAGAATAGATGCCCACATTTTACGGACTTACCTCCATTATCAGAATATCGAAAATAGCCTCACAACATCCTTGGACTAAAGGTCCTTAAGCCCACAATAGTAGAAGCTTCATTTGGACCGAGGTCCATGCAGATATCCAGTTACCCACCAACAGTGGAATGAGAGAGAGGGGAGATGAGAGCAGCCCGAAATATCAAGCACGGGAAAGGGATGAGGGCGTAGGACAGGGCTCAACAGCCGAACATCCCCCCAACACAAAGGGCTTCATACCCTTCACGCCACACACACTCACAAAGCCAAGCCAAGCTCGCTAGTTCACATCCACCACAAGCCTAGGAGGAAGGGAGCTAGGGAGAAGGAAAGGCCCAAGGAGCACGAGCGGCGCGGCGGCGCCGAACATAGCGACCACCGGAGGCCACGCCAAGACCAGCAGGAGGACGATCACATCACCCCCACTGCCGGCAGCTCTAGCATTGACTACCCAGGGCGGCAACCGACCGGCGGCAAGGGACCATGATACGGGAAGGCCCGATCTTCTCGATGAGGAACCGTGGATAGTTGATGCGAAGTAGATGATGTCGCTAGCTGAACACTCGCGCCAATGCACGAACCCTCAACTCTTGGAATACGCCCAAAACACACCGGGTAGTTGTTCGTCGCGAGACCACGAACGATTTAACGCCAAGTCCCCAATTCCCAATGGAGCGACGGCTTGACCTTGGATTGCGAGAACAAAACAAATGGATCGCCTAATTCTCTCTCAAAGTCCTCGCATGAACTCGTGTCGAAAGAACAAGCAATAGCTATGTTTCAATCTTATGCATAAACCGGTCTACCTCATGGTGCGGCCATGGGGGTTATATAGCCTCCCACGCAAGCACAAAGCTCGGATGAACGATGGCAAGTGCTCTGATAATCCGAGTCCGACACTTTGTTCTTGCTCTGATAATCCGAGTCCGATTCTGTTCACGTGAACGATAATCCGATTGAAAAACGTCCTACTTTAATTTGCAAATTTAAACTAGTCTCCTCTCGGTTTCCCTTGTATTGTGAGCTTTCCTTCTCTTAGCTTGCGAATTTGTTCGATGCACTTGATGCTTCTTTTGATGCCATTGTAACCCTTGTTGCCATGTCACCATATGTCTTTCTTGACCGCCGCATGTGCTAGGGTTTTATCACGAGAGCACGTTCCTCTCGTTGGCCACATGGGTTTCTTCTCCTTGTTGGCCGCATGTGTTTCTCCTCCATGAATTTGTTCCCGACCTCCCTCTCCTCCTCTCGGTTTCAAAGTCTTTAAATTTGTCAAACCTGAGAATGCACCAAGTATTGCTTTAGGTAGTAACCAATTCTCATTGGCAATAAAAGGAAATTCATTAAGAAACAAATGCACTGTTGTTTGAGAAGTTTAGCTCTGCTTCACGAATAACCTCATAAGTAGTAGGGATATCCTCATCATCCTCCCTTTCTTCAAGAAAAGCCGTCCTCGGCTTTTGATAACTGAAGATGTGCTAGACAAATAATACAACATATATGCATGGTATATATATTTGTCATCCAAACTCCTTTCGCTTAGCACATGATGATTTCTTTGAAAGTGTAATAAACAAAAAGAACAATGTATATACGTGGTATATGTATACATCAATTGTTGTGACATTCTCGTTGTTTCGCACAAAATAATTAGGATCATAACACCATAGGATGTATTTGATATATACATTCATATACTTTCATTCACATCATTCTCCCTCCCATGAGAAAAGTCGTCCTCGACTTTGGTAAGTACATGGACAAGATATAAGAGGGACCCACTAGATCAAGTTGTTCAAATATTGGAGAGAAAATTTTTAGTTTCTTCCATGCTTCAACTCGACTCACGTTGTTTACATGCATAGGAGAAACAAGTAGGCATCATATTGCGTTCTAAACAATAGGCACTTGTATTAAAATCCATCTCAAAATGACCATGATATTTCTCAATAGATGGTTTGCAAAACATGCAAGTTTAAATCAGCAAGATTATCACAGGTAATGCATATTCGATAAACATAGAACTTGTCATCTACACCATAATCTCCAATCAAATTGAATGTATATGTGTAGGCATAAGTATTAACGAGTGATTTTAAACATGAAACTTTAGCAAGATTCTCAATCACACTAGATATCTCTCTATGAACATCAAACATGATATAATATAAAAGATCATCAAAAGATATTTTAGTAAGAACGTCCTTATGGGTAATCAATTCCACATTATGTAAATTGAGCGTACAAATTTCAGAACATGGAATATTCAAAGGAACACTAGAGATCGAACTCGTACGTACCTCTTCTTGATGAGTATGCAATTCAACACCATTACTGTTACCTTTACCATCCTCCTCAGTTGTTGTAGGTGTTGTAGATATCAAATCATCATCATGAAACCATTGGATCGCAAGCACTCTATCCCCCACCGTGGTTATCTCCTCGTCTTTCCGTCCAACGGTGCCGGTTGTTCAACTTTCAACTCATTTTCTTTAATATCAACCTCACTTTGACCATCATCTACTTCTCTCTTTTACTGTTGGTGCATCTTTCTCACACTCAATAGAGATGCTCTCAACCTCACATATGGTGGAATCACACAGCTCACTCTCTTTATCATTCTCACTCAATTTGGCTATGTGGCACTCATTCTCATATGGGTTTGGATACATCCTGTCCCCAAAGATTGTGGGTCACAATTGAGCAATTACCGATAACCACAAACTCTTCATGAAGCAATGGGGCAGCACTACGAAACATGTACCGAAGAATGTCCCATGCTCGATCGCCTTCATGTGATATACTAGCGGCATTTAAACCTTTTCGTGGACAAGTCAACTTGCCAAATAGAGAACGCTTGTAGTGGCGAGGTACAAAGCGTGCCGAAAATCTTGCTTCATCTGCTCCCACGTGATAATCGGCAATTCATGGCGCTCCATACGCTTACGAATAAACTGCTCCCACCAATGTGTGGCATAATCGGCCAAGCCACTAGGCGCAAGTAAGCTTCCTCTCATTGGTATAGTTGTGCATCCGAAATAGAGTATCAATATCTAGCTCCCAAGTGAGATATTCTTGTACATCATGCGACCGAGAAAATATAGGGATAGAAAATTTGGGCTTATCGTGAAAATCCTTACGATGCGTTTGGTTGATTGAACATGGCGTGCGGCTCAAGAAGTTGTTGTTGATGTCCGTGCGTAGTTGCGTAACCTCCTCTCGAGGTTGTTCAATCCAGATCGAACGGACCCGAGCTCATCGCGCACACCATTATCACGAACATGAAGTTGCTTTTGTAGCGTCCCACACAACGATGTATACTCAGTCCCACGTGGCGGTGGATTCTCCACGATGACTGACATGGATACAACTCACAAATAGCAAAGCGAAATTATATACGGTTAGTAAAAAAACTTGCTCTCTCGCTCGCAACTCAACATCCCGAACACAAGACAAGCTACCGTTCCAAAGTGAATCAAGGACGGCAAATCGAAAGCAGTTGTGACATGCGACGACCTTAACCGGTAATGTATGAGCGTAACAAGAGCAAGGAGTACACAAGCGGGTGTAGGTGGAGCTCGGACATGTATGTGTATATCCTATGCAATCTGATATTCAAGGTATTGTAAAGCTAAGTAATGATCCAAGCTAGAGTATTTTGCCTATGTCTTGATCCAAAGGTTTAAGCGAAGTGTATGAGCGCACAAACAAAGATAAATGTGACTTAATGCAAACAAAGGAATGAGCTAGTGATAGACAAACTGAAATTGAGATGAAAACTAGCTCGTTTTTGCACCAAGTACTATGAGAGATGCTAGCCAATTGCAAAGATTGCTCAAATAGATTAAATACACAATCTGAAATTGTGGACTAAGGTTGACTCTTCCCAATTTCGCCAGCCCTTTTTGTTTTTTTCTCAAAACCGCATGAACAAAGCTCTTCGCCCTTGGCTATTAAGAAAACCGAAAGGAAAAAATTTGAGTCTTGGTATTTGCGGGTTTGATCTTTTTGTTTTTTTAAATACCTTTTCAAGCCGTGGCTTTTTCTTGTAACAACTGCCTTTTCCTCTTTTCTTATTGCAATGGCGAAATAGGGTTTGCTCCCTCTTGATTGCACAAGTCTCACAATTCAACAACGTGTAAATAAACCAAAGAACAGCCCTAGTGCAATGTACAAAAGCTAGTCTCAAGGATGAAAGGATATAAGTGAAGCTCAAGAAACCCAAAGTGTTTGATCGGCTATCTCTTTTGGGTGCTAATTGAGAGTTCAATCAGCAATTTGAGTACGGTTTATGTGAACACAACGATTAAGCAGCAAAAAGGAACACATGGATCAGCACTAAAAACAAAAACTCTAATGGATGAAAACTTAACTAGCGCACAAGAAATAACAGATTAAACTACGGTTTTGGTATTGCAATTTTGGTTTATTGGGCGATAGGATAGAAAGCGAATCTAACTACGGGTAAAGAAATTCTCAACGAGTAAACCTAGAATCGATACCATATGATACGGGGCTAGGCCCGATCTTCTCGATGAGGAACCGTGGATAGTTGATGCGAAGTAGGCGATGTCGCTAGTGAACACTCGCGCCAATGCACGAACCCTCAACTCTTGAATCGCCCAAAACACGCTGGGTAGTTGTTCGTCGCGAGACCACGAGCAGACGAGCATGAATCCCAATTCCCAATGGAGCGACGGCTTGACCTTGGATTGCGAACAAAACAAATGGATCGCCTAATTCTCTCTCAAAGTCCTCGCATGAACTCTAGTGTCGAAAGAACAAGCAATAGCTATGTTTCAATCTTATGCATAAAGCGGTCTACCTCTGGTGCGGCCATGGGGGTTTATATAGCCTCCCACGCAAGCACAAAGCTCGGATGAGCGATGGCAGAAAGTGCTCTGATGTCGAGTCCGACAACATTCCTTGCTCTGATAATCCGAGTCCGATTCTTCATTCCGTGAAACGATAATCCGATTGAAAAACGTCCTACTTTAATTTGCAAATTTAAACTAGTCTCCTCTCGGTTTCCCTTGTATTGTGAGCTTTCCTTCTCTTAGCTTGCGAATTTGTTCGATGCACTTGATGCTTCTTTTGATGCCGTTGTAACCCTTGTTGCCATGTCACCATATGTCTTTCTTGACCGCCCGCATGTGCTAGGGTTTTATCCACGAGAACACGTTCCTCTCGTTGGCCACATGGGTTTCTTCTCCCTTGTTGGCGCATGTGTTTCTCCTCCATGAATTTGTTCCCGACCTCCCTCTCCTCCCTCTCGGTTTCAAAGTCTTTAAATTTGTCAAACACAGAGAATGCACCAAGTATTGCTTTAGGTAGTAACCAATTCTCATTGGCAACAAAAGGAAATTCATTAAGAAACAAATGCACTGTTGTTTGAGAAGTTTAGCTCTGCTTCACGAATAACCTCATAAGTAGTAGGGATATCCTCATCGGACCATCGGCCACGAAGGAAGCACCAACCAAACCATCGCCATCAACACCTTGCCTTACCATTTCCAAATTGAACCCGATAAAGGTAACCCCTCTGTTAGCCATCCCCATATTCGACCAACTATGCACCACACGATTTCACCGATTTTAGCATCACAAAGCACATCCCATAGTAGCATCACGACTCTCGGTATCATCATCACGAGCAATAGGGGAGGAGTAGAAGGAGATTTGGATGAGTTTATACCTTAGTAGCCAACTGGATCTAGCATCCACAACCACATCCATCCCTCATGCATGAAGAAAGATAAGAACATCAAATCGATAAGCATTCACAAGTAAATGCGGAACAAGGTTAAATCGCAAAGAAAAAGGGTGAGGATCGGAAGAGAGAGAGAGAGCGGGGCGGGCCGGCTGGCGGCCCAGTGGCGAAGGCCGGGCCGGTAGGCAGCAGCGCCCAGCGTGGGAGGCGAGGCGACACAACGAGGAGGTGGTGCACGGCCCGTAAGCCGGAGCGGAGCGGCCCGGCGAGGCCAGCGGCGAGGAGGCGGTGCGGAGGCCGGGAGCAAGGCCGTCGGCCACGAGGCGGCGCCGTGGGGCATCGGCGGAGAGAGCACGATAGTAGTAGAGATGGGAGGTGAGCGGTAAGAATAAAGTGGGAGTAGAAAGGAGAGAAGAGAATGGGGAAGAAACCACAGCTTCTCTATTGGGAGGATAGGATGGAGAGAAGGTGAAGGGTTAAGCAAGGGTAGTTTGGTGTGAAGGATATTAGGGAATTTAAGTGTGGGGATTTAGGATTTAGCTAGAGGCGACAAAAAGGGTAGATGTTCTTACGAGGTAATATTAGTAATTTAGCGATGAGGTTGGAGCGTTGTTAGTCGTAGCGTTATGTTTGTTGGACTTTATAAATTTGTTCACCCGTGCGGTTAGATTTGATAAAGACACATCCAATTGTGGATAGGAAGCGTTCTTTGCACTTATAATAAATCGAGACTTCTAAGTAAATTAATCACTAGTATGAACCGCTAAACTAAATAGATAGCGATCGTTAGAAATAATTTAATCAGGTTAGAATAATTAAATTAATCAATCCCAAGTTTATTTAAAGAATTAAATAGATGCATCCACACTGAATAAAATTGGTTAAATTTGCTTTGCATGCGTAGAATTAATTAAGCATAGTTGCAAGTGAATTCATTTTGTGTCTAATGTTAGTGCGATTAGGAGCTAGTACCGGTAACCTCAACCTAAAGCCGTTAGGCGTAGAGCGGCGATGGTTGGGAGTGCTAACTTATCGAGGACCGAAAAATATTGTTAAATTAAAATTGGCTAACAAAATAAAATGCACTAACTTATGTGCATATTGAACACCAAGAAGTCACTAAGTATTTATTTGAGTATTATGTGCGCCATATAATTGCAGAAGGCGAACCGATTCAGGCAGGCTTATCTAATTTCATATCCGTCGACAACGATCTTTTCTACAATTCCGAAGGCAAGCTACTCTCTTGAACATAAATATAGCTATATTAAATGTAAACTGTATACTGCTCTATCATATAAATATTGAATCAAAACTATTTCTCAAAAGCAAATCGGATCAAAAGTGAATGAAATGAAGATAAGAAATGAGAATGAGATGAGGAAAGAAAACTATTTTGGTGGTAAAGGGGCCGGAAAGAGAACACGATGACGATGAGGTAAGAGGTGAGACCCCTTTACATAGGGTTAATATATAAGGACCAACAAAACTCTTACTCAGTCAGGGGCCGTATTTAAGTGCCAACCATTTTCCCGTTTCGGTGGGCAGAAAATGCTACCTTATTCGTAATTATGATCTCCACAGCGGGACATGTTTGGACTATTTGGGCACAAAGAGAGCGCCCCAAGGTGGAGTGTTGGGCACGGAGGAGAGCCGCCCTAATCAACATTGCTGGAACTCGGTGAATGACTAGGTCAGCAACGTGATTAGGTCAGCACCGACGGAAAGTAATAGGTGAAGACTTACTCACGTAACTTGAAAAACTTTATGTATTCTGAACTTGAACCCGTATCAAATGAAATGCTAGGGACCTGGCTCATTTAGAATTCAGAGTAGCTATTAGTAAAGTGGTACAAGCTGCAAGTGATGCTATACAAAATCATGAATTCATGCCGGTCTTACGGATTGGAGTCTCTGAGAACCGCCAGGGTCTATCTTCTCTCAGAGTGACTAGTAGTCTTTTAGAATTAAAATTTGCCACCTAATGTTTTAATGAGTTATTTATTTTCGAACCGAGAGATGAAGTAGAGCGATGTAAAGAACAAGAGATTAGTCATACGATGCATTTTGTTATTAATGCTTCTTGAGTACACTAGTACTCACTCTTGCTATCTCTCCTTGCTTAGATCCTAGTCCGGTGGGAGTTATCCCGAGTGGGATGAGGGTTTGCAGTCTTGAGAGACCACGAATGGCGAGGTGTTGGTTTGAGAAGCTAGGCGAGGTGGGCGCCCTATTTGACTCGTGGGACGAGTAGACTCTTGGAGGGACCTAGCGGCAAGCGTGGGAATGCGTTGTTCCCCTCTTTGTAATTAAATATTCGTATCTAGAACCTTAGTCTTGTGTGGCTCTGTTGTAATAAAGAACAATTTCTATCTTATTGTTCATTTGTGCTAACTCTAGTAAAGGCTTACTATTCGTTGGAGCGGTGTTCTCTTGAGCAAGCGAATAGTAATCCGTTGCCTAAGTGTGATTACCCACAGGGTAATGACACGGCGCGCGCAGTGGTATCAGAGCAATAAGATCGGGCCACGCTAATAAAATAGAAACTGTTGCATAACTTAAGTATGCTTTTCTTTCCTGCTATATGGCACTAATTACTTAGTAATTCTTGCCTGCATCTCAATTTCTATTCCGTTCCGTTTCAAAACTGGTATGTTAAAAGCTCATCTTCTTTATAGTTACAACCATCCTAACGTAGAACCATTCCGTCGCAAGAGGTTTAGGTTCAGTCTTCCATTCGAGACCGTGCGGGGGAAAACGCGTTGTTGTCTTAGAATCCGCGTTGTGATCTTTTGCGAGTAGATTGTTCGACTCCATCTCAACCTAGGATAGAAAATATAGGCGGTGGGTGCTGTATCATAAGGTTTAGACTTTAGTGCCTGGACTAGAGGCATGGAGTAGAATTCTGGCATGGACTCGCTTTGGGAAAGTATAGACCATACCTATAAGATTTCTTACCTTTTCATCTAAATAACCAAAATTGATCCGTCAGCATTCCAAAACAAAGCATGTATACTTAAAGAAAGTAAAGAAAGGCTGACGAGGTAACAATATGACTTATCCCAATTCTGCATATCAATTTTCCCGAGCAGTGGTTCATGGCACTCGGCGTGTAGCTCTGCGTACCGGGGGCGAAGTCTGGCGTACTCGAGAATGAGCCACGGCGGTTCCAAACACGTGGTTTGGATGGACTCGAGCCGACTCTCGGCGTGCACAGGCACGTGGATCCGGGGTAGTGTAGGTTCGCACTCAGAGGCAAGCTCTGAGCGGTCCCAAACACGTGGTTTGGGCGGTCTCGAGAACGGGTACTCAAGCGTGACTGGGCACGAAACTCAGCTATCATAGAATTTGGATCTTTTTTTGCATCTTATTGTTTCTCGGTGTTAATTGCTGCTGTGTGTATGGATTAATACAACTCACCCGCCGTTAACTCCTACCATATAAATGTAATGCCATCTTCCCTACCACAAATCACTGCTAAAGAAGTAAGAAAACTAATGCTACCACCAGCAGACTCCTCAAAATGAAAATGCTATCAACGCATACACTAATACAAACCATTTCTTAACACCTCCCCCACAGGATGGAAGGTCACAGGCATGAAGAACAAAGTTTGGGACTCAGGTTGGGACTCTTGCCACAAGACAGAACAGTGGAGAACCCATCAGTTGACCCCCAACAAATAACACCAGGCCAGTCTAGAGCCACTCCACCACCAGAAGCTAGCCAACCACCACCCCGAGTAGCTGCAGACCCGCTAGGAATGATGGCGGATGTACTCAAATTCCTAGAAAACTCCGGGAGAAGCTCAAGAGAATCAAAATCGATTCATGGAAGCCTTGTTAACCAAGGTAACACCCACCACATCCCATGCGACCCATGGGGTTAGTTTGAGCGATTTTCTCCGGACTTGCCCTCCACTTTCGCCAAAGCCATCGACCCCTAGATGCCAATGATTGGCTAGTAGAAGTAGAAAAGAAATTAGACACAATGGGGTGCTCGGATGTCGAGAAAGTCCGTTTGCTTCCCATCGGTGGCCGGACCAGGTAGCTACACGGTGGTTAAACTATAACCCATAGAGTCGATGAACAACCCATTGCTTGGGCTGAATTCAAGCTCGAGTTCATTGAAACCCATGTGCCTACAGGGCGCATGGAACCGAAGAAAGCAGCGTATTCGGGCATTAACTTTCGGAAGGAAGGAAAATGGTTGAGTACCTCAGTCAGTTCAACGAACTCTCCCGCTATGCACCAGCCGACGTAGACACAAAAGAGAAAAAGATAGAAAAATTCTTGAATGGAATGCAACCTTACATGAAGATGCTCCTATCCATCCACAAAATTGATGAATTCCAAGACTTGGTCAATAGGGCCATAATTCTGGAAAATGAGCATTCCAATTTAAGCGAAGAGAGAAGAAAGAAAGCTAAGACAGACCACCGTCCACCACCTACTCTTAGACCCCGTCCATATATGCAGCAACAACCCCCACCAAGATATGGACCACCCAACCTAAGACCCTTAAATCCACCATTTCAAAGACCTATAACCCAGCAGCAGCCAGTGGCCATAGCAATTAGATGTGGAAAATGTAGAGGAAGCCATCTAACGAAAGATTGCCTGAGAGACACAGATGCATGTTTCCATTGCAGACAGCCTGGGCATCGTAAATTCGAATGTCCCTACATACAGAGAACATATGGAACCCCACCACAACCAGCATATGTGTCGAGACTACATGCCCCAGCACCACCACAAATAAACTACCGAATCAACTGGAGGCAATCAACCTGTCACGGGAGGAACTGGAAGAGGAGGACCAGCACATCTGACTCACGTGACCGCCAAGAAGATTGGAGAGGCCACAGATCTCACTGCAGGTAAGCTAAAAGTTCCACCATCCACAAATACTATTCCTTTTTACCTTGGAGTAACTCACTCCTTTGCACCACCTCAATTTCTAGTAGAGAGCTTTCTAAAATCTAAACCTTTGGAAAGAGTCTAGGGGAGTTAGCCCATCGGTGTGAATGCTAGAAGTTTCCTTAATCGAGAAAAGAACATACGATAAATCAAAATACCAAATTCCTAGTCGACCCTTCAAAAAAAATCAACTTGAGAGGGCTAAATCTGATTTTAAAAATAGACGAGTTATCATCCATAGAGTAAATATAAGCTGCGAATCCCAACAAGCGTCTATTGAGAAGACCAGACCGAAACACGATTGCACTACCTCGAATTAGAACCCTACGGTTACCATTTGACCTTAGTTTGGCGCCTTCTAGCAAAGGAAGCATAAGACTACTACTAGGCCACGAACATGCGGAGAATAATGAGAAAACCCAGCTCATCAGAGCATGGCAAGATCGCTCCAAGTAGACAAAGAGCTACGCGAGTGCGCCAAGGTAATCAAAAGGAAAATGAAATCACGGTATGTTAAACCCTTTCGAGATATTAGGCGTACAAGCACCTAGCGTATAAAGCGGAATTACCAACACGGTTGTCACGAATACGCGATGTGTTCCGTGCCTCTCAACTCGAGAAAATGCCCAAGGAACCATCACATCATTTAACCAATCTCAATATACCCCTGCAAGGCGATCGACCTCGAAGAACACCTAGTGAAGATTCTAGCTACTGACGGACCGGCGAAAACAGGACTATCCATTCATACAAAGCGCAATGGAAGAACCACGCCGTCGGTAAAGCCATGTGAGAGATCGACGAAGAATCACACAAAGCCCACCCCAACGAGCAAGCGAGAAGCAATTTCGGGATGAAATTTTTCTAAGGGGAGGATGTGAGAACAGAACAATCTAATTAAGCTAAGCAACGTTAAGCGATGTTGCCGCGATAAAATAAACTAATCAACACGAGTAATTACCAACATTTTTGCCACAAAACAAACTCAAATTCATCATCATTTCAAACTCATAATTAAATTGCAAGATTTATTTACAACAAATTCTACAAAGGAATAATCATAATCTTGCATGCATATCGCCAAAGCCCTCCTTGAATCTTTGTCCACTTATCGCCAACCGTCAAACCCATTCCACAGACCAACCCAACATCCGTCCACGTTTCCCTCAACCGCCAACAAAAACACAAGGCGGTATTAGACCAAAACCATAAGAGGAGCTAGAGAGGAGAAGATTGTCGTCAAATTCTTTGTGAAGGTCATGGAGGCTTCCCAACCACCTAGTGTAGTGGCACCATCTCGCATACAGTGGGCCTCATCACTCGGCAATATTAGAATAGATGCCCACATTTCTACGGACTTACCTCCATTATCGAATATCGAAAATAGCTTCACACATCCTTGGACTAAAGGTCCTTAAGCCCACAATAGTAGAAGCTTCATTTGGACCAGAGGTCCATCGTATTATCAGTTACCCGATATGATGGAATGAGAGAGAGGAGATGAGAGCAGCCCGAAATATCAAGCATAGGAAAGGGATGAGGCGTGGGGCGGGGCTCAACGACCGAACATCCCCCAACACAAAGGGCTTCATACCCTTGTTGCCACACACACACACACAAAGCCAAGACAAGCTCGCCTAGTTCACATCCACCACAAGCCTAGGAGGAAGGGAGCTAGGGAGAAGGAAAACCCTAGGAGCACGAGCGGCGGCGGCCGAGAACATAGCGACCACTAGAGGCCACGCCGAGACCGGCGGGAGGGCGATCACATCACCCCCAGCGCCTCTAGCATCGACCACCGGAGCGGCAACAAGCGGCGACAAGGGACCATCGGCCTGAAGGAAGCACCAACCAAACCATCGCCATCAACACCTTGCCTTACCATTTCCGTCGAACCCGACAAAGGTAACCCCCTTTGTTAGCCATCCCCATATTCGACCAAGTATGCACCCACGATTTCACCGATTTTAGCATCACAAAGCACATCCCATAGTAGCATCACAGCTCTCGGTATCATCATCCACGAGCAATAGGGAGGAGTAGAGAGGAGATTTGGATGAGTTTATACCTTAGTAGCCAACGGATCTAGCATCCACAACCACATCCATCCCTCATGCATGAAGAAAAGATAAGAACATCAAATCGGTAAGCATTCACAAGTAAATATGTAACAAGGTTAAATCGCAAAGAAAAAGGGTGAGGATCGAGAAGAGAGAGAGAGAGAGAGGCAAGGCGGGCAGTGCGGCGAAGCGAGCAGGCCAGTGAGCGCACCCGAGCACCCGAGGAGGCGAGGGTGACACAACACGAGAGAGTGGTGCACTAGCCGGCAAGCCGGAGCGGAGAGGCGGCCGGCGGCGAGCGGAAGGAGGAGGCGGCGCAGGGAGCCGGGGCAAGGCCGTCGGCCACAGGAGGCGGCACCGTAGGGGCTTTGGCGGAGAGCACGATAGTAGTAGAGATGGGAGGTGGCGGTAAGAATAAAGTGGGGAGTAGAAAGGAGAGAAGAGAATGGGGAAGAAACCCCTGGCTTCTCTCGGCTGGGAGGATAGGATGGAGAGAAGGTGAGGGGTTAGGCAAGGGTAGTTTGGTGTGAAGGGTATTAGGGAATTTAAGTGTGGGGGATTTAGGATTTAGCTAGGGCAGCAAAAAGGGTAGATGTTCTTCTGAGGTAATATTAGTAATTTAGTAGTAAGGTTGGAGCACTGTTAGTCGTAGCGTTATGTTTGTTGGACTTTATAAATCTGTTCACCCCGTGCGGTTAGATTTCAGTAAAGACCTGTCCAATTGTGGATAGGAAACACTGCTGCACTTATAATAAATCTGAGACTTCTAAGTAAATTAATCACTAGTATGAACAGCTAAACTAAATAGATAGCACGATCGTTAGAAATAATTTAATCGAGTTAGAATAATTAAATTAATCAATCCCAAGTTTATTTAAAGAATTAAATAGATGCATCCTTTGAATAAAATTGGTTGAAATTTGCTTTGCATGCGTAGAATTAATTAAGCATAGTTGCAAGTGAATTCATTTAGTGTCTAATGTTAGATGCGATTAGGAGCTAGTATCGGTAACCTCAACCAGTAAAGCCGTTAGGCGTAAGCGGCATGGTTGGGAGTGCTAACTTATCGGGGACCGAAAAATATTGTTAAATTAAAATTGGCTAACAAAATAAAATACACTAACTTATGCATATTGAACACCAAGAAGTCACTAAGTATTTATTTGAGTATTATGTTATGTCTGCCATATAATTGCAGAGAAAGCGAACCGATTGAGCGAGGCTTATCTAATTTCACATCCGTCGACAACGATCTTTTCTACAATTCCGAAGGCAAGCTACTCTCTTGAACATAAATATAGCTATATTAAATGTAAACTGTATACTGCTCTATCATATAAATATTGAATCAAAACTATTTCTCAAAAGCAAATCGGATCAAAAGTGAATGAAATGAAGATAAGAAATGAGAATGAGATGAGGAAAGAAAACTATTTTGGTGGTAAAGGGGCAGGGAAGGGGAACACGAAGCGATGAGGTAAGTGGTGGGACCCCTTTACATATGGTTAATATATAGGACCAACAAAACTCTTACTCGGTCGGAGGCCGTATTTAAGTGCCAACCATTTTCCGTTTAACGACGGAAAAATGCTACATTGTTACGTAATTATGATCTCCACAGCGGGACATGTTTGGACTATTTGGGCACAAAGAGAGCGCCCCAAGGTGGAGTGTTGAGCACGGACGATAGCGCCTCAACCAACATTCTGGAACTCGGTGAATGACTAGGTCGACAGCGTGATTAGGTCAAACACCGATGGAAAGTAATGGGTGGAGACTTAGTCACGTAACTTGGAAAACATTACGTATTACGAACTTGAACCCGCATCAAAGGTAATCTGGGGACTGACTCATTTAGAGTTGAGTAGCTATGGGTAAAGTGGTACAAGCTGCGTGATGCTATACAAAATCATGAATTCATGCGGTCTTACGGATTGGAGTCTCTGAGAACATGAGGTCTATCTTCTCTCAGAGTGACTAGTAGTCTTTTGAATTAAAATTTGCCACCTAATGTTTTAATGAGTTATTTATTTTGAGAACCGGAGATGAAGTAGAAACTAATGTAAAGAACAAGAGATTAGTCATACGATGTATTTTGTTATTAATGCTTTTGAGTACACTAGTACTCACTCTTGCTATCTCTCCTTGCTTAGATCCTAGTCAGTGGAGTTATCCCGAGTGGGATGAGGATTTGCAGTCTTGAGAGACCACGAATGGCGAGGTGTTGGTTTGAGAAGCTAGGCGAGGTGGGCGCCCTATTTGACTCGTGGGATGGTAGACTCTTGGAGGGACCTAGCGGCAGCGTGGGAATGTGTTATCCCCTCTTTTGTAATTAAATATTCGTATCTAGAACCTTAGTCTTGTGTAGCTCTTGTTGTAATAAAGAACATTTTCTATCTTATTGTTCATTGTGCTAACTTTGGTAAAGGCTTACTATTCGTTGGGCGGTGTTCTCACGAGCAAACAAATAGTAATCCGTTTACCTAAGTGTGATTACCCCAGGGTAATGACACGGCGCGCACTTTCTTGCCGGCCTCGGGTTGCCCCAGGCCACAAAGCCTCCTCCCATGGGTCCCTCCGGCCTTGAGCAATTCTCGCAGTCCCCTCCCCCTAAAGGCGATGGGGCAGGAGGCGGATGTGGATGAGCCCTTTACTGCGTCGGCCCTAGTGGGTGTTCTCCACGAGAAGCGATCATTCCACATGGATCGGTGCTCGGCCGTTTGCGCGCCCGCCGAGCCGTCGTCGTGGCGTCCTCCAGCTTTCTCGGCTACTCTCGATGGCGGACGGGATTTTTAAAATTGGTGTTCAAAGTTACAAAAATATTTGTTCAATGTAAAACATAAAGGTGTCTGATGGTAAAAATCAAAATACAAATTATTCGTACTAATGACAACATCTCAAATAATTTAATGAAATTACAAAATAATCAATAAAGATAAGATTTACCAATCACAATTCAATCTAACACAAACAAAATTGTTGATTTGGGCATTTGAGTTTGCTCTTTGTTGATTTGGGAATGGGGATCGGCAATTTGGATTGAACTCACCTCTCTGTTGTTGGAATTTGGGTACCACGACCGCGCGGCGTGAGGTGCGGTCGCTACCGTCGGTGCAAGCGACTTGCAGGGCTACTTGGTCGCACTCCCGCTCGGCGCCCAATGGCAGCGGCCTGTCGATGGCGGTGCCCAACCTTGCTCCTCGGACCTCCGCCATGTTGCAACGTTTGGCTTTGTCGTGGCAGTCACCACATCAAGAGAGAGGAAGAGATATAAGAGCCGGCTATTGTCTATTGATTTATAGAGTTAGAGAGATAAGGAGAATGACCTTATTGTGATTGGACCGAATGGTCCAATGCCCAAAGGGCAAAGGTCGAATGGTGTGTGATCATGGGTGACCATCACATGTGCCAATTTGAGGTTGTGGGAAGCCAAAGGGAGACATGGTTTGATGAGTGAGAGGAGTTGTAGTCTGTTGACCCAATTAGAGTATATTCATTATATATGTAATACATATACTATACAATGAAATTTTTGTAAAAATAATGGATATTCAGCTAAACACCCTTGACCTTAATAGGGTCCGCCATGGCTACTCAGACGACACCCTCGCGATGTCGTACCCCCATCTCCCCTATCGTCTCACCCTCTCTCGCGCACAAGCCCTACAATTTGATGGTCTAGCATGGCAGTGCGGGAGGGTGGGTTGCTTGTTTTTAGGTGTTGGAATCACACAAAATGGGTTTGATGGGCTTCTCGCATTGTACCTCAAGTTCTTTGGTCAACTAAGCCTTTGAGAGTCGAGACTTAACTCCACTAAGATGAAGTTGTATCTGTGTTTCTGTTATAAGCTGAAACTTGGCTCATAAGTCATATGTGGTAGAATTTTCCACCTCATTGTTTTTACATAAACTCTCTGGTTTGAATAGGTCACACTTAATGTATACCTCAGTAGTAAAAATATTTAGTTGTACAACTTGCTTTGATTGTAATTTTGAAACCAATTCTCTTTCTTAGGAAACCTAACAACATAATCGCCAAGGTACTTAATTATTTTTTCAAAGCAGACAATGTATAGTAAGTATTTGAGAATGCAAATTAGCTTATAGATTGTATAGCTATGAACACTATGATATTGGATTGTATTGACAAAATTATCTTAGGTAGGGCAACTTAGATTAGGCGTATAGCTCTGAACACTATGATATGATAAATCATAAAGCAAAATGGAAGCAAAACATTGTTAATTGGCGCGATCCTAACGCTAATTATCGATGCCATACTATGCAATATATACAATACAACATTCCCAATATGTATCTGAGGAATCCATTATACATGAGTCAAAGACACTACAAAATAAACATTCTAGAAAACAAATCATCTTTGTCGGGGTGTGTGCATGTGTTCGTGTGTGTGATCACCAAGCTGCAGTTGAATACAGTAGGAGTAAGAATAGGTACTCTAATGACGCGTTGCCCAATGCATAGATGAAGTGGCTGCGGCAACCATGGCGACTCACCACCGTAGTAGCTAGCCATAGCAACCTGACAACCCTCTAGTACCCTTCATGCATAAGCAACAAATCAACCCACATTAGGCGATAAGTTAAACAAACCAAAAGAAAGACAGAAGTCACAAAGGGAAGGCAAGTGGAAAACAAAATACGAGGCGGGGCCAAAGCCACGGGTCAATGCATAGATGAAGTGGTTGCGGCAGCGTGGCGCCTCACCACCGCCGTAGCTAGCCATAGCAACCCACTCCGTTACCCTCATCATGCATTAGCAACAAATCAACCCACATTAGGCAGTAAGTTAAATAAACCAAAAGAAAAGCGGAAGTCACGAAAGGGGAAGGCAAGGGAAAACAAAATCCAGGCGGGCGAGCCACGGGCATAGGGTGCACAGGGGGCGGGCGCATGGCGAGAGTGCGAGTGGCGCGGGCATAGCCGAGGCCAAGCCAAGCTGGGCGGTGAGGAGCAAGGAGGCGGGCGGCGAGCGGCCAGTGGCCGGCCGGCGAGTCGGGCGTAGCGTAAGGCGAGTCAGTGGAGGAGCGAGCCACCGGCGCGGCGAGTAGGAGGAGGCGGCGGCCGAAGGCGAGCGGACCGTCGTGCGTCTGCGAGGCGAGTCGAGGAAGCGAGCCACCGGCGCGAACAGCGAGGAGGCGGAGGTGGCGCCATGGGCACATTTCGGCGAGCAAGTATCAAGATAAGAAAGGAGAGAAGAGAAATGAGCGAAAACAAGAAGAGAGTGGGTTGGGGTTCGAGCCACGGGAGAGTGAGGCCAAGCGGCGGCGCGGTGTCGAGCCTTGAGGCGGCAGCGCCACGGGAGGCTAGGCCGAGGAAGCGAGGCAGCGGTGTCATGAGGATGTGGCGGCGGGTAGGAGGCGGCGCTATGGCGTAGGAGAGCGCGCGTTGCCGGGCAAGCAAGGGATATGGCGGCGAGGGGCTCCGAGGGCGGCCAAGGCGGTGCCATGGGGAGCTTTGGTTTCGTCGAAGCAAATCCCGAGGAGGAGGAGTTAGGGCATGAAGCAATGGAGGAAGGAGAAGAAAGCGGGAAGGTGGAGAAGAAGGCAAATTTGGATATATGCCACTCAAAATCTGACGTTTGAGATATGCCACTCATAATCTTAAAATTGGATATATGCCACTCTAAATCTTGCTAGTTTTGATATATGCCACTACATGACACTTTTGCTAGCTTTCTTCTTCCTCCTCTTCTCTCCCGCCGCCGCGACTGCCTTTTCTTTCCGACCACCGGCCTCACGGCACATGCGGGCGGCCTCGCCCACGGTGGCGGCGGCGACCTCCGACTAGGCGTTGTGGCCATTCGACACCCGGCCTAGTGCTCGAAGCTCACTTGCGGCGGTGGCTGCCCGGCGCGAATCCCATCGCAGGCGGCCCTCGAGGACCACCTGCGCGCCGCCGCGGCTGCGTCCCCTCACTGTCGCCAGCGGTCGCGGTGCGGCGTGGGCGTCACGGAGTGGGCGGTTGACGCGAGGACTCAACGCCGGCGACATCGTCGACCCGTACCGGCGTTGTCGTCGTGCCTGAGCTCGCATCCGTGGCGAAGAAGAAAATGGGAGGAAGAAGGCGTGGAGAGTAGGAGGTGTCGGCGAAAAAGCCAGCCGCGCGAGCGCGAGCGAGGCGAGGAGGCGAGAGAGAAGAGGCGGCGCGGCGCGAGTGAGCCGAGAGGAGCGGGCGAGTCTTTGGTGGTGGCACGAGAGCCACCGCCCGGCGCGAGTAGGGCCAGCGCGCCGATCAGCGGCGCGTGCTGCGGGGACCGAGTTGAGCCAAGGGAGCAAGCGTGAGGAGGTGGCGGCCAGGCTGGGGTAGGAGCCGCGACGAGAGGTGAGGAGCGAGGAGGATGGAGGAAGGAAGAAGGCGCGTGGGAAGATTGTTAGGCATGAGCAAAGCTCCAACGAGCAAGCTGCAGTCGGAGTCGCGCCGCCGGCGGCTGCGACGGGAGGCCAGCGCATGTGCCGGTGAGGTGGTGGTGAAAGAAGAAAAGGCAACGGCGGCGGGAGAGAAGAGGGAGGAAGAAGAAGAGCGGGGCAAAATTGTCATGTAGTGGCATATATCAAAGCTAGCAAGATTTAGAGTGACATATATCCAATTTCAAGATTCGAATGACATATTTGAAACATTGTGTTTCGAGTAGCATATATCCAAATTTGCGGAGAAGAAAAGGAGCGTCCGCTTTTGGCTTTGCTTCTCCCGGCGGATCCTCCGTGCGCTTGTCTCCATCGGTGATGCGTGTGGGGCCAGCGCGTGGAGGAGGCCACGGCCTTTGGGCGCGTGGAAAGCAAGCGCGCGTGGGCGGTGAGAAGGGATGAGGAAGGCATCGGGCGGGCGGGGCGAGGGAAGCGCGAGCAAGCAAAACCGAGCAACGATCGAGCGGCTCGAAGCAAAGAGGCGTGTGATCCGACACGCCGGAAGAATCGAGGCGGCGTGGCCACCCTCTCCTTCCGAGAAACATGTGCCCATTTACCCTTTAGGATGACCATGTGGTTGGTTTGATCAGTGCTCTATTTTGGTCTTGACAAAAGAGGCGAAAGGAAATAGAAGTTGGACAGGAGATGGTTTAGAAAACATCCCCAAATTCCAAAGAAATGGACTGCCCGCCGCGTGGTGTTATACTTATCTATCTTGCTCTACTAAAAGGAAATAGAAGTTGGAGAGGATATGTATTAGAGAACATCCCAAAATCTAGAGAAATGGACTGCGCGCCGCGTGGTCTTATACTTATCTATCTTGTTCTACTAACAAATACTAAAACTGAGCTCTGATGTGGTAGTAAGTGTATCGGATAGAATGACGACGTGTTAATGTTAAGAATATTAGATTTAAATCTACTAACAAGAATATGTGTCCCAGCTTTTTAGTGAAGTAAGATGCTGGGAAGGGCCCCTGTACTTTCGGTTTGTGGTGAAAAATAAGAGCTTCTAGGTTGAAAGAGTCTTAGCAAGAATGGTACAGCCAAACAATTTAATCTACTGGATCTTAAGGAATAACATGATCACTCTATATACAATAACCAGCAAGTGAACTATGAACATATGAAAAGACTATATTGAGCATTCACCTTTTTCTTTAGACCTCCTAAAGAAGTGATGGACTGATTCTTCATATGAACAAAGGTGTGGCCATGTGGGCCTGCTTAGCATTGTTCTATTATTTTGCTTTGTTCTATTCCTTCTTCTATGGTTGATTGTTATGATATTTTCTATGGGTTTGTGAGTTTGTCCTTGGAAGTATAAATTCAGCCCATTTCTAATTGCAAAAACTAACATGATATCATAATTCTTCTCAGGGCACATGGTTGATTGTGCATTTACTGTGGCATTCAATCCCATCTTTTATCCATTGCTTCACGCATCAAGAGATGCCACAAATACTGGAGTCAAGGTAATTTCTACATATTTTTTCTTCACTCTCCAAAGGTAATTTCTACATACTTGAGTCAATAGACTCGGATATACCAATGAATGATTTTCATAAGCACCTTTGCACATGTCATTTCTGATAGGAGGTCTGTTTGGTGGCAGAATAAGTGAGCCCCTTTGCTCCAATGGGACACATTTATAGGTCTTCGCTGAAATATCTGCTTTTGATTTGTCAACTATAATGTCACGGTTTCTACTGTCATCTCTCTAGCTGCTTCTGTTTAGTTTTTTGTCTGAACCTGATTTGTGTTTCGATTTCCACGTGTTAATGACCTGATAAACATGGCTATTTGAAATTATTTTTCACCTATAATAGCATCCATTCGTTGTAATTTAATAACGATTTATCCTTCATTTCAGGAAGCTGGAATAGATGCACGGCTTTGTGATGTCGGTGCGTCAATCCAAGAAGCTTTGTGATGTCGTACAATTTAGCTCACTATGATAGGGATATATTTTTTTGGGTGTTGGTTACCATGTTTTACCTCTTTTTGAAGAGAGCAAGAGCGTTTCCTTTTGCCGTTTTGTTAATTTTGATTCTGTTTATAGATATTAGAGCTAAATGCGATGCGCCCATTTTTTGAAAAGGACATTTGCAGAAAGCCAGTCATCATTACGCTTATAGTCGTTTTTAAAGAACTATGATATTTTTGTCAATAAATTCCTTTGTAGGCCATGTCATTTGCTTGGTTACTTCTGGATCTGTTGCTTCACCTAGAACATCTCCGTTTTCCCTGATTTTTGATCTATAGTAACTATTCCTTTTTCAGATCTTTTATCTTACGTCCAACGCTGTCTTTTCTTTTCCAGATCGTGCAGGCTGCTCTCAAATTCCACTGTGCGCACGGGATGCAGGTTGCCATCTACTTATTTAGTATCTGTCATTTTTAGGTCTATTGTTTACGACTTAGGTTTCTTCGCTCTGATAGTACTAGCTATTTTATATTAGACTGCTCCTCAGCTTCTTACATAAAATCTTTAGTATTGTCTGTAACATGAGCTACATAATCATCCCAATGATAGCACTATTCCTATCATATAGTCAAGATATAATGCATTTACATCAAATATTACATTCAGATATCGTCATTTTTAGCTCTGAAAAAAACCCTTACATCTTTATCTTTCTTAGCTTGCTGTAGTCAGTCACACAATAATACATAACCATTTATATCACTATTAGATTTACGTATCGTAGCTATATAACTATCTCTATTTTCCCTTTTAGTAGCAGTCTTTTATTGTACCATACCCATAAAAACTGTTTACATTTCTTCAGCCTTTTTTCACCGTTCCTACACAGACAACCCTCCAACATACTACAGAACCTAGATGTATCATGTACCTTAGCTACTTCCACATTTTTTTTTACCATCAATAGCCTTTTTTGGGTTCCTATATGCTGATAGCATTTACTATGATTCTCTTCAATTACCTCCTGATTTACCTTAAGAACTTTTCTCTTCGTCACCGTTGCAGATCAACGCTGGTCATCCCTAAACAACACCGGTTTCAACAACGAAACATCCAGCAACAGCGAACACTTCCTCCAGGTGTTTAGCTTCCTATTGATCAAACTCTATTTAGCGCTGACAACCCGTTGATTCTTGCCAACAAGCTTTTACTGTCGATAAAGCCATATCTATGCATTTTTATTATGCAGTATAAGAAACATCCCTCCATCGCATCTTATTCGCAATTTTTTTTTTTTCTGATCGCACATTTACAGACCAATCAATAGACGCAGATGTATGGTTACAAATTCTACATACAGATTCTGGATACATGTTGCCTAGATCGACAGCAGCTTCGAATTTCAATGCAATACTTGTTGTTCATACTGTTCTTAGCCTACAAAATCATATACTTACAGACGCACCTATACACACTTATTTACTACAGCCTTGATATATCTTAGAACAATGTCAATTTGATGTTGCATTTTGTCATCGTGCCAAACTACTTAGTATTAAGGATATAAGGGCATTTATAGTATTTCTTATTGTATTAGTGTTTAGATTTGTATCCATTTGTACCCTATATATATTGCTCATTGAGTTTCTGAATACGTACACATAATATTCATAATATAATATCAAAGCCGAGTTACGTTTAGAATTTACTGTAGCCACTTCCACCTCAAGACTCTCGTCGTTCTCCACTGCCGTTGCCCCTAGGAGGACTAATCTTTGCTGACTGATCTTTGCTCCCGGAGTCTCTCTTTCTATGGAGATTGGGGTTGGTTGTGGTTGGGATGGCTCGGTTACATGATTGCCTAGTTATGCTTTGCTGCTGCTAGTTAGTGCGAGTCTTAGTCCATTGCTGCTAGTCATGCTGTTGCTGTTACTGCTATCTATTTTTGTGTCGTTGGTTCTGTTGTGTCCATCCAAGTTCGTACTATTTTATCTATGAATCCGTCTAAGCCACGTGAGTCCACAAATTTATTGTCGATCATAGAAACATAGAATTCTATTTGCATGGCAGCAGCCACTGTTCTTTTCTTGACTGCTGCAGATCATGCCTTCAAGCTTTTA
Organism: Ampelocalamus luodianensis; assembly: GCA_036346255.1. Classification (NCBI taxonomy): domain Eukaryota; kingdom Viridiplantae; phylum Streptophyta; class Magnoliopsida; order Poales; family Poaceae; genus Ampelocalamus; species Ampelocalamus luodianensis. The sequence goes on along the minus strand of CM070636.1, from coordinate 28,982,780 downwards.
AGGTGTCACACTTCTTGTGCACTACGTCTCTATTGCGTTTACGTGCGCCGTCTTTATTGTGTTTCTTGTGCTGCGTCTCTATTGTATTTCTGTATCTTGTGCACGTGTCGTCTTAGGCTTGATCTGCTCCATCATGCTTCTATCTATTCCTATTCGGCTTGATTTGTGATTTTATTTATTTTTGTCGGTTTCATCATCTTCTTCATCATGTTGTCGCGGTCAACTTTGCTCCTGCACCATGTGCTTTATGGGTTGTCGCACGACTCCGGATGGGAGGGGATCTTTTATCGATATATTTTCTAAGAGAAGCATGCTACGACGACATTATCAAGACTTGGACTTTGGATTTTCTCTATTTTAGTGTAACCTTTTTCAAATGCAATACTATTGCATACGTCTTGCATTTGAGGGGTGTTAAGGATATAAGGGTATTTATGGTATTTTCTATTGTACTAGGGTTTAGACTTATGCCCCTTTGTAACCTATATATATTGCACATTGGTCTTCTGAATACATACACGTAATATTCATACCACTTAGAACTAAACAGTGCCAAACTGCCTTCTAAACTGTGTTCGTGAAAAACAGAGATGGAAAGATAGAAAAAGAGTATCCCCTGCATGTACATCTGTTTAATATTCATTAGCGTCAGAGGCTTTCATACACTTACTTAAATCCAACGGATCATCGTTTTCTTTAAGTATCCCTAAAAAGACCTGTTACAGCTCACCTGTCTACACCCGCAGAATTAGGAGTCGCAACCTGAAAAGGCTGTTTTGTCACCTAAGAGAAATCCACAACCTCTTCCATCTAAAAGGTACGTTAGGACAACCAATTATATCACGTACTATGCCACGAATTCCTTACATTAACTGCTTTAGTTTCGTTCAGCGTAACAATGCACCTTAGTTTAGTACACAGGTCTGCATCGCCTCCTGACCAATCTACGCCCAATCCGCCCACACACACAAAAAAAAAAGGCTGGCCACCAAAAAAAAAAAAAAAACTACTGAATGATCAAAGTACTCTTTACAAATCTGCACAGCTTTAGGTATAATACACTAGCAACTTCCGTTATAAAAAACAAAAACTACCATACAATCTGTTTTAACTCACTGCTGCTCTGCGCAGTTCCTGTGGACAGCATGAACAACAGCCGCCACAGTCGATGCTTCCCCAGAAGCAGCTAATAATTTTGTATACATGTTTCGTTGCTACTATCTACCACTGCTGTATAGTTCGTCGATCCTGTTGCTCCCATTATTACTCATTTCAGAACTTTTTCTGTAAATATTGCCATCTCAACTATGTTCATCGATGATGTCACCTCATTAGTAACCACGCTTTAAGACCTTCTTCCTTGCAGTTAATATATTGTTCTACAGACAGCTGTCATGTTATTTGCTCCTAACAATATGCCGTTCGACTGTATCAGTACACTGATGTGTACAGAACTTTCGCTCTTAAATATCGTCTTTTGCTTCGACCAGCGCGTCATTTATTACACTGGTATTTACCAAGCATTTTTAACATCCTGCTATACAAAAAAAACATCACAGGATAAAAGTTCCACACACATACATGTTCAATTCATTTAGATATTTAGAACGCCAAAAAAAAAGGCTACATAAAAAACCTATAGCAGTTTTGCAACCTCACAGAAAACACCAAACAAACACGAAATAAAACGAAAAAAATAAGAAACTGTGAGTGTCCGTGCCCGCAATTGACGTGGGTCAACTTCTAGTCAAGAATTAAAGTTTGCACATAAATTTGGGGCCTTATGCGCAAAACAGTTGGATCCTTGTGCCCAAGAATGCTCAAAACCATGCGTCCAGGAGAGTTAGACCATTATTACCATAAGAGCATCTACAACTTCTCATTGTCCAAAAGCACTCGAACAAACCATTAAACTCCAAAAGGTTCCACCAATTGAGTTCCAACTAAATAGGGTAAATTACTACAATATAAATGAGATAACTAAAGGTGACAAACTAATGGTGGCTTGCACATGATGTGAATGTGCTATTTTCATCCTAAGCATGTTGTCTTCAACGGTCACCTAAAAACGACAAAGGAAGGCTTTGTTTAAGACTCATCAAGTAACATAGTAAAACAGTAAACATCACATTACATAGCATTTTTCATTTATAATATGATCATTATCACATCTTTATTTTATTTATGCGATGCATGGCTATACTACATGTCCATATGCACATCACATATCTAGTAGATAACTTCTTTTGTATGGCCTCCTATATGACGAAACCCTTCTCTCTTCCCCTCCTTTACTTTTATTCTCTTCTCTTCTTGTTTCTTACTCTGCCTTCGGTCTGGTTTCCCTTCTGCCAATTTCTTTCCTGCAGCTATCTTCCCTTGCCGCTGCTCCCTGTGTCGACAACAAGCACCAAGAGTGGACGCGACAACAGCAATGCAGCTGTGAGAGTGTGTGGAGGTCATCTCATGCTTTGCAATGAGTAATTGACTATGATATGCATGATTTTGTTGATGTTTGAGTTTGGTTTGTGTTTGAGCAAATTTCAGAGAAGCTGTCAGGTTGCCACCTGTAACAACCCCAAAACTAGGGTTTGTATTTCAAATGTATAAAAGTATTAAAGGTTAAAACTTTTGTTGTATCTCTTGGTCATGCTCTTGGTTTTATACAAACTTGTGTGCAATTTTAAACTTTTGATGTTTGTATTAAAGTTTGTGTTGAAATTTCAAAATTTTAAACTTAAATTCCATTGCTATTTGAATTCCAGAAAAATGTGTGAATGAAAGTTTCCAAAAATAATTTATTCAAATACTAGATTATTTATACTAAATTGTAATTATTTTTACCAAATTTTTAGAAGTGATTTTGACTTCACTAAAATTCAAATGAAATCCCAAATGCAGATTTGAAATAGATTTAATTTCAACAAATTTTAGTATATAAAATGTCTGAAATTATTTTTCCTAAGTCCCTTGTAAACCTCAGAGTGCCCACAAAAATTTTCAGAATTGTTCGAATTTTATTTCTATTTCAATCGGCTAGGTCAAACTTGCTTATTTTCGGTCAAATACTAAAACCTAAATCAAACCCTAACCCACGTCTTGTTCCTCCGCCGGACCACTTCGCCACCGGTCGGCCGCGCGGCTCCGCGAGCCACTCTCCCTCTCATGACGACCGGTCCCACGGCGAACCCTTCCTCCACGCGGCGCCGGCGCCGCTTCGCCGTGCGCTTCGCCACGCGCCTCGCCGCATGCATGCCGCCACGCCGACTCGCGGTCACCTCGCCACCTTGCCCTCCACCTCGCGACCTCCGCCTTCTTCTACAAAATCGGTAGAGCCACCTACCTTTCCCTTCCTCTCCTCTGTCATCTTCTCCACGAGCTCCAAGAGCGGCGCGCGCGCGCCGCCTCCAAGCCTTTCGTCTGCTCCGGCGAGCTCCGACCTCGGCCAACCGCGTCACGATGTGTTCTGCATCCCCAGGAAGCAAACCCCTCAAGAAATTTTGAACTTCGTCGCCTGAGGAGCTGCGCGCGGCTTCTTCCCCAACTCAGGCCTCCACGCCTTCTCGCGCCGTGTCTTCTCCGTGAGCTCTAGCTCTATTCATCCCTCTGTGAGCATCGCCTAGATTCCTTCTTCCTTCCCGATCACTCACCCGCTCTCGTGCTCCACGGAACCCCTCCACGGTGACCACCCGTGCCACCGCGGTTGTCGTCGCCACCCTCTCGGCTACCCTCCGTCATCGCGAGCATCCGGTGAGTTCCACGAGTCCTACTCATGCTCATTCGCACGCTATTTTCCACCCCTCCCTCTCACGCACCGTCGCCTTTTTACCCCTCGGTCACATCGTGTCTGTCGCATACGCCACGCACCGTGCCTCTCCGCCACCCCACGACTACCCCTAGCTCCCTTGACCCCACAGCCCCATTTTAGCCATCGCCATGGTCTCCCGCCGCCCCAACCGCGGCGATGAACCACAGCGAGCCCCTCTGTCATTCACAGCTAGCTCGTTACTGAAGGACTAATCCTCTCTAGAAATGTCATCTTTTGCAATGAGTTCAAAAGCAAACTTGTGACTGAAAATGATGCCACTAAAATTTGTGATAGACAATTTGAAAAGAATGCAATTGTGAGATGAGTAGTTGGAAGGTCGGTATAGTTTTGGTTGAGCGATGAGAGAAAGTTTAGCTTGTCGGTGCAACCAACTCCCTTTTGTTGAAGTGTGAAGCGGTGAGAGCGGATCGGTGCTATAATTGGCTTTTGGATCAATCAAAACTTGCTTAACACATGGGTATCGAATTTGTTACGTTAACACCAACTCAAATCAAACCTTTTCCCTTTATATGGATGTTTGAACAGAGAACAACACTATGAATCTCATAGTAATCACAATGTTAGTAAACCCTTTTGCGAGACCACCCCTTTCTTCCTGCTAATTAATGTTATATATGGCAACTAGGACTCTCAATTAAAGTAGCTTAGATTGCTGTGTGATGGCTTAGATGTTCAGATTAGTGGATGAATTGGTTTTGTGGAAATTACTGCTAGCATACACTTATACTTCGATTCCATCAATTAGTGATTGGTTTAGAAATTTAAAAGTTAGTCTATGTTCCATTAGCATATTTTGTAGGTCTAAAATGATTTTATCGCAGTAAAGGTTGCATAGTATAGTTAGTTGATTATAATATGGTAATTTGCTGCTTAGCTTATAGATGTGCACACAATCACCATCAAAGTCATCGAAAGAATAAAATATATGAGAGGATTGATTTTGGCGGTATGATTATCGTGAAAAATAAGTAAGTTTGAATAAACGATAATAAGAAATCCTAACTAATTTAAATAAACCTCAAATCAATTTGTGTTCCTAATTTCATAATTTGTCTTACGTATTTGTTAATTTTGGATCCTTTTGGCATTCAATTGTTTATTCGTTGTTTTTAAGCTTTGGCGGTTTTTATCGTTAGATGACGTTGATATCGAGTGATCCTCTGCGGCAAGTCGAATATCTCTAGCAAAGCAAAGGCAAGCGGTTTGATCATATCCACTCAATCCCATTACTTTTAAAATTTAATACTTTGTTTTACTAAATGCGTATGCATGCTTTTGTGTCAATGATTAATTTTGTCGATTAGAGGTAGTTAATCCCATTGCATTGTTGCCTGAAATTGTTCACCCTGCCACTATCTTAGGAATATTATTCTCCTTTGGTGAATTAGAGCCGGTGAATGATTTAAGGCCTTTTATTTGTATTTACGATATGATGCTTAGCCATGCTTGATCTGGTAGAATTGGGCGGTTATCGACTTAGTCGATAACCTTGATCACTAAAATTATTATAACTTTACATTTTCAGCCTTTGTGCTAAGTTATTTGTGAAAACTAAAAATGAAAACAAAATGATTTGGACTTGGGCACAATGGTAAGATGGTGTGCTTTTGGGTGTGTTGGAAAGGTGCCCAAGTCAATTAAGGACCGAGTTACTGCGCCACCGTCTTGAGCATTTTGCGTGCTAACCACACTAGAGTATATGGGACCTCTCTTGACTTAGTACTTTGGCGTGTATTGGCTCCGGTCGCGGAGGTCGCGGGGGATGGTGTTGGGAGCATGGTAGTTGTCAGCTTTATCTGAGTGGGTAGTTGTCTTTCGGCTTTACCATGTCAGCGTATGGATTTCTATCCATACGGGCGCCTCGTAGTTAATACACAATATTGGAAAGCGTCTCGTAGGACTTAGCCAGTGCCGACATACCTTGGAAGTGTGCTTTGGCTTAAAGCGATGCGAGTGTGGGTACATTGGTACACCCCTGCGGGTTAAAACTATTCGAATAGCCTCGTCCTAGGTTATGGACATGCTCGGATCGCCCCAAGAACTAGACTACAACCTTTTAATTAAAACTTGATGGGTTGGTATGAGCGGGTGTTCATACTATTGTTGTGATGTCCATTGGGTTGGTCATCTCGGGATATCTTTATGTTACTACTTCTTTGTATCATTGTTATTTACGCAAATAAAATTTGAATTGCTAAAGCGCCTTAAAACTTTTACATTATTGCAAAAGAAAAGCGGCTTTATGCTAAAAGTAAGTCGAGCCCCTCCTCTTAAATAAAGCTTGCATGTAGTTAAATTATAGTTCATTGCCCTTACACGTTAGTCTTGCGAGTATAAAAACAATTTTTGTACTCGGATGCTTTGTTAATGTTTTTGTTGCGGAGGAAGAAGGTGACCCCAAGGGTTTCCCTTTTTGTGAGATGTCTTTGCGGGTTTGACGACTAGCTTGGCGGCCGGTTGGTTGCCTTGTGGGTAAAGGCACACTAATTGGCTCTTTTATTTATCGCCATCTTATGGCTTTTGCTTCCATTGTGTAGTTTGTTATTTATCTTGTAAGTTCAATCATTGTATATTTTGAAGTTTTGATATTGTAACCTCTTGTTGTATGGAATTGATACATGATTTTGTAGCAGGTGTGTATCTTGCATTTTAGGAAGTATACATATCTGAGGCTTAGTTTATTTGAATTGATATGCTAGGGTCAATGGAAGGCTAAGCATTACAAGTCGAATAAACAGGGTCCTCACACCACCACTGTGGGCGATTGTGAAAAGTGGAATTTTGGAATTGGCCAAAAATCACTTATGTAGGAAGGTGAGAGGATGCGTTTGCACTTGGTCTCATTGAAAATACAATTTTGAGGAAAAACTAAATAGAGTTTGAAATTTTCATAGAGTGCAATCTGAAGACTTATGAAATTTTTGTAAGTCCCAGTGAGTCCGCCAGGCCTTTGGTTGGAAATCGGATCGGTAGCTTGCGGTTTGACCGGCTAGGGTGATGCCTTGTGAGTTGAATGCTTGTGGATTTTGTCGAAGGTTATGGCGATAGTGCATATGTGTTGAGTGTTGTGTTTGAGACTAATGTGGGTCGAGTTGGAATGAGCTTAGGCACGAAAATGGTTTGCTTAGTCTATTGTTGTGCAGGAGGGTCTGGAGTCAACTATGGTCAACAGAGAGGAAGACCGAGACATGGACTTGGAGGTTAGGTGTAACACCTTGGCCCAACACTGAGTCTAGATTGCTACTAAACTACACTAACTATTAATTTTAACAACAATTTACAATAAATTCCTGCAAGTAGTTTAAAAACAAAACCCGTCCACGAGTCAAAAATAAACAGGAATAACGACACGACAAGCATAGCTATTTAATCTCGGATAGCAAAGCGAATAATAATCCAAGAATTAAGCAAAACCAACCAAATAGAGTCTACTTAGTGAATAAATAAGTTCCAACCAATCATCTAGAAATTACTCAATGTATATCATGTCCTAAAGGATAAACCATCACACTATAAGTAAGTTTTCTTAGGACAAATGAATCAAGTATGTGAGGTGTAAGAAGTTCCAAGTGTGCCATCCCTTCCCATATGAGATGCCCTCAACGGTCACCTAACACAACTTGATGAGAGCAAAGGTGAGTCCACGACTCAAGAAGCACAATAATAAAACAATGAACAATAATTTATTAACATTAAGCAATATCATCATCAACATCAACATCAACTATTTACTTCTCTTTATGCTCATACTCGAATATCATATCCACTTTTCATTAAATACAAAGTAACTCTATCCTACATGCTCGTATGCTTATTTCATCGCTTATACCATTATAGCATGGTGAACACCATGACAGTATTCGCTTTCAGCAAGCCTATCCTCAAAGGATTGGGGACCTCTCCACTCCGTGGAGTCTCTACCAATGATTTAGATATGTGATCACCGTGATCACCTTCTCTTTATGCAATGATGCACATGATGCATAATTCGACTTTAGTTCATCAATTATTCTATTAACCACAATTCATGTCTTCATCATCAAAATCGATCAGTAACTATTTATAAGACTTGTAATTAAATAATGTAATGGAATAAACAATATAATGGCAATGAATAATAAAGAATATAGCGATCAAACCATCGATCATTGTTCTACAATGCACTTGCCTCTTTATCCCCTCGGAGTTTGGATAGCGAGACAACGGTAAGATCTGGAGGCCATTCTCACCGAACAAATAATTCAAAGCATATTAAAAAATATAGCACCACACAACCAAAACATTACACTAAGCGCCATGGCATGTCTCATAAAAGCGACACATCTAACTTGTTCTACGGACGTAATACTAGCTGTCCCATGGTGAAAAGACTCCAACTCCTCACAGACCCCAAATCTAGCGAACCATATACTTTCTAGAACCCGCACAACATTGTCTACAACATCCTAGTTATGACGAACATCTGAATCCACCGTTTACTCCCCCATTTCTATCCCCGAATACTATCCCAGAATCTGTCAGAACAGACCACTTCACAATTTTGTATCATTTTTTATAAAACTTGAAAAGTAATTAAGGATAGCAGATCTGGAATCTACTCAAAATTTCCTAGTTCATTCAAGTTATCACCAAAATTAAATTACTTCATTTACTAGGCGTTAACAGCCCATCATTAAATTACTTCATTTACTAGGCGCTAACAGCCCATCTTCATGACAGCTACCAACGACGTTTGTTTTCTGGATAGCGTCCTTCCTGATGCCGTAATGTTACACTCACAACTCCAAATCTAGTGTTCTAGACCTTGCTGCAAAGCTAATGAAATTCTATACATCTATTCTTATTGGACGATACTCTGAATCTGAACGTAAATAGCTCTGATGGCCCACACAAGGTTCTGTGTCGTAACTCGATGAATTAGGACTTACAGAAAACTACCATTCCCATGGATCAATCGATCTATGAATTGAACAATCATAAATCTATGATAAACCTAGGAATTGTCATATGTTATCCACAAGAAAAATGTCACCGATCTCGAACCCTTGAATTCTCCTCTTCTGTCCCTTCTCCTTTCCTCCTTCCTTCCCTTTCTCTTGCTTCTCCTTGTGCACCCAGCACCACCACGAGAGAAATCGACAGGGGAGGAGGGTGCTGCCTGTGTCTGTCTGCGTGGGGAGGCGGGTGTTGGAGATATGCCTAGAGGCAATCATATTGATGATGATATTTCGTTGTATCCATGATTTAATAAATGTTCCTTGAATATTGCCTTTGTGTTGATTAACAAGTATGTGACTTGTTTGTGAAACTCTTTACTTGTATGGTTATTCTAAAGTTGTCCCTAGTCGGAGTTCATGTGAGGACACACGTGAATGATGGATTAGCACATGTATCGGTTGATGACCATGTTTCACAGGTCATAGACATGGAGATGTCAAACCAATAATGTGGACACATGTTTAGAACATGGGGTTGGACCGACCCAACATGAGACATAACTTTTATACTTATGGTTCTCTCTACACAATGTATGCGCCTTGTCCTTAGACACAGAGATTGTCGCATGTACTTGAGATGTGAATCGACCTACTTAGGGGCTATCAAGCGTTACTCCAGTGGCGGGTAGTTATAAAGGTACTTTCGGGTTTGTCATGAAGCATCTTTGCGAGGCATGGTCGGTCGAGATGGGATTTGCCCTCTCTACGAGAGAGATATCTCGGGCCCCTCGGTGATCGGATCGAGAAATGCATGACCATGCTAATTAAGGTTAAGTTAACCTAGTAAGATTCCGGATCACGGGATCGAAAAGAGTGGTCGACTTGGGCTCGGCCGAATATCGTGAGGCAAAGGGATTGGCATGTACATAACGTTGTGATGGTTGTCGATATGATCTTTACGTGCGTTTAGGAGTTGGCGTCTTGCTAGAGCCGCTACCAACTATTGACCAAGTATGTGTACTTGCGTCATGTCTAAACATACGTGAATCTATAGGGTCACACACTTAAAGTGAAGCCTAATGGATTGGATCCAAATTAGGCGGGCATTGAGTCCTAATGGGCCTTTATTCGTAGAAGCCCATTATAGGGCGTCTATAAAAGGAGAGCGGTATGCGGTTGAAGGATGAGTTTTTCGTGATATCCTCAAACCACGGCGCCACCCTCCCACGCCCTAGTCGCTCGCGCGGATCTAGTAGTCCGGCGTCGTCGCTTCCTCCGTGCGTGTGGATACCTTTGAAGGCGCATATCGTGGCGTTGGGGCGAACCACAAGAAAGGAGTTGTGCGTGGGGCGCCACGGCGGGGGCGAGTAAGTGCGACTACTGCGCTTCGACGTCTTTGCATCAGCGGATGCGACTACCTTGCCTGACGTCTTTGCATCAACTTCCGCTGCGGCTCTAGTGGTAAGACCGTGATCTATAAGCTGCAGTGATCTTGGTTTCACGGGTAGAATTTTTTTAATTTGCGCTAGTGTAGCCTACCGTTGCCCTTCTGTTTGTAATATTTCATGACCTACGTGTCATGGGTTCGCAACACATTTGGAGCCAATGTGTTGTCAAAGTATTGTATTAAGCACTGCATGCCGACTTGTGATGATTCCTAGTATCCATGTATTTTATTACTAGTGTTATGAGTAATAGCTTATATTAGTACTCGGAGGACACATCACTTGGAGGATGGCACACATGAACCATGGAGATGGAGATCATCATGGCGGAATGATTCTATGGCGATGGAGATCACCATGAGAAAATAGGCCATCTTGAGTCTGCTGTGTGAATGCTATTCTGTTGTTTTACTCCTATGCATGTTTGAATGGTAGAAGTATAGCGATCCCTCACAAAATGTTAAGTTAAACATATGCCCTCCCAATTAAACTTTGCACCATCCCATGTCTTGTAAATTGATGGTGGGTCTATAAAATTAGGGCACCATCAACTTTCCTTGACTAGATGGGTTTTGTATCGGATACTTACATGCATAAGGATTGGTGAACTTAACAAGGTTATCATAAAGGTTATGGGCCTTGGGGCATAAAGGTTGGCGCCGGGGCATAGAGATGTCACCAACAACAAGAGTCATATAGAGATATGATTAGTAAGGTGTTGCTTCGAATTACCTTGTCTCCTAGCGGTGATGCAAAAGCTCACTAGTAGACTCGTTAATTGGATCTTGAATCGCTAAGAATCAACGAAGGATGTTGATTTTAGTGGGAGTACATTCTATTAAATTTGTTTAATCTGATTTACTCTATCATGGTTTTATTTGTCTTAGTATTTTGCATTTCCTATTGTAGATCAATGGCATCTAGCAACCACGCACGCCCTTTTGCTGCGATCGATTCTTGAGAAAGAAAAATTAAATGGAACAAACTATTGATTGGGTTGTAACTGAGAATTATTTTGAGGCGGATAAAAGGAAAACGTTCGACACCCCAATCCCGAAGAACACGCTAACAATGCGTCTGCTCTGTTAAAAATGCCTACAAGAAAGCATGTGATGACTCTCTTGAGATTATGTCTTATGCTTGCATGCATGGAACCTAACCTTCAAAAGCGTTTGAGGATCGGGAGCGTATGATATGATCATAGCGCTTAGGACATGTTCGAACAGGCCGGGGTGACGGTTCAATGTCTCTAAGGCTTTTACGGAATGCAAGTTACGAAGGTGCACTGTAGGCCCACATGTGATCAAAATGGTTGGTTCTGATCGGACTTTGGATAAACTTGGTTTTCCAATTGGCCAAGAGTTGGCAACGATTTCATTTTAGCGTCTCTTCCACCTAGCTATGGATATTTCATTTGAACTACCATATGCATGGGCGGATAAGGGCCTTAATGAGCTTTGTGGGATGCTCAAACAGCAGATGACATTAAGAAGTGTGCAGGGGCCTAGCCATGTGATGGTGTTGAACAAGTCTAGCTTCAAGAAAAAGGGTAGAAGCCATGGCCAAAGAATAAGGGCAAGGTTAAAGATATGATCTCAAGCCAACGCCTAAGCCTAATCTTGGACTGAGGTGAGACAGTATGCTTCTATTGTAAAGACGACCACTGGAAGAGAAATTGCAAGAAGTACATGGATTCCGATGAATGCAAGAAGAAGGTTGAAGTAAGACTTCCACCCATGGTACACTTGTCATAAATGTTTTAGACATTTTCTCGCTGATTCTCCTATTAACTCTTGGGTATTTGATACGGATCGTTGCTCACATTTGCAACTCGATGCGAGGGCTAATAAAGTAGAGGAGTCGCAAGAGGTGAAGTTGATTTTCGCGTCGGAAATAAAGCAAGGGTTGCTGCGTTGACCGTCGGCACCATGCAACTTCAGCATCCTTCAAGATTTATTATGGAATTGAATAATTGTTATTATGTTCCTAGTATGAGTCGAAACATTTTATCCCCTCATGTTTGATGAGAGATGGTTATTCATTTGCAAGTAAAGACAATGGTTGTTTGATCTCTAAAAATGGAATGTTTATGGTTTTGAGCCCATTGTGAATGGGTTATTTATTTTAAATCTTGATGATGCGCCTATCTTTAACATAAGTGCTAAAAGACTTGACCTAATGATTTGAATCCCACCTATGTTTGGCATTGTCGTTTGGGTCACATAAGTGAAAAGTGCATGAAGAAGCTCCATGTGATGGTCTTCTAACCGTTTGATTTTGAATCATACGAGACATGTGAAGCTTGTTTGCTTGGTAAGATGACCAAATCACCTTTCAAAGGTTCTTTTGAGAGGCGTCGGACTTGTTGGAAATCATACATCGATGTATGTGGACCAATGAGCACGATTGCTAGAGGTGGATTTCATTACTTCATAACTTTCGATGATTTTAGTAGATATGGTTATGTCTACTTAATGAAGCATAAGTCGAAACTTTTGAAAAGTTCAAAGAGTTCGAATGAGGTTGAAAATCAACGTGCCAAGAAAATTAAGGCTCTGCGATCGATCGTGGTGGCGAGTATTTGAGTCATGAATTTAGCAATCATCGAAGAGTTGCGAATTGTTCCACACTAACACCGCCGGAGCGCCTCAAAGGCGGGTATCGGCGGCGTGATCGGACCTTGTTGGACATGGTTCGATCGATGATGAGCGATCAGTTACCATTATCCTTTTGGGTTACGCTCTAAAGCGGTAGCTTTCACACTTAATAGGGTACCGTCTAAATCCGTAGTTAAGACACCATATGAGATATGGGTAGGAAGAATCACGTTTGTCTTTTCTAAAGATTTGGGGATGTGAGGTGTTTGTCAGCGACTACTGATCGGACAAGCTCACACCCAAGTCGGATAAATGCATTTTAGTGGGATATCGAAGAAACCTTTGGATATTACTTCTACAACCGACTAGAGGGCAAAGTGTTTGTCGCTCGAGTGGTGTTTTCCTAGAGAAAGAGTTTCTCAACAGGAGACAAGTGGAAGAAGCAGTGCGGCTTGAAGAGGTTCAAGATGAACCAATCGGGAAGACTCGGCGAATGATGCCCATGTGGCGAACAAGTTGAGAACCCATGGCAAAGGAAGCACCACCACCACGAAGGTCGAAGGCTCCGTGAATGCGAGATATGTTATTGTTAGACAATGATGAGCCTACGACCTATGTGGAAGCAATGATGGACCGGACTACGAGAAATGGCATAGTGCCATGAGATCCGAGATAGCATCCATGGAGATAACCAAGTTTGGAATTTGGTTGACCCGTCGATGGTGTCAAAACCATAGAGTGCAAATGGATCTATAAAGGAAGATTGATATGGATGGAAATGTTCATATCCATAAAGCTCGACTTGTCGCAAAAGGTTTTCGGCAAGTTCAAGGAGTTGACTACGATGAGACTTTCTACTTTGTGCGATCTTGTAACACCCAGGACCCACATTACCCGGATACTACTTAACCACTCTCGACTAGCCAATAATTTCAAAAGAATATAATATTTGAGCAACTCTATGCAAGAATCAATAGCGAAGCATAAACCACTATGGAAATAAAGATAACTTGATAACAAGTTCAATAATTAAACAACCTCTAGCAGATTAATCCAAGTGTAGTCCACAAATGCATCAATAATAAATCAACAGATCACTCGTGAATAACTAGTCAATAGGCTAAATTCCTCTCAACTTTATTACGACATGAAACTATGAATTGAGTGCATTATTGTAGTGCCTCTACCCATCCGGAATGCTTAAGAATCACCTGAAAGGGAAAGAAACAACAAGAATGAGATAAAATCTCGAAAGTAAGTTGAATAACGAGTTAATCAATTGACAAGCAAGCTACAACACGAGTTATATTATTGCATGACCAAAACCACATTCCACTATCTCATTCAATAAACCACATGGACTAGCATGAGTCACGCCTCATAAGAATTCAACCATTGACAAAAGAATGCATGTTCTCCATCCACAATGCTTAATGCAAATGCATGCCATGCTCCACTGCACTCTTACCCATCAAGGTAGAGTGTGCATCATCTCTGACAAGTATGCGATCTTTGTCAGATCTGATCGCGACCATAAGCGGCGACATCCACAATGCAATGTAATGATATGTTATGAGTGATATGATAATCATAAACCACATATGTGACATCTCATAATGACACCAACAAGATTAACTTGTACAACTACCACATAATCATTATGGAAAAATATATCCATGATCCACATTCGGCACATAAAGCAACCATTTCATGGCTACACACAAGATATCCAATGTAAATCATTAAATAATAATTACTGTCATCATCTCATATGTAAGTCAACCAACCATGGCATAATACTTCAAAATACGAAACTCATAGGGATTGCAAGTAGTAAGAACAACCAATTAAACGGTAGTAACACTGCTACAATTACTTGCCTTCCACGATGTGGCGTTAGCGGCCAAGGTGATACTCTAAACCTGAGGCTTCACCTCCTAAACAAGTAAAATAATTTCAATAAGGTTATAATATACCCAGCGCTACTAATCGGCATTCTACAATGCTTACTAGACGACTCAAAACGAGTTTACAAAGCTGAAACGAAAAACAACGTTTCCTGCCCTAATCTGATTCTGGACAGCAGCACGGTAAATGACATAACTCATGATCTGGAAGTCAAAAAGAGGTAAACCCAATTTCTGTAGATTCTTAACTGACTAATCTACACTACTCTAGTTGACACGATACTCCAATTCGGCCAAAAAAATAGGCTAACCATTGTCTGAACTTTCAGTACAGAAACTGTCTACACAAACGAACAGCAAAACTAAAATGACCATAACTTTTAATAGGTAACTCCGAATTGATCGTTCTTTATCAATCTGAAAAGGTTATCGAATTACCTACAATAACCTAGTTGGGTGAACTTTCAGATTCTACCAAATTCCCTTTCAAATTTTAGGAAATAACCAGACAGATTATTCTCGTCAGATTTCTGGCAGCAGATACTAAATCGATCATAACTTTTGACTCAGACCTCGGAATCGAGTGATCTTCGCGCTACTGAAATATAACGACATAAACCACATATCTCTAGGAGATGGAAACTTAAAATTCAGCCTCTAAATACACGAAAAACCCACGCAAGGTTCTGGACAGAATTGCATCTTCTGCAGCCCAACAATTAACCATCAATTCTAATCGGTTTCGCATCTAATAAGGATTAAACAGCGGGAGGCGTCTTGTTACCCTTGTAGAACCGATAGAATTCGCTGAACCAAACCCCACACAAACTCTTCTTCTTCTTCTTCTTCTTCTTCTTCTTCTTCTTCTTCTTCTCCTTCTTCTCCTTCTTTTCTCCTCTCTTTCTTCTTCCTTGCGCAAGGCAGCACCTTGGGATAGGGGAGATGCAGGGGACAGCACCTTGGGAGAGGAGGTGCAAGGGGAGGAGAGGAGTCGCCAAGGAGGGAGGAGGTGCGTGCAAGTGGGAGGAGGAAAGAGGGAAAGGGAGGGCGGCTAGGGTTTGGGAGGTGGCCCTCCCCCTTTGGCCGGCCACCACTGGGAGATGGGCCAAGGCCCAGCCCCAAAGAGCGAAAACAACGAAAAGCCCCTCTCTAATCTGGATTTGTGGCGAAAATTAAAACTTCCCGATTAAAATATTCTCTACCGATTGTTTTAATTAATCCGATTCTTGACTTCTCACACTTAGGAGTATTACGGATGCTTAAATCAATACGGATCATTCTAGCTATTGTTGCATATTTGACTATGAGATATGGCGATGGATGTCAAAGCGGCTTTCCTTAATGGAAATTTAGCGAGGGCGTGTATATGATACGACCGAGGTTTTGTCGATCAAACAATGCTAGAAAAGTATGCAAACTTCAAAAATCCATTTATGGATTGAGTAAGCATCTCGGAGTTGGAGCATTCGTTTTGATGAAGTGGTCAAAGGTTTTGACTTCATCAAAAGCGAAGAAGAATCTTGTGTTTACAAGAAGACAAGTGGAGCTCACTCATATTTATAATCTTATATGTAGATGACATATTACGATTGGAAATGATATTCCTATGCTCGAGTCCGTTAAGACCTCCTTTGAAAAATAGTTTCTCAATGAAGGACTTAGGAGAAGCGGCATATATTTTGGGTATTAAGATCTATAGAGATAGATCAAAAGGCTAATAGGATTAAGCTAGAGTACTTACATTGACAAAGTGTTGAAACGGTTCAACATGGAGGAGGCAAAGAAAGGGTTCTTGCCCATGTCTCATGGCGTAAATCTTGGCAAGACTCGGTGTCATTCGACAAGCGATGGCGAGATCGCATGAGTAAGATTCCATATGCTTGGCTATTGGATCTATCATGTATGCTATGATATGTACTACTTGGATATTTCCTATGCTCTAAGTGTTACGGCAGATACGAGTGATCGGTGAGAGTCATGGGACGGTTAAAAACATCCTCAAGTATTTGAGAAGAACTAAGGATGTGTTCTAGTCTACGGAGGTGAGGAAGAGCTCGTTGTAAATGGTTACACCGATGCAAGCTTCCAAACCGACAAAGATGATTACAAATCGCAATCGGGTTTTGTGTTCCTTTTGAGCGGTGGTGCGGTAAGTTGGAAGAGTTCCAAGCGGGAGGCTTGCGACTCTACGAGGTCAGTACATTGCGGCACAGGCGGCAAGGAAGGTGTTTGGATAAGGAAGTTCATAAGCGAACTAGGTGTGGTTCCTAGTGCGTGCGATCCTCTAGATCTTCTTGTGATAACGGTGGGGCCATTGCAAGCCAAGGAGCGAGGAATCACCAAAGAACAAACACATCTTGGCGGTTTCATCTCATTCAGAGATCCTTAATCGAGGAGATTTAAAGATATGCAAAATACACGATTTGAATATTTGAGATCCTTTGTGAAGCCTCTCCACTGACCTAAGCATGAGGCGCACACAAGAGCTATGGGTATTAGATATCTTCTAGATTGACTCTAGTGCAAGTGGGAGCGTTGGAGATATTCCTAGAGGCAATCAAATTGATGATGATATTTCGTTGTATCCATGATTTAATAAATGTTCCTTGAATATTGCCTTTGTGTTGATTAACAAGTATGTGACTTGTTTGTGAAACTCTTTACTTGTATGGTTATTCTAAAGTTGTCCCTAGTCGGAGTTCATGCGAGGACACACGTGAATGATGGATTAGCACATGTATCGGTTGATGACCATGTTTCACAGGTCATAGACATGGAGATGTCAAACCAATAATGTGGACACATGTTTAGAACATGGGGTTGGACCGACCCAACATGAGACATAGCTTTTATACTTATGGTTCTCTCTACACAATGTGTACGCCTTGTCCTTAGACACGAGATTGTCGCATGTACTTGAGATGTGAATCGACCTACTTAGGGGCTATCAAATGCTACTCCGTGAATCGGGTAGTTATAAAGGTAGCTTTCGGGTTTGTCATGAAGCATCTTTGCGAGGCATGGTCGGTCGAGATGGGATTTGCCTCTCTACAGAGAGATATCTCTGGGCCTCGAGTGATCGGATCCAAATGCATGGCCATGCTACTTAAGGTTAAGAGTTAACCTAGTAAGGGATTCGGATCACGAGGATCGAAAGAGTGGTCGCTTGGAGCTCGGCCGAATATCGTGAGCAAAGGATTGGCATGTACATAACGTTGTGATGGTTCGTCGATATGATCTTTACGTGCGTTTAGGAGTTGGCACGTCTTGCTAGAGCGCTACCAACTATTGACCAAGTATGTGTACTTGCGTCATGGCTAAACATCGTGAACCTATAGGTCACACACTTAAGAGTGAAGCCTAATTCGGATTGGATCCAAATTAGGGGGCATTGAGTCCTAATGGGCCTTTATTCGTAGAAGCCCATTATAAGGGCGTCTATAAAAGGAGAGCGGCGCCTTGGTTGAAGGATGAGTTTTTCGTGACATCCTCAAACCCGGCGCCACCCTCCCACGCCCTAGTCGCTCGCGCAGATCTAGTAGTCGCGTCGTCGCTTCCTCCGTGCGTGTGGATACCTTTGAAGGCGCGCATCGTGGCGTTGGGACGAACCACAAGAAAGGAGTTGTGCGTGGGGCGCCACGATGAGGGCGAGGAAGTAGTATGACTACTGCGCTCGACGTCTTGCATCAGCCGATGCGACTACACTGCCCGACGTCTTGCATCAACTTCCGCTTCGCGTCTAGTGGTAAGGCCGTGATCTATAAGCTGCGTGATCTTGGTTTACTGGGTAGAATTTTTTAATTTGCGCTAGTGTAGCCTACCCGTTGCCCTTCAACAGCGGCACTAAAAGACGCCGTAGCGGGAGGAGGGCACGATAGGGAGGTGGTGGGCACCGATAGCTAGGGTAGGGCTGGTCTATGGGGCGTGCGGAGGCGGGCGAGGCTAGGAGGTGGGGCGATTAGGGTTTGGGAGCCCTCTCATGCTCTTATGATCGGCCAACCCACTTGGGCCAAAGGGTGGACCAAAGGCCCAAGTCCTAATCTCCCACCAAACTCTAAAATCCTCTTTTAATTCCAGTTAATTACCTTTCTAATTCAATTAATTCACTAAAGTTCAAATAGGATTTTACATTGGGTGAGATACTTGGACCTGGACAAGGCGCAAGATAGACAAGGGCTATGGAAGGCACAAGTGGTCAAGGTTGAGCCGAGCATATATGTGAGGACCCGGAATATTTAACTAGTAACACTTAACCTCCAAATGGCTCTAGCGTTACTAATTAAACATTCTAAGCCTCGATGGACATATGCTTCCCATGCAACATATGCACATCATCACAAATTACACATCATTTCCATACAACATACATCACTAAGTTCAACAACGACATACATAAAGTAAAGTTATTACAAAAGAGCCGACTGGCCAAATAGAACAATATACAAGAATGACAGCGGAAGCAAAGGTGCCATAAGATGGCTAGAACAAAAGTCGACCAGGTTAGCCACACCACCCACAAGGCAACCAACCGGGCCGCCAAGCTAGGCGCCTGCATAGCTACCACAGACAACTCACGAGTGAGGCCCCTCAAGCTCACCTTCTTCCTCTACAATAAATACATTTAAGCAAGATAGCCGAGTACACAAAGGTACTCTAAGGCGGCGTGTGGAATAACGGACGTTCATAAACTACATCAACCAAAGGAAGTGTGCTAACCGTGGTGGTGGAAAGGCGGCCTATCGTTGGGTACATTGGTACACCCCGCAGGTTAAAACTATTCGAATAGCCTCGCCCTAGGTTATGGACATGCTTGGTAAGGTCGTGCAAGAACTAGACTACAACCTTTTTAAAAAAACTTAAACTTGACATGGGTGGTATGAAGGGGTACTTCATGCTATTGTTGTAGTGACTATGGGTTAGTCACTTCTAGGTTGGTGTTGTCATCTATCTATTGTTATTCTTGTCTCTCTTTATTTGAACCATAAAAGTTAATTGCAAACTTGCTTTGAATCTATTACCCTATTGCAAATGAAAACTTGCTTTATGCTGAAAATAAGTCCGCAGCCTCATCCACTTAAATAAAGCTTGCATGTAGTTAATTATAGTTCTGTTATCTCACACGTCGGCCTTGCGAGTACAAAAACAAGTTTTGTACTCATCTGCTTGCTTAATATTAATTGTTGGAGAGGAAGAAGGTGAGCCCCAAGGGCCTCACTTTTGTGAGTTGTGTTGCTGGCGCAAATGCCCGACGCATTAGCTTGGCCCGGTCCGTTGGTTGCCTTGTGGGTAAAGGCACACCGATGGCTTTTGTTTATCGCCATCTTATGGCCATTTGCTTCCATTGTGTATTTACTTATTTGTGTAGCTTTGGCCAGTCGGCTCTCTCTTGTAATAACTCTCTTTATATTATCTATGTCTTTCAGTTGTTGCTTTTTGCTTCGGCTCATGTGTATGAATGGAATTGATGCATGATTTTGAAAGCGAGGTGTATCATCGCACTGCAGGAAGTATACATATCTCGAAACTTGGTTTATTTGATTTGTACTTGTTAGGACCAAGTGGATGGTTAAACAGTAGATGTTTAATAAACCGGGGTCCTCACAATAAAATCCATGTATTAATTCTCTACGTGGTTCTAATCGTAGGAGACCCCCAAATAATCATTCATATGTAAGATTGGTTCTAGATCACTGACAGTTGGCACTGTCCGTGGGGAGTTTTCGGTGATTCCTTTTCGATAAGTTATTTTTATTTGTTCAACTCTAATGCTTATATGGCAGGAGAGTAGAATGAGGAGAACTGGTTCGATCTGCCGACTATGCAGAACTCGACATGGATGCCTGCTACGACTATGAGCAGAGTATTCTTTCATTCGATGGTAATGTTGCCTCCAGAGATCTTTCACCAGATCCTAGAGATCATACCACAGATAGAATTGAGGAGGGATCCTTACCCCCACAACATTACGCCCAAATGAGGGACCAGATCCCCTAGAGGGCAAGGGTCCATCCGACCACAACCAGGACTGCACTAAGGCAGACCCAGAATATGGTGAGGGATCACCCACCAAGTGTTCAATTTCGTCTGAGGCCATCCGACTTGGCGCGACAAGTCCTGGAAGCCATCGTTCCAGGACTCCATCAGCATCTGGTGGTCTTCTCTCTTCGGTTACCCCCGCAAAGGATATGGTTGAGCATGCTCTTCCTGTGAATTTGACCGTACCCTCGCAGGGCTCACCTATGATGGAGACGGTTATAACCCAAAATTCCCCTTCTTGGAGGGGCTTGCTCCAAGTCGTGAGACGTTGTTGTTCGACTACTCCTCAAGCCAGGAGACCTCAGGCGCAAGTGGAAATCATATCTAGGAGGTCTTCGTCCTCCCCTCAGATCCTAGTCACTCTCCTAGAGGTAGGACTGAGCATGCTCCCGGTCGATCGCACACTGTGACCTCTCGTGGTGATGGCGAGGACGTCTTCGACGATGAACAGGATCAATACTCTGATGAGCATGGGAGAAATCCTAGAAATGATCATTCTCCATTAAGGCGAGCTCAAGCAATCTCAGATGTGGATGATCCTAAGATGATCCGATGGAGGAAAATTGCAATCCACAGAACTTTACCTTGGCGCATTCAATATCGGTCAACAGAAGCTCATGAACTTCAGCGTATAAACGACCTGCTTAAGAACCCAGCTCAAGAGCTTGGGCGAGCACCAAGTTGCAACCTCTTCATTGAAGAGATCACATGAAGGCTTCGAAGCACGATGGCCAAGCTCGAGCAACCTCGTCGACACCATTCTGGAAGTCGTACTGGGATGACTCCATCGAACACCAGCCATTCGAATAACTCACCTCATGGAGATCGGTACGACAACAGGTCGCATCGCACCCCTAACCATAACTCCAGTCGGAGAAGAGTTCTTCGAACACCTAATGATCGACAAGCTCTTAGGGGAGGTAATCGTTCACCACTACAACCCATAAATTTGTAGCAGCAGATGGAATACGAGGAGGATTACCCTCGTAGGACCGAGACTTATCACAGGTTGGGTCCACCAACCACTGGGTATCATTGAGTATGATCACTTGGTGATATCAACCCTTCTTTCCTTACAAAGGAGGCATCATGATGTAATTACCGGATGTCGGGCGTTCTCACTTGATCTTTGAGCAGTTCGTTGGCCGCCGCGGTTTTGACCAGTGAACATGGAGAAGTTTGATGGGTCACAGAATCCTATCGAATTCCTTCAGATCTACAAAATCGTTGTTCGAGCAGCAGGAGGAGGAGAGCACGTCATGGCAAATTATCTTCCAACTGTTCTCGAAGGATCTGCTCGATCGTGGTTGTTAAATCAACCATTAGAGTCGATCTATTCATGACAACACCTCTGCGACCTGCTACTAGACAATTTTTAGGGCACCTACAATTGTCCTAGGAAGGAGGACGACCTGCATAGGATGAGACAAAAAGACCACAAGACCTTATGTTAATTCATGAGACAATTTATTTAGGTTCTTAGTTCCATACCTGAAGTTTCTGATTCTTCTGTTATTAGAGTATTCAAGCAGGGAGTCCGTAGTAGAAGGATTATAGAGGATATCACTTTGAACCCTTTGGCTATTGTCATCGAACTCTTTGAGATGGCCGATCGATATACGACTGCTGCTGAAGCAGTCGAGTGGAACAAAACCATCGATCGAGATGATAAAAATCATCTAGAATCAGGCGAAAGCAGCAAAAAGAAGGAGAAAAAGGCCAAAAAATCTAAGAACAAGAGCAAAGGTCCAAAGCCTCAAGCCAATAGTTCCAAGGAAGTCTTGGCTTATAAGCGATAAGGAGCCACAAAGTTCCAAATCATACTCTGATCGGGGCTGTAACATCCCAATTTTAGGCTTGTGTTTCAAATGTAAGAAAATGAGTAGAAATTAAAACTTTTTCTTACATCTTGTATTTCCTGTTGGTACTGAACAGCTTTTGTACAAGAAGTTATGGAAATACAAGGTCACAAGTCTTTGATCCAAATCTTGATACTTCAAAAACATTCTTGTTCCATCTTGCGATCATTTCCTGGGAATATTTTTCCTAAGTTCTTGGGATGGTAAGTGGCTCCTCTGAAAAATTTCACAATTTTTAGAAATTGTTTGAATGCTTTTGGAGGCAAGTCAAACCAAATCAAAATCTGGTCAAACAGAGGACCAGCACCTTGTCAAATTTTTGGAGGAAAATCCACAGCACCAAAACCTCTGAAAATTTTATGCAAGGTCCGCGTTTGAGTCAGCAAGCTCCTGTAAAAATTTCATAATTTTTGGAGTTGGTTTGCTACCTCAAACAATTCCCCAAATGTCAGCCCTTCTCAAAATCAGAAAAATTAAAAGTGGTTCGAGTCAGACTCGGGCTCGAGCCCGAGACTAACTCAACCAACGTGGTTGAACCCAGTCCACTTAAGCCGCACCCGAGCTCTATCTCTTGCGCGCGCGTGCCGAGCCATTGGATTTGAATCCAACGCTCACGACCTCCCTACTAATCTGAGGAGCTCTTGAGCGCCCTCAGCGCTTCGGGGTGGTCTAAGCCACTGGATCTCCATCCTGCGGTCACGACCTCCCCAGGACCTCCTCGCCCGCGTAAGACCTCCCCACCTCGGGTGATCTGGGACGTCCAGGACCACCCCAAGCAAATCGGGATCGTCCAGGACCTCCCCCTCAGCCCTGTTCTTCTCCCTCACGACCTCCTGGAGGTCTGGTCGTCATGGTTCTCACGCACCCGCAGCGTGTGTCGTGTCGAGCAGCTTGGTGCAGTGCTTGGTCACCTTTGGCCTTTCCAACGCTCTTTTCGCCATGCATTTTAATGTGTGAGCCTCAGCCCCTAAGAGTAGTCATCTCTACCTACCGCCCTTGTCAAATCTAGCAAGTCCATGGCGGAGCATGGACTTTGTTCACAGTGGGGCTTGTCCATACCCTTGTCCGAGCTCCCGGCTTTATTTAGTTCAAGGCCCTCCTCAATAGCATTTTCCCACTCTTGGTTGCTGCTTGAACTCCCTCGATTGTGAGTGTGAGCCCCAAGCTCAAGCACCTAAGAACACCACCTCCCGGCCTCCATTGTCGACTTTGAAGCTCCTTGAAGACCTCCGAGCTCCAGTGGTTCTTTATTGCCTTTTTGGTGTCACCTTGCTCTCAGGTCAACTCAAGTCTCCCCTAACTTGTTTTGTTTAAACCTTCACAGGTGGACAATTCGGGAGCTTGTTTTGAGCCGTCTTGGTCGCCTTCCCCAACTCCGGCGAGCACCACCGTCACCGAAGCTTCTGCGACGTTTCTTGGACCTCCTTCTTTCCCAGGTTAGTGCTTAGTGTTGGAGACCGGGTCGTTTTGAACCTCGTTAGCTTTTCATTTTGTCGCATTTAGTCTCCTAGCCTATCTCCGGCTCGCCGGCGTTCTGAGCCGTCGCCGCCGGTAAAGTTGCCACCTTTAGCCCCGTGATGATATTGCGGTTTCATTCCAGTGTGTAGTTGGCACCGCCGCGGCCGGAGTCGCCGGCGGCAGGCCGTGAGCGCACTCGGGAGTTTGCCGGTTCAGAGCTCCCGTTTTCATCATCTTTTTAGGACAGCTTTAATGCACAATCATTGCTAATCATTGGTGCATTAATCGTGTCTTAATCTGCGCTGTGGTGTCACTGACATGCGGGCCATGGGCTTAGAAATTAAATCCGAAAGTCATTTAGTGTCCCTTTTAGGTTCATTTATTGCCAATCATCAGGAGCAATAAATTTGTCTTAGCCGCTTTTTGTCATCCGTCGTGGTCCCGCGCCATTAAAAGAAAACCCCGGACCTCCTCGGGCTAATCTTGGCCGTTCACGACCTCTCCAAGATTAGATCTGGGCCTTAGGTTCTTTTCCGAAAAATCCTAAGTCTCAGGACCTCCCCTCGGTTCAATCTCAACCGTCCAAGACCACCCTCGTGTTAGATCCTGACCATAGGATCTTGTCTGTGAAAACTCTAGGTCGCAGGACCTCTTCGGTTTGAATCTGGGCCGTTAAGACCTCCCCCCTGGGAGATCTTAGCCATCGGGGTCCTCCTCCGCTAAATCCTCACCCCTAAGGCCTCCTTGTAAAATCCCAACCGCTAGGACCTCCTCCTCGAGTTATCTCCACCGTTTAGGACCACCCCGGGTTCAATCTGAGCCGTGGGCTCATTTCTGTACAACGTTAAGTCTTCGGGACCTCCTCGTGCAATCTGAGCCGTTGAGGACCTCTTCGAGCGTAGATCTTGACCGTAGGTCTCTGTTCGCAAAAACCTTAAGTGCCCACGACCTCACCTGGTTAGATCTCAGCCGTCCAGGACGTCCCGAGATCTAATCTGAGCTGCTGGAACCACTCCTGTGCAAAAAGACCTCCTCGTGGTCTTTTTTGTAAAGACCACCCTCTCGGACCTCCTTGGGGTCCTCTTTGTAAAAAGACCTCCCTTAGTTGTTTTATAAAAACCACCCCTGAGCCACCCCCCGAGGTCCTCTTTGCAAAAGACCACCCCTGGTCTTTTGTAAAGAAAACCTTCAAAACTGCCTTTTGGGTCCTCTTTGCAAAAGACCACCTCGGGTCCTTTGTGAAGGAGACCGCAAGACCTCCCTCCGCGTCGCTCTGAACCATTCAGGACCTCCCTAGGCCTTATCTGAGCCGTCCAGATCTCCTCCCATTAAAACCCTGTCACTTAGGACCTCCCCGAGTAGATCTTGGCCGTCCAAGACCTCCTCGGTTAAATCCCAGCCGATCAGGACCTCCCTCACTTGATCTTGTCCGTTAAAGACCTCCCTCTGGAGATCTAGACCGTTGAAGACCTCCTCGCGTGAGATCTTAGCCGTCGCACCTCCCTCCGTAGGTTTACCCTTAGGACCTCCCCTAGTGCTCGGGACCGCGGATCTCGATCCGATCACGACCACGCACCTCAGCGCGTGGGCCTCCTTTGCGGTGATGTGCATGCGACGGTGCGTGGCCGTTGGATCAGATCTCAACGGTCCGCACTCTCCCGTGCGGGAGGAGGTCTTTTGTGCTTGTAGAGTTTGGTCCGTGGCGTGCGATGAAGGATCGACGACCCACGACCTCTCGAGAGCTTCGGCTTCATTTGGACCTCCCAGAGCTCAAATTTTCTAAGTCTTTTGATGTTCCAAATTTCAAAAGTGCATAACTTTGTCATTTAGCTTCTTTTGAATGATTCCAGTTGTTGTAGCTTTGTTATAGTATGAACTTTAATCGAGAATGAATTTAGGCACTGCTATTATGCAATGAAAAATGATATAAAGCGCATGATCTTGTTTAGTGAAAATGGTTGTTTAGGAATTCATTGAAAGTTTGTAAAATGCATAACTTATTCTCTTTAACTCCAAACTGAGCAAACTCAACTTGGTAAAATTTGTCTGTAGACATGCTTTAATATGAACTAGGCTTTGTCTTTATTCTTGTTCCTGAAAAGTGATATATGCTAGTTATAGAACTTAGAAAAATCATAACTAATTCATTATAACTCCAAATTGTGCAAACTCAGTTTTGCTGTTGTTAGGATAACCATATCTACCTACCATAAAAATTTCAAGTTCCAGATCATTCTAGAAATTTTCGTCATGAACAGTAACTGTAATTAATTTAATTATGATTTTTCAGGCTGAGAGAACTTAGTTTAGCCATAACTTTTTCATGCTAAGTCCAAATGGAGTGATTCTTGTTTCTAAAATTGTCTAAAATCAACCTCTAGCTGCTGTATGAATTTCATTAGATTTGGATGTTCTTTTGCTGTTGAGTTTTATTTGGGGTTCTTGTTCTTATTTGGTTATCGTCTTTTCGCGTTAGGTTGCGAAGGAATTATTGATTACGGGAGTGAATCCTCTGCAGCAAGAAAGTGATCTATAGCAAGGCAAGCAGTTTGATCATATCCACTCCATCCCATTACTTTTAAAATCTAATACTTTGTTTTACTTGTATGTATGCATGCTTTTGTGTCAATGACTAATTTTGCCGAATAGAGGTAGCTAATCCTATTGCATTGTTTCCCTTAAATTGTTCACCCCTGCCACTACCTTAGGAATATTATCCTCACCGGTGAATTAGAGCCCGACGAATGATTTAGGGCCTCTTATTTGTCTTTACGAGATGATGCTTAGCAATGCTTACATGCCGGTAGAATGGGGCGGTTATCGACTTAGTCGGTAACCTTGATCACACAAAATTACTATAACTTTATGATTCAGCATTTTGCTATGTTTATTGTGAAAACTAAAAATGAAAACAAAATGATTTAGACTTGGGCACAATGGTATGTTGGTGTGCTTGTGGTGTGGATCGAATGGTGCCGGGTCAGTAAGGACCGAGTTACTTGCGCCACCGTCATCGAGCATTTTGCGTAGCTAACCACACTAGAGGGTATGGGACCTCTCTTGACTTAGTACTTTGGCGTGTATTGGCTTCGGGTCGCAGGGAGCCGCAGGAGGGATGGTGTTGGGAGCATTGTAGAGTCCGAAAGGCTTCCCCCGTGATGGCTGGTTGTCTTGGTGACAATGTAAGCGTATGGATTCAGTCCATCTCGAAGCTGCTCGTAGTCAATGCACAATATTGGAAAGCGTCTCGTAGGACTTAGCGTCTTGGCATACCTTCGAAGTGTGCTTTTGTGGCTTAAACGTGGTCTCAAGTGTGGGTACATTGTGTGAGGACCCGGAATGTTTAACTAGTAACACTTAACCTCCAAATGGTTCTAGCGTTACTAATTAAGCATTCTAAGCCTCGATGGACATATGCTTCCTGGACTGCAGATATGCACATCATCACAAAATTACACATCAATTCCATACACATACATCACTAAGTTCAACAACGACATACATAAAGTAAAGTTATTACAAAAGAGAGAGAGAGCCGACCGGCCAAAAGAACAATATAAAAGAAATGACAGCGGAAGCAAAAGGTGCCATAAGATGGCTAGAACAAAAGTCGACCAGTTAGCCATACACCCACAAGGCAACCGAAGCGGGCTGCCAAGCTAGTCGCCCGCATAGCTACCACAACACGGCTCGAAAAGTGAGGCCCCTCGGGCTCACCTTCTTCCTGCAACAAAACAATTGAGCATAGCAGCGAGTACAAAGATTGTCTTTGTACACGTAAGACCGACGTGTGGAATAGCACCTATTCATAAACTACATGCAAGCTTATTTAGGTGGAGGTTGTATGTCTCATTTTGCATGAAGCCAACTTTATTTGCAATAACGTAATACATTTTTAAAAGCAAGTTTACAAACTGCTTTTGTTATCAAAGTAACTTGATGAAGTAAAGGTACATACAAGTAACCACACGAAGTGACTATCCCAATAGCCACCACAACATAGTACTAATCCCGATTCGTACCACCCATCAAGTTTTAATTTAAAAGGTTGTAGTCTAACTCTTGAAAGACCTTGCCAAGCGTGTCCATAACCTAGGGCGAGGCTATTCGAATAGTTTTAACCTGCGAGGGTGTACCAATGTACCCACACTTGAGACCGCCTTCAAGCCACAAGCACACTACAGAAGGTATGCCGGCCCGCTAAGTCCTCTGAGACATTTCCAATCTTGTGTATTAACTACGAGCCGCTCATATGGATAGAAACCCGATGCTTACATTGCAAGCGAAAGACAACAAATCCCATCACGGGTGAAGTCTTTCTGACACTACAATGCTCCCAACACCATCCTCTCGCGACTCTCGCGACTCTGAGCCAATACACGCCAAAGTACTAAGTCAAGAGAGGTCCCATACCCTCTAATGTGGTTAGCACGCTAAAATGCTTGGTTTAGTGTAACAAGATGTTCGGTCCTTGTTGACCGGGCACCATTCGATCACACCCAAAATCACACCATCATACCATTGTGCCCAAGTCTAAATCATTTTGTTTTCAGTTTTAGTTTTCATAAGTAGACATAGCACAAGGTGGAAATCATAATCATAATAAGGTTGATGTGATCAAGGTTATCGACAAGTCGATAACCGCCCATTTCTACCAAGCTAAGCATGGCTAAGCAATTAATTCGCAACTACTAAGTGACAAGAGCCCATCCATGAACTCTAAATCATAGCAAAGTAACCTAGGCTCATGGTAGTAGAGAATAATCATTTGCTAAGGAAATGCATCTACTAGGCCAACTATTAACACAAAATAACAATGCATACATAGAATTTGTAATCAACATAAATACTTAAAATACTGGGATTAACATGATCAAACTGCTTGCCTTCTTGCTGTTGCTCAAATTGTTGTGGAGGGTCGCTCTCGGGATTACCGCAAATGTCGAACCCTAAGCGAAAGGCAAAAAGAACCAAGAACAACCAATAAGACTAGCAACACTAAAACAAAAGAGCAAGCAAAAATTATCCAAATGCGACGAAACTTATACACAAGGTGAAATACGAATATACATAGACATAGAAACTGAAAAACCTAATTTGGATTTGTGGTGCAAAGATATTACCTAAGAACTCATTTTCTACTATAATTAGCACTGTAGCAAAACATTTTCTAGAAAGATTTTGAAGCTGAAATTTTATGGTAGCTACCTACTGGTATAGAGTAACCCATATAAAATTTCAGGTCATTTGAGTTAAAATGATTTAGTTATGATTTTCTAAGATGCAAAACTAGCATAATGCACTTTCCAGAATATAAACATGTGCAAATCCTATTTCACATTATAGTATGATAACAGAGGATTTCCTAACATCAAATTTCTATTTTTAGGATTTACAGGAATTACTGGTGTCTATTACATCATTAAATGAATTTTTAAGTGCTACTAATAAGGTTAAATCTACTAACATATTTTTCTCTCTTGATTTAGGCCTACCACCATTTTAGATTAAAGTTTAGTTAATAACAAATTTATCAAAGTTAAAATCATACAATTATCATTATCAGAAAAAGATATGCATTTTCCAAGTTTTAATACAATTGGAATATATAAAAATAGCGAAAAACAAGCTATAAAAGATTACAGAATTTTCTACTACTGAAGCATAGCTAAAAGCATTTTTATATTAAACTTTAGTGATTTACAAATTTATTACAATCGGTTTCATGTAAAAAGGATTTATCTTGAATTAGTTATGAATTTCTAAAGTTTCGATACAATTTTGGTTGATAAATAAATACTTACGAAATAAAATCAACCCAACGAAAATAAGCAGCGTGGGCCGCGTGGGCGTTGATGCAATATCCAACGAGCCACACGCCGCGGAGAAACAGCCTGCACGCGCGATTCATAACAGAGCCCACCGTTGGATCAAGATCCAACGGCTCCCAGGAAGGATGCAGCCGGCCGGTGCGGTTGCCTCGACGATCCACGGCCGCAGATCTAAGGATGAACGGCTCCGATCACGCCTCGGTCGGAAGGTCCGATTGCACATCTGATCGTGTGCAGATCAAGTGATGGGCGGCCAAGAATGATGAGGGGAACCGAGGGGTCCGAACGCATACAAAACCTAGGCCGCGGATCGCAAAATGGACGGTGGTCCAAGATCGGCGTGCAATCGAGTCTTGACACGTGGGGCCGCATGTCAATGGCCGAGTCACACATGCGAGATTTAACACACGCACAAAGGCACGCGACCCACAGCAGTGACTTAAAGGAGGTTTTAGGACAGCTAATTAATCACTAATGACCAATGATTAGTGATGATTAGCAATTAATGTGTCCTAAATATTTGACCAAAAGGGCTCGGTGACAAAACCCGAGTGGCTTTCACGGCTTGTCGCCGGCGACTCTTGCTGGCGGCGCCCACAACTATCAAAATGGGTTCGCAATAGTGTTGCGGACTCAACAAATGATGACCTCGCCGCGGTGGAAGTTCGCAGGCAGCCATGAGCCTGAAACAAAGAAAGAGGCCGACACGGCAAAACACGAAAATAGCAAGATGCTCCGCCATGTCCAAGGAGCGAGTACCATGACTTCTAGGGGCTATAGGAGCTACCTTAACCGAGAGGAGCTTTCAAAGATGGCGGGAAGACTTGAACACGATGAAGTCCACCTGAGCCGAAGAAGACGAAGTGGAAGATGAGGTTCGAGCAAAATGAGTGGAACCAAATCATCACCACAGCTTCATTATAGCTCAAAGAGGCTCCAAAGCAAATAATTGCAAAAGAACCACTTAATGAGCTGGAGAAGAAAGGGGTGAAACCAACGAAAATCTCCAAACTTAAAATTGAGTGATTCTGTGAATGCAACCCAAAATCAAGTTAGGGAAATACAAAGGAGGTTGAGGAGTTCAAAAGGGTGCAAGAAATGTTGAAGATAAACCATCGGACACTCAAGGCCGCCATTGGAGCCTCTACGGGTCACAATGGTGGATTGAAGGTGTGAGGTGGTTTAACCGCCCAAAACACCGAGAAGAGCAAAGTGTGGTGCAAAGGAACACCGTAAGGAGCTAAGGGGCAATATAAAGGGAAAGGGTTAGGGTTACAAGCGCGAACATGAGCCCATGGTGAGCTCGGTTCATGGCGCGTCATGGACCAAGAAATGATGGGGCAAGTGAGCACGGTGACAATGGAGGAAAAAGCTCGTGTGCATTAAATGCCCCGCAGAGACGTTGACGAAAGCAAACTTGAGGTGACACATCAAAGCCGCCGCGCTTCTCTCTTTCGCCATTGTCGCGCCGCTTTCGGGACAGAGGAGGAAGAAGAACGAAGGAGAACGGTGACCTTTGGATTGAAAATGGACGTGTCACGATTAAACGAAGTTCGCCGGACAACCGATTGCTCGTGGATTCGGGCGGTTGGATTGAGATCCAACGGTCCCAATTGATTAACGCAACCGAGGGTCCGAATGCTCACACGAACGTGGGCCGAGCGATTTAAATCCAACAGCTGATATCGCACGCGCGTTTTAAAATGCGGCTCGGTGCAGCTAGGTGGTTCGACCACATCAAGTGACCCGGACTCGAGCCCGACCCGAACCCAAGGAACAGTGAAACTGGTTTTAGGTTTTAAAATATGCTGAGACTTTTGAGGATTTATTTGGGGTAGCAAAACAACTCCAAAAATTCTGAAATTTTTACAGGAGCTTGCTGACTGAGACATTGACCTTGTGTAAAATTTTCAGAGGTTTTTATGCATTGTATTTTTCTCCGAAAATTCTACAAGGTACTGGTTTTAGGTTTGACTAAGAGTCAAACAGGTTTGACCGCCTCTAAAATATTCAAACAATTTCTAAAATTGTGAAATTTTTCAGAGGGTCACATACCATCCCAAGAACTTAGGAAAAATATTCCCAGGAGATGATCACAACATTTGACAAGAATGTTTTGAAGGAACAAGATTGGATCAAAAGACTTGTGACTTGCATTTCCATAACCTTTTGTACAATACTTGTTCAAGACACAAAGGAAATACATGATGTAAGAAAAAGTTTTAATTTCTACTCATTTTCTTATATTTGAAACACAAGCCCAAAATTGGGATGTTACAACTCTCCCCTTACAAGAATCTCGACCGAGATTAGCTTACTCGAGAAGAAAGAAGGAAAATCGCACGAAGGCGATCTTCTCGCTCCCAAGTTGCCTCATCTTCAATGGTTTGACCATTGAACCTAAGGAACTTGATGACACGGTTCCTTGTTCTCCGTTCGATTCTCAAGAATACGAACAGGATGCTCGCATGGTAGGTCAAATCCTCCCGCACATCGAGAGCTTCCAACGGAGTTACCTCAGTCGGGACACGGAGGCACTTCTTCAGTGTGAAACATGGAACACATCATGCACACCCTCAAGTGCGCTTGGTAGCTCCAACCTCAGTAGCAACAGCTCAACTCTCTCGATGATGCGATAAGGCCCAACATATCGAGGAGCCAACTTGCCCTTGATGCCAAAACGCCGATGGCCCTTCAAGGAGAGACTTTGAGATACACAAAGTCATTGGGCTCAAAGCTCAACTCACGGCGACGACGATCCGCATAGCTCTTTTGCTGGGTCGGGCGTGCGCAGATGCTCGCGATCAGCCGAACTTGGCTTTCGGCCTCATTGATCGACTCGGGCGAAAACCGCCGCCACCGCCTCGACCAGTTCAATGGGGTTCTCGCATCTCCTCCCATACAAAGCCTCAAATGGTGCCATGCCAAGACCGCCTGAAAGTCGTTGTTGTAGGAGAACTTCGGCAAATGGTAGGCACTTCTCCCACTTCTTCCCATAGGAAAGGACACAAGCACGGAGCATATCTTCCAACACTTTGTTGACTCGCTCCGTCCACCATCGATCCCGAGGATGAAAGGTCAGATCAAGTGAAGGCGGGTCCCCATAGCCTCTGCGCACTATGCCAAAACCGCGAGGTGAAAAGCGCACCACGATCGAAATAATCGTCTTGTGACACCGTGAAGACTCACAATCCTCGAGACATAAAGTTCGGCCAAAGGCCCCACACGGCGAGTCTTGACAGAAGGAAATGTGCCACTTTAGTCAACTTTGCGATCACGACCCAAATAGCATCATTCCCTTTGGACGAAGCGGGCAATCCGGTGATGAAGTCCATGCCAACGGAATCCACTTCCATTCGCACGGCAAAGGTCGAAGAAGACTCGCTGACGCCGATGCTCGGCCTTCACCGACGGCGACACGTCGCACTCGCAACGAACTTGGCAATCTCACGCTTCATTCGGGTCCACCAGAAGCTCTGACGAAGGTCCTGATACATCTTGGTAGCCCCGAGGTGAATAGACAAAGGAGAATCATGGGCTTCGCGGAGAATCAAATTCCGCAATTCCATGACCTTAGGAACCACAAGACGCTGCCCAAACCACACAACGCCATGCTCGTCCTCCGGAAAGCACTTGGCTATCCCATCCTTGATGTTCTGCTTGATTTGGCTCACACCAACATCTGTCTGCTGTGCCGCCTTGATTTGGTCCACCAAGGTTGGAAGTCGGGGAAATCCACAATAGAGAGCTTGTCCTGAAGCTCCTCAGACAAACCCTCCATGAACTTCTCCTGCTTGGCCTCATCAGTGGCCACCTCAGCATGAGCGTACCTCGCCAAATGGTTGAACTCATGGAGGTACTCGATCACAGATTTGCGCCTCGTTTGAGCGCAAGGAACTCCTTCTTCTTCACTTCATCAGGCGCGAGGACATGGGCCCGACGGAAAGTCGGCGAACTCCTCCCACGAGACCACGTGTCCCGCGGGCCGCATGGCGAAATTCTCCCACCATGAGAGTGCCGCACCCTCCACCGATGAGATGCGGTGCGCCCGCTCCTGCTCACGGCGAGCAACGTCGAAGCTCCGCTCAACCGACGCACCCGCCGTCACGCCCAAGGGATCCTCGATCGGGAGAAGGTAGGAGGCCGAGTGCGGAGGAACTCCGCAAGCCCCCACGAGTCCGATGTCCACCACCTCCGAGATCCGAGGCACCGAGGAGTGGAGGTGTTCTGGCGATGACCTCCAACACCCTACGGTCCTCAGAACAATTGCGTTCGATCTGCATGAGGACTTCCGCCATGGTCGGAGGAGGGGGAAGCTCCTCATCGGGACTACCCGGCTGATTCCGGCCGCTACGTGTCCCACCAGCCATCCTAATTCACTAAGATGAGTTAGCTACAAGCCCGAGATAAAAAGAAAGCAAAGAAATCCAAACTCAAGAAAAAGGGCTCAGGAGTAACCACCAAGAGCACAGGACCAAAGATCACCAAATCGACTTCCTGAAACGACTAACCCGTATGGAAGAACGAGTAATCGTTTGAGAAGCCCCAAAATTTCAGAACTAAATTCTAGCTCACAACAGCCCAAGAATCAAGATATAACCACCTACTAGAGTATTAGGTGTTTAGCTAATTCATATCACTTCTTACCCTTCTATCCCCACAAGTTTTAGTTGGATTAGCCTCTCATTTTCAGCACTATATACTAATTACAAGCTAGCTGTCCAGAATATGCACTTGCTGTCCAGAATTTCTCCTTCAAGCCCTTGGCCGAAATTTGAAGTTCCAGGGGCTCCTATTCCTTACTCCAAACAGCCAAGACTCAATTTAAGGCTCTCATGTTTCTCCCAAAACCAAGTTAATCGATTAAACAACTATCCTTTGAAAAGAAGATGAGAGGAAAAATAGTTTTTCCAATTTAACCAAGAATAAGGTGAGATGAGCAAGCTAAGATAGATAAGGAGTAAAATCTGAGAACTTACTTAAGTTTTTATCAATTATTTGAAAGTAAGTTTTCAAAATATCCTTAAGGCGATCAAGCTAGGGGTTTCTACGGTCAGTATGGCTCTGATACCAACTTTGTGAGGACCCGGAATGTTTAACTAGTAACACTTAACCTCCAAATGGTTCTAGCGTTACTAATTAAGCATTCTAAGCCTCGATGGACATATGCTTCCCAGAATTGCAGCATATGCACATCATCACAAAATTACACATCAATTCCATACACATACATCACTAAGTTCAACAACGACATACATAAAGTAAAGTTATTACAAAAGAGAGAGAGAGCCGACCGGCCAAAAGAACAATATACAAGAAATGACAGCGGAAGCAAAAGGTGCCATAAGATGGCTAGAACAAAAGTTGACTGGTTAGCCATACACCCACAAGGCAACCGACCGGCCGCTAAGCTAGTCGCCCATAGCTACCACAACACACCGCAAAGTGAGGCCCTCGTGCTCACCTTCTTCCTCTGCAACAAAACAATTGAGCATAGCAACCGAGTACAAAGATTGTCTTTGTACCGCAAGATCGACGTGTGGAATAGCGCACCTATTCATAAACTACATGCAAGCTTATTTAGGTGGAGGTTGTATGTCTCATTTTGCATGAAGCCAACTTTATTTGCAATAACGTAATACATTTTTAAAAGCAAGTTTACAAATCTGTTTTGTTATCAAAGTAATGATAAGTAAAGGTACATACAAGTAACCACCGAAGTGACTATCCCAATAGCCACCACAACATAGCACTAATCCCGATTCGTACCACCCATCAAGTTTTAATTTAAAAGGTTGTAGTCTAACTCTTGAAAGACCTTGCCAAGCGTGTCCATAACCTAGGACGAGGCTATTCGAATAGTTTTAACCTGCAGGGTGTACCAATGTACCACACTTGCATCGCCTTCAAGCCACAAGCACACTACGAAGGTATGCCGCCCGGCTAAGTCCTACGAGACATTTCCAATCTTGTGTATTAACTACGGGCCGCTCATATGGATAGAAACCAGATGCTTACATTGCAAGTCGAAAGACAACAAATCCCATCACGGGTGAAGTCTTTCGGACACTACAATGCTCCCAACACCATCCCTCCCGCGACTCCACTGCGACTGGAGCCAATACACGCCAAAGTACTAAGTCAAGAGAGGTCCCATACCCTCTAATGTGGTTAGCACGCTAAAATGCTTGGTTTAGTGTAACAAGATGTTCGGTCCTTGTTGACCCGGGCACCATTCCAGTCACACCCAAAATCACACCATCATACCATTGTGCCCAAGTCTAAATCATTTTGTTTTCAGTTTTAGTTTTCATAAGTAGACATAGCACAAGGTGGAAATCATAATCATAATAAGGTTGATGTGATCAAGGTTATCGACAAGTCGATAACCGCCATTTCTACCGGCTAAGCATGGCTAAGCAATTAATTCGCAACTACTAAGTGACAAGAGCCCATCCATGAACTCTAAATCACAGCAAAGTAACCTAGGCTCATGGTAGTAGAGAATAATCATTTGCTAAGGAAATGCATCTACTAGGCCAACTATTAACACAAAATAGCAATGCATACATAGAATTTGTAATCAACATAAATACTTAAAATACTGGGATTAACATGATCAAACTGCTTGCCTTCTTGCTGTTGCTCAAATTGTTGTGGAGGGTCGCTCTGGATTACCGCAAATGTCTAACCCTAGCGAAAGGCAAAAGAACCAAGAACAACCAATAAGACTAGCAACACTAAAACAAAAGAGCAAGCAAAAATTATCCAAATGCGACAAACTTATACACAAGGTGAAATACGAATATACCTAGACATAGAAACTGGAAAACCTAATTTGGATTTGTGGTGCAAAGATATTACCTAAGAACTCATTTTACCATAATTAGCACTGTAGCAAAACATTTTCTAGAAAGATTTTGAAGCTGAAATTTTTATGGTAGCTACCTACTGGTATAGAGGTAACCCATATAAAATTTCAGGTCATTTGGAGTTAAAATGATTTAGTTATGATTTTTCTAAGTTGCAAAACTAGCATAATGCACTTTCCGAAATATAAACATGTGCAAATCCTATTTCACATTATAGTATGATAACAGAGAGATTTCCTAACATCAAATTTCTATTTTTAGGATTTACAGGAATTACTGTGTCTA
This sequence comes from Ampelocalamus luodianensis, assembly GCA_036346255.1. NCBI lineage: Eukaryota > Viridiplantae > Streptophyta > Magnoliopsida > Poales > Poaceae > Ampelocalamus > Ampelocalamus luodianensis. The sequence continues at coordinate 28,945,724 of CM070636.1, read as the reverse complement.
TTACATCATTAAATGAATTTTTAAGTGCTACTAATAAGGTTAAATCTACTAACATATTTTTAAGTCTGATTTAGGCCTACCACCATTTTTAGATTAAAGTTTAGTTAATAACAAATTTATCAAAGTTAAAATCATACAATTATCAGCTATACAGAAAAAGATATGCATTTTCCAAGTTTTAATACAATTCTGGAATATATAAAAATAGCAGAAAACAAGCTATAAAAGATTACAGAATTTTCTACTACAGAAGCATAGCTAAAAGCATTTTTATATTAAACTTTAGTGATTTACAAATTTATTACAGTCGGTTTCATGTAAAAAGGATTTATCTTGAATTAGTTATGAATTTCTAAAGTTTCGATACAATTTTCAGTTGATAAATAAATACTTACAGAAATAAAATCAACCCAACCGAAAATAAACGACGTGGACGCTCGTGGGCCGTTGATGCAATATCCAACGAGCCACACACACGGAGAACAGCGCACGCGCGCGATTCATAACAGGAGCCCACCGTTGGATCAAGATCCAACGGCTCCCAAGGAAGGATGCAACCGGACGGTGCGGTTGCCTCGACGATCCACGACCGCAGATCTAAGGATGAACGGCTCCGATCACGCCTCCAGTCGGAAGGTCCGATTGCACATCGATCGGCTGCAGATCAAGTGATGGACGGCCAAGAATGATGAGGAACCGAGGGTCCGAACGCATACAAAACCTAGGCCGCAGATCGCAAAATGGACGGTGGTCCAAGATCGAAGTGCAATCGAGGCCGACATCGCGGCCGCATGTCGCTGATCGAGAGTCACACATGCGAGATTTAACACGCGTGCACGATGCACGCGACCCACCCGGCAATGACTTAAAGGAGGTTTTAGGACAGCTAATTAATCATTAATGACCAATGATTAGTGATGATTAGCAATTAATGTGTCCTAAATATTTGACGAAAACGGGGCTCCCAGCTGACAAAACCCGAGTGGCTTTCACGGCTTGTCGCCGGCGACTCGATCATGGCGGCGCCCTAAACTATCAAAATGGGTTCGCAATAGTGTTGCGGACCCAACAGTGATGACCTCGCCGGCGGTGGAGGTCTGGAACGCCGGCGAGCCGGAAAACAAAGAAAGAGGCCGACACGGCAAAACACGAAAATAGCAAGATGCTCCTCTGCGGTCCAAGGGAGCGAGTGCCATGACTTCTAGGGGCTATATAGGAGCTACCTTAACCGAGAGGAGCTTCAAAGATGGCCAGGAAGACTTGAACACGATGAAGTCCACCGAGCCAAGAAGAAGTGGAAGATGAGGTTCGAGCAAAATGAGTGGAACCAAATCATCACCACACTTCATTATAGCTCAAAGAGGCTCCAAAAGCAAATAATTGCAAAAAGAACCACTACCTGAGTCGGAGAAGAAAGGGGTGAAACCAACTGAAAATCTCCAAACTTAAAATTGAGTGATTCTCGTGAATGCAACCCAAAATCAAGTTAGGGGAAATACAAAGGAGGTTGAGGAGTTCAAAGGGTGCAAGAAATGTTGAAGATAAACCACTGGACACCAAGGCCGCCATTGGAGCTCTACGGGTCACAATGGTGGATTGAAGGTGTGAGGTGGTTTAACTGCCCAAAACACTGAGAAGAGCAAAGTGTGGTGCAAAGGAACACCAGAAGGAGCTAAGGGGCAATATAAAGGGAAAGGGTTAGGGTTACAAGCGCGAACATGAGCCCATGGTGAGCTCGGTTCATGGCGCGGTCATGGACCAAGAAATGATGGGGGCAAGTGAGCACGGTGACAATGGAGGAAAAAGCCTGGTGTGCATTAAATGCCCCGCAGAGAGACGTTGACGAAAGCAAACTTGAGGTGACACATCAAAGCCGCCCGCGCTCTCTCTTTCGACCATTGTCGCTGCGCGCTTCGCCTCGGGACGAGAGGAGGAAGAAGAATGTAAAGGAGAACGGTGACCTTTGGATTGAAAATGGACGGTCACGATTAAACGAGTTCGCGGACAAACCGATTGCTCGTGGATCTGGGCGGTTGGATTGAGATCCAACGGTCCCAATTGATTAACGAACCGAGGGTCCAATGCTCACACTAACGCAATGAGCGATTTAAATCTAATAGCCGATATCGCGACGCGCGTTTTAAATGCGTGCTCATGTGCAGCTAGGTGGTTCGACCGCATGTAATACCTCGAATATCAAATAGAGAGAACATATTATTCGGAAGAGAAATTTATTCAAATTTGAATGCATTAAAGTTTAGAGGAAAATTGAAAGAAAATTCAGGATTTGAGAGAGATTGGACCTTCGCTTTAGCCCAAGGTGTCCTAGCCAAGTGGGCGGCCTTGTAGTGGAGTCAAGAAGGGGTCTCCTTCCCAAAACCCTACCCTCTGCTACAGTACCGCGCCGACCGTAGCATGCGGTACTGTAGCAGCCCCCTCCGTGCTGCTCTACCAAGATGAGGAAGAAGTCTCAGGTGCCGCGGCCATGGTGGAAGGAGAAGAAGGAGAAGGAGAAAGGAGGAGGAAGATCATCTTCTCAAGGTTCTCCCACCTACGTCCTGGTTGCTACAAGGGTAACGAGTGCCGATCCTCATCGCTTGATTAGTGGTAGATGTGTTTTGGTTCAATTTTGATTATATCGATTTGCTGCGGGTAGAAATTCGATTCTGTCCAGATTGTTGCGTGGACTTTTTCGTGATGTTAGAGGCCTAATCTGAGTTTCCCATCTCCTAGAGATATGTAGGTCTTGTTCTTAGCTTTCGGTGGCCGCCAAGATCACCTAATTCCGACTTTCGAGTCAAAAGTTATGATAGATTTAATATATGCTGTCCAGAATCCTGACGAGAATTAGCAGTCTCTGTATAGGTTGATATATGGCCTAGTTAGAGGGTGATTCAGAGGTCCTTCCCATAACAAATTTTCAAGGTGATATCACTAGCTTTCAGGATTGATAAAGAACACTTCATTTGGATTTATAGATCAAAAGTTATACACTTTTCAATGTGACTGTCCAGATTGTATGTCAGTCTGTCCAGATTGTATGTCAGTTTCTATCTTTAGTTTTGACCCGTGTGCCACTTTTTGTTAAATGCAAAATTTGAATGTTGTGCCAACTAGTTTATTTTAGGTAATTTCATAACCTTTTCAGATTGTTAAATAACGCTCAATTCGGAGTTGTAGATTAAAAGTTATGGTTGTTTTAGTATTGCTGTCCTGTTTGTTCAGACAGAAGCTGTGCTGCTGTTTTGTTTTCTTTATTAGAGAAGTTTATTGGCCGAATTGGGAAATCTCATCAACTTGAATGTTATAGATATGTTCGTTAAGATGAGGTAGGGTCTGACTCATCTCATTTCGGGTCCCACGTCATTAACTACTGTCATTTTCGTGCTGCTGTCCCGACACGCTTTTGGGTTGCACCTGTTTTTCAGATTAGGTTTATGGCGATTCCTTGGGAGTTCAAGGGGTATTGTAGACTATTAATTCGGGTTGATTCTATGTTGTTCTTATTTCGGTTATTTAATTGTTTAGGCCACGAGGCTACGGGTTTGGGAGCGCCATCGTTGTCGCTAACGCGTCGCAACGCTTGAAGACAAGTACTTTGTTGCTTTTGAGTGCCGTGTGATTGTGAATGTTTTCATGAATATAGTGTGACATATTGTGTTACCCGAGATGCGGAATTGGTTATGTTCTTTCATTATGTGGAGTATATATTGAGAGATGGTATTATCACTGCTCATGTTCATATCATGCATCCTTTTATTCATGTTATGTCCACGGGAGTGGATTGTAAGTCCCACCATTCCAATGTGGGCAAATTTGGACATTGTCATGTCCCGCCCACTGAGTGGATTGAAAGACCCATCAATTCCAGTATGGGCACGTAAGACCCATCAATTCCAAGATGGGCAGCTTTGGACACCTATATGAAACGTTCTTCATATAGACTTGGATCCCCGCACTTTTGTTAAGGTGCGGGCTTAAATGAACACCGACGGTGTGTCACTCACTATACTGCAGATATACATGTGTGCAATCCATCCTTGATTACATTCATTCATTTCATGTTTTCATAAGTGTTCACTCGATGCAAGGTTCGCATTCTTAAATGGTGATGTCCTGTTTGTATATGTGTTCTTTTCTTTCATCATTTGCTGAGTCATGGACTCACTCTTGCGTTGTTTGTTTATTTTAGGTAACCCCGATGTTGGCTCACTTGGGAGGGAGTAGACACGCACTACTGCTCACATCATCCTATTCATGTTCAAGATTAAATTTAGTTCTATCTTACATTCGTTAATGATGAACTGTAATAATTAAATTATAATTGGTGAAGGAAGGATACCTTCTCCACATGGATGTTGATTTATTATCACAGAACCTTCTTTATTGATGATCGATGATAAATAACTTAGAAGGTGAAGGAATGATACCTTCACCATGTCCTGCTTAATTTAATGTCATTTTAGTTGAAATACTTAGTTCAAATTCTTCTGCATTATGGATGTATGTTAGATGTTTTAGGTGACATCTTGGCTTCCGAATAGCCAGGGTGTTACAGTTGGTATCAGAGCGGGCTTTAGGTCCGTGGTAATTGAATATTAAATTGACACACTGTGCACAGTAGGTGGGGTTGGGAAATCCATTGTTATGTTTCATTCGTTGAGCAATTGTTGAATTGCTTTTCTATTATCTTTCTTGTTGTTAATCTATGATATGTTATGATATTCCATATCTATGAATCTATTCTATGATTGTCATGATATGATCATGTATAATCATAATTGATTATATTGTTTAAACGTGTCGATGATGGAGGTTAAGAAGTGGAGGCCGTGGTTGTGGCCCTGGACTTTGTCATATTGCACCAGTATTTGTGGTAGCAGAATAGAGTAGTATCTACCCCGAATACCATAGTGGAGTGTTGAGGGTGAGATTCTTTAGAAAATATTATTCTCTTCCTTGGTTCTGTATGTGGCCGCCCGTACTAGTTGCGTTTGATGAAGTTTTCTTGAGTTAGTGTTTTACATTTCTTACGATGAGTTCTCATTGGACTTTCTTGGTTCCATAAGTCGACTACTTGTTCTCCGATCATGGTCTAAAGTTGTTCTTGGGATCGTTGGATATCGCAAAAAAAAACTTATCTTTTCTTGGGAGTTCGCTCTTCTTATTGGAGAATGTGAATCATTTATTCACGAGTATTCTGGTACTGAAAGTTTTCTCAGCAAATTCTTTAACATGTGAAAGCTTTGACTTTATGTATTTCTTTTGGATTAGTTCCAGTGTTGGAATGTAATGCCTCTTTTCGAAAGATTAGGTTAAAATCTTTAAGTGATGTCTTGACATGCTTAAGTACGAGGTGTTAATTAAATGAATTAATTATTATGGTATGAGTTATCGATTTGGGTTATTAGCTTTGTGCAAACAGTCTATTCTTAACTAGTATCCGTGGAAGTGAATTGCTTAAAGTGAAATGTCGTTGTATTTGGTACAGGATGAGTTTTAGATAAGAGGTTGTTCATATTTGTTCAAGAAGCTATTGTTGTTAAGAATTGTGGAAAAAATGTGGATGTATCGGGTTGATCTTTACGATCGGATAATCGATAAATTTGTTAGATAAGTTGAAATCTAGGTCCTCTTTCGCTATTCTAACCGCTAGTGATGGTTAAGTTAAGGATGTGTTCAATGTTGTCTTGATAAATATTAATCTTGAATTTGTCTTCTATTTGGATCTTGATGATCTTATTTAAATGATAGCTTTACTTGATTCTTGTCATGCTAAAAATTATTGAAACATGTTTAAATGACTAGATGAACGATGATGTATCGCCTTGTGAAACCTTGACTTATGTGTCCTATATTATTGAAGTTAAGGACATTTTATTCTAATTGCTCGATCATAAGTTAGAATGTCGATTATATCCTCTTAATCATGTTGAGGTTGCAAACAGAGGTAGGATCATGTTTGTGCCATGTGTGGCTAGAGAGCATTTAGTGTGTACTATCTTGGCATCGAGTGTCACTAAGAGTTAAATGGATGAAAGCTAATCGAGATTTGTTGGTGTACATTGGTGAGATTGTCATGTTCTATTATCATCTTGTTGAAAGAGTTTGTTTCAATTATAAGGTTTTGCACTAGGTTTTCCTAGATCAAGTATATGTAACCTTATTTAGATTTTAGAGACATGATGAAGTAGTTCATTGTGATTCTTTTCAAAAGTTCATGGAGTGTTAAGAGATTTGATGATTCTCGCCAATAGCATATTATTTCGTTGATTAGTGTGATTGTCAGACCGACTGTGGTTGTGATGATAATGTTCAACGAAAAAAAATCATTTGCATGATACTGTTTTAGTGAAAGTGTTTCAGTTTTGCGCTTGTTATCTTTGGACCTCATGAGTTATGTGGTAACTTTGTCTGTTTCGAGCAAAGAGACGGGTTGAAAGATTTTATTGGTTCTTAAGTGGTTCTTATGATTTGGTCTTAAGAGCTTATCTTGTTTAAGCTGGCAAAGTGATGTAGTAATCACGTAAAATAACTTTCCGGTTAAAGGAAGGAGTGAAGTAAAAGTATTTGAGATTTAAGTCGCGTTTCAGCCACTTGCGCTTATTTGGGTGTGCTTAAACCTTATGCATTTGTTCCATAAGAGTTTATCAAATTTTCAAAGGGCATTACCTTCTTCTCATTTGTGGTTTGGTATTTGCTTTCAATAGGGCTTGAGCCTCGACTATTGATTTTCCCTTATGTTTTCCAGTACTTTGCCTAAGTGACTATTTTTTCTTGATCCTTTGTTCACTCATGGGTGGCACATGTTTTCCTAGTTGAAGAAAATTGATTTCATTCGCTCTTCCTTTTGAGAAAGAATCAATCTATTCGCTTTCACCGAGTCTTTGAGGTGTTTAATGATTGTAGTTGTGAAACTTTGGGTTGGAAATTATTCGATGAGCATTGGAGGATGAAATAATTTCGTAATATAGTTATTTAAGAGGAGTTTATCTCATTAGAAGGTTGCCTTTGGAGGTTAAACTGATTGCATGGTTACAACTAGTAGAATCTATAGCGAGACGTAGTCCAAGTTCTTTGTTCATTTCAATGGAACATAGAATTATCCAAAGTATGAAAATCTTGATCAATGTATTAGAGTGTCGCGGTTGAGTACCTTGCGTGGTTGTGTAGATGAAATATGATGGTGTTGTAATGGGAGTAATATTAGCAAAGTGATCCGATCATTAAAGAGATTAAAGAGATAGCCGAGATTGTTGGATTATTGCCATGAATGACTTGGACGTAGTAAGTAACTCTCTAAGAATTAGAATCTTGATAAAGATAATTGGATCAAGAAATGTTTTTGTGTTGATGTCAATGCGCGAGTATGTTTGGATTGTGAGAATTTTAGGGATTTAATTTGAGGCTTCCTCTATCTTCTATATGAGAAGTTCATGGTAGGAGTCTTGAGTTTAATTTTGGGCTTCACATTCTTTTGCTAGGACCTTGAGTCTCCCAATGATTATGTGTAGAGAAAGTAGAATAAGGGTGGATTCCAACAATGGGATGGTCATTGATAGAACCCTTTTGAGGAAGTATATGAATGTGTGTGGGAATTTGAGTTGTTTATTCTTAAAACATTGAGGTGATGTGATTGCATGTGATATCTATTTTGAGATGCATTGGAAGTCATCTCACAAATTAATTCTGTCGGTAGAGGAGTTGTTGAGAGAAAGTTTCAGTGTAGTCGATAGAGCCTCTATACCGAGGTGTGGATGATGTATTTCGACTTGAGCATAGCGTTGAGAATGCCAAGTTAAGAGAGATGAGTTAGGGTGTTATGCGATGAATTGGAATTCCAAAGTTTGAGAGAAGTTTTATTCCCGAGAGAGAAACCGAGAAATTGATGCTTCCTAAAGTAGAGACACGTTTTCTTGATTCTTGTTTGAGCTATGTGTTTTGACAGATGTCTTCGCAAGTTGAGCTCGACATTTATGTTGATATGTGTGATTCTTTCCATTCGATTTTAATAAATGATTTTTTTGGGCATTCAAGTGATTTCTCCTTTGGATTTTGTGACGTTTATTCGCAAACCGCCACTTGGAACGTGGAAAGGTTTTTCGTGATGAAATTCCGATTGTGTTTGACTCTTTAGTATCGAAATGGTAACGATAGATGCGATGTGAATCTTTCTTTTCAGATGGGTTTTGTCGGTAAAAGAGTTTGCTTAAAGAGAGCTCATTGTGTGTTTCGTTAAAGGAGGTGATCCTTATTTTAGTGAAGAGTTCAATTGAGAGGTGGAACAAGAGTTCGTGTTCTATGTGCATGTTGTGTGGTTCAAGATCAATTGGAAGGTTAGCCAATGTACTTTGGGTTGTTTTCGTTAGCTACGGAATTCGAAGTTGGCGTATCGCAAGGACCGTCTCGGTCCATATGTGGTGTACTACATTTAGCATGTTTGGTGCCGAGTGAGTACCGTGAGAACTAGAGTTTGAATATTCGTTAACGCCATTGACCATCGAGTAGGATCTTACCTTTGAATCTCTTCCGATGAGTGTACTTGGCAATGTCGGATTGAGTGTTAGGTCGATGTAGTTTACGCCAATGTCTTGTGGTCTTGTCATCCGAGAGATAGGTCATTTGGGACTGGAGTCTCGCATGCGCGAGTTTTATCCACATGTTTGCTCCGCATATGTTAATAAATGTTTTTCGTGGCAATTATTCTTTCGCTTATTTCGACGGCTAGAATTCGAGGTCGAATTCATTAAGGGGGTAGAATGTAATACCTCGAATATCAAATAGAGAGAACATATTATTCGGAAGAGAAATTTATTCAAATTTGAATGCATTAAAGTTTAGAGGAAAATTGAAAGAAAATTCAGGATTTGAGAGAGGATTGACCTTCGGCTTTTAGCCCAAGGTGTCCTAGCCAAGTGGGCCGGCCTTGTAGTGGAGTCAAGAAGGGGGTCTCTTCCCAAAACCCTACCCTCTGCTACAGTACCGCGCCGCACTGTAGCATGCGGTACTGAGCAGCCCCTCCGTGCTGCTCTACCAAGATGAGGAAGAAGCTCGAGGTGCCGCCGGCCATGGTGGAAGGAGAAGAAGGGAGAAGGAGAAAGGAGGAGGAAGATCATCTTCTCCAAGGTTCTCCCACCTACGCCCTGGTTGCTACAAGGGTAACGAGTGCCGATCCTCATCGCTTGATTAGTGGTAGATGTGTTTTGGTTCAATTTTGATTATATCGATTTGCTGCGGTAGAAATTGATTCTGTCCAGATTGTTGCGTGGACTTTTTCGTGATGTTAGAGGCCGAATCTGAGTTTCCCATCTCCTAAAGATATGTAGGTCTTGTTCTTAGCTTTCGGTTGCCGCCAAGATCACCTAATTCCGACTTTCGAGTCAAAAGTTATGATAGATTTAATATATGCTGTCCAGAATCCTGACGAGAATTAGCAGTCTCTGTTTAGGTTGATATATGGCCTAGTTAGATGGTGATTCAGAGGTCTTGCCCATAACAAATTTTGAAGGTGATATCACTAGCTTTCAGGATTGATAAAGAACACCTCATTTGGATTTATAGATCAAAAGTTATGCACTTTTCTTTGTGACTGTCCAGATTGTAGATCAGTCTGTCCAGATTGTATGTCAGTTTCTATCTTTAGTTTTGACCCGTGTGCCACTTTTTGTTAAAGGCAAAATTTGAATGTCTTGCCAACTAGTTTATTGTAGGTAATTTCATAAACTTTTCAGATTGTTAAAGAACGCTCAATTCGGAGTTGTAGATTAAAAGTTATGGTTGTTTTAGTATTGCTGTCCTGTTTGTTCAGACAGAAGCTGTGCTGCTGTTTTGTTTTCTTTATTAGAGAAGTTTACTGGCCGAATTGGGAAATCTCATCAACTTGAATGTTATTGATATGTTCGTTAAGATGAGGTAGGATCTGGACTCATCTCATTTCGAGTCCCACGTCATTAACTACTGTCATTTTCGTGCTGCTGTCCCGACACGTTTTTGGGTTGCAGCCTGTTTTTCAGATTAGGTTTTGTGGCGATTCCTTGGGAGTTCAAGGGGGGTATTGTAGACTATTAATTCGGGTTGGATTCTATGTTGTTCTTATTTCGTTATTTAATTGTTTAGCCACGAGGCTACGGGTTTGGGAGCGCCATCGTTGCTTCGCTAACGCGCCGCAACGCGAAGGCAAGTACTTTGTTGCTTTTGAGTGCCGTGATTGTGAATGTTTTCATGAATATAGTGTGACATATTGTGTTACCCGAGATGCGAATTGGTTATGTTCTTTCATTATGTGGAGTATATACGAGAGATGGTATTATCACTGTTCATGTTCATATCATGCATCCTTTTATTCATGTTATGTCCACGGAGTGGATTGTAAGTCCCACCATTCCAATGTGGGCAAATTTGGACATTGTCATGTCCCGCCCACGGAGTGGATTGAAAGACCCATCAATTCCAAAGATGGGCACGTAAGACCCATCAATTCCAAGATGGGCAGCTTTGGACACCTATATGAAACGTTCTTCATATAGGACTTGGATCCTCGCACTTTTGTTAAGGTGCGGGCTTAAGTGAACACCGACGGTGTGTCACTCACTATACCGTATATACATGTGTGCAGTCCATCCTTGATTACATTCATTCATTTCATGTTTTCATAAGTGTTCACTGATGCAAGGTTCGTGATTCTTAAATGGTGATGTCCTGTTTGTATATGTGTTCTTTTCTTTCATCGTACTTGCTGAGTCATGGACTCACTCTTGCGTTGTTTGTTTATTTTAGGTAACCCCGATGTTGGCTCACTTGGGAGGGAGTAGACACGCACTACTGCTCACATCATCCTATTCATGTTCAAGATTAAATTTAGTTCTATCTTACATTCGTTAATGATGAACTGTAATAATTAAATTATAATTGGTGAAGGAAGGATACCTTCTCCACATGGATGTTGATTTATTACTGCATGTGAACCTTCTTTATTGATGATCGTATAAATAACTTAGAAGGTGAAGGAATGATACCTTCACCATGTCCTGCTTAATTTAATGCGTCTTTAGTTGAAATACTTAGTTCAAATTCTTCTGCATTATGGATGTATGTTAGATGTTTTAGGTGACATCTTGGCTTCCGAATAGCCAGGGTGTTACACCGCATCAAGTGACCCGGACTCGAGCCCGACCCGAACCCAAGGAACAGTGAAACTGGTTTTAGGTTTTAAAATATGCTGAGACTTTTGAGGATTTATTTGGGGTAGCAAAACAACTCCAAAAATTCTGAAATTTTTACAGGAGCTTGCTGACTGAGACATTGACCTTGTGTAAAATTTTCAGAGGTTTTTATGCATTGTATTTTTCTTCAAAAATTCTACAAGGTACTGGTTTTAGGTTTGACTAAGAGTCAAACAGGTTTGACTGCCCTCTAAAATATTCAAACAATTTCTAAAAATTGTGAAATTTTTCAGAGGGGTCACATACCATCCCAAGAACTTAGGAAAAATATTCCCAGGAGATGATCACAACATTTGACAAGAATGTTTTGAAGGAACAAGATTGGATCAAAGACTTGTGACTTGCATTTCCATAACCTTTTGTACAATACTTGTTCAAGACACAAAGGAAATACATGATGTAAGAAAATTTTTAATTTCTACTCATTTTCTTATATTTGAAACACAAGCCCAAAATTGGGATGTTACACATTGGTACACCCTCACAGGTTAAAACTATTCGAATAGCCTCGCCCTAGGTTATGGACACGCTCGATACGCCCGTGAGAACTAGACTACAACCTTTTAAATTAAAACTTGACATGGGTGGTAATGAATGGATTCGTATATGTGTGGTGGCTATTGGGATAGTCACCAATAGGTGGTTACTCTTGTACTTATTGTATCGCTGTTATTTCAACAATTACAATCAGTTTGTCAAATTGCTTTGAATCTATTACATTATTGCAAATGAAAACTCGCCGCTAAAAGTAAGTCCAGAGCCCTCCACTTAAATAAAGCTTGCATGTAGTTAATTATAGTTCATACCCTTACACGTCGGCTCTTGAGTACAAAAACAATTTTTGTACTCAGTTGCTTTGCTTAATGTTTTGTTGCAGAGGAAGAAGGTGAGCCCCAAGGGCTTCCCTTTTGTGAGATGTGCGACGGGTTTGACGACTAGCTTGGCGGCCCGGTTGGTTGCCTTGTGGGTAAAGGCACACTAATTGGCTCTTTTGTTTTTGCCATCTTATGACCCTTTTGCTTCCGCTGTCTAATTGTTATTTTGTTGCTTTTGGGCCTGTTGGCCCTTGTTGTAATAAATCTCTATTATGTATGTCTTTTATTAGACCTGTTGTATGGAATTGATGCATGATTTTGTAACGGGGTATGTATACTGCATTTATGGGAAGTATACATATCCCGGGGCTTGGTTTATTTGATTTGTGATGCTAGGGTCAATGGAAGACTAAGCATTACAAGCCGAATAAACAGGAGTCCCCACAGAGTTGGTATCAGAGCCATACTGACCGTAGAAACCCCTAGCTTGGTCGTCTCTAGGATATTTTGAAAACTTACTTTCAAATAGTTTATGAAAACTTAAGTAAGCTCTCAGATTTTACTCCTTACCTATCTTAGCTTGCTCATCTCACCTTATTCTTGGTTAAATTTAGAAAATTGTTTTCCCTCTCATCTTCCTTCGAAGATAGTTGTTATCGTTTAAGTTTGGTTTTGGGAACCAATGAGTTTGGCAAATTGAAGTGTTGGCTGCCCTTCTACAAGGTTTTGAAGCTTCTGGAATGCTGAATTTCGACTAGGAGCTTGGATGCAAAATCTGGACAGCAAGCGTCAATTTCCGGACAGCAAGCTCAAAGGTTCTAAAGAAGGTAGATAATGAGAGGAAAATTCAACTAAAACTTGTGGGAATAAAAGGATAAGAAGTGATATTAGTTGGCTAAGTATCTAACACTATTGTTAGTGGTTCTACCCTGCTATTTGGTCCTATTAGAATTTGAGTTGCATGCTGAAATTTACCTTCCTAAACCGATTGCTCGTTCCCTCCATACGAGTTAGTCGTACCGGGAAGTTGACCTTGTGATTGAAACCTTGTGTTGATTTTGCGGTTGTTTTTGAGCTTTTTGAGTTCATTTCTTAGTGGTTAATTGTTCTTTGCCTTAAGCTTTCGGATTTGATCCTTGTCCATCTTAGTATCTACCCTCACCCTAACTTTCAGCAGAATACCTTAGCCCTTGACCTTTCTTTCGCGCCTTTCAGCTTCTAGTCTTCGGGTTCGCGCTAACCCATCTCTTCGTAATAGATGTTCGGATGCACCAAAGAAATGACTAGGTCGCAGACCGGTAGGGGTGAGAATCTCCGCCCCAACCGTCTGCATAAGGATTGCAAGCGCCTCCTCTCTCGCGATTGTGATGGATTTTGCCCCTTTTGCTGTGGCCTTGGTAAGGAGAGCCACGTCGCCGAAGATTGTCAACTGGGGCAGGTTATGGTCTGCCGGCACTGTGGTGAGGAAGGACACTTCGACAACGAGTGTACTACACCGCCAAATTGCGATGAAGACCACCTACCCGAAACCGTCCGATCGCCAAAGTCACTTGTTTTCTATGAGGGAAGCACTCACTCTTCCAAAGAGTGTAGCATGAGCCTGTGATCGCCAGTCATTAAAGCTTCAGCGATCTTTCTTGATCATCTACAAGTATCGCAATCGCCAATGCTTCTGCACTGCAGAAGTTCTTGGATGATTTGTCGGTGGAGCCGCAGGACAAATTACCGCCTATACCTTTCCCGAAGTTTCAACTTACTACGAGAATCCCGTGAGTTGCCGGGGCCGAAAGAAGAAGCCAAAGGATCGTCGCAAGCGTCAACAAATGGCGGATGCCACTTGCTTCTTCTGTAACAACAGGGGTCACTATGCGCATAGTTGTCCTAAAGAGCTTGCAGCAACCCCTCGCCCTCCGCGGGCCGTGGTTCAGCCTCATGCACTGCGCCCAGCAGCAGGTAGCCCCGCACCGCCGAGGTCACATGCTTTCATTGCCTTAGAATGGGGCACTACGCCAACAAATGCCCTGTGAAGAATCAAGATCTGAAGACTGCTCGTGGTCAAGCCAACTCCTCTCCGCCAAGGAAGCACAGAGGCGCTAACGCCATGTTGGGTACGCTTCTTGTCAACTTTCTTTTGCTACGCTTTGTTTGAATTGAGATCCTCACCACCCTTGTGGAAGGAATTCACCGCTCAACTTGGGAGTGGTTGAGCATGGCCTTCTTGTCGCTTTGGTTGTGCCACCCACCTTGGTGGATCGTATCTAGTCCGCCAAAGAATCGCTTGGCTTGAGTGGCACCTCTCCTTCCTATACCTCCTGGGCATCACATCCAAGTTTTTGCCTCAATTTCGTGGCCTAAGCGGCCGAATCCTCTTAGGAACTAGTCATGGAGGGATGACTCCGATAGCTAGTTATCAAGTCAAGGTCCCATTCGTAGTGGAGTAACCAGCAAATTGCTCCACCAACTAAGTATGGCCTTGGTTCCTCCAAGAAGCTAGCGGTGGATGGATGACTCTGCATACCTAGCCAGCAGGCTGAGATCCCGTTGTTGGCAGAATTATCGAGATAAGTCGCTCCACCAACCAACAACGATCTTGCACCACCACCCTTTGAATCAAGGAAGATCTCTCAGTCTGTCAACCCTTGCCCTATCTGAACTTGTTAAGCTTCCCCGTGTCGACTAAAGTGACACGCCGACCAAATAAAACCAAGTTTCGCACGGCCACTTGGCTAAGCCGTGCGCCTCAAGAATCGTAGCTTGCAAGGCACCGATGGTGCTCTGTGCCCATGTTCGGACTACCCCTCTTTCTTTTCCCGAGTGAGCCAAATCTCGGGACGAGATTTCTTGTAAGGGGGGGGGGGGAGAGTTGTAACATCCCAATTTTAGGCTTGTGTTTCAAATGTAAGAAAATAAGTAGAAATTAAAACTTTTTCTTACATCTTGTATTTCCTGTTTGTACTGAACAACTTTTGTACAAGAAGTTATGGAAATACAAGGTCACAAGTCTTTGATCCAAATCTTGATCCTTCAAAAACATTCTTGTTCCATCTTGCGATCATTTCCTGGGAATATTTTTCCTAAGTTCTTGGGATGGTAAGTGGCTCCTCTGAAAAATTTCACAATTTTTAGAAATTGTTTGAATGCTTTTGGAGGCAAGTCAAACCAAATCAAAATCTGGTCAAACAGAGGACCAGCACCTTGTCAACTTTTGGAGGAAAATTCACAGCACCAAAACCTCTGAAAATTTTATGCAAGGTCCGCTTGAGTCAGCAAGCTCTGTAAAATTTCATAATTTTTGGAGTTGGTTTGCTACCTCAAACAATTCCCCAAATGTCAGCCCTTCTCAAAATCAGAAAATTAAAAGTGGTTCGAGTCGACTGCTCGAGCCCGAGACTAACTCAACCAACGTGGTTGAACCCACCCACTTGCCGCACCGAGCTCGATCTCTGCTGCGCGCGTGTTGAGCCATTGATTTGAATCCAACGCCACGACCTCCCTATCGATCCGAGGAGCCTTGAGCGCCTCGCCGGGGTGGTCTAAGCCACGGATCTCCATCATGCGGTCACGACCTCCCGTGACCTCCTCGCCGCGTAAGACCTCCCCACCTCGGGTGATCTGGGACGCCCAGACCACCCCATGCAAATCGGGATCGCCCAGACCTCCCGCCACCTCCGTTCTTCTCCCTCACGACCTCCTCGGAGGTCCGTCGTCATGGTTCTCACGCACCGCGCGCGTGTCGTGTCGAGCAGCTTGGTGCAATGGCTCGTCACCTTTTGGCCTTTCCAACGCCTTTTTCTCGCCATGCATTTAATGTGTCGAGCCTAGCCCTAAGAGTAGTCATCTCCTACCTACCGCCCTTATCAAATCTAGCAAGTCTATGGCAGAGCATGGACTTTGTTCACAAGGGGCTTGTCCATACCCTTGTCCGAGCTCCCGCTTTATTTAGTTCAAGGCCCTCCTCAATAGCATTTTCCCACTCTTGGTTGCTGCTTGAACTCCTCGCCAGTGAGTGTGAGCCCCAAGCTCAAGCACCTAAGAACACCACCTCCCGGCCTCCATTGTCGACTTTGAAGCTCCTTGAAGACCTCCGAGCTCCAAAGTGGTTCTTTATTGCCTTTTTGGTGTCACCTTGCTCTCTAGGTCAACTCAAGTCTCCTAACTTGTTTTGTTTAAACCTTCACGAGGTGGACAATTCGGGAGCTTGTTTTCTGAGCCGTGGCTGGTCGCCTTCCCAACTCCGGCGAGCACCACCGTCACCGAGCTCTGCGACCTTTCTTGGACCTCCTTCTTTCCCGTGTTAGTGCTTAGTGTTGGAGACCCGGTCGCTTTGAACATCGTTAGCTTTTCATTTTGTCGCATTTAGTCTCCTAGCCTATCTCGGCTCGCCGCGCGTTCGAGCCGTCACCATGGTAAAGTTGCCACCTTTAGCCCGTGATGATATTGCGTTTCATTCCAGCAGTAGTTGGCGCCGCCATGGCCGAGTCGCCGCGGAAGGCCGTGGCGCGCTCGGGAGTTTGCCGGTTCGTGAGCTCCTGCCATCATCTTTTAGTACGCTTTAATGCACAATCATTGCTAATCATTGGTTCATTAATCGTGTCTTAATCTGCATGTGGTGTCACCGACATGTGGGCCATGGGCTTAGAAATTAAATCCGAAAGTCATTTAGTGTCCTTTAGGTTCATTTATCGCCAATCATCGAGCAATAAATTTGTCTTAGCCGCTTTTTTGTCGTCCGGTGGTCCCGCGCCATTAAAAGAAAACCCGGACCTCCTCGGCTAATCTTGGCCGTTCACGACCTCTCCAAGATTAGATCTGGGCCTTAGGTTCTTTTCCGAAAAATCCTAAGTCTCGGACCTCCCCGGTTCAATCTCAACCGCCCAAGACCACCTCGTGTTAGATCCCACCATAGGATCTTGTCTCAGGAAAACTCTAGGTCGCAGGACCTCTTCGGTTTGAATCTGGGCCGTTAAGACCTCCCCGGGAGATCTTAGCCATCGGGTACTCCTCGCTAAATCCTCACCCCTAAGGCCTCCTCAGAAATCCCAACCGCTAGGACCTCCTCCTCGAGTTATCTCCACCGCTTAGGACCACCCGGGTTCAACTGAGCCGTGGCTCGTTGCAGACAACATTAAGTCTTCGGGACCTCCTCGTGCAACTGAGCCGTTGAGGACCTCTTCGAGCGTAGATCTTGACCGTAGGTCTCTGTCGCAAAACCTTAAGTGCCCACGACTCACTCGGTTAGATCTCACCGCCCAGACGCCCCGAGATCTAATCTGAGCCGCTAGAACCACTCCTGCAAAAGACTCCTCGTGGTCTTTTTTGTAAAGACCACCCTCTCGGACCTCCTTGGGGTCCTCTTTGCAAAAAGACCTCCCTTAGTTGTTTTATAAAAACCACCCCTCAGCCACCCCCGAGGTCCTCTTTGCAAAAGACCACCCCTGATCTTTTGTAAAGAAAACCTTCAAAACTGCCTTTGGGGTCCTCTTTGCAAAAGACCACCTCGGGTCCTTTGTGAAGGAGACCGCAAGACCTCCCTCCGCGTCGATTTGAACCGTTCAGGACCTCCCTAGGCCTTATCTGAGCCGTCCAGATCTCCTCACGTTAAAACCCTGTCACTTAGGACCTCCCCGAGTAGATCTTGGCCGTCCAAGACCTCCTCGGTTAAATCCCACCATCAGACCTCCTCACTTGATCGTGTCCGTTAAAGACCTCCCCTCTGGAGATCTAGACCGTTGAAGACCTCCTCCGTGAGATCTTAGCCGTCCAGACCTCCCTCCGTAGGTTTACCCTTAGGACCTCCCCTAGTGCTCGGGACCGCCAGATCTCGATCTGACGGTCACGACCTCCGTTAGGCGCGTGGGCCTCCTTTGCGTGCGATGTGCATGCACTGGTCGTGGCCGTTGGATCAGATCTCAACGGTCCAGACCTCCCCAGTGCGGGAGGAGGTCTTTTGTGCGCTGTGCTTCGAGGTCCGTGGCCGTGCGATGAAGGATCGACGACCTACGACCTCTCCGAGAGCTTCCAGTTCATTTGGACCTCCCCGAGAGCTCAAATTTTCTAAGTCTTTTGATGTTCCAAATTTCAAAAGTGCATAACTTTGTCATTTTAGCTTCTTTTTGAATGATTCCAGTTGCTTGTAGCTTTGTTATAGTATGAACTTTAATCCGAGAATAAATTTAGGCACTGTTATGTAGCATAAAATGATATAAACTGCATGATCTTGTTTAGTGAAAATGGTTGTTTAGGAATTCATTGAAAGTTTGTAAAATGCATAACTTATTCTCTTTAACTCCAAACTGAGCAAACTCAACTTGGTAAAATTTGTCTGTAGACATGCATTAATATGAACTAGGCTTTGTCTTTATTCTTGTTCCTGAAAAGTGATATATGCTAGTTCTAGAACTTAGAAAAATCATAACTAATTCATTATAACTCCAAATTGTGCAAACTCAGTTTTGCTATTGTTAGAATAACCATATCTACCTACCATAAAAATTTCAAGTTCCAGATCATTCTAGAAATTTTCGTCATGAACAGTAACCGTAATTAATTTAATTATGATTTTTTAGGCTGACAGAACTTAGTTTAGCCATAACTTTTCCATGCTAAGTCCAAATGGAGTGATTCTTGTTTCTAAAATTGTCTAAAATCAACCTCTAGCTGCTGTATGAATTTCATTGGATTTGGATGTTCTTTTGCTGTTGAGTTTTATTTGGAGTTCTTGTTCTTATTTGGTTATCGCCTTTTCGCGTTAGGTTCCGAAGGAATTATTGATTACGGGAGTGAATCCTCTGCAGCAAGAAAGTGATCTACAGCAAGGCAAGCAGTTTGATCATATCCACTCCATCCCATTACTTTTAAAATCTAATACTTTGTTTTACTTGTATGTATGCATGCTTTTGTGTCAATGACTAATTTTGCCGAATAGAGGTAGCTAATCCTATTGCATTGTTTCCTTAAATTGTTCACCCCGCCACTGCCACTACCTTAGGAATATTATCCTCACCGTGAATTAGAGCCCGTGAATGATTTAGGCCTCTTATTTGTCTTTACGAGATGATGCTTAGCAATGCTTAGATATTGGCTAGAATTGGCTGCATATCGACTTAGCTCAGTAACCTTGATCACACAAAATTATTATAACTTTATGATTCAGCATTTTGCTATGTTTATTGTGAAAACTAAAAATGAAAACAAAATGATTTAGACTTGGGCACAATGGTATGTTGGTGTGCTTGTGGGTGTGACTGGAATGGTGCCCGGTCAATTAAGGACCGAGTTACTTGCGCCACCGCATCGAGCATTTTATGTATAACCACACTAGAGGGTATGGGACCTCTCTTGACTTAGTACTTTGGCGTATATTGGCTTCGGTCGCAGGGAGCCGCAGGAGGGATGGTGCTGGGAGCATTGTAGAGTCCGAAAGGCTTTAGATTTATTCTTTTG
Organism: Ampelocalamus luodianensis; assembly: GCA_036346255.1. Lineage (NCBI taxonomy): Eukaryota > Viridiplantae > Streptophyta > Magnoliopsida > Poales > Poaceae > Ampelocalamus > Ampelocalamus luodianensis. The sequence continues at coordinate 28,926,244 of CM070636.1, read as the reverse complement.
GTACTCGATCTTAATGATCAAGCTTTAATAATGAGTTCGTGAAGGTTCTCCCCCTGAATTCTGCACTTCTCTAAGTCTCATCATTCCAATTCACGTATGCATCGCTGGAAGTGACTTAGTGAATAAATCTGCAAGATTCTCACATGACTTAGTATGCAGTACTTTGATTTCGTTCATCTTTTGCAATTCATGAGCATAGGAGAACTTAGGGTTGATATACTTTTGTGAGAGAATTCTTCACAACACCCATCTACACTTGTGCAACACAAGTTGCTTTATCTTCATAGATAATAGTGGGGGTTGGTGCGGTATTCAATCCACATGACTGCTGGATGTGGTGAATCATCCGTCGAAGCCAAGCACATTCTCGTGGGGCCTCGTACAGTGCTATTGTTTCCGAGTGGTTCGTCGAAGTCGATACAAGACTCTGCTTAGACGATTTTTATGGAATTACGATTCCACCACATAGGAATACATAACCTGATTGCTATTTAGCTGTATGCGGGTCCTACAAGTACCCGTTATCTGCATTGCCATTCATAGTTAAGTCTTTGTTCTTTCTGTAGAATAGACCAAGTTCTTTGCTTCCTTGGAGGTATCGAAAGATGTCCTTTATTCCCTACCAATGCCTTTGGTAGGTTCTGCTCTATACCTTGCTAGTAGGTTTCCAGCAAATACAATGTCCGTTCTAGTACAGTTTGCTAAATACATTAATGCTTCTATTGCGCTTCAGTGTGGGAGTTCCGGTCCCAGGACTTCCTCCCCCTCTTCTTTAGGTCTGTACAGGTCCTTGTCTTGCTGCAAAGATCTCTCGACCATTGGCACTTTCAAAGGGTATGCCTTTTCAAAGTCTAACCTTTCTAACACTTTCTGAGTGTAGGTTGACTGATGTACTAATATCCTTTCAGGGGCATGCCCAAGCTACAAGCCTAGGCAATATTTTGTTTTACCCAAACCTTTCATTTCGAACTCCAACTCCAGGTAAGAGCTCGCTTTCTTAATATCCTTCAGGGTTCCGATGATATTCAGATCATCTTCATACACTGCGATTATACAAAATCCATCCTGGGATCGTCGTATAAATACACAAGGCTTATTCTCATTTTTCGTGTAGCCTTTTGTAACAGCCCTAATTTTATGAACAGTAAAAAAATACCTTATGAACAGTAATGAAGTACTGTTCATAATAGTAATGAGATGCTGTTCATAGTATCACTGTTCATTTTTGCAAATTGGACATTATGTTACAAATTAAAACCTTCCTTTTCTAGTCAAAATCCAAAACCTATTTGAAGTTTCAAAGGAAATACAAGTCAGTGCTTGTATTATGACTGGGAAGTATTTTTATTAAAGCCTAGATCAATTATCTTGGTCAAAAATATTTTTTGTTGAATGTTTAGAAATTATTTTGTCTTGGAGGAAAATATTTGATTTAAATAAACCTATTCGGGTTAAGGTAATTATTTATGTATTTTACAAAGTGAAACGGTGGTTTTCAAAAATTATTTGGGAAATATATCATCCCAGTAGCCTCCTTGCAAAATTTCATGATTTTATAAATTTATTTACTATTTCTAAAGCCCTGGTCAAACTTTTAAACATTTGAATTAGGGCTGGTCAACTCTTTTGGTCTAAACCTAACCCCTGGTACTGTAGCGACTCGAACCCAATGAGGTTGGGTCCAACCGGTGCAATTGGTCCGGCTCGGTCACATTTGGGCGCGAGCCCAACACTACACGTGACGTGAGCCATTGATCTCCACGCGAACGAGCGAGATTTGCGAAGCCTTGTGGGCTATCCACGTACGCGGCGCGATTTCCACCATTGGATCTTCATCCAACAGCCTTCGATTTTAGCTCAAAATACTAACACACCCCAATCATGGCCGTTAGATTTAAATCGTGCAGTGCACCATTTTTGGGATAAACCCACCCCCCTAAAAGGTAAACACTAAACTACACGTGAGCCGTTAGATCTTCTTTAAGCGGGCCAGATTAGTTGAAGCATTCGGGGTGCCCCGAAGAGCTGTTCCATCCTGGCCGTAGGATCTAGATCGGACGATCAAGGGGAGTGGTGACATTCGGGTTCCCCGAAGGCCCGTTCAATCTCCACCGTGGAATTTTGATCTGATGGATCACGATGGAAGGGCCGTTCGGAACCCCCGGGTTCCCATTTGATCTCCACCGTTGATCTTAGATCCAACCGCGCCTTTCTTTTTGGATTTGAACTCAACGCACGCAGTTAAGGCTGACCGTTGGATTTAAGATGTGCGGTATCTTTTCAATTCCCGTGCACATGGTGCCTAGATCCTTGTGACCGTTGGATTTAAATCCTACAGTGCTTCTTCTTTTCACTTAAACATGTGTTGGATCTCGCTGTGGCCGTCGGATTAAGATCGTACGACCCATATTGATCGATACCGATTGAATGCATTTTGTTCATCTTATCGTCACCGTTCCTTTCAAATCGGACGACTGTTGTTCTTTTGATTTTGCGGGTGTGGGTGAGGCTGTGGCTGACAGTGGAGCCCACCTGTCAGTCACACGCCTCTCTTCTTCCTCACGCCTGTACATCGCCGCCGGTCTCTGTTGCCGGAGAGGAGCGTTGCGCCGCAATTTTGGCAAGTAATACCTTGACATCTGGCACTGAAATGGACACCTCATCAGCTCTAGAGAGTTCCCGTTTGCTCCATTGGTCCAAACACTATATAAACCCTAGCCTTTGGCTCACTGCCATTGTTGACCAAAGAAGCTCTTCATCTTCCTTTTCGTTCCAGTGGAGTTTCTTGCTCTCACTCCTTGTACACGTTCTAATCCTTTGATTAGGTTCTATTAAACACTTTCTTTTAGTAGTTTGTATAAGTCTTGCGAGTACCTTCCGTACTCAGGTGCTTTCACCAATTGTTGCAGGTGAGGATGGTTATCTGTATGAGGTTCCCGTTAGCGTCGATCAGGGTGACGCTAACAAGTGAAGCTATTTCTTTCCTCCACGCAATAGCCTGCGGGTGATGGGGCCATTGGTGGTTTTAGTCATTTACTCTTTTGCTTCCGCTGTCAGATTTTGTTCGTGACCCGGAGTCACTTGATATTGTAGTACTAAACCGAAAATTGTAAACTTATGTTTAATTATGTGAATGTATGACTTGTATGTGTATGATGCAATGTTGTTTAAGGGTATATGTGCAATGGTCACTGATCCTGGAAACCATTGTAAGACATATATCCGGGAATCCTGAATATTGGATTTGTTACTTGTTAAATTTATACTTCTAGCATGATCTTTAATAAAGGGGCAGTACTGTTCCTTAATTAAGAATTGTGCTACAGTATAATTTTAATTAAGCACATTTCCAATATTCCGTGGTCCTCACACCTTTCTTACATAGAAAGTCACTTCAAGCGATTATACCACATTCTGCCTAATTGCTTAACTTTGTACAGTGACTTTCTGAGTTTCACACTGTATATTTCTATTTGCTCTATTTTGGTTCGGTACAGGGATACATTCAGGTATCTTCATATAAATGTCCGAATCCAATATTTCATAAAGGTATGCTGATACCCCATCCATCAATTTCACTTCTAACTTCAAGTTCACTGCCATTGAGATAAATGTCTAAAGGGAGTTCCGCCCATGACCGGGGAATAGGTTTCTTCATAATTATCTCCTGGATGTTCAGTGAAACCTTATGCAACGAGCCTTGCTTCTTTTCATTTCTCTTTCGAACAAATACCCACTTATACCCTACGGGGTGCACAAGGGGGTACGGCTTACAGGCCCAAACGCCTTTCTTTTATTCAGAGAATAATTCAGTTTCTATTTCCTTCTTCCAATCTGATCTTTTCTTGCATTCAACGAGCGATGTAGGCTCGGGATCTAGACCGATGATTGTGGCAATTTTCTTTGCAAAATAGATGTCGACATTGGCTGTTGTTCTATTCATAGATTCTCTCGTGGTCATATAATTTATAGCTATTTCTTCATAGGACGGTTCTGCTAATGCTTCTACTTGCTCACCGCTGCTTCCAATTGCGGGGCAAGTCCCTTTAGTTTTTCAGCTCTGATGTGTGCGCACACATCCATGTTGATGTCTCCCTTCATGGGTATGTTCAATTCTGGTATGCCTTTTTGAAGGTTTCATACCGATGTCATGTCTCAACTGGCTCCCCTTCTAGTTCTGGGGCACTTCGGTGATTGGCTGTGTCAAGTCCCTCGCATCCTTTTTCACCAAGCGTCCTCGGTTACTTCGAATTTGAGGGACCGGAGTTCTCGTCCTTTTATTCTGAGGCCTTTGGACGGGATTAGGGATACCTTCATTGGTATTTCAACCCTCTCCGGTGCATTGCTTGCAGGCAAATGCGACTTGGTCAGGCTCTTCAAATAATTAAAGTGGTCTGGTAGTTGATTCGCTAATGTTTGCAAATCAATTATCTTCTGGACTTCAATTGTCTTCTAGACTTCAATTCAATTATCTTCTGGACTGCAATTATCTTCTGGACTTCTCTATTTGCTTCACTAGTGCGTGGGTCATATGCATAGATTTCAATTATCTTCCGGATATCAATTATTTCCCGACATTATGATCAAGGGTTGATTTCCTCCCCTTAATGACGGGAAACTAACCTCATCTAATGTACTATCAGCGAATCGGGCATTATACAAATCTCCAGTCATAGGGTCCAAATACTTGATTATGGATGATGTCTCATAACCAACGTATATCCCAGATTTTCGGAGAAAACCCATTGCAGTTCGCTGTGGTGGTAGTATAGGTATATAACCCTTACAACCAGACCTACGGAGATGAGAAGTTTTCGGTGCTGACCTTTACGCTAGTTGCATAAGCGGATGGGTGTTATAGGTCGACGGTCTAAAATTGATGAGAGATGCTGCGAGCAGGGCTGCATATCCCCAACATGTAGTTGGTAAATTACAATTCTTCAAAGTTCTGCTAGTCCACTATGGGTGCGGACATGTGGTACAGAATGCTCAACTTTAGTTCCCATTTTTATACAATAATCATCAAATACCTTCGGAGTACATTCTCCGGCGTTGTCCATTCAGGTGGACTACTCATGATGATCAGGGAAAATATTTCTAATTTTAATTATCTGCGAGATTAGCTGTAATATCCCAAATTCAAATTAATAAGATTTGTGTTCGGAAGAGAGAATTTAATCAAAAAAAATTTTCTTTTGGGGGAAATCTTCGGATTATGGGCCTCCGGCCCAAGCCTTGGGCAGCCCAAGCCGCACCCACCTCCTCCTCTAACCCTAATCCCCTGCCGCCTCTCCTCCTTTCCCCTCCCAAGCCGCCTCATTCTCTTCCTCCCTGCCCCAGGTCGCCACCTCCTCCCCTGCTGGACGCCACCTCCTCCCATAGGCGCCGGCCACCTCCTCCCCTGCTGGACGCCACCTCCTCCCATAGGCGCCGGCCACCTCCTTGGAGCTGCCCTTCCCGCTGCCGGTATTCGCGAAGGAAAGAGAAGGGGAGATTGCGGGTTTGCTGGCCGAATCAAGGGAGGAACAAGGGAGAGGAAAGGGTAATTCTTCGCGGGGGATTTGATCCTCATCTTCCTAAGGGACTTCAAGGGTAATGAGGTGTTTTCCCCGCTGATTGTTGATGATTAGCTATGAAACCGATTAGTTTTGTTTAGATTAAAATATGTCTGCAGAAGTTTTGTTTCTGTCCAGAATGTTGCGGGGTCTGTTTCGTGGTTTTAGAGGCCGAATCTGAGATGATCATCTCCTAGAGTTATGTAGGTCTTGTTCTTAGCTTTCGTTGGCCGCCAAGATCACCTCATTCCGACTTTCGAGTCAAAAGTTATGATAAATTTAATACCTGCTATCCAGAATCCTGACGAGAATTAGCAGTCTCTGTATAGGTTGATATATGGCCTAGTTAGAGGGTGATTCAGAGGTCCTTCCCATAACAAATTTTCAAGGTGATATCACTAGATTTCAGGATTGATAAAGAACACTTCATTTGGATTTATAGATCAAAAGTTATACACTTTTCAATGTGACTGTCCAGATTGTATGTCAGTCTGTCCAGATTGTATGTCAGCTTCTATCTTTAGTTTTGACCCGTGTGCCACTTTTTGTTAAAGGAAAAATTTGAATGTCGTGCCAATTAGTTTATTGTAGGTAATTTCATAACCTTTTCAGATTGTTAAAGAACGCTCAATTCGGAGTTGTAGATTAAAAGTTATGGTTGTTTTAGTATTGCTGTCCTGTTTGTTCGCATGTAAGTCGTGCTGCTGTTTTGTTTTCTTTATTAGAGAAGTTTATTGGCCGAATTGGGAAATCTCATCAACTTGAATGTTATAGATATGTTCGTTAAGATGAGGTAGGATCTGACTCATCTCATTTCGGGTCCCACGTCATTAACTACTGTCATTTTCGTGCTGCTGTCCCGACACGCTTTTGGGTTGCGACTGTTTTCAGATTTGGTTTTATGGCGATTCCTTGGGAGTTCAAGGGGTATTGTAGACTATTAATTCGGGTTGGATTCTATGTTGTTCTTATTTCGATTATTTAATTGTTTAGGCCACGAGGCTACGGGTTTGGGAGCGCCATCGTTGCTCGCTAACGCACAACGCGGAAGGCAAGTACTTTGTTGCTTTTGAGTCTTTGTGATTGTGAATGTTTTCATGAATATAGTGTAACATAATGTGTTACCCGAGATGTTGAATTGGTTATGTTCTTTCATTATGTGGAGTATGTACTTGAGAGACGGTATTATCACCGCTCATGTTCATATCATGCATCCTTTTATTCATGTTATGTCCACGGGAGTGGATTGTAAGTCCCACCATTCCAATGTGGGCAAATTTGGACATTGTCATGTCCCGCCCACGGAGTGGATTCAAAGACCCATCAATTCCGGTATGGGCACGTAAGACCCATCAATTCCAGTATGGGCGACTTTGGACACCTATATGAAATGTTCTTCGATAGGACTTGGATCCCGCACCTTTGTTAAGTGCGGGCTTAAGTGAACACCGACGGATGTGTCACTCACTATACCGATATGCATGTGTGCAGTCCATCCTTGATTACATTCATTCATTTCATGTTTTCATAAGTGTTCACTCGATGCAAGGTTCGCATTCTTAAATGGTGATGTCTGTTTGTATATGTGTTCTTTCTCTTTCATCAGACTTGTTTGAGTCATGGACTCACTCTTGCGTTGTTTGTTTATTTTAGGTAACCCCGATGTTGGCTCACTTGGGAGGGAGTAGACACGCACTACTCGCTCACATCATCCTATTCATGTTCAAGATTAAATTTAGTTTTATCTTACATTCGTTAATGATGAACTGTAATAATTAAATTATAATTGGTGAAGGAAGGATACCTTCTCCACATGGATGTTGATTTATTACTTGCGTGTGAACCTTCTTTATTGATGATCGGTGATAAATAACTTAGAAGGTGAAGGAAGGATACCTTCACCATGTCCTGCTCAATTTAATGTTTGTCTTTAGTTGAAATACTTAGTTCAAATTCTTCGCATTATGGATGTATGTTAGATGTTTTAGGTGACGCCTTGGCTTCCGAATAGCCGTGGTGTTACGCTTGGTATCGAGCGGGCTTTAGGTCCGTGGTTAATAGAAGAACATTAAAATGACACACTTATGCACGATGGGTGGGGTTGGGAATCTATTGCTTCCGCATTTCTATTGTTATGTTTCATTTGTTGAGCAATTGTTGAGTTGCTTCAGATTATCTTTCTTGTTGTTAATCTATGATCTACTATGATATTCATTATCTATGAACTAATACTTTGATTGTCGTGAGATGATCCTGCATATTCATAATTGAGTATTTTGGTGAAGCGTGTTGCTAACGGATGATAAGAAGTGGAGGTCGTGGTTGTTACTCCGATTCACTGTGTTACACCACTGCTCGCATCGTGGTTAGAGGAGTAGTTACCCGAGTACCATAGTTTGGTGTTAAGCGTGAGTTGCTTTAGAAAGTTGTTCTCTTTCTTGATTTCGAATTTGGCAATTCTTGTCCCGTGGTGGTTGATGAATTTCTCCGGGTTTGTGGTTCATGATAGTTATGGTTTTCCATAGATCCTCTTGGTTCTCTGAAACAATTATTGCTTTTCGATCGTTGAGTTGTTTTTACTACTTGTGGTCGTTGTCAATTGGCAAGATTGATGTTTTCATGGTTGCTCCTTATTTCTCATTGAAAAGAATGACTCATTTACTCGCTTGATAGCTTGGTTAGTGAGGGTTTTCCATTTGTAAGTTCGTTTGCATAAGAAAGCTTTGGCTTTATGCGTTTCTTTTGGATTACTTGAGCGTTGAGGTTTGAAGTCTCTCTTTGTCAGTAGTAAGGTGTTAGAATCCCTTTGTGATGTCTTGCCATGCTTAAATTGAGAATTTATAACTAAGCGAATAAATTGTTACGATATGAGTTACCAAGTTGGGTTATTAGCATGGTGCAAATCAACTATTCTTAACTACCATCTATGAAGGTGAAATTGATTAATTTGAAATATCCTTGTATTTGATACATGTCAGTATGTTAAATAAAGACTGCCCATATCTGTTCGTAACCTATAGATCTTACATAAGAGCTAGATTTATCTATTTCATGGTATGCTAAAATTGTTGAAACTTGTATAAAGGACCGGATGGGTGCTTGTATCGATTCGGAAATCTTGTTTATAGAAAATTATGTTAGTGAATCTTTAATCATGTTTTGAAGTGATTTCAACAAAGGTGAAATGTGAGTCTATGTTTATATATGGTTATGTGTTTGCAAATGGAATTAGTACAGTATGTTCATACATGATTAATACAATCATCATTTGTTTTTGAGCGCTAAAGAAGGTGTTGAGCAACACCCACAAAGGAGTAGACAATTTCGTAAGTAGTCTTTGATATCGTGCCTTGTGATATTGTTATTGCTTAGCATAGTCTTGTTATAATAAATTTGTTTCAACCTTTTGTTTGTGTTCCCTTTGGGAAGTTTTAGGATGGAGTAATAAAGTTTGATGACTCTTGGTACTAGTGTGTGTTGTCGATGTTATTAAATAGTCAAAATGTGAGAATGAGGCTAATTCTCGTAGAAATTTGATCACCCATGGTGATATTTCCTAAATGATCAAATTTCATGTTTTGTGTTCATGATCTTTTGGGGGTTCAGGCTTTATGTGGTAAATGAAGTTTATCGAGTATCGATATGTTGCAAAGTTATAATGATTCTTCAGTGATACAAGTGCTTCGATTTTGAATACTAATTTGTTCTTATCTGTTAATGTTCGATATTCTCTTCTTGTGAGGCTTATGCTTCAACTGTGGACTCCACTTATGTTCCATGAGTTCATTGCTTAATTGGTTTTTCCCTTGGTCCCGTGTTCAGTGCGAGTGGTAGATGAGTTTTCTAGTTGGTGAAAAATCGTTTTCATTTGTCTCTTCTTTTGAGAAAGAATCAACTCATTCTTTTCACGTAGGTCTTACGAAGTGTTTTCAAATTGTTGTTGTGAGAATTGAAGTTAATATCGTTTAGATGAGAATATTTCAAGTTTAGCTTTCGTGATATTTTCTTTGGGTTCTTGAATCATCTGATAGCTGAAATTATTTTAAATAAACTAAGGTATTGAATTGTCTTGTTGCTTCTAAGAGTTTTGTGTGACTTAATTTTAAAGACTTTTTAGTCTAAGTGGGCAACATGAGGTTGCAATCAAAGAAGTTATGTTGGTTCCTTTAAGAGGAGAATAATCGCTTGCTTTTCATGAAATCCGTAATTGGAAATGTTTGAGTTTGAGGTGAGATTACTTGGATCTCATGTTTCGTGTGTAGTTGAATTGTTCAACAAATAGGACGTATTGAGGAATTTCATTGGTTCTTATTTAGTCCGTGGTTTGGACTAAAGACCTTATTTTGTTCATTGTGGCAAAGCGATGTTAGTCAAAGAATTCATTTCAGTGTTAAAGGAAAGAGTACAGAGGAATATTTGAGAATTTGAGTCAAGTTTTGTAACTCGTGGTTATTTGAATTGTTCATAAACTTTTGCTCTTTTCACTCAAGAGTTGTCGAGTTCCAATCGCAATGTCATTTTCTTATTGGTTGTTATTTGCTATTTCCATTTCGAGGTGATGTGCCCTCCATCGTGAACTCAACTTTCGCTTTCCTGCATCTTTATTACAGATTATTTCTTTTGGTCTCGTGCTCACTCGTGAGCAGACAACATTTTCCCGTGTGGTGAAAGTTGTTCTTGTTCGCCTCTTTCTTTTGAGAAAGGATCAACCGTTTTGTGCTATAAAGTTTTACAAATCGTGAGTTGTTTGGTAGTGGTTAAGTGATTGTAGGGGTGAGATTTTGCTACCCAGCTATTGGAGGAGTAATAGAAGATGAGTTGGTTTTGACCTGAACCTCTTGGAGGGAAGTTGATTTAGATGGAATGTATGGTTTCGAAGTAAAATTGTATATTGTTCGACTAAGTAGGACCTATGGTATAGTGTAGTTCCAGAACCTTGGTTCATGTTGAAATGTTGGGGATTATCAAATGTATGGAAACCGTAATCAATTTTATAGAGTAACACTATTGAAAGTATCGCGATGTTGTATGAGTGATTCCTGATGAGGTCAATGAGTGAGTATGTCGAAATTGTGGGGATCTTAGAGATTTAAGCCGATGATTTCATTATTTGTTATAAGAGGAATTCGTTGTAGAGGTCTTGGAGGTTAAGTCTGGGCTTTCCATTGTCATGCTAGACTTTTGGTCGCCCAAAGATTTGTGTGTAGAGGAGATAGAACATTGGAGTATCCTGAGTAGTGGAATGATTGTCAATAGAACCCTCCTGATGTAGTTCATGAGCGGGTGTACTGAGGATTCTGATGTGTTATTCCTGAAAGTTGGAGGTGATGAGATTGCATGGGTTTTGAGGTGCTTTGGTGCCTTCTATCAAATTAATGTCATCAATTGAATGAGTTGTCTAGAGCATTCAGTGGAATCAATAGAGTCTCTCCACAAAGGTGTGGATGATGTACTTCGGTTTAAGCCTAATTTGAGGATGTTAAATTAAGAGGTTTGAGCCCTGTAGTATGCGATGAATTCGAATTCCAAGGTCTGAGAGAAATTTTATTCCTAAAAGAGGACTTGAGAAAAAGGATGTTTCCTTGGGTATTGAAGCGTTTTATTGATACTCATTTGAGCTTTGTGTTGTTGACTGGTGTCTTCTGCAATGTGAGTTGGTGTTGTGTGGGCATGTTTGCTTCTTTCCAATCGCACAAAACAAAAGAAGTATTTGGTTTGAGCATTCAAGTGATCTCCCTTTGGCTTTCGTGACGTTTATTCGCAATTTGCCACTTGGAAAGTGGAAAGGTTTTCTTGATGAAATTCTGATTTCTGGATTTTACTCTTCAGTACTCAGTTGGTAACGTCTAGTTGTGACGTGAATCTTTCTTAATCAGTTATGTTTTGTCGGTAAAAGAGTTTGCTTAAAGAGATTTCGATCGTGTGTTTCCGCTAAAGGGGTGATCCTTGTTTTCGATGAAGAGTTCAATTAAGAGGCGGAATAAGTGTTCCGTGTTCCTTGTGCTTGTCGTGGTTCGGTATCAATGGGGAGATTAACCCGTGTACATTGGGTTGTTTTCGCTAGTTGGCGTGCGCCATGACCGCTCGAGTCCATGTGCGGAGTAATGTAACGCCTTGTTTGTTCTCGTGTTGAGTGAGTACCGAGATCCAGAGGTTGAGATTTCGTTTGCGCCGCTGACCATCGAGTGAGATCTACCTTCAGTCTTGTCCGATGTTTGTACCGAAATGTTGGGTTGGGGTTAGATCGACGTTGTTTCACGTCTTTGTGTTGTGGTCCTCAATCCGAGAGAGGCCACTTGGGAGTTGGAGTTTCACATGCGTGAGCTTTATCCGCTTCGTTACGCAACGGTTATCTATTTTCCGTTGTTAAGATCTAGTCGCGGGTTACTTTCGTTGTTGACGGTTAGAATTCGAGGTCGAATCTGTTAAGGGATAGAATGTAATATCCCAAATTCAAATTAATAAGATTTGTGTTCGGAAGAGAGAATTTAATCAAAAAATTCTTCTTTGGGGAAATCTTGGATTATGGGCCTCCGCCCAAGCCGCACCCACCTCCTCCCTCTAACCCTAATCCCCAAGCCGCCTCTCCTCCTTTCCTCCCCAAGCCGCCTCATTCTCTTCCTCCCTGCCCCAGTCGCCACCTCCTCCCTGCTGGACGCCACCTCCTCCCATAGGCGCCGGCCACCTCCTTGAGCTGCCCTTCCCGCCGGTATTCGCGAAGGAAAGAGAAGGGAGATTGCGGGTTTGCTGGCCGAATCAAGGGAGGAACAAGGAGAGGAAAGGGTAATTCTTCGCGGGGGATTTGATCCGCATCTTCCTAAGGGACTTCAAGGGTAATGAGGTGTTTTCCCCTCTGATTGTTGATGATTAGCTATGAAACCGATTAGTTTTGTTTAGATTAAAATCTGTCTGCAGAAGTTTTGTTTCTGTCCAGAATGTTGCGGGGTCTGTTTTGTGGTTTTAGAGGCCGAATCTGAGATGATCATCTCCTAGAGTTATGTAGGTCTTGTTCTTAGCTTTCGTTGGCCGCCAAGATCACCTCATTCCGACTTTCGAGTCAAAAGTTATGATAAATTTAATACCTGCTATCCAGAATCCTGACGAGAATTAGCAGTCTCTGTATAGGTTGATATATGGCCTAGTTAGAGGGTGATTCAGAGGTCCTTCCCATAACAAATTTTCAAGGTGATATCACTAGCTTTCAGGATTGATAAAGAACACTTCATTTGGATTTATAGATCAAAAGTTATACACTTTTCAATGTGACTGTCCAGATTGTATGTCAGTCTGTCCAGATTGTATGTCAGTTTCTATCTTTAGTTTTGACCCGTGTGCCACTTTTTGTTAAATGCAAAATTTGAATGTTGTGCCAACTAGTTTATTTTAGGTAATTTCATAACCTTTTCAGATTGTTAAATAACGCTCAATTCGGAGTTGTAGATTAAAAGTTATGGTTGTTTTAGTATTGCTGTCCTGTTTGTTCAGACAGAAGCTGTGCTGCTGTTTTGTTTTCTTTATTAGAGAAGTTTATTGGCCGAATTGGGAAATCTCATCAACTTGAATGTTATAGATATGTTCGTTAAGATGAGGTAGGGTCTAGACTCATCTCATTTCGGGTCCCACGTCATTAACTACTGTCATTTTCGTGCTGCTGTCCCGACACGTTTTGGGTTGCTGCCTTTTTTTCGATTAGGTTTTATGGCGATTCCTTGGGAGTTCAAGGGGTATTGTAGACTATTAATTCGGTTGGATTCTATGTTGTTCTTATTTCGGTTATTTAATTGTTTAGCCACGAGGCTACGGGTTTGGGAGCGCCATCGTTGCACGCTAACGCGTCACAACGCCGAAGGCAAGTACTTTGTTGCTTTTGAGTCTTGTGATTGTGAATGTTTTCATGAATATAGTGTAACATAATGTGTTACCCGAGATGTTGAATTGGTTATGTTCTTTCATTATGTGGAGTATATATTGAGAGACGGTATTATCACTGTTCATGTTCATATCATGCATCCTTTTATTCATGTTATGTCCACGGGAGTGGATTGTAAGTCCCACCATTCCAATGTGGGCAAATTTGGACATTGTCATGTCCCGCCCACGGAGTGGATTCAAAGACCCATCAATTCCAAGATGGGCACGTAAGACCCATCAATTCCAAAGATGGGCAGCTTTGGACACCTATATGAAATGTTCTTCGTATAGGACTTGGATCCCCGCACCTTTGTTAAGGTGCGGGCTTAAATGAACACCGACGGGTGTGTCACTCACTATCTGCAGATATGCATGTGTGCATCCATCCTTGATTACATTCATTCATTTCATGTTTTCATAAGTGTTCACTCGATGCAAGGTTCGCATTCTTAAATGGTGATGTCCTGTTTGTATATGTGTTCTTTCTCTTTCATCAGACTTGCCGAGTCATGGACTCACTCTTGCGTTGTTTGTTTATTTTAGGTAACCCCGATGTTGGCTCACTTGAGAGGGAGTAGACACGCACTACTGCTCACATCATCCTATTCATGTTCAAGATTAAATTTAGTTCTATCTTACATTCGTTAATGATGAACTGTAATAATTAAATTATAATTGGTGAAGGAAGGATACCTTCTCCACATGGATGTTGATTTATTACTGCGTGTGAACCTTCTTTATTGATGATCAGTATTAAATAACTTAGAAGGTGAAGGAAGGATACCTTCACCATGTCCTGTTCAATTTAATGTTGTCTTTAGTTGAAATACTTAGTTCAAATTCTTCTGCATTATGGATGTATGTTAGATGTTTTAGGTGACGTCTTGGCTTCCGAATAGCCAGGGTGTTACATTAGCTTTGCAAAAGCATGGTTTCTCGTAGACAATAAACATACGTGCGACCATTCAGATGAAGCATTGATGAGCACTATAAAAATACCTAAATGACCCTTATATACAGGGGCTGTATATGACCGCAAAAAGTTCTCCCTGGATACGGTCCAGGGATGCAGGGACTTCATTCTTCGCTTTCAGGGCGAAAGGTCTTGTAATTAATTTCCCGGTGGCACATGCGGGGCACACAAAATCTTCCTGATTCAGAAAATTATTTACATTCATATTATGTCCCTGTGAATTGTTAAGTATATCTCTCATTTATCCTAAGACCTAGGCGGCATAATCTATCATGCTAGAGATAGAAAAGATCAGAGCTTCTAAATTCGATTTTCAAGGCAGTATAGGCTGCAGGTGCCTTAATATTAGTGTAGTATAGTCCAGTTTCATATGAAGGAAGACATTTTAATGCTATTTTTACTTTCTTCACGCTTTGTAATGAGCAGGTATTCTGTACCATACTCTTCTTCAGTCTCTACGTGAAAACTGTTAGCGCAAGTTTCCTTGAGAGTTCTAGTCGATTTTGGGTACAACAAGTCTTCTTCAATGACCAAAGTTGTGCCCATTGGGAGTATAATTGTGGCCCTTCATGAGCCTTTTATACAAGTATCGCTGCATGCGATTGTCGTAACACTACCAGCATTCTTGCTGATCGACTGAAAAAATTTCCGTTTCTCTCAAGATGGTTTTCATTGTGCCGCTACATGCTAAGCACACTTCCTCCATAGAGCGCTACACGCGTTCTAATATAATATACTTTATTAATATGTAGCAGAAAGCAAGCAACACATAAATAAAATACTTTAGATATCAGAACGTAACTTGCTATTACAAAGACGGGAAAATAAGTCTTGCAGGACTCACAATAAGAATTTAATGCTTTGCACTCCTAGAGCTTACAACCATTATTCAAAAATTCAAAGTTTTGCTTCAAATACAAACTGTAAGTTTCTATAAAAGATCCGAGTGCAATGCGTGTACTAGATCGAATCGACGAAGTATTCAGGAACTTCTACCTCAATCTGCTTGTAATACCCCAAAAATTAAATCGGGAGAGAATAATTAAATCGGGAGAATATTTCTTTTAGCAAAGCGATTGAACAGGAGAAAGAGGGGTTTTAATGTAATACTCTGATTTATTCTACGAAAGAAAGCGTTCAAAAGAGAAATTAGACATAAAAAAGGGGGGTTTCTGCAGTTTTTTGGCAACTTGGGCCTCGGGCCTTGGCCCAGGAGGCCCATGAGGGGCGGCCACCAATAAAAGGAAGGGGGGAAACCCTAGATGCACTGTAGCTACAGTGCCGCCACCACCACTGTAGCACACCCTCTCCTCCATGGTGGTGCCCCCCTCCATTGGTGCCTCCCTTTCTCGCCGTTGGTGCTCCCTACTGCCTCCCTTTCATCATCTTGCTGCGATTCTACAAGGGTAACGTCGCGTGTTCTTCGTTGGTTGATGCGTAGTAGTTGCGGTTGATGTCGTTTGGTAGATTGATTTGCGTTGGTTTAATAGATCGTGTTCTGTCCAGATTATTACGCGGTCAGTTTCGTGTGTTTAAAGTCCGAATTAGGAGTTTTGGTCTCCTAGAGTTATGTAGATAATGTTCTTAGCTTTCAGTGGCCACCAAGAACGCCAAAATCTGATTAACGGTCAGGGAGTTATGAATTTTTTAGTATCGCTGTCCTGCTGATCTGTCAGTATTGGGACAGTCTGTAGAAAACTGGATAAAACTGTTAGTTAAAGGGAAAATTAGGGGATCTCAATCTAACAAAAAATGTAGGTAATTTCCATACCTTTTCATAGAGGTAAAGAACGCAAGATTTGAACTTTCGTAGCAAAAGTTATGATGGTTTTAGTGAACTATCCAGAGAATTCGACGTGATAATTGTTGCTCTGTAGATTGGCCTGGTAGGGGCAGTATTTGGAAATATCAGATGGGCTCCCCAACTAAGTTTATTTAGATAATTTAATTACCTTTCGAGAAAGTATTAGAACATCTTATTTGGACTCATGAGCAGAAAGTTATGTATTTTAGAAGTTGACTGTCCGCAGTGAACACTAAATCGATCGCTAGAAGTTGGAAGATTGGAAACGCTTGGGAGTTTAGTGTGTTCAATTGTGTTGTTATTTATGTTTTTAGTCCTGTATGTTGGTCTTAGTTTGGGTTATCTTTGTGTTCAGGTGGGAGCGTGATCCCGGGGGCAGTGCCCTCTTTGTGTCCACCATTCTCGCACGGTTTAGGCAAGTATTCGGGTTATCGTATAATTATGCTTGTATGCTGTGACTGTTTGTGTTTGGCTTATAATAGCCATGCATGGATGTTAGTGTGATGAGTTCCAATTTATCTTGGTGAATGCAAGTACTCTTATCGAGTGAATAATTATAAATGTTTGATAGAGGGTGCTAGTACTTTGATGCGTAATAACCATGTATGGTTGATAGTGTGATATGTATGATTAAGGATGGTGAATACTTGAGATATGATTAATTGTTATTCATGAGGGATTGTTCATGATTGCTAGTGTTATGAATATATGTGCTATTCATGGATGCTAGAATGCTATGAATATCAATGATGAGGGATGCTAGAATTATGAATAAGTTTATTCATGTATGACGTTATTGTGGATACATATGTATGATGGTTTAAAGTTTTATTCATGTGCATCGTGCTATCATATTGGAGGCTTGGTCACGTGGTGACTATGCTTATTTGAGGTCCCCGTTATGTAGATGATGGGCTTGAGGTCCCCACATTCGTGGAATGTGGGCAATGAGTAAAGAGGTCCCCATCATTAAGATGATGGGCAAAGGTCCCTATACATATGGTGTATAGGCTCTTGGTCCTGTGCGGAGGGCACAGGCAAGGGTACACATCGACGGATGTATACCCCGCATTACCGGTAAAATGCGAAAAGAGATAAAGTTCAAAAGGTGCATTGCATTGATCGCATTCCATAAGTATGAAAGCTATGATTAGTGTAATGTTATTGTGGATTATTGATGCTATGAATGCGAACTTGTTTTAGCCTTGTTGATACTTGCTGAGTCTTTAGGCTCACTCTTGCTTTGATATGTTTTAGGTACAACTGGCAGGAACGACATGCATGGGAGGGAGTAGATGTTGGTTGCACTCACTACCTCACAACCTTAAGGAGATTGCCATTTAGTTTCATTTCAGGAATAAGTAAACTGCTTGAGAATCACTCATGGATGGTTTTGAGTATCAGATTAATTGTAATAATGGGAATAGCATGTCTTGATTATGTTTATTCGATTATCTTGCATGCTTGAGTATACTTGAATATGGAGTTTATTGTTAATTGCCATGATTAATTGTTAGAACCTCGGTATAGTTGACTATACAAAGGAGGTTCTGCTGAAAATTGGTAATTAGTTTTAGTTTAATTTATTTTCAGTAGCATTCTAGGCTCAATGATGAGCTGGGGTGTTACACTTCTATGGCGATCATATCCTATTGGGCAACTACGGCTGTGGATGCAACAATATCCAAAAGGAGGAGTGATGGGACTGCTACTGGGCTGTCCACATTCATAAGTGCAACTAATGGATGTGAATCCTCTGTGCCTGCAATGGCGAGGTGTGCCACATGCTATCATTTGCCCTTTTTCTTCGATTGGAAAGCATCAATAATATGCGACGCACTACCTTACCCTTCTTGCTCCTCTCATTCGTGAGAGGCTTCATCACCTTGTAGCTACTAGTAGTGGCTTCATGGCCAACATTGCTACTAGGTGGCTACGAGATGAAGTTCTTTCTTAGAACATCATCTTGAGCTTCCGCAACTTGCATGATGTCAATTAATTCGCCATACTTCATGTAGCCGTCTTGACGATAGTTGCGTACGGATTACACCGTATTTGGGTTAAAGGTAGAAAGTCTTCTCTATCTTCTGCTCATCTGTGATTACATTATCACAGAATTGAAGACTGATACAAATTCTATACAAATTATGGCCTTGCTGGGTTAGTACTTTGAACTATTGGTTCGTGATGCCAGTCATATTCATATTCATGCAAAAAATTATAAGAT
Source organism: Ampelocalamus luodianensis (assembly GCA_036346255.1). Lineage (NCBI taxonomy): Eukaryota > Viridiplantae > Streptophyta > Magnoliopsida > Poales > Poaceae > Ampelocalamus > Ampelocalamus luodianensis. Next base: position 28,907,774 of record CM070636.1, on the reverse strand, counting down.
TACTGCTAGTAATCTGCATAAAATGGTTGCAAAATTCTCATAATGCTCTTCGAACTTCCGGTTCATGATCCCGTATTTTTCTACATAATTTTCATGATTTACTGCTATTTTCAATTATTAAAAGCAATATAAACAATCACAAATAATAAAAAAAATAGTAAATACGGTAAATAAATTGCATAGAAACAATAATAACAAAGTTAAACATGCTTCAAAGTTCAAAAATATACAAAAAATTGGATTCCCGAGGCCATTTTCTGCTGGAAAAAAGACTTTCGGCGAATTCTGCTATTTTCAGGGGTTAACACGCAAAATCTCAGTTCTGAGAGAAAATTCGTGTAATTTTCATATTTTGAGGTTATTCTGCAAGAATGTACATAATCCCATAAATTTCCCAATTTCAGTGGGGGTTTTTGCAAGATTTCCAGATCCGCGAAGAATTCTCGTAATTTCCACAACTACAACGGCCTTCAAGCAAAAATCGGGATTTTTTTATTATTTTCCTCCCCCCCTTTTTTTTTGGTTTCCTTCGGCCGACTGGGCCGATTCATTACCTGGCTCATATGGCCTATCTCCACCGGCCCATAAAAACTGCCGGCCTTTTTGGCCGGTTCAAAAACCACCGAACGGGTAGGGTTTCCCAACCCATCCTTCTAGGCGGCGACGGCCGGTGGCACACACATGGGCCCGTGCGTGGGGCGTAGAGCGACGTGGTCGGCCGTTCGGTGGCAGCGGCGCCCATTCGGGGGCACTAGTGGCGGTGCCGATGCGGCGGGGCCGGCGATAGGTGCGAGGCGACGCCGCGGCGACGGCAGGGCTCCGCCGCTTGCCGACGGGAAGGGCGCGCGCGGCTGCGGCGCACGCGGTCGGGAGGCAGCTGCAGCCGCGCGAGGCGCGCATGCGGCGTGTCGGCGAGCCGGCGCGGCGATCGCGGATCCGCTGCGGGCATGCGCAGCACGGCGTTCTATCGGACTGGGCGGCTTCGGGCCGGACATGGTGCTCCCCATGTGGCGGCGCTCCGTCGGCACCGGGCGGTGCCGCTACAAGCGGCGGCAACCAGGGAGGTGGGGTGGCGGTGCTTCAAGGCGACAGTTGCACAGCTTTGGGCTGTCATCGCATGGTGCATGTAGGCGGCGCGCGTTTTTTTAGTTTACTATTCACGTACAGTACTGTTCACCTGCGATCACTGTTCACGTGTGATTACTATTCATGGGTGAATTACTATTCATCGCTGCTATTATCGCTCACCGTCGCATCGTTCATCGCCGCAAATATCGCTTCGTGGCGCATCGCTCGTCGGGGCGGGTATCGCTTCACCGCACACACTATTCATCAAGGCGCGGTTTCTATTTATGCGATGCAATGCAGTGTGATACGGGACTGCATCGGTGGCGCGGCTTCATGCCGACATATGCATGCTTGACGTGTGCTAGCGGCGTTGCTGTGTCGTTGCCTCCGTGGCGATGCGTGATGGCGGACTATGCCGACTGGTAACGTATCGCGGAGATAGTGACAGCCGCTTGAGAGCGGTGCCGTGCACATGGTGCCTTTCGTGCTATTGCATCTACCAACTACAATGCAATCATCATCTACTCTTTCATGCAACCCAGCGATCGGCTTGGCCAGCGACTTCAAGTCGGCTCGCGGTAGATTAGAGCGGATTTGCACCATAGAAAACCAATCTAGAAAGCCAAATTTGCATAATTGAAAGCAATCTAGAAAATACGATACAATCTACGAGTGTCGTTCATCGACGGTTACCTTTTCAATGCGAGGAGAGTCGGTCGTGTTGATAATGTGTTGAGGAATCGTTGCTGGCGAGTCCAGTCCGAGCGATTACCTCGTAGACAAGTATAGAATTGTAAGAACAATGCATGAACACAAGAATAGAATAAGAGATAGAACACAGAGATGTAGGGGGACTTCTTGCTTCTCTTTATTCCTTCATCCATCGATCAATCCTTTACAATGAATAGCACCCCCTATTTATAGGCTACGACCTGCTAGGGTTTGGGATGAGGAGCCCACCTTGGGCTAGGTCTGCCGGCCTGGGCCCGGTTTCTCAACAACCTTCCAATACGTCACTCTGTGCAAACTAATTTCAGATACCATATAAATCATGAACTCCCAAAGGATCACGAGTACAAAACTCCAAACATTTCATTTAACCGATATTACAAAAGGCGATCAATTTACTTTCTCTCGTGAAGAATCATCACCACTCTCACAAGTCATAATCTATTACAGACAATTTTACTAACATCAAGAAAAATACACTCTCAACAAGAATCATTATCGTCTACCCTTATAAAGCCCTCCAAAATCTCATCAAATAGTTCCATACTACTTTATCATCACATCCTCAATTTGAGAATATTCCAAAACCTTACAACCACACTATGACAACCACTTTATTTTAGAGGGGATCTACTACACAATTTAAAAGGTCCTACCAAAACCCTTTCATCACAGACATACTATCATCCGACAATCCCACCATCAAGTAAATATAGATCACATATTAAACCCCTTCCATTTCTCTCTTACTGATGCACAACACCAAACTTCATTACACAATATTTGCACCTAGCAATTTCATATGAACACTAAGTATCCACAAAAGATTACTCCAAAATTAATATCCACTAATACAGCAATCTAACACCTTCTGAATTTAACCATCCCAAACGGTTAGATTAATCCATTAAGACCCGTTGATCCAATTTATCCCAAAAAGTTTACCAAATTTGTCACTCTTAATGATCAACCAATTCATCAAAGTTCCACGCCTCTTAGTAACTTTATCGATTCCAATTAGGAATAGCCCTACTCATAATCAAACTTCATCAAGAACTACAAGAAGATAACATCAACTTAATCAATTTCACTTCCAATGATACTAGTTAAGATTAATTATGCACCATTGACCTAACTCGATACCAATACCACATCAAATATCTTCCATGCTTACAACCACTCACTTAACACAACACAACATTACAAAAGAATATTGACACTTTCTTTCCTAAAGAAGAAGCATTAAACTTCATCACTCAATTTACTCCCAAAAGAAATACATGGGCCAAAACTCCACATAATAAAGAACTTGCAAAAGATAATGTAACACTCTGGCTATTCGGAAGCCAAAATGATACCTAAAGGGCTAACATAGAACAATATTGCAAGAGAACTTCAACAATAACTCATCCTATAATATAAAAAGATCAACATCTTTTAGAACCTAAGCAGGAATTAAAAACTGAATCCAACAACTGTTCACAAATTCCAATTATTTAAGTCTATTGAATCCACTAAGATAATCATATCAAACGAATGATCATGGAACATAAGCAGTTATTTAAACAACCTTAACGTAGAGAGATATCATCCACATCTAAGTTTATTTATTACACTCTATCACTTAATGAATGAAAGATAGAATCAAGTTCTTTTATTGAAACTAGTGTAAGGTGAATTGATTGAGTAGTGCGTGTCTACTCCCTCCCAAGAGAATCATCACAACGATCACCTAAAAATAAATAAACAAACCAAGAGTGAGTCCGAGACTCAGCAAGCACAATGAATAACTGAACATACATCAGTCATGAACCAGACAACCTCTTCATAGAATGTGAACATACACTGAATGAATATATGAATCCATGGAATCAATGGAATTAATGAAATGGAAGGACTACACACGTGCTTATACCGGTATAGCAAGTGACACACCCGTCGGTGTTCACTTAAGCCCGCATTTAACAAAATACGGGGATCCAAATACCGTATGAAGAACGTTTCATACGGGTGTCCAAATCAGCCCACATTGGAATGGTGGGTCTTACGTGCCCATACTAGAATTGATGGGTCTTTCTAATCTACTCCCGTGGATGGGACATGACAATGTCCAAATCTGCCCACATTAGAATGGTGGGTCTTCAATCCACTCCCGTGGATGAAACATGAATAATGGATGCATGAAATGAATTACTGAATAAAGAATGTCATCATCTTAGTCATGAGAACCTCTCATATGAAATAAACAAAAACATTGAACCTTCTCATGTATCATAAGAAAACACAACACGAACATTCAGATATCTATCATTCGCAAATCTTAATGGTAACAAAGTACTTGTCTTCTACGTTGCGACGCGTTAACAGGCAACGAAGGTGCTCCTAAACCCAAAGCCTCGCCGCCTAAACAAGTAAATAATTGAACTAAGAACAACATGGTACACAACACTACTTAACAACTTTCTGCAACGCTTCCCGTAAACTCAAGAATTAACTAATAGACCTAGTCTGAAAACTGACAACCCAGTCATAAAACCGAATCTGGACAGCAGCCCAAAAAAATTCATAACTAATGATCTGTGACTCGGAACAAGGTGAATCTAGATTCTAAGGAAACTTAACGAACATATCTACAACATTCTAGTTGACAAGATCTCCCAATTCGACCAAATTAATTTGCTAACAGGAAGACGAAAGTATAGAACAGAAACTGTCTAAACTAACAGGACAGCAGTAAAGAACAGATCACAACTTTTGATCTACAACTCCGATTAGAGCGTTCTTTAACATTCTCGAAAGATTATAAAAATTCTCTACAATAACCTAGTTGGGTGAAAACCCTTAATTTTCCATTATCATAATCATATTTTAGGAGACAACTTGATAGGTAGATCTCATCAGAATTTTGGACAGCAGAAACTAAAATGATCATAACTTTTGATCCGTACGTCAGAATCAGGCGTTCTTGGCGGCCACCGAAATCTAAGAACATTATCTAAATATCTCTAGGAGATAAAAACTTCCAATTCGGCCTCTAAGAACCCGATACTGACCACGCAATTCACTGGACAGAATTGAATCGACACCAGGACGAACTCGATCCAATCAAACTAATCCAATTTCACATCTAAACATCATCAAAACAGTGGGGAAACGAATTGATACCCTCGGAGATGCGTGTTACGCTGATCAAACCCCGCGAGGACAACCGCTCCTCTTCTCCTTCTTCCTTCCTCTTCCTTATGGGTGGCCAATTTGCAGGGGAAACACCGGAGATTGTAGCAACGGCCAAGGGCACAACTACTGTAGCAGCCGGGTACTGTGGCAGGGGGCGGTAGCACTGTAGCAGTACGGGAATACTGTAGGCGACTAGGGTTTATGGCTCGATCCCCCCTCCTTGCCTTCAAGTGGGCTACCATCCTTCCATGGGCCATAGGCCTCTAAGGCCGGCTCTTTCCTCTGCGACTGTGGGTTGGCGGCCCAAAACTCTCTCAAAAATCTGAATTTTGAACTTATTTCCATCTCTAAATTTTGTTGCATTCAATATTGAATAAATTTCCCTCTCCCGAATAATATTCTCTCTAATTGGAATTCGAGGTATTACATTCTACCTCGTTAACAGGATTCGACCCCGAATCCTAACCGCGGATCTACACGAAAGAAAACTGCGACTGGAAACTAACAACAGATACCAACATGATCAACTCTTGTTAAAACTCGCTCACGCGAGTCTCCAACTCCCAAGTGGCCTCTCTCTCGGACTGAGGACCACAACACAATGACGTGAAATGATGTCTGTTCTAACGCTCAACCCAACATTTCCAAGTACATTCATCAGAGAAGACTCGAAGGTAAGATACTACTCGATGGAATACGATGATAACAAAAATACAAACTCTAGATTTCACAGGTACTCACTCAGCACCAGGCATGCCAAATGTTGTGTACACCGTGTGTAATATCCCGTTTAGGTACAGAGAATATAAGGAGATTGAGAGATTCCTTATTTGCCTCGCACAGAAATATGGCAGAATCTGTAATCATCTTGCAACGTAATTTTCGCAACTGGAACGACTTCGAATGGAAAACCATATAACTACAAAGTTGTAGATCATTTTCCATAATACAATTTAGAGTCCTCATTTACCTAATTTGGAGTTCTAAGGTTTGAGATATGGGGCCCGCAAGGCAGGCTGTACAGAGAACCAAGGTCCGCAACCGAGTCAACTTCCAAGGCAAATTTCGTAATGAAGACGGCATTTTAAGAAAAACTCCACAAATAGAAAGTTGAAGTGCTATGAGTTATCTAAATTTGAAGACAAAAATCACTCCATTCTGAGTTCGAGAGAGAAAGTTATGACTTCCGAAGTGTTCGCTGCACAGAAATAAAGTAGGGAGAACCTGGGCCTCGGGCCTTTAGCCCAGGAGGCCCATGTGGAGGCCGGCCAAGTGGGATAGGGGGGAGGACGGCTGATACCCTAGAGCCCCTCCCCTTGCCCCTCCTTCCCCCCTAGAGCCGCCACTCTCCCTCTCCATTGACGCCTTGGTCCAACACCTCCTCCCCTTACGCTCCATTGATGTCCTCCCCCTTTGTGGTGCTTCCGCCATTGCTACCGGCCAAAGGAAGGTGGAGGAGAGGGAGAAGAAAGGGGAGAGGAGATCATTGTGGGGTTTTCAGCGAGTTCATTAGTGTCTTCAAGGGTAATGATTCGTCACCTAGCTGTTTTGAATCAAGTTAGATTCGTTATTGCCATCAATTAGATAATCATTGAACTGCTGCGTTTAATTCCAGAATTTGTCCATTATTTGTGTGTCTTTTTTTGGGTTCTTAGAGGCCGAATCAGAAGTGTTGATCTCCTAGAGTTATTTATAAAATGTTCCTAGCTTTCGGTGGCCGCTGAGTTCACCTGATTCTGACATACGGATCGAAAGTTATGATTTTTTTTAGTGTCGCTGTCCTGCTGATCTGTCAGTATTTGGACAGTCTGTAGGAAACTGGGTTAAGACATTAGTTAAAGATGAAATCAGAGGATCTCTATATAACGAAAAATGTAGGTAATTTCCATAAATTTTCAGAGAGATAAAGAACGCAAGATTTGGACTTTCGTAGCAAAAGTTATGGTGGTTTTAGTGTACTGCCCAGAGAACCCGACGTGATAATTGATATTCTGTAGATTGCCTTGGTAGGGGCAATAAATGGCAGAGTCAGAAGGGCTCCCCAACTAAGTTTATTTAGGTAATTTAATTACCTTTCCAGAAAGTATTAGAACATCTTATTTGGACTCTGAGCAGAAAGTTATGTATTTTAGAATTTGACTATCTGCAGTGAACACCAAATCGATCGCTAGAAATTGGAAGATTGGAAACGCTTGGAAGTTTAGTGAGTTCTATTGTGTTGTTATTTATGCTTTTGGTCCAGTATGTTGGTCTTAGATTGGGTTATCTTTATGTTCAGGTGGGAGCGTGATCCCAGGGGCAGCGCCCTCTTCGCGTCCACTGTTCTCGCACGGTTGAGGCGAGTATTCGGGTTGAGGAATAATTATGATTGTTTGCTGAGTTTGATTGTGTCTTATTCGTATTAGTCATGCATGGATGTTAATGTGATGAATTACAATATATCTTGGTAAATGCAAGTTATGGTTAAAGTTTCCTTTGTATGTTGTTAATGCTTTCATGTGATTATGTACACGTTGAATTCATATGTTTGAAAGATGATATCATTGTACATATGCATGTAGTAAGCATGATTGGGTCTTGGTCACGTGGTGACCAAGTATGAATAGTTGAGGTCCCCGTCATGTAAATGACAGGCTTGAGATCCCCACATTCGCGGAATGTGGGCAACGATTAATGAGGTCCCCATCATGAAGATGATGGGCAAAGGTCCATATACTTGTAGAGTATAGGCTCTTGGTCCCTGTGCCAGAGGGCACAGGCAAGGGTATACATCGACGGTTGTATACCCCGCATTACCGATAAAATACGAAAAGAGATAAAGTTTAAAAGGTGTATTGCATTGGTCGCATTACATAAGCATAAAAGCTATGTTTAGTTTAATATTTATTTTGGTATATTGATGTTATGACAGTGAACTTAGCTTTAGCCTTGTTGATACTTGCTGAGTCTTTGGGCTCACTCTTGCTTTGATATGTTTTAGGTACAACTAGCAAGAACGGCATGCATGGGAGGGAGTAGATGTTTGGATGCACTCACTACCACTCATCCTTAAGGCTACTGTTATTTAGTTTTATTCCAATAATAAGTAAACTGTTTGAGAATCACTTATGGATGGTTTTGAGTTTCAGGTTAATTGTAATAATGAGAATAGCACGTTTTGTTTATGTTATTTAGATTATCTTGCATGCTCGAATGAACTTGAATATGGAGTTTATTGTTAATTGCTATGATTAATTGTTGGAACCTCGGTATAGTTAACTATACAAAGGAGGTTCTGCCGAAAATTAGTAATTGGTCTTAGTTTAATTTAATTGTAGTAGCATTCCAGGCTCAATGTTGAGCTGGGGTGTTACACCGCGTATGGACCCGAGATGGCCATAGCGCTTCATCCACTTCCTAATCCCCGCAACTGACGAAAACAAACCAATGTACCTTGGGCCAACTAACCCCTTGGTACTAAAGCACGCGACATGCACGACACACATGGAACACTCGTCCCAAAACTCCATCGATTTCTTCATCTTAACAAGGAGTACCTCTTTTAACCAGGAACACACAACAGAACTCTCTTTAAACCACCCTTTTACAAAACAGATCCCAAATGAAAATAACGAATTTTCATCACAACCAAGAAAGACAACTCCACACCAAAGGGTCAAATCCGAAAGCGAAGATTCATCATGAAATCCCTTCCGCTTTTCAAGTAGATAGCTTACAAATAAACACCCTTAAACCGAAAGAGAAACCTCTCAAGTACCCAAATTGAATACTTCCTTTAATAATTCTGAACTTATAAGAACCACACATGCCAAACATAAGGTCAAACTCAATTTGCGAAAGACAACCGTCAACGACACATCGCTCAAACATGAATCAAGAAAACGTTGCACTACTCGAGGAAACACCCGTTTCTCAGGTTCTCCTTTAGAAACAAAATTTCTCTCAACCCTTGGAATTCCAATTCATCGCCTAACACACTAACTCATCTCTATTAACTTGGCATTCTCAACGCTATGCTTAAGTCGAAATACATCACCCACACCTCTGTATAGAGGCTCTATCGACTCCACCGAAACTTTCTCTCAACAACCCCTCTACTGACAGCATTAATTCGACAGATGACTTCCAATGCATCTCAAAATAGATCTCACATGCAATTACACCACCTCAATCTTTTAAGAGTAAACAACTCGGAATTCTCAGCACACCCATTCACATACTTCATCAAAAGGGTTCAATCAATGACCATCCCACTGTTCAGAATCCACCCTTATTCTAATTCCTCTGCACATAATCATTAGGCGACCAAAGTCCTAGCATAAAAATGTGAAACCCAAAATTAACTTCCAAGACCCCTACAATGAACTTCTCATAAAGAAGATAAGGAAAACCTCTGATTAAAATCCCTAAAAATCTCACAATCCAATATACTCGCACGTTAACATCAACATGAAAACATTATCTCGAGTCATTTATCTTTATAAAGAGTCTAACTCCCAAAAGGTTACTCACTCACGCCAAGTCATATTTGACAAAAATCCAACAAGTTCTGCTATATCAAAAATCGCTTTAGCGATAAGATTACTTCGCTAATCTTACTCTCATTCCAACACACCGTCATACTTCACCTGCACAACCGTGCAAGTTACCCAGTCGCGATACTCTAATAAACTGATCAAGATTTCCATTCTTTCAAAAATTCTAATGTCCCACCCGAAACGAACAAAGGATCTTAGATCACAAATCTCCATGGGTTCTAATGGTTGCAATAATGCAATCAATTTAGTCTCAAAGACAAACATTCTGTATAAATAAAATTCTCTCCAAGAATTATACACGAAATCAGTTCATCCTTCAATGCTCCTCGAATAGCTTACAACCCAAGGTTTCTCAACCACATTTAATAAACACTTCGAAAGATTCCTGTGAAACAAATCGGTGAATCCTTTCTCAGAAGAAAAACAAATTAAAACAATTTTCACCACATAGAAAAACATTTACCACTCGCAGTGAACAGAGGACCAAGGGGAATAGTCAGTTTGGCAAAGAACTCGAAAATTATAAGGAAAGTCCACAGTTGAGGGCACAAGTCCCGCACGAAGAGAAGATCAAACCCAAAATAAGAAGAAGGTGTTACCTTTGAAAATTGATAAACTCTTATGGAACAAATGTATAAGGTTTAAGCACACTCAAATAAACTGCAAGTTGCGAAACGTGACTTAAATCTCAAAGACTTATACTTCACTCCTTCTCCTTCCTTTAATAAGAAAAGTTATTTTCTGTGATTACTACATCACTTTGTCAGCTTAAACAAGATAAGCTCTTAAGACTAAATCACATGAACCACTTAAGAACCAATAAAATCTTTCAACACGCCACTTTGTTCGAAACAGACTCAATTACTACATAACTCATGAGATCCAAATGATCACAAACGCAAAACTCAAAACACTTTCACTAAATCGATATCATGCAAAAGATCAAATTCTTTTACTTATAAATCGTCCAACATTATCATCACAACCACAATCTGACAATTACACTAATCAATGAAATAATATTCTCTTAGCAAGAATCATTATACCCTCTTATCACTCCATAAGCTTTTCGAAAGAAACACAATAAATTACTTCATCATGTCTCTAATATCTAAATAAGATTGCATCTACTGGATCTAGAAAAAGCCTAGTGCACGAGCCTCAAAATTGAAACAAAACTCTTTCAACAAGATGATACTAGAACATGACAATCTCAGAAAAGTATACGATTATAAGTCTCTTAATAGATTTCATCCATTTAACTTTTATTGACACTCAACGCCAAACTAGTACACACTAAAAGCTCTATAGCCACACATGGGTACAATCATGACCTACCTCTGTTTGCAAGCTCAACCATAATTATGAGGATAGATTCAACATTCTACCTTATGTTCAGGAATTAGATTGAAATGCCTTTAACTTCAATAATATAGGATACAAAAGACAAGGTTTCACAAAGCGATACATCAACGTTCATCTAGTCCTTTAAACATGTTTCAATAAAAAAAAATTAGCATGGCAAAAATTAGGTAAAGCTATCATTTGAATAAGTTCACCAAGATCCAGATAGAAGACAGATTCAAGATTAATATTTATCAAGGCAACATCCGAATACACCCTAAACTTAACCATCACTCGCGGTTAGAATAACCGAAAGAGAGCCTAGATTCCAACTCATCTAACAAATTTATCAGATTACTCGATCGTAAAGATCAACCCACTACATCTACATTTTCCACACTTCTTAAAAACAATAGGTTCTTGAACAAATCTGGACAACCTCTTAGCTAAAATTCATTATGTACCAAATACAATGACATTTCACAATAGGTAATTCACTTCTATGGATACTAGTTAAGAATAAATTGCTTGCACAAAGCTAATAACCCAAATCTGATACTCATACCATAACGATTAATTCATTTAATTAACATCCCTTACTTAAGCATGAAAAGACATCACTTAAGGATTTTAACACATTCTTTCAGCAAAAAAAAAAAGTATCGAACTTCAACACTCGAAATAATCCAAAAGAATACATAAAGCCAAAGCTTTCACATGTTAAAGAACTTGCAACGGAAAACTTTCAGTATCCAGAATACCCAGCGAATAAATGATTCACATTTTCCAATAAGAAGGGCAAAACTCCCAAAAAAAGATAAATTTTGTCGATAATCAACGTTCTCAAGAAACAACATTAGACCAACAATCAGGAGAACAAGTAGTCGATTTATGGAACCAAGAAAATCCAATGAAAACTCATTAGAAGAAATATAAACACTAACTCAAGAAAACATCATTAACCGCAACTGTAACTAGAATTTGCCACAATCAGGATCAAGGAAGAAAATAATATTTTCTAAAGAAACTCACCCTCATACTCATAACTATGTTATTCGGGGTAGATACTACTCTATTCTTTAACCACGAACGGTGGTGTAACATGGTAAAACCCAAGGCCACAACTATGACCTCAACCTCTCAACATCTGTTACCAACACGCATAACTAATAATCAATTATGAATATAGAATATCATCTCATAACAATCACAGAATAAATTCATAGGTATAGAAGACCATATCATAGAGTAACAAGGCAACATAACGAAACGCATTGCTTGAACCATTCCATCCTACTGTGCACCAGTGTGTCAAGTTTTTAGGTTAATTAACCATTAACAAATTTTAGCATGTTCAGCTACCTAAGTTGCTAACTTTTTCACCACGGACCTAAAGCCCGCTCTGATACCAACTGTAACACCCTGGCTATTTGGAAGCCAAAATACTACCTAAAGGGCTAACATACAACAATACTGCAGAATAACTTCGACAATAACTCATCAACTAATATAAAAAGATCAACATCTTTTAGAACCGAAGCAGGAATTAAAAACTGAATCCAACAACAGTTCACAAATTCCAATTATTTAAGTCTACTGAATCCACTAAGATAATTATATCAAATGAATGATCATGGAACATAAGCAGTTATTTAAACAACCTTAACATAGAAAGAGATACCATCCACATCTAAGTTTATTTATTACAGCCCATCACTTAATGAATGAAAGATAGAATCAAGTTCTTTTATTGAAACTTGTAACAACCCCAATTTTATAAACAGTAATAATCTGCTTTATGAACAGTAATGCAACACTGTTCATAGCATTACTGTTCATAATTAACAGTTTGGATTCTTTATTACCAATTAAAACCTTCCTTTTAGCCAAAATCCAAAACCCATTTAAAGTCTTAAAGGAAATACAAGATAAAACTTGTATTATGACTGGAAGTGTTTTCATTAAAGCCTAGATAAATTATCTTGGCTAAAAATATTTTTGTTGAATTTTTAGAAATTATTTTGTTTTGAAGGAAAATATTTGACCTTAAAACAACCTTTTCGGGCTAAGATAATTATTTATGTATTTTACAAAGTGATAATGTCATTTTTAAAATTTATCTGGGAAATATATCATCCCAATAGCCTCCAGTAAAAAAATTTCATGATTTTACAAATTTATTTGCTATTTTTAAAAGCCCAGTCAAACCTTTAACATTTGAATAGGGCTTAGTCAACTAATCTGGTCTGAACCCTAACCCTAGCACTGTAGCGACTCGAACCCATGCGGTTGGGTCCAACCCGATCAACTTGGTCCGGCTCAGTCACGCTCGGGCGCGAGCCTAAGATCCATCGCGTACTGTGAGCCGTTGATCTTCCATCGAATGGGCAAGGCTGCGACGTCATGTGGGTTATCCACGTATGCGCCACAACCTCCACCCTTGGATCTTGATCGAACGGTCAAAGGAGGTGTATGCATTCGGACGACTCCGGATCCCCTCACGATCTCCGCCGTCCATTCTCGATCCAACCGCGCCGCCTTTTCATTTTAAACTTAAAGGCGCACATCCATCGTGGACCTTTGGATCTAAATCCCACGGCGTTCCTTTTTGACCGCGGGCTTTTAGGGCCCAAATTCAATGGACCGTTGGATTTCAATTGTAAGGCCCGTATTGTGTATGCATTTCGACCATCCGGCTGTTTTCTCAATCTCGACCGTAGAAATTCAATCGGAAGGTGCCGCGTCATCTTATCTAAAGGGATGACGTGTATTCTTTTTAGTTGATCGTTGGATTTCAATCCAACGTCCATCTTTGAAAGTAAAGCCCCGAAATCCCTCTAGGTTTCATTTAGATCTCGATCGACCGATTGAGATCGCACGACCCATATTAAAAGATGCCGATTAAAGTCTTTTAACCCCTCTATTTATCACAGCCGCCCATTTCTAATCGGACGGCTGATGTTCTTTTGAGCTTTAGGAGGCGCGTGCAACTGAGGATGACAAAGGGACCCACATGTCAGGTGTTGCCTCCCTTCTTCCTTATCTCTGCGCGCAGCCCTCTCTGTAAACTAAGGAGATGATTTATCCCAAAGTTTATGCAACTAATTTTTGGGATATTTAGCCCTAAATAGACACCTCATCAACTCTAGACTCTTCCACTTTCCACTGTAGCTCAACATCTATATATAAACCCTAGCTTTTGCTGTTACCAGTGTTGACCGAAGGAGCTTTTCATCCTCCATTGTTGTCCAGTGGAGTTTCTTGCTCCTATCCATTGCTTGTCCCTCTTAATCACTGGTTTCACCTTGCACTAAGGTTTTAACATCTTTTGTAGGTTAAAACCAAAGGTGTTCTCTCTATTGAGCATAATCAGTTTTCTCAACTTTCGGTATTTCTCTTAACCTTGTAAGTTAAAGCCCTAGTTTTGGACATCTTAAGTGCACTAGGCATCTTTGTTGCTCACATGAATCATTCTTTTGAACATCAGTAGCTTCAACTTGCTGTAAACTGAAAAGTTGCTATCCTAACTTTTCGGTCTTTCATATCTTTTTCAAGATCTAGAGTTTCTCCCTGTCAACTTATCATCCTAGTTAGGTTTTAACTAAACCCTAGTAGCATAACAAGTTGTTCTTTTAATTCTTGTCATCATCTATTTAGCTTTATAGCAGGGTTCTGTCTCTGTCTCTTTTTGTCAACTTAACCGAAAATATAGGTTTTTCTTTAGCTTTTGTAATCTAACCAATTAGGGTTAGGTTAAGGTTAGTGTAGGGTATTAACTACCCTAATAGCTCAGGTTAAGCTTCATTTTAGAACCTTTGCTTGATCTATTTTCCTTTTTCCTAAAATCTGTAATCTGTCCTGTTTTCAGTTCTTTTCAAAATCTGAAAACTGCAACTATGGTTTAAACACTAGTTTCTGTTATTTAAAAAGTTGTGTATTATAATATGGGTTATTATCACTATTAGGGTAGTTGTGACTTAAGCATGCTGTTAATCATGCATTTCTTTATTGATCATGTATTTTATGTTGATCTATACTAGTTGTCATCTTTGGTGTTTATTGGAGTTTATTATCTTTTATAGAATCTGGTTCTTCTGAGGCTTTTGACACTATTTCTGAACAACCTGAACCTGCAACAGAAGTGTATTATTATCAAGGCAAGCTTCCTCTCTGCACCATATTGATCCCAAATTTTGTACAATAGCTTTTACAAATCCAGTGATATCTGTGCATGCTATTTTTCTGAAAATACAAAAATGTGATCTGTAGTAGCTAGCTATAACCTAACATGGTGGATTACCTTAATTACAATCATACACTTAACCCTAGCTCAGTACTGTATACTATAATATATTTTCAGATTTGGCTTAGACATGCAGTCTAGAGATTTTAGAGTTTGACAAGCATATCTTGTCAAACATGGGAATCTAAATGGCTTTTGTTACTTTAAACTCTTTGTCCAGTTTACTTATTTCAGAAATGAGTTTTATATTTAAATTGATCTGGACAAGAGGAAGCTAGTGATGGTGCTTTTGTGCACGAGATTGGGAATTGTGGTGGACTTGTCCGGGTTAATTAAGGACCGAACTCTGACTATTCAATTCAAGTCCCCCACGTACTTCCACATGCGGTGTATGGGCGCTGTTTGGTTAAGTAAAATGTTAAGACTATTGGGTTGGAAACAGGAAAGTAAGAATATGTGTATTGACCTTGTATGGCATAGATGCTTAGGTCTTATGATGCGTTGTATGCCATGTGAGCTTATATGTCGATGTCGGATGTTCTTAGAAGGGTGAGGCGTATATGTGCTCCGTAGCATATACGTACCTTAAAGATGCCGATTGCATCCTAATATGGGTAGTGAGCCCATTCGCATTTAATTGTTTGGATCGGCATTCCTGACGCAACATGTGTGCCCCGGTTAGCAGATGCTATCAGTCGTTGTTTAAGCGAGATCAGTCCACACATGGGGTCCAACTCAATAGTGTTAGCTTGTTGAAAAATACCAAATCTTAGTTTCCCCGGTCGGCATACCAAAGGAAGTATGTCATCATTCGGAGGCATCCGAAACAACGGTGACTAAGTCATGTGGGTAAAAGATGTACACCTGCAGGTATAAAGCGTTCGAATAGCCGTGTCCACGGTCATGGACGATAACTTGAGTTGATGTCACCTGTATAGAAATTTTGATTTACAAATCTGGTTTTGGTTTATGGTTTTGCATGAGGATTCATGCAATCGCATCGTTATCTACCTTTAATGTCTTTACTTACATTACGGTCCAACTTTGCTTTATTAAATTGCTTTATCAAAATTTAGCATTTGTAGGTTAAGATGTATCGCTTTATGCAAACCTGAACCTTTATACCTTCTGTTGTAACCTTATGCATGTGTAAATTCTATTCCTTTGATTAGGCTCTAATAAACACTTTATTTTAATAGTTTGTGTAAGACTTCTTTGAGTACCTTCCGTACTCAAGGTGCTATCACCTATTGTTGCGGTGAGGATGGTTATCTTTATGAAGTACCCGTTAGCGCGATCGGGGTGACGCTAACGAGTAAAGCTACTTCTTTCCTCCACGCAATTGCCTGCGGGTGGATGAGGCCATTGGTGGACTTTGATCTTTTATTTTGCTTCCGTTGTTGAACTTGTTGTAGTGACCAAGTCACTCTATAATGTAGTACAAGAACCGAAAGTTGTAAAATTATGTTTAATTATGTAAATGAATGACTTGTATGTGTTTGATGCAATGTTGATGAAGGATATATATACAATGGTCGTTGATCCTGGGAACCATTGTGGTATATATATATCCGGGAATCCTGTTTATTGGAATTATCACTTGTTAAATTTATACCTTTAGCATGATCTTTAATAAAGGGACAGTACTGTTCCTTCATTAATAATTGTGCTACAGTATGAATTTAATTAAGTACATTTCCAATAACCGGAGTCCTCACAGCGTTGGTATCAGAGCATACGTTGCCTGTAGGTTAGAAGTAGTATGGTCGAAGTAATTAGAGAGTCTTCTGGGAAAATTATTTTCAAGCAGTAATATAATTTCGAAAGCTTAAGTATGACATCTTTTATTTCTTATCCTTCTTAATATCAATTCTTGCCCAACTTTCTGTTGGTTTTTCTAAAAGTGAATTGTTTCTTATCTTGTCTTTTTGTCTATAGATGAGTGGGTGGTACTTGGTCAAGGAGACCCGAGCCGAGGATGTTGATGGGTTTCGGCTTTCTTTGCGGGACATGATGTGGCGATCAATTTCACCTACCACCGAGTACGCCCTCTATCGACGAGACCGAGGCCCAGGGATGGAGGAGTATCGTGCCTTCATCAACGTTATCGCTAGGCATGTAGCCGGCAGTGTTCCCTACTGTGTCCAAGCACTTGCCACCTTTGAGGCTATGGTGGTTCAGGAAGCTGCAAGTAGGATGATGAGCCTTCTTCGTCATGATTTGACGGAATTGTCTCAACCGCCCTATGACCACTTCCCGAATCAAGGTCCTACCTCCGAAGTGAGCATGTTCGATGAGATACAGTTTGGCGAAGACCCACAGGTGCGACAGTTGGCGAGGATGGTCCGCATCATGGACCAAGTCCATCGCTGCATTGTGAGGGAGTTGTGGGAAACTCGGCGTCGCCTTAATGAGGCCCGGAGTACTGCTTCTTGAGTCAACATGAACCGCGTTCCTCATAGCGTGCTTTATGGTGACAACGAGACCTCTCCACGCTCTTCTTTGCACCACCTCTTTACCGACTTCGAGTAGCGGGTGCGTGCCTGTTTATGGACAAGTGCGCCAAGCCCGGATGACTGCAGGTTTTCCTCGCACTCTGCGGACTGCACCTCCTGGAGGTCACCAGCCACTTCTAGGATCTCCGAGGCGTCTTATTAGTCCTTTGGATCCTGTTGACACTGGTTCCCCTGAGCTCATCTTTTGAATGAGTTTCCGGTGAACTTTAACCGGGATCTTTATGCTAGTACCTCGACGATGAACCCTCGTGGATAAGTGTCTTCTAGTCTAGTAGTTGCCCTTAAATAAAATGCATGTAATAGGGCAGTAGTATTTTGTACAGAGTATGTAAGTTTGACTTTTGGGGTTGTAATATGATCTTTATGGCCGACTCTTATATGGGTATGATACCGAATCTCTTTTGCTGTTTATATAAAGTTTCTGGTTTTGATGTTGATTTGAATGCATGGCATAGCATGACGCATCATATGTATAGTGTTTGTTTCTTTCCTAATTTCAATCTTGTTTGTGTTTGCCAAGTATATCCTTGTTATGTTGTTAACCATGGTGTGGTAACAGGATGACAGGACCTACTACTCGTCTTAAGCGCAACAAGGAAGGGCATGTCGACTCCGTGCCCCATTCTCGGGAGGGCCGACTGAACCTTCCAGCTCTCAGGGTCCGCAAGGTGGTCCCCAGGAAGAGGAGCTTCCTCCACCACCTTCTATGGCCGATGTGCTCATGCAGATTGAGCGCAATCGAATGGACCAAACGCGCATCCTGGAGCAGATTACGCGCAATATCTCTTCCCCTGCTGCACCGGCCGTCAGAGCAGGAGGTCATCATGTGCAGGGAAGTCTGGCTGAATTTCAGCGGACTAACCCGTCAGTGTTTTTCAGCTCTCAAGATCCCATGGAAGCAGAGGACTGGCTTCGAACCATTGAGAAGAAGTTATTGATTGCTCAATGTTCCGAGAGGGAGAAGGTCCTTTTGCGATTACTGACTAGATGGAGCGGCTAGCATATGGTGGGATAATCTTCTTGCCATTCAGCCTGCTGGACATGTCCCTACTTGGGATGAGTTCGTGGAGGCTTTTCGCGAAGCTCATATTCCTGAAGGGGTCATGACGATCAAACAACAGGAATTCCTAGCTCTTAAGCAAGGGCGAAAGTGCATGTAGTATCTGCATGAATTCAATTTCCTTGCGGATATGCTCCGATGATGTTTAGTGACCTCGTCGTCGAAACCGGTTTTTGAATGGGTCATCGGAGGAGTTGCAAATGGTTGTAGCTTTGCATGACTTGAAATTTCTCCCATTTGGTCAACAAAGCTATTGTGGCGAAAGTAAGAGCAAGGCTTTGGAGGAGTCATAGCGGCAGAGGACTTCTCGGTTTGTTCCTAGTGGCGGTTCGCCAAGGCCTCGCATGTGGTTGCCTAGACCACCGAGCACCAGCTCCACATGCACCAAGGCGGCGGTGTTTGCCTCGTCCACCTCTTCCACTAATCAACCAAGACCTAGTGAAACCGCCGCCATCCGTGGTTCTTGTCGGTAGAGTCATATGTTACCATTGTGGGCGCCCAGGGCATTTCGCCAATCAGTGCTATGCCAAGGCTCAAGGGATACCACCTATTTCACCTTCTCCAGCTATTGTACGTCCTGCACCACCTTCCCCGACCGTGGTCAAGCCCGAGCCTGTTCCGGTGCGAGGTCGTGTGAACCAGATTACTGCTGAGGAAGCAGCTGTCACTCCTGAAGTTGTTCTTGGTATGCTCCTAGTTAATTTCAACCTACTGCAATGCTTTATTTGATTCGAGCATCCCATTCATTTGTTAGTAGGCAGTTTGCTACTCAACATCATTTAATTGTGCATCATCTTCATCCACCCCATATCATCCACTCACCTGGATCAGCCTTTATGACTGATCAAGTCTGCCGTGGTGTCAATATAAATATTGAAGGGGTAGACTTTTGGGCTGATTTGATTGTGATAGATTCTAAAGGGTTGGATGTTATTTTGGGAATGGATTGGTTATCCAAGAACCTTGGGCAAATTAATTGTGCTCATAAATCTATTTCTCTGACTAATGAAAGCGACACTTCAGTCGTTTTTCAATCCAGGACAATGGGTTCTCATCTTTGTGCTCACCAAGTTGATACCACTCCCTCCTTGGAGTCGGTACCAATTGTTTGTGAGTATGTTGATGTCTTTCTTGAAGACCTTCCCGGATTGCCACCAGACCGGGAGGTGGAGTTCGTAATTGAACTCGTTCCTGGAACTACTCCTATATCCAGGAGTCCTTATCGAATGCCTGCCAACGAGTTGGTTGAATTAAAGACACAACTTGGAGAATTGCTTGACAAAGGATTTATTCGACCGAGTTCCTCACCTTGGGGATGCCCGGCTTTATTTGTCAAGAAGAAAGATAATACTTTGCGGATGTGTGTGGACTACCGTCCGTTAAATAAGGTCACTATCAAGAACAAGTATCCTTTGCCTCGCATTGATGATCTTTTTGATCAGTTGGTTGGTGCCCGAGTCTTTTCAAAGATTGATTTGTGGTCGGGCTATCATCAAATCAAGGTTAGAGCTGAGGACATTCCTAAAACAGCTTTCTCTACTCGTTACGGTTTGTATGAGTATACTGTCATGTCCTTTGGTCTCACCAATGCTCCAGCTTATTTCATGAATCTTATGAATTCGGTGTTCATGGATTTCTTGGATAAGTTCGTTGTCGTGTTCATTGACGACATCCTTATTTATTCCAAGTCTGATAAGGAACATGAACAACATTTGAGGCTTGTGCTGGAAACACTACGTCGTCATCGACTGTATGCTAAGTTTAGCAAGTGTGCTTTCTGGCTCAGAGAAGTTGCATTTCTGGGACATGTGTTATCTGAAGGAGGTATCGCTGTTGATCCAAGCAAGGTACAAGATGTACTAGATTGGAAGCCTCCCAAGAGTGTCCCTGAGATCCGAAGTTTTCTTGGACTTGTGGGTTATTACCGTAGGTTCATTGAAAATTTCTCCAAAATTGCTAGACCTCTGACTCAGCTTTTGCAGAAAGAGAAGAAATTTGAATGGTCAGCTAAGTGTGAGGAGAGTTTTCGACTTTTGAGAACTCTCTTGACTAAAGCTCCAGTTCTCACTCTTTCGGATATTCATAAGAACTTTGACATTTACTGCGATGCATCTCGCCATGGGCTTGGTTGTGTGCTTATGCAAGAAGGCCGAGTTGTGGCATATGCATCCAGCGATTCTTCCCTCATGAAGTTAATTATCCTACTCATGATTTGGAATTGGTGTCGTAGTCCATGCATTGAAGATTTGGCGACATTACCTTTTCGTGTCGTTGTGAGATCTATCTTGATCATAAAGCCTAAAGTATATATTCACTCAATCTGATTTGAATATGAGGCAAAGAAGATGGCTTGAACTGATCAAGGACTATGACATGGGTATTCACTATCACCCAGGCAAAGCCAATGTTGTGGCAGACGCTTTAAGCAGAAAGTCACAATGCAACTGCACATTTTCTCTACCTGTGGCCAAGGACTTGTGTGCTGATTTTCAGCGCCTAAGTCTTGACTTGGTGGAAGAAGGTTTTCTTGCTGCATTACAAGTGGAGCCAACATTAGAATCTCAGATTCTTGATGCCCAGAAAACTGATGCCGAGGTAGATGAAATCAAGGAAAATTTGAAGGCAGGCAAAGCCAACGAATTTTCTGAAGATGATCGCGGTACGATTTGGTATCGCAATCGTTTGGTGGTACCTGCTGATCCTCATCTGAGAAGTCTAATTCTTAGAGAGGTTCATAATTCCAAGTTTTCTCTACATCCTGGAAGTACCAAGATGTATCAGGATTTGAAGAAAACATTTTGGTGGAGCCAAATGAAAAGGCAGATTGCTCGATATGTTCTTTGAATGTGATATTTGCCAAAGGGTTAAAGTTGAACATCGAAGCCACCGGTACCCTTCACCTTTGCCTATTCCACGATGGAAGTGGGAAGAGATCGGTATGGATTTTGTTCTTGGTCTTCCCAAGACTTCCAATGGATCCGATGCCATTTGGGTAATCATCGACCGTTTGACAAAGGTGGCTCATTTTATTCGGTCAAAACCATCTTTAGTGGCAAGCGACTCAGCGAGCTTTATATTGCTAGAATTGTTTGTCTTCATGGTGTTCCCAAGGTCATTGTTTCTGACCGTGGCCCTCAGTTTACTTCCCACTTTTGGAATTGTCTTCATCAGGCTATGGGGACTGAACTCTCTTTCAGCACTGCTTATCACCCTCAAACTAGTGGTCAGACTGAGAGAGTGAACCAAGTGATGGAAGATCTTCTTCGAGCCTATGTACTATCCTATAGCAAGGACTGGGAGAAATCTTTGCCATATGTAGAATTTTCCTACAATAATAGCTACCAAGCAAGTATTCAAATGTCACCTTTTGAAGCCTTGTATGGGAGAGCTTGTAGGACCCCATTGAATTGGTCCGAGTCTGGTGAAAGATCATTCTATGGTCCAGACTTGGTAAAGGAAGCAGAAGAGCAAGTTAAATGCGATTCGAGATTGTTTGAAAAGCTGCTCGGTCGTCAGAAGAGCTATGCTGATCATCGTCGTCGTGAATTAAGCTTTGAGGTAGATGACCATGTCTATCTTAAAGTATCACCGATGAAAGGCACTCATCGTTTTCAGGTAAAAGGGAAGCTCGCACCTCGTTATATCGGACCTTTCCGAATCATTGCAAAACAAGGAGTCAGAGCTTATCAACTAGAACTACACGAATCACTCTGCGATGCATGATACTTTTCATGTGTCTCAATTGAAGAAATGCCTTCGTGTTCCTATTGAGGCAAGCGCTTGAGCATCTTGATCTCCAACCTGACCTTTCCTATCAAGAATAACCAGTACGTATCCTCGACACAATGGAACGCAGGACAAGAAATCGTACTATCAAGTTCTTGAAAATTCAGTGGGCTAATCATTCGAAGATGAAGCCACTTGGGAGCGCGAAGATCGATGCGATTGAGCACCCCATCTATTTGTTGTTTAGAACTTTCCTTTGAATCAAGAAAGGAAAGTTTAAACAAAGCAATGTAAACAAATATGTAATGACAACACTATGTTATTATGTAAAGTTCTTCTTTGTTATCTTTGAAGGAAATCAAGACAACAGATGTTGAATTTCCTTATAAATCATCTCTATTTCACTTCTTCCTCATCTCTAACTTGTTCCAAATCTCGAGGACGAGATTTTCCTAAGGGGGGTAGGTTTGTAACAGCCCCAATTTTATAAACAGTAATAATCTGCTTTATGAACAGTAATGGAACACAGTTCATAGCATTACTGTTCATAATTAATGATTTGGATTCTCATTACCAATTAAAACCTTCCTTTTTAGCCAAAATCCAAAAACCCATTTAAAGTCTTAAAGGAAATACAAGTTAAAACTTGTATTATGACTGGGAAGTGTTTTCATTAAAGCCTAGATAAATTATCTTGGCTAAAAATATTTTTGTTGAATTTTTAGAAATTATTTTGTTTTGAAGGAAAATATTTGACCTTAAAACAACCTTTTCGGGCTAAGATAATTATTTATGTATTTTACAAAGTGATAATGTCATTTTTAAAATTTATCTGGGAAATATATCATCCCAAAGAGCCTCCGATAAAAAATTTCATGATTTTACAAATTTATTTGCTATTTTTAAAAGCCCAGTCAAACCTTTAAGCATTTGAATAGGGCTTAGTCAACTAATCTGGTCTGAACCCTAACCCTAGCACTGTAGCGACTCGAACCCATGCGGTTGGGTCCAACCCGATCAACTTGGTCCGGCTCAGTCACGCTCGGGCGCGAGCCTAAGATCCATCGCGTACTGTGAGCCGTTGATCTTCCATCGAACGGGCAAGGCTGCGACGTCATGTGGGTTATCCACGTATGAGCCACAACCTCCACCCTTGGATCTTGATCGAACGGTCAAAGGAGGTGTATGCATTCGGACGACTCCGGATCCCCTCACGATCTCCGCCGTCCATTCTCGATCCAACCGCACCGCCTTTTCATTTTAAACTTAAAGGCGCACATCCATCGTGGACCTTTGGATCTAAATCCCACGGCGTTCCTTTTTGACCACGGGCTTTTAGGGCCCAAATTCAATGGACCGTTGGATTTCAATCGTAAGGCCCGTATTGTGTATGCATTCGGACCATCCGGCTGTTTTCTCAATCTCGACCGTAGAAATTCAATCGGACGGTGCCGCGTCATCTTATCTAAAGGGATGACGTGTATTCTTTTTAGTTGATCGTTGGATTTCAATCCAACTTCCATCTTTGAAAGTAAAGCCCCGAAATCCCTCTGGGTTTCGTTTAGATCTCGATCGACCGATTGAGATCGCACGGCCCATATTAAAAGATGCCGATTAAAGTCTTTTAACCCCTCTATTTATCACAGCCGCCCATTTCTAATCGGACGGTTGATGTTCTTTTGAGCTTTAGGAGGCACGCGCAACTGAGGATGACAAAGGGACCCACATGTCAGGTGTTGCCTCCCTTCTTCCTTATCTCTGCGCGCAGCCCTCTCTGTAAACTAAGGAAATGATTTATCCCAAAGTTTATGCAACTAATTTTTGGGATATTTAGCCCTAAATAGACACCTCATCAACTCTAGACTCTTCCACTTTCCACTGTAGCTCAACATCTATATATAAACCCTAGCTTTTGTTGTTACCAGTGTTGACCGAAGGAGCTTTTCATCCTCCATTGTTGTCCAGTGGAGTTTCATGCTCCTGTCCATTGCTTGTCCCTCTTAATCACTGGTTTCACCTTGCACTAAGGTTTTAACATCTTTTGTAGGTTAAAACCAAAGGTGTTCTCTCTGTTGAGCATAATCAGTTTTCTCAACTTTCAGTATTTCTCTTAACCTGGTAAGTTAAAGCCCTAGTTTTGGACATCTTAAGTGCACCAGGCATCTTTGTAGCTCACATGAATCATTCTTTTGAACATCAGTAGCTTCAACTTGCTGTAAACTGAAAAGTTGCTATCCTAACTTTTCGGTCTTTCATATCTTTTTCAAGATCTAGAGTTTCCCCCTGTCAACTTATCATCCTAGTTAGGTTTTAACTAAACCCTAGTAGAATAACAAGTTGTTCTTTTAATTCTTGTCATCATCTATTTAGCTTTATAGCAGGGTTCTGTCTCTGCCTCTTTTTGTCAACTTAACCGACAATATAGGTTTTTCTTTAGCTTTTGTAATCTAACCAATTAGGGTTAGGTTAAGGTTAGTGTAGGGTATTTACTACCCTAATAGCTCAAGTTAAGCTTCATTTTAGAACCTTTGCTTGATCTATTTTCCTTTTTCCTAAAATCTGTAATCTGTCCTGTTTTCAGTTCTTTTCAAAATCTGAAAACTGCAACTATGGTTTAAACACTAGTTTCTGTTATTTAAAAAGTTGTGTATTATAATATGGGTTATTATCACTATTAGGGTAGTTGTGACTTAAGCATGCTGTTAATCATGCATTTCTTTATTGATTATGTATTTTCTGTTGATCTATACTAGTTGTCATCTTTGGTGTTTATTGGAGTTTATTATCTTTTATAGAATCTGGTTCTTCTGAGGCTTTTGACACTATTTCAACAACCCAACTCGCAATGAAGTGTATTATTATCAAGGCAAGCTTCCTCTCTGCACCATATTGATCCCAAATTTTGTACAATAGCTTTTACAAATCCAATGATATCTGTGCATGCTATTTTTCCGAAAATACAAAAATGTGATCTGTAGTAGCTAGCTATAACCTAACATGGTGGATTACCTTAATTACAATCATACACTTAACCTAGCTCGATCTCGTATACTATAATATATTTTCATATTTGGCTTAGACATGCGGTCTAGAGATTTTAGAGTTTGACAAGCATATCTTGTCAAACATGGGAATCTAAATGGCTTTTGTTACTTTAAACTCTTTGTCCAGTTTACTTATTTGAAAATGAGTTTTATATTTAAATTGATCTGGATAAGAGGAAGCTAGTGATGGTGCTTTTGTGCGAGATTGGGAATTGAGGTGGACTTGTCCGGTTAATTAAGGACCGAACTCGACTATTCAATTCAAGTCCCCACGTACTTCCACATGCATGTATGGGCGTTGTTTGGTTAAGTAAAATGTTAAGACTATTGGGTTGGAAACAGGGAAAGTAAGAATATGTGTATTGACCTTGTATGGCATAGATGCTTAGGTCTTATGGCTGCGTTGTATGCCATGTGAGCTTGTATGTCGATGATCGATGTTCTTAGAAGGGTGAGGCGTATATGTGCTCGTAGCATATACGCACCTTAAAGATGCCGATTGCATCCTAATATGGGTAGTGAGCCCGATTCGCATTTAATTGTTTGGATCGGCATTCGACGCAACATGTGTGCCCCGTTAGCGGATGCTATCGATCGTTGTTTAGCGAGATCATCCACACATGGGGTCCAACTCAATAGTGTTAGCTTGTTGAAAAATACCAAATCTTAGTTTCCGGTCGGCATACCAAAGGAAGTATGTCATCATTCTGGAGGCATCCGAAGGCAACGGCCGACTAAGTCATGTGGGTAAAAGATGTACACCTGCGCAGGTATAAACTGCTTCGAATAGCCGTGTCCACGGTCATGGACGATAACTTGAGTTGATGTCACCAGTATAGAAATTTTGATTTACAAATCTGGTTTTGGTTTATGGTTTTGCATGAGGATTCATGCATTTTATCATCTACCTTTAATGTCTTTACTTCTTGTTTTGGTCCAACTTTGATTTATTAAATTGCTTTATCAAATTTAGCATTTGTAGGTTAAGATGTATCGCTTTATGCAAACCTCGAACCTTTATACCTTCTGTTGTAACCTTATGCATGTGTAAATTCTATTCCTTTGATTAGGCTCTAATAAACACTTTATTTTAATAGTTTGTGTAAGACTTGCTGAGTACCTTCCGTACTCAGGTGCTATCACCTATTGTTGCGGTGAGGATGGTTATCTTTATGAAGTACCCGTTAGCGCCCGATCGAGGTGACGCTAACGAGTAAAGCTACTTCTTTCCTCCACGCAATTGCTGCGGGTGGATGAGGCCATTGGTGGACTTTGATCTTTTGTTTTGCTTCATTGTTGAACTTGTTGTAGTGACCAAGTCACTCTATAATGTAGTACAAGAACCGAAAGTTGTAAAATTATGTTTAAATATGTAAATGAATGACTTGTATGTGTTTGATGCAATGTTGATGAAGGATATATATACAATGGTCGTTGATCCTGGGAACCATTGTGGTATATATATATCCGGGAATCCTGTTTATTGGAATTGTCACTTGTTAAATTTATACCTTTAGCATGATCTTTAATAAAGGGACAGTACTGTTCCTTCATTAATAATTGTGCTACAGTATGAATTTAATTAAGTACATTTCCAATAACCGGGGGTCCTCACAAAACTAGTGTAAGGTGAAGTGATTGAGTAGTGTGTGTCTACTCTCTCCCAAGAGAATCATCACCAACGATCACCTAAAAATAAATAAACAAACCAAGAGTGAGTCCGAGACTCAGCAAGCACATTTAATAACTGAACATACATCAGTTATGAACCAGACAACCTCTTCACAGAATGCGAACATACACTGAATGAATATATGAATGCATGGAATTAATGGAATTAATGAAATGGAAGGACTGCACACGTGCTTATACCGGTATAGCTAGTGACACACCCGTCGGTGTTCACTTAAGCCCGCATTTAACAAAATGCGGGAATCCAAATGCCGTATGAAGAACGTTTCATACGGGTGTCCAAATCTGCCCACATGGGAATGGTGGGTCTTACGTGCCCATACTAGAATTGATGGGTCTTTCTAATCCACTCCCGTGGATGGGACATGACAATGTCCAAATCTACCCACATTGGAATGGTGGGTCTTCAATCCACTCACGTGGATGAAACATGAATAATGGATGTATGAAATGAATTACTGAATAAAGAATGTCGTCATCTTAGTCATGAGAACCTCTCATATGAAATAAACAAAAACATTGAACCTTCTCATGTATCACAAGAAAACACAACAAGAACATTCAGATATCTATCATTCGCAAATCTTAAGGGTAACAAAGTAATTGCCATCCGCGTTGCGACGCGTTAACAGGCAATGAAGGTGGTCCTAAACCCGAAGCATCGCCGGCTAAACAAGTAAATAATTGAAATAAGAACAACATGGTACACGACACTACTTAACAACGTTCTGCAATGCTTCCCATTAACTCAACAATTAACTAATAGACCTAGTATGAAAACTGACAACCCAGTCATAAAACCGAATCTGGACAGCAGCACGGAAAAATTCATAACTAATGATCTGTGACCCGGAACGAGGTGAATCCAGATTATAAGGAAACTTAACGAACATATCTACAACATTCTAGTTGACAAGATCTCCCAATTCGGCCAAATTAATTTCCTAACAGGCAAACGAAAGTACAGAACCGAAACTGTCTAGACTAACAGGACAGCAGTAAGGAACAGATCACAACTTTTGATCTACAACTCCAATTAGAGCGTTATTTAACATTCTAGAAATGTTATAAAATTCTCTACAATAACCTAGTTGGGTGAAAACTCAGAATCTTCCATTATCATAATCATATTTTAGGAGACAATTTGATAGGTAGATCTCGTCAAAATTTTGGACAGCAGAAACTAAAACGATCATAACTTTTGATCCGTACGTCGGAATCAGGTGTTCTTGGCGGCCACCGAAAGCTAAGAACATTATCTAAATATCTCTAGGATATCAAAACTTCTAATTCGGCTTCTAAGAACTCGAAACTGACCATGAAATCCACTGGACAGAATTGAATGGACAATAGGACAAACTCGATCCAATCAAACTAATCCAATTTCACATCTAAACATCATCAAAACAGCGGGGAAATGAACTGATACCCCGCGAGGACAACCTCTCCTCTTTTCCTTCTTCCTTCCTCTTCCTTATGGCCAGCCAATTTGCAGGGGAAACACCGGAGATTATAGCGACGGCCAAGGGGGCGGCTACTGTAGCAGGGGAAGTGGCACTGTAGCAGTACGGGAATATTGTAGCAGACTAGGGTTTGTGGCTCGATCCCCCCTTCCTTGCCTTCAAGTGGGCTACCATCCTTCCATGGGCCATGGGCCTCTAAGACCGGCTCTTTCCTCTGCGACTGTGGGTTGGCGGCCCAAAACTCTCTCAAAAATCTGAATTTTGAACTTATTTCCATACCTAAACTTTGTTGCATTCGATATTGAATAAATTTCACTCTCCCAAATAATATTCTCTCTAATTGGAATTTGAGGTATTACAGATAATTTCTATTATCCAAAATGTCAAGCGAACAAATGAGTCACACTTCACGACAAGAAGACAAAACTCTTATGAAGGGACCAACCTTGCAAATCAACAACGTTCACAAGTAGCAAAAGTATCTCGATAGTCGGAAGAACAATATTTGTTTCAAAGAACAAATAGAAACCAATTGAAATCCATCAACGACATTGTAACCACCATTCAAAGAAAGTTCATCAACCGCAAGAACTACAAACAGAAAACCAAATACAAACTCAAGGAAAATAATAACTTCCCCAAAGAACTCATCTCCAACCTCAATAACTAAATTACTCGAGAAAAATTATCACTATCCCCATACCACGAACAGTGGTACAACTTGGCTATGCCCATGACCACAACCAATCTCTACCCCTCGACATCCGCTACCATCACTCATAACAATCATAGAATCATATTATAAGTTTATAAGATCATCTCATAACATGAATCATCAATACAACATAACGAAAGCGTAAATGCAATACTTGACCCATCCCATCCTACTGTGCACTAGTGTGTCAAATTTTAAGTTAATTAACCATTAACATATTTTAGCAAATTAAGTTTCCTAAGTTGTTAACCTATTCACCACAGACCTAATGCCGCTCTGATACCAACTGTAACACCCCGGCTTAGCAAAAGCCCAAGATGTCACCTACAACTATTATTACTACACTTTCCTACATCAAACTCAAGTATTACTACCTTCTAGGCGTCACGATTAAACATTATACAATGAGGTAATCATAAATTTCAGCAAGATGGTTAATCATAGTTCAATCATAATGCATTCTAATTAACTATCAAGGGCATTATATATAAATTTCAATTAAGAGAAAAGAACAATTAGCAATAATATCGATCATGAGGACTAAGGGGTATACTACCTATTCAATTAATACAATTTCAAAATGATTGAATCATGAAATGGAATGAAGTGCTTCGCAAGTGTAACAGTCCCATGTTCTACTTTCTTCCCAAAGTATGTCGTCATCAACGTTCATCTAAAACATTAAATAAACAAGCCTGAGTCCAAGACTCAGCAAGTACCAACAAGACAATAACCCAAACCTCATAAACATACTTTGAATTTAACACAATCAGCCATCCGCAATAATATCATAACTTTTCACTTTTATTGCCATGCAAATGCATATCCCACCAATGCACATTTCTTTTCTCTTTGCATTTACCGGTAATGCGGAGTATGCATCCATCGATGTATACCCATGCCTGTGCCTTCTAGCACAGGGACCATAAGCCCACACTCCACAAATGTGGGGACCTCAAGCCCGTCTAAAACATGATAGGGACCTCAAAATCAACACTTGTCCACTACGTGGCCAAGTCTCAAGGATAACAACATGATGCAAATGAATGATGCAATAGTTAAATTAACTTTAACAACATTACCATGTCATCCCCATGGTAGCTGCATCATCAACTCAATCTTAATCTTTTCATCAATAATACCATGACACTAAAATAACTTACCAACACATTACTTTATCTCATGGCAATAAATCAACGACACACACCCGTTATCACACTTATACTTGTACTTGCCTCAACCGTGAGATGGATGACGACGATAGGAAGACTCTAACCCTGGTTCTCACCACCACCTGGCAACTATAAAGTATACTAAGAATACCATTCAAAAATACTCAGGATAGCAATGAAACAAAATGAAATCAATTGCTCCTATTCGCAACCCGAAACTTTACCGATACACTCCAAGTACCAATTTGTCCAATCAAACAGCCATCAAAGAAAAACTATAAATTTTGAGTAAAAACTCCAAAAGTCATGAACCCAAATTCCCTGGAATCTACACATGCATATCTACAACTCCTTAAGTGATCAAAAAAATCAAATTATTCCATCTAAGTCTTTGTTTTTAACTCCGAATACAGTTCTACCATCTTCGGTACTACCGACTTAGGAATTTTGTATCTTTTAATTGGTACATCCAAACCCATTGTTCTAAGACAATCTAGAAACTATAGAGAACTACTTTCCTCAATAAATTTATTACAATTTCCCCATTGTGCAACAAAGGTTGCTAACATACTAGTCTTTCTCTACTGTCCATAATAGAATGACAGACTACAACATTAACTTCAAAAATTCATATCTTTCATTCTAAATGTCCCAAAATTATGAACTTGATCTCCCTGGAAACAACATAAAGTTATCTACATAGCTCATGCAGATCCACTGACCAAATTCGTCCATCTCTAGACCCTAATTCACAGAACTACGCTCACTGCTCGAACCTAGAGACTGAATAAGCACCCAGACTTGCAAAAAATCATAACTAAATCATTATTCAACCAAAAATTGTGAATTAATACTTTCCCGAAAACCATCGCAATTCCCCACATAGCTCTAGGAGGCCTAAACCTCTAATTTCGCACTAAACAAGACCTAATCTGCCGAACAAGATGACTGCAGAATACTGACTCAATCTCAGCAGGATCAACGAATCACTAATCGACACCATCTCCTCGAAAATACTTAAACTAACAGCAAGGATTAGAAATATCACCCTAGAAGACACAAATGACTCACTGGAGATCCCCCATGAAGAACTCCTTCTTCCTCTTCCTTCTCTCTTCTTCCCTCTCTTTCCTCTTCCTTATGGCCGGCAACAATGGAGAAGCACCGGAGGAGAGGAGGCACCACCATGGAGGAGAGGGGTGTGCTACAGTAGCACCGTGCTATAGTGACTGTAGCACTATAGTACCCCTGGGCGTGCTACAGTATTTGGGGTGCTAGGGTTTTACCCCCCCCCTCGGGCCCAAAGGACTATGGGGCAAAGGCC
The DNA here is from genome assembly GCA_036346255.1 of Ampelocalamus luodianensis. NCBI lineage: Eukaryota > Viridiplantae > Streptophyta > Magnoliopsida > Poales > Poaceae > Ampelocalamus > Ampelocalamus luodianensis. The sequence continues at coordinate 28,875,963 of CM070636.1, read as the reverse complement.
CAAGTTCTAAAACTCCTCTAAAATTCTGAATTATCGCTTTCTAATTATTATTTAATTTTAGTACTAGTCACTTATATGTTTTATATTTGAATGGGATATTACATTCTACCCCCCTTAAACAGAATTCGACCCCGAATTCTACTTGTCGTTCTATTCGCAAGAACACCACAACAGAAATTAACCACAATTAACATGTACGCAATGTGAACAACTCTGGATTTTGGTCACACATGCGTGATTTTAACTCCAAGATCGCTTCCCTCTCGAACATATGCCACCACCTCACCTCGAAGGATATCAACATCTTACACCTCAACACTTGTCTTGACCCTTTTCAGGTACACTCAACGGACGGGACTCGATGGTAAGGTTTTACTCGTTGGTCAATGGCTCTAATGAAATGTAACAGCCCAAATTTTAAATTCCAATTGAAAATAAAGTTTAATTATTTTATTGGATTTTTGTGGAATTTTCAAAAGCTTTTCCTTAATTAAATTAAAGCTAAACAAATTTATGTGCAAAATCTATTACCACAAAATAGCTGGAAATATTTTAGTTAAGTCCTAAATGCTCGGAGAATTTACGTGAATTTTCTCGAATTTTGGACTTAATATACTATATTCTAAAGCCTAATTGAATTATCAGCAATTACTTAAATAGGAAAATCAAAAGAAAACCCCAAATAGTAGTTGGGCCGAAACTCAACTCGGCCCACATCCTTCCCGCGCGCGCCCGGCCCGCTCCATCACGCCAGCACCGTCAGCCGTTGGATTGAAATCCAACAGCAGCGCCCGAATCCCACTTACCACTTCGCGCAACATAATTTCCACCGTTGGATCAGGATCTCACGGCTACGCCCAATCTCAACTTACCGTTTCGCCAATCTAATCGCGACCGTCCGATTGAAATCGAACGCGCCCCCGTCGTCTTCTTTCTTTCCTTCTTCTTCCTCCCCTCCTTCCTTTTTCGCCCGCGCCATCCGCCATGAACACGATTCGGAAACCTTCCATACGCGGCTAAATCCCGGGCGAATCACCGAAATCCCGCGCGCATTAAAGTCCCTGATCTTCTCCGCCCCCGACACGGCCATCACTTTCCCATCCGGCGCCCTAAATCCCCAAAATCTCGCCGCCGTGACCGCGAGGACCTTCTTGAGCTCCACGGCAGCTCGGCCACGCCCGCGCCCTATAAATAGGAGCGCCAGGACCGCCGAATCCTCCACAACACCCCGCCACCAACCATAGCTCGCCTCCGTCACCGTAGCGCCCTAATTCTGAAGATTTCCGCCGGCAAAAACCTACGCTTCTTCTCCGTTTCCGGCGCCGCCAGGACTCCTTCGTCTCCGCCGTCGGCACCATCGTCATCGCCGCGTCCGTGCGAAGCCGCTGCCGCCACCCACTTCACCGGAGGACCCCGGGATCATCTTCTTCGTCGACAACCGCACGCCGCCGCCGCCAAACGCCGTCGCCGACGACCCTTCCGCCCCGCTCCGCCGCCGTGTTGGTAACCCCCTAGTTCGCGATGCTCCCCTCTTCGTTTTGCACGCACCCGTAGGGCTCGCCGCGGCGTAGAACGCCGGCGAGCCACTCGCCGGGGCACTGCCGGCCTCGTGCCTACGTGGCATGGCCACGCCGCACGTGCCACCGTGGCGCCACTTCACCGCCACGCGTGTGCGCCACGTAGCCGCCCGCACGCAGCGTGGTGCGCGTCAGCACAAACCTCCCGAGCCCCGAGCCCGTGAACTTGGTTCACGTAGACCGTGTCTATGACACATGGGGCCCGCATGTTAGGAATTAATTTAATTCCTTTAATTCCCGAAAATTCATCGTTGGCGTCAGCATTGCGCAATAATTGATTTTCCAGTAGAAAAATAATTCGAGAATTCAATTAAATTCAGTTTTGTATTAAACTTCAAAATTCATATCTTTTATGTCTGAACTCCAAATTGGGTGGTTCAAGTTGCAAAATTTGTCTAAAATTATAATCTAGCTAACTAAAGCAAAATATTTCAATTTGGAGTTAGTTTGAGCTGAGTATTTGAATTTATTTGAATTTGGAGTTAATTTGTCGTAATTTCACGTATAGACCTCGACGACTCCGGAGAGTTAGACCCTTCCGATGATTTAGAATTTCAAGACTTCAACGAAGGCAAGTTACACTATTGATCATATTGTTCCCAGTATTTTAAATTATTTAATTCCTGTTTTAAATTACTATTGCATGCATATGTTTATATAATTGTTTAAATGTCATGTTTATATATAGTTATTCCAATCTCCATTGTATGGCCAATTTGATTATTGAATATGAATACCATGACACCCTTAGGCAAAGTTCTACTAAAATTTGTCATATGCTTAGCCATGCTTAGATCACATTTATTTGGGGAGGTTTAGCCAAATCCTTTACAAGTTGATTTTAAATTTGTTTCGGTGGTATTGTTTTACCACGAAAGGTTTATTAAGAGTTTTTCACTCTAAATAAAATAAAATGGGTTTGGACTTGGGCGAGATGGATGTATGGTGGGTGCAGGTTCATGCACGGGCCTAATCTGGTTAGGATTACGGCCCATGGGTTTATTTAAATGGAAAGTCACCCAAGTCAATTAAGGACCGGTCTTTGAGCGTATTTTGCTACGCCTTACCGTACCACCACATGCGGAATGGGACGATTTGGCTAAATAATCTGTGGTGTCTTAGTGTTATTTATGCTATGTTGTATGTGTGGGTGTTGGTTAGACATTAGTCCCACCGGGAGCAAGAGGGGGCTTCCGGAGGATGGTTAGTCCAATGGTAGCAAAACCTTAGCGGGCATAAATACATTAAGATGCTGCTTTGTAACGGCCTCATGATAATTGCTTAGTCACACGCCTTGGAGCGTGCTTTGGCCGACATTAAAAGCATATTATCTCGTGTGGGTAAAGTCTGTACAAACTCTGCGAGTAGAAACTATTCGAATAGCGCATTGCGATTATGGACATGCTAGCAAAGCCACTCTAAGTTAGACTTGTTTTTGGTTTATAAAATGATTTTCACACATGATTTTAGGATGGTTAATCCTATGGTAAAATGGGGCGGTTAGCCAAGTGTTAGGAGGGTATCCTTCACTATTTATTTAATGGAGGTTATCCACTATTCATTGTCATCTTAATCACTGATTTCAGTTATATTATTAAAACTGGCCTTAGAAAATTACTAATAGTATTTAATCTGAAAATGTTGTTTATGCAAAACAACCCTGCCATTATCCTTTGTTTACCCTATGCATGCATTAACTTTCAATATTGGGTGTAACTTGCAAGCACGGAAGTTGTGCTTACTCTTGCTGAATAATCTTTATTCAGGGGAAGACCTCTATCAGGACGGTGAGGATCTGGACGAATAGGCTACGTCCCCAGACGAATTGCCTGTGGCAAGTCGTGTGGCCTACTACTACTAATTTTCCGCTGTGTTATCTCTTTTCTATTTGGCCTCATACCCTTTTTGTAATAAACTCAGAATTATTATTAATAAAGAGCGTGATATGATTTTGCTATCACTTTTTGTTGACTGTGTACACTGGAAATCCTGGACTAGTGTATAAACACAGAGAATTCGGGATCCTTCGCTCCCGGGTTCGACATGAAACCTCGTACTCCGGATCTCTCAAACACTCTCTCAACACTGGGTCATATAAAATGTTGTATACCCCGTGCTAGGACTTGAGACGGTTCTTGCAAAATGCTAACTTCCAAAATCCCCAGAACGTCCAGAACAACCAATGTACTTTGGGTCAACCTTCCCTTTAGTACCAAACAACACAACCGGCACAAATTACACAGAACTCTTATTCCATGTCTCAATCAATCCCTTGACATTAACAAGAAGCACCTCCTTTAACCAGAAACACACAACAGAAGTCGCTTTAAACAAACTCTTTTACCGATATGGCCCAGCTGAACTCAAAAACAAAAGACCAAGAGAAATAATCAATTAGCAATAAACTCGAAAAATAAAAGATGAGACCACAGATAAGGGTTCAAGTCCCACGAGAAGAGAATATCAACCTTCAGCCAATAAAAAAAATAAAACATTGCTTTTGAAATATGAGGAACTCTTATGCGGCCAACCAACAAGGTTAAGCATGCTTCAATAAGCTGCAAGCTACAAAACTTGAGTCCAACCTCAAATGCCTCTACTACACTCTTTCATTTAATAAAGAAAATAATTTTGTTTGATTGCAATTTAAAATCCAAACTTGAAAATAATTAATTTAAATTAAATTTTTACCTGAAAGAAAAGAACTTTTGGTAAAATAGAAAAGAAATAAATTAAACAGAACACAATAGACCTAACAAAGGATATTGAAAAGAAACCAAGAGAAAACCAGAAAAACAAATAAACCAAATTTTGAATTTAAAAGAAGTTTGATTTATTCACCTTAAAATATTTTAGTTTCTAAAATTTCAAGTTAAGCTTTAAACAACTCAAAAAAATTCAATTGATTCCTTTTATTTTGAAAATAACAAAAAGACGCGAAAATTGGGATGTTATAAACCTATCCCCCTTAGAAGGAATCTTGACCGTGAGATTCAGACAGATAGAGAAAAAGGTCGTGGTACTCAGCTCTTGGTCCTCATAAAGTTTCTAGATTGCTTATTCTCTCAAATGTTGCGCCATTGCACTTTGTAGAATTTCAGGATCTTGCTCAAGATTCTCCTTTAGTTCAAGTTCTTCCAGTGACATCTGCTCTTCTGGTACTCTGAGGCATTTTGTTTACTGCGACACGTGAAAGTGTTGAGCATTTCTTCTACTACTAGCTTCAAGAAGAAGGGTAAGTGTTGGGGAAAGGGAAAATACAAAGAAAAGACTCAAGATGAGACCGAGAGTCTTAAGGCTAAGCTTAAGGACCTCAAGCTAGGTCCTAAGCATAATACAGAATGCTACCATTGTCATGAGACTAGGCATTGGAAGTGGGTATGTAAGAACTACTTGGCAGAGATGAAAAAGAACAAAGGATGTAAGACTTCCAGTTTATGTATAAATATTATAGAAATTAATCTTGCCACTTCTCCTAAATGTTCTTGGGTACTTGATACCAGATCAGTTGCTCATGTTTGCAATTCGATGCAGGGACTGACAGAGAGTAGAAGTTTGGTAAGAAGTGAGGTTGATCTTCGCGTGGGCAATGGAGCAAGAGTTGTTGCATTAGCTGTTGGCACTTTCCCATTAGTTTTACCCTTAGGATTAGTTATAGAATTAAATAATTGTTATTATGTTTCTGCCTTAAGCAAAGACATTATTTCTGCTTCATGTTTGTGAGCAGAAGGTTTTGAGTTCAGAATAAACAACAATTGTTGATCAATTTATTTTGATGATATACTTTATGGTCATGCTCCTTTGGTGAATGGATTATATGTTTTGAATCTTTAGGGTGTGTCCATCTATAACATTAATGCTAAGAGACTTCGACATAATGATTTGAATCCCACTTTATTTGGCATTGTGATCTAGGTCATATAAATAAGAAGCGCATGATGAAGCTCCATAAAGATGATCTTCTAAACTCATTTGATTTTTAATCCTTGATCGAGTCTTTTGGGCATTTGGCCCGGTAGTCTAGGGCTTCTCCCACTGTCCACGATACAATGACAACCAACATGTCCGAGGTCTACAACGGTGCATTGAAAGGGGTTCGTGCCCTGCCCATCACCGCTGTTGTCAAAGAGACATAGAACCGCACGGTCGGTTACTTCGTCAATCGGGCAATGATGGCCAAGCAGCATTTGGACAAAGAAAAACAGTACTCGGAGGTTACCCTTGCCTACATGGACAAGAAGATTACCAAGGCCCGATCCCATGTAGCTATCACAATGGATGGCATGAGGAGGAAGTTCGAGATCCGCCTGCGGGACAAGTACGTTCGTGGCCACATGAGAGGTGACCGGAAGTATGTTTACACCATAGGCGATGTGGCAGTTTGCACTTGCAACAAGCCTCAACTCCTGCATAAGCCTTGCTCCCACGTATATGCTGCATTGGCTGTATTTCACCAATCTTGTAGCATGTATATGTCAGAGTACTACGACATACGACACCTGTATGATACTTGGAACAGGGAATTCAACTCCTACGGCGTGGAAGGCCAATACAGGGACATATGGCGGGGAGCAGTGAAGTGGTCACCGAATGAAGCACTGTGGCATCTAGGCCGTGGGAGGCGTTAGTCAAGGCGCATCCGGAACGACATGGACGCGAGCCAACATGGAGATCGGCCAAGACCAATAAGGTGTAGGCTATGTGTGAGGCCCCAGGGTATTTAGCTTGTAATGCTTAGTCTTCCATTGACTCTAGCATCACAAACAAAATATCTCGTGCCTCGGGAAAATGTATACTTCCCAGAACTGCAGTGTACACACCCTTTTACAAAAATATGCATCATTTCCATACAACAGCATACAACCGAACTAAAGCTTTACAAGCAAAAGACACACAATATAGTTATTACAAAAGGGAGGCCGACCGGCCAAGAGCAAGCTAAAGAGCTACACAAACAGCGGAAGCAAAATGCCACAAGATGGCTGTGAACAAGAGCCAACCGGTTTGCCATACACCCACAAGGCAATCCGACCGGGCCGCCAAGCTAGTCGTCCACACCGCAGCAAAACTCACAAAAGTCAATCTCTTGGGGATCAACCTCCTCTGCAACAATTAAGCAATGCAAATGAGTACAAAAATGTACTCGCAAGACTTACGAGTAACAAACCTAGATACTACTACATGCAAGCTTAATCAAAGGAGAGGGCTAAAGGTTCATTTTCAGCACAAAGCAGATTTTATTTGCAATAAGTAATAGATTGAAGGCAGTTTTAACAATCTGATTTTATTTGCTCAAATAACAGCGAGGCAGTAATTAATAACAATAAGACATCCCGGAGATGACTAACTCAATAGCCATCACAACAATAGCATGAATTACCCATTTGTACCACCCACATCAAGTTTTAATAAAAAGTTATAGTCTAGTTCTTGCATGACCTTACCAAGCATGTCCATAACCTAGGACCAGGCTATTCGAATAGTTTTATACCCTGCAGGGGTGTACCAATGTACCCACACTTCAGACCGCCCTTTTGCCAAGCTATTTAGCACAATTCCTTTGGTATGCCGGCACGGCTAAATCCTACGAGACATTTCTAATGGATTGCATTAATTAAGAGTCTCACGTATGGAGGTTAACCCTTAGTGAACCGTCGTTACGGGCTCCCACTAAGGACCCACATGTTGAGTCAGAAACACCGGCCCAGCCGAAGCAACTGCGGGTGTTCCTGGGTACGGAGAACCTAGAAAGGAACCCATCCCTCTCATCCCAAAACGAACATTTTTCCCTATCACTACCACCAACGACTCATTAATTAAGACCTCTCAAAGTACTAAGTCAAGAGAGATCCCATATCCCTCTAGTGTAGTTAGCACGCAAAATCGCTTGGCTTAGTGACACAAGTAACTCGGTCCTTGATGACCCGGGCACCATTCCAGTCACACCAAAAGATCACACCAATGTGCCCAAGTCTAAAACATTTTATTTTTAGTTTTGAACTTTACGTAGCAACAAAGAACAAGGTGCTGGACATAATGTAATAGTAAGATTTGTGTGATCAAGGTCATTGACTAAGTCGATAACCGCCCAATTCTATCGGTAACTAAGCATTACTAAGCATCATATCGTAAAAACAATAAAAGAGCATAAATCATCCACCAGGCTCTAATTCACCAGTGAGGATATTAACTTAGGTTAGTGGCAGGGGTGGATAATCTCAGGGAAATAATGCAATAGGATTAGCTACCTCTAATCGACAAAATTAACTTTGACATAAAGAAGCATGCATACATATTCTTTGCAAACAAGATATTAGACTTTAAAAGTAATGGGATCAATATAATCAAAAGAATGCTACATGTAACATCCCAAATTTAGGCTTGTGTTTCAAATGTAAGAAAATGAGTAGAAATTAAAACTTTTTCTTACATCTTGTATTTCCTGTTTGTACTGAACAGCTATTGTACAAGAAGTTATGGAAATACAAAGTCACAAGTCTTTGATCCAAACCTTGATCCTTCAAAAACATTCTTGTTCCATCTTGTGAGAATCTCCTGGAAATATTTTTCCTAAGTTCTTAGGTTGGTATGTGACTCCTCTAAAAAATCCCACAATTTTTAGAAATTGTTTGAATGTTGTTGGAGGAAAGTCAACCCAATTCAAAATCTGGTCAAACCTTGGACCAGTACCTTGTGGAATTTTTGGAGGAAAAAGTATTGTACAAAAACCTCTGGAAATTTTATACAAGGTCAGTAACTCCGCTAGCAAGCCTCTGTAAAAATTTTATAATTTTTGGAGTTGGTTTGCTACCTCAAACAATTCTCCAAATGTCAGCCCTTCTAAAACCAGAAAAATTAAATCTGGTTTGAGTCGGACTCGGGCTCGGACCCGAGCCCAACTCAACCGACTTGGTTGGACCGCGTTGTGAGGACCCCTGGTTAATGGAAATGTTACTAATTAAATTCATACTGTAGCACAATTGTTAATGAAGGAACAATCGCCCTTTATTAAAAACCATGCTAAAGATATAAATTTAACAAGTGCGAATCCGATGAGATTCTGATATATATGATTCACAATGGTTCCCGGGATCAACGACCATTGCATATATATCCTTCATCAACATTGCATCAAACACATACAAGTCATACATTGATATAATTAAACATAAGGTTACATCATTACGTTAGTACTACAATATTAAGTGACTTGGTCACTCTAACGATATCTGTGGAAGCAAAATAAGCGGAAAATGTCCACCAATGGCCTCATCCACCGCAGCAATTGCGTGGAGGAAAGAAATAGCGTTACTCGTTAGCGTCACCACGATCGGCGCTAACGGTGCTTCATAAAGAAAACCGTCCTCACGCAACAATAGGTGATAGTACCTTGAGTACGGAAGGTACTCAACAAGTCTTACACAAACTAACAAAAGGAAGTGGTTATTAGGGCCTATTCAAAGGAGTAGAGTTTTTACATGCATAAGGTTACAACGGGAAGGTATAAAGGTTCAAATTTGCATAAAGCGATACATCTTAACCTACAAAGGCTAAATTTTGATAAAGCAATTTAATAAATCAAAGTTTGCTTAAAACAGAAGTAAATGACATAAAAGTAAAGCGATGCGAGTGCATGATTCCTCATGCAAACCGAAAATAAACCAAAACAGATTTTTGAAAATTAAAACTTCTATACGGTGACATCAATTCAAGTTATCGTCCATGACCGTGGACACGGCTATTGAACAGTTTATACCCTACGGGGTGTACATCTTTACCCACATGACTTAGCTAGCCCGTTGCCTTGGATGCCTCCGAATGATGACACACTTCCTTTGGTATGCCGACCGGGAAGCTAAGATTTGGTATTTTCAACAAGCCAACACTATTGAGTTGGACCCCATGTGAACCGATCCCGCTTAAACAACGATATAGCATCCGCCTAACCGGGCACACATGTTGCGTCGATAATGCCGATCCAAACAATTTAATGCGAATTGGGTTCCCTACCCATAGTAGAATGCTATCGGCACCATTAAGGTATCGTATATGCGACGAGGCACATATACGCCTCACCCTCCTAAGAACATCGATCTTGACATACAAAGCTCACATGGCATAAAGCGCGTCCTCGGACCTAAGCATCTATGCCATACAAGGTCAATACACATATCCTTACTCTCCTGTTTCCAACTCAATAGTCTCAACATTTTACTTAACCAAGCAGCGCCATACACTTGCATGTGGAAGTCGTGGGGACTTGGCGAATAGTCGAGTTCGGTCCTTAATTAACCCGGACAAGTCCACCACAAAACCCAATCTCGTGCATAAAAGCACCATCACTAGCTTCCTCTTGTCCGGATCAATTTGAATTTCAAATACAAGACTGATTTAAAGAAACTGGACAAAGAGTTTAAAAATAACAAGAGTTCGGTTGTGATTCCCATGTTTGACAAGATATGCTTGTCAAACCCTACAATCTCTAGATGCATGTCTAAGCCAAATCTGAAAATAAAGGTTATAATATCTGATCTTGAGCTAGGGTTAAGTGTATGGTGACAATTTGAGGTAATCCATCATGTTTGGTCATAACTAACTACTAACAGATCAAAATTTGTATTTTCAGAGAAATTAGCATGCAGAGTTGTCAGAATTTAGACAAATCTAATGTATAAAATTTGGGATCAATATGGTGCAAAGAGGATGCTTGCCTTGATAGTAATAGACCCACATTGTGAGCTCGGGTTGTTGAAGTATGATCAAAAGCTTGTGAATCGATTCTAAAAAGCAATAAAATCCAATAAATACCAAAAAGCGACAACTAGTATAAATTATCGAAATTGCATGATCAATAAAGAAATGCATGATTAACAGCATGCTTAAGTTATATTTACCTAATAGTGATAATAACCCATAATATAGCTTCTTTGTTTTCAAAAGCGAAACTAGAGTTTAGTTCAAAGTTCTAGTTTTGATTTTGAAAATAATAAAACAGACAGATTCTAGATTTTGGGGAAAAGGAAACCGATCACGCAAAGATTCAAAAATGAAACTCAGCAAGATCTTTTAGGATAATTAACATCTAAGTTAAACCCAATCTAACCTAAATCGGTTAGACTACCAAAACTAAAGAAGATTTGTATTGTCGGTTAAGCCGACAATAAAAAACAGTAAATCTCTGCTAACAATCTAAAGAGATGACACAAGAATGAAAAGAACAACTTGTTAAGCTACTAGGGTTTAGTTTAGACCTAAGCGGGATAACAAGTCGACATGAGAAACCCTATGTCTTAAAAATGACACAAAAGACTAAAAAAACTAGAATAACAACTTTTGGTTTGAAGGAAGATCAAGCTCACCGATGCTTGAAAGAATGATTCACAACGACTTCTAAGGCTCTTAAGATGCTCAAGATGTTATGACTAGGATTTTAGCTTACCGGGAGAAGAAATATGCCAAGGGTTACGAAAACCCGATGTTGAACAACGAGAGAATTAAACTTTGATTTAACCTACAAGAGATAACCAATCTTTATGGCAAGGTGTAACCGAGTTTAGGATGGATAAGCAAAGGGACAAGAGCAAGAACTCCATTGGCCAACAATGGAGGATGAGTCGCTTGGTCAACAATGGCAACAGCAAAAGCTAGGGTTTATATATGGATGTTGAGCTACAGGGCAAGAGGGAAAGATCTAGAGTTGATGAGGTGTCCATTTAGCTAAACATCCCAAAAATTAGTGCATAATCTTTGGATAAATCCTCTCCCCTGCTCACAAAAATGGCTGCGCGCAGAGATAAGGAAGAAGAGAGGCAAAATATGACATGTGGGCCCCTTTGTCATTCTCACCGCGCGCGCCTCACAAAAGCTCAAAGAATATCGTAGTCCGATTGGAAATGGTAATTTGTGATAAATAGAGAGATTAAATGATTTGAATCGGTATCAATTAATATGGACCGCACGATCTAGATCGACCGATCGGGATTAAAGCGGGCTTAAAGGAATCTTGAGATCCACTTTCAAATTTGGTCGTTGGATTGAAATCCAGCGCTCGGCTAAAAAGAATACGTCACCTCCTTTAGGTGCGATGGCGCAACACCGTTGGATTTGATTTCTACGGTCGGGATGGAAAGTTGAACCGGATGGTCCGATTGCATACACTCATATGGACCTTACGATTGAAATCAACGATCCACCGATTTTGGGCTTTAAAGGCCCACGGTCAAAAAGAAGTGCGGTAGGATTGAAATCCAAAGGCCGCATAAGCGCGCCTCGATTTCAAATTGGGATAAGCGACACCGTTAGATCAAGAATAAGCGGTCACGATTGTGCGGGGATCGGAGTCGTCAGAATGCATACACAAATCGGGACCACGATGAAGATCCAACGGCCCGGAGTGCGGGCTTTATAACACGCGGTAAAAGGAATAGCCGTGAGATTTAAATCCAACGGCTCGAGATAAAAGCGCCTTTAAGTTTAAAACGAAAAGAGGTGCGCTTGTTGGATCGAAACGACGGTGGAGATTGAATAGGGATCGGAGTTGTCCGATTGCACACACGGATTGTAATATCAGAGTTTCTTTTGAGAGTGCAATACAAATTGAGAGAAAATTAGTGTAATTCTCCAATAGTGCTAGAATTAATTTTGGGAGAGAACAATTAATCGGTAGAAGGTTTCTTTTGGAAAAACGTTTGTCGAGGAGTTTAGAGGGGTTTTACGTGTTTTCTCGGCAGCTTTGGGCACGGGCCTTGGCCCATGAGGCCTGGCCGGCCATAGGGGAGGTGCCACCTCCCCAAAACCCTAGCCGCCCTCCCCTCTCCTCCTCCTTTTGGCCGCACCTCTCTTCCTCTCCTCCCCCTTGAGCCGCCACCCCTCCTCTCCCCTAGGCAGCCACCTCCCCTCTGTCCCCCAAGATCCAGCACCTCCCCTCCATTGGTGGTGCCTCCTAGCTGCTGTCCAAGGCGGTGGGCGAAGGGAGAAGCGGCGGGAGTGCTCGCCAAGCGTGAAAGGAAGGGATCGGGGAAGGAGGAGTTCTTCATGGGGTTTGAACAGCGACTTCCTGGTTGCTGCAAGGGTAACGAATACCGATCCTCGTTGTTTGATTAGTGGTAGATGCGATTTGGTGCGTATTTGATTAGAACAGATTGCTGCGAACTGAAAGTGAGATCTGTCCAGTAGGTTGCGGGGTCGGTTTCGTGATCTTAGAGGCAGAATTTGAGTTGTCCACCTTCTAGAGTTCTTTAGGTCTTGTTCTTAGCTTTCAGTGGCCGCCAAGATCACCTCATTCCAACTTTCGAGTCAAAAGTTATGATAGATTTATTATCTGCTGTCCAGAATCCTGACGAGAAATAGCAGTCTCTGTATAGGTTGATTTATGGCCTAGTTAGAGGGTGATTCAGAGGTCTTGCCCATAACAAATTTTGAAGGTGATATCACTAGCTTCCAGGATTGATAAAGAACACCTCATTTGGATTTATAGATCAAAAGTTATGCACTTTTCTTTGTGACTGTCCAGATTGTATGTCAGTCTGTCCAGTTTGTATGTCGGTTTCTATCTTTAATTTTGACCGCGTGCCACTTTTTGTTAAAGACAATATATGAATGTCGTGCCAACTAGGTTATTGTAGATAATTTCATAACCTTTTCAGATTGTTAAATAACGTCCAATTTGGAGTTGTACAACAAAAGTTATGGATATTTTAATTTAGCCGATATTTCTGTCTATTAATTCAGTCAACAGATTTGAGCCGTGGGCCAAATTTTATTAGAGGCAAAATCTGAACTTTTGCCCAACCAGAGTATTGTAGATATGTCAGTTAAGAATCCATGGAAATTGGTCTCACCTCATTCCGAGTTCCAGACCAATAGATATGTCAATTACCGTGCTGCTGTCCAGAATTAAGTTATGTCAGAAATTGTTGATTTCATTTTAAGTTTTGTATTAATGACTAGAGTCATCGAGAGCGATGTTTAGCATCGATTAGTAGTGTTGGGTATATTATGTCCTTATTGAAATTATTTTACTTGTTTAGGAGGTGAAGCCTCGGGTTTAGGAGTATCACCTTTGCCGACTAACGCGTCGCATCGTGGAAGGCAAGTACATTGCCACCCTTAATGATTGTGATTGATGAATGTTTATATGGTCATCTTTGTGATTTGGTATGATCGAGAGAAGATGGATTGTCTATGTTCTTTCATATGTGTTGAATCCATGTTTTGTTATCATGTCTTTCAATATTCAGTATTTCATTCTATGCATTCATTATGCATGTTTCATCCACAAAGTGGATTGCAAGTCCCACCATTCCAATGTGGGCGTGTTGGACATTGTCATGTCCCATCCACGGGAGTGGATTTGAAAGACTCATTAATTCCGAATGGGCATGTAAGACCCATTAACTCCAAGATGGGCAATGTTGGACACCGTATGAAACGTTCTTCATACGGGAAGTGGATCCCGCATTTTTGTTAAGATGCGGGCTTGAGTGAACACCGACGGGTGTTTCAGCGGCTATCTGCGATATATGCATGTGTGCGATCCATTCCTTTGATTTTGAGCATTCATATCATGTTTTCATTTATGTCGGTTGTGATGTGATCGAACGATGATGAGTTTGTCTTATTCATATTGAATGATTATCTTATTGATAAGCGTACTTGCTGAGTCATGGACTCACTCTTGCGTTGTTTGTTTATTTTAGGTAACCCTGATGTTGGCTCTTGGGAGGGAGTAGACACGCACTACTTGTTCACAACATCAAATTCATGTTCAAGTCTAAATTTTAGTTCCATATTTCATTCGTTAACGATGAAGCGTAATAATTAAATTATAATTGGAGAAGGAAGGATACCTTCTCCACGGATGTTGATTTATTCTGCGTGTGAACCTTCTTTATTGATGTTCGGTATTAAATAACTTAGAAGGTGAAGGAAGGATACCTTCACCATGTCTGTTTATCTTAATCTTGTCTTTAGTTGATATACTTGTTTCAAGTTCTTCCGCATTATGGATGTATGTTAGATGTTTTAGGTGACATCTTGGCTTCCGATAGCGGTGTTACGGATCTCGCTCGTTAGATCAAGATCAACGGCGGAGATTAAAATGCACCGTGGGCAGCTCGCGGGGTGTTATAGCCGCGGGTTCGATTGAAGATTAACGGCTCATATCACGCGTGGATGTTGGGCTCGCGCCGAATGTGACCGAACGGACCAAGGCGATTGGGTTGGACCAAGACCGCGTGGTTCGAGTCGCTCTGATGATCGAGTTTGGATTCAAACCGGTTTAGTTGACGAACCTTATTCAAATACTCCAAGGTTTGGTAGGCTTTTAAAAATTGCAAATAAATTTATAAAATCACGAAATTTTCTTTGTAAGCTCTTTGGGATGATATATTTCCCGGATAAATTTTATAAGCCACATTTTCACTTTGTAAAATACATAAATATTCATTTCAGGGAAAATATTTATTTAAGGACAATAAATTTTCTTTAAGCCCAAATAATTTCTAAAAATGCAACAAAAACATTTTTAGCCAAGATAATTTATCTAGGCTTTAATAAAAATACTTCCCAGTCATAATACAAGTTTTATCTTGTATTCCTTTAAGACTTTGAATGGTTCTTTAGGATTTTGACTAAAAGGAAGGTTTTTAACTTGTAACATCTGCCCAAAGTGTAGAAATGAGCAGTAATGCTATGAGCAGACACCTCATTCTCGTTCATAAAGCATTTATTCTTGTTTATAAACTTGGGGCTGTTACAGCGTCGCCAGGGCAACCGAGCTCGATCCCGTGCGCGCGAGTGGTGATCCATTGGATTTGAATCCGACGCCCACGGCCTCCCTTGGACCTCCTGGTCGCAAGGACCTCCTCTCCCTCGGCAAATCTCGGACGTCCAGGACCACCCCAAGCAAATCTGGGACGTCCAGGACCTCCTTGGCGCTGTGTTTCTTCCTCACGACCTCCCTGAGGTCTGAGCACCATGGTTTTTCGCACCCCTGTGCATGTGTCAGAACCAGGGCAGTTGGGAGCAGTGAGATGTCACCATTTTGTCCTTGTCAGCGACTCCTTTTGCTGCCATGCATTCAATGCCTTGCAGTTTAACCCTAAAGTCTTCACCTGCTCTGCCACTAGTCCTGTCGTGCGTTCCGTTGGCAGGGGCATGGTTCTTGCTCACAGTAGGTTACCCTAGCCCTTGTCCAAGCTCCCTGGCTATGTATAGCCTGAGACCTTCCTTCTCCTTTTCTTTCTTCGTCCTTGGCTGTGCTTGAGCTCCCTCAGTTTGAGCTGGTCCTCAAACTCAGGCCCCCAAGAACACCACCCTCCCTCGCCATTGTCGGATCTTGGAGCTCCCTGCCGAAGCTCGAGCTCCAGTGGTTCCAGCGAAATTCTTAGCTGTCACTTTGTCATCTTGATCACCTTGAGCCTTCTCTAATCTTCTGTGGTTAACCATCGCAGGGGTGGACGAGTTGGGAGGCGTGCGTGGTCGGGACCACTTCCTTCCTCGCCTCGTGAAGTTCCTAATCACCGGGCGTCTCCTTGGCTTCCTCCTCTTCTCGGCTTCCTCTGGACCTTCCTACACTCGGGTGAGTTCGTTTTAGTCCCTTAGAGCTCTAGGTTTAAGTAGCTTAGCTCGTAACACTCGATTTCACTGTTTTGGATTTTGCGAGAACTCGTCCTCAGCTTCGCTCATTCGCGGCGTTCGAAACCATCGCGCCGACGAGGTTGCCACCTTTAGCTCCGTGTTGTTATTGCGGTTCCATTCCGATTTAGTTGGCGCGGCATGGTCCTCGTCGCCGTGCGAAGCGTTAAACGCTCGGGATTTTGCGGTTCAAAACTCGTTTCGTCATTTCTTAGGACATCATTAATGCCCAATTATTACTAATCATTGGGTGCATTAATCGTGTCTTAGCGTCTTGTTATTATCGTGACATGTGGGCCATAGGCTTAGAATTAAAGTCCGGAAGTCATTAGAGTCTCTTTCAGATTCATTTATTACCAATCATCAGCAGCATTAAGTTTGTCTTAGCCGCCACCTTTTTGTCGCTGTCCGGAGGTCCCGCGCCATTAAAAGCACCTTGGACCTCCTCGGGCTAATCTTGATCGTTCACGACCTCTCCAGAATTAGATCTGGGCCTTAGGTTCTTTTCCAAAAAAATCCTAAGTCTCAGGACCTCCCCTTGGTGTTGATCCTAGCCGTCCAAGACCACCCCTGTTAGATCTTAGCCGCATAGGACCACCTCTGTGTTTCCGCAAAAGACCACCCTGGTCGTGTTGTCAAAACCACCCTCTCGGACCTCCTCCGAGGTCCTCTTTGCAAAAGACCTCCTCGTGATCTTTTGTAAAAACCACCCCTGGACCTCCACCGAGGTCCTCTTTGCAAAAAGACCTCCCCTCGGTCATTTTGTAAAGACCACCCTCGGGGTCCTCTTTGTAAAAAGCCACACCTGGTCTTTTACAAAGAAAACCCCCGCTCAGGACCTCTTAGGCTCAATCCCAGCCGATCAAGACCTCCCTCTGGAGATCTTGACCGTCTAGGACCTCCTCCTTTAGATCCGTAGCGTTAGGACCTCCTCCTCTGGTCTAAACCGTTAGATTTAGATCTAACAGGCTAGACCTCCTTCCTCAGATTTAAAGCCTTAGGACCTCCCCTAGTGCTCGGGACCGCGGATCTCGATCCGACGGTCCACGACCTCTGATAGCGCTAGGACCTCCTTTGCGTCTTGTGTGCATGCACTGGGTCGTGGCCGTTGGATCGGATCTCAACGGTCCGGACCTCCCAATGCGGGAGGAGGTCTTCCGTGCGGCTGTGCCGAGTGCAGTGGCCTGCGATGCAAGATCAACGGCCCGACCTCTCCTTTGTCCTCCAGTTCAATTGGACCTCCCGAGAGCTCAAATTTTCTTAGTCTTTTAAGGTTTCAAATTTCAAAAGTGCATAACTTTGTCATTTCAATTCCTTTTTGAATGATTTCAGTTGCTATAGCTCTGTTATATTATGAACTTTAATCTGAGAATGAATTTAGGTACTGTTATATAGTAGAAAATGACTTTAACTACATGATCTTATTAATATGAAATGATTGTTTAGAAATTCTTTGAAAATGTGTAAATTGCATAACTCTTTCTCTGTAAATCCTTATTAAGCAACTCAACTTGGTAAAATTGGTCTGTAGACATGCCTTAATATGAACTAGGCCTTGTCTTTATTTATGTTCCTGAGAAATGTTATATGCTAGTTTTAGAACTTAGAAAAATCATAACTAATTCATTATAACTCCAATTTGTGCAAACTCAGTTTTGCTGTTGTTAGGATAACCATATCTACCTACCATAAAAATTTCAAGTTTCATATCATTCTAGAAATTTTTGCTATGAACAGTAACTCTAATTAATTTAATTAGGATTTTTCAGGCTGAGAGAATTTAATTTAGCCATAACTTTTTCATACTAAGTCCTAATGAAGTGATTCTTGTTTCTAAAATTGTCTAAAATCAACCTCTAGCTGCTGTATAAATTTCATTGGATTTGGATGTTCTTTGTTGTTGAGTTCCTTTTGGTGTTCTTCGGTCTTATCGATTTTTATCGCTTTTTCGCGTTAGGTTCCGAAGAATTTATTGAACCTGAGCACTCCCCTCTGCAGCAAGAACAAATCTAGCAAGGCAAGCAGTTTGATCATGTTAATCCCAGTATTTTAAGTATTTATGTTGTTTACAACTTCTATGTATGCATTGCTATCTTGTTTTAACTATTGTCGATAATTGGCCTAGTAGATATATTTCCTTAGACAAATGATTATCCTTTACTACCGTGAGCCTAGGTTATTGCTGTGATTTAGAGTTCATGGATGAGCTCTTGTCACTTAGTAGTTCGCGAATTAATTGCTTAGCCATGCTTAGTTTCCGGTAGAAATGGGCGGTTATCGACTTGTCGATAACCTTGATCACATAAAACTTATTATGTTTATGATTTCCACCTTGTGCCATGTCTACTTATGAAAACTAAAACTGAAAAGAAAAATGATTTAGACTTGGGCACAATGGTAAGATGGTGTGATTTTCGGGTGTGACTGGAATGGTGCTCGAGTCAATTAATGACCGAACATCTTGTGAGTACCTGTTATCCAAGCAATTTGTGCGTGCTAACCACACTAGAGGGTATGGGACCTCTCTTGACTTAGTACTTTGGAGTGTATTGGCTTCGGGTCGCAGGGAGTCGCAGGAGGGATGGAGGTGGGAGCATTGTAGTGTCCGAAAGGCTTCCCCCCCGTAACGGCGGGTTGTCTTTCGGCTTGCAATGTAAGCGTATGGGTTTCTATCCATACGAGCGGCTCGTGGTTAATACACAATATTGGAAAATATCTCGTAGGACTTAGCCGTGCCGTCATACCTTCTAAGTGTGCTTTATGGCTTAAAGGCGATCGAGTGTGGGTACATTGGTACACCTGCGAGGTTAAAACTATTCGAATAGCCTCGTCCTAGGTTATGGACACGCTTGGGTAAGCTTTCAAGAGTTAGACTACAACCTTTTTAATTAAAACTTGATGGGTGGTACGAATCGGGGATTCGTGCTATGTTGTGGTGACTATTGGGATAGTCACTTCCAGTGGTTACTTGTATTTATCATTATTTTATTTACTTTCAACAGATTAAATTTATTTGTAAACTTGCTTTCAAATGTATTACATTATTGCAAATAAAGTTGGCTTTATGCAAAATGAGACATACAACCTCCACCTAAATAAGCTTGCATGTAGTTTATGAATAGGTGCGCTATTCCACACGTCGATCTTGCAGTACCTTTGTGTACTCGGTTATCTTGCTTAAATGTATTTGTTGCAGAGGAAGAAGGTGAGCTCGAGGGCCTCACTTTTGTGAGCTTTGTTGTGGTAGCTTGCGGCGACTAGCTTAGCGGCCCGTCGGTTGCCTTGTGGGTTGTGTGGCTAACCGGTCGACTTTTGTTCTAGCCATCTTATGGTGCCTCTTGCTTCCGCTGTCTTTCTTGTATATTGTTCTATTTGGCCGGTCGGCTCTTTTGTAATAACTTTACTTTATGTATGTCGTTGTTGAACTTAGTGATGTATGTTGTATGGAAATGATGTGTAATTTTGTGATGATGTGCATATGCTGCAGTGCAGGAAGCATATGTCCATCGAGGCTTAGAATGTTTAATTAGTAACGCTAGAACCATTTGGAGGTTAAGTGTTACTAGTTAAATATTCCGGGTCCTCACACTACATGCGCTTGCCTTGCTAGAGATCACTTGCTTGCTGTAGAGGATCACTTTCGCACTCAACAAATTCTTCGAAACCTATTGCAAGAATGGGAAAATCCAATAAAAACGACGAACACCGAAAAGACTCAAAATCCGAAGTCAACTAAAATCCATGAAATTTACACAGAAGGTAGAGCATGATTTTAAATGAATTTAGCAACAAGAATCATTCGATTTGGACTAAGCATGCAAAAATTATAGCCTAAACAATTTCAATCAGCTGAAAAAATCCAATTTAAATGCTTTCTGTTACTGTTCACTGCACAAATTTTCAGAAGGTATGTGAACAAGAAATTTTTGTGGTAGACAGAGCATGACATTCTAAGAACAACAAAATTTGGTTCATTTCATTTGGAGTTAAAATGAATTTCTTATGATTTTTCTAAGTGATGACAGTAGCACAAAATTAATTTCAGGGGCAAAGACATAATTAAAACCTACTCTACACTAAAGCATATTAACAGAGGAACCTAACAAATTTTAGTTTGTTCAAATTGGAGTTATAGAGAAATACTTATGCATTTTACAAATTTAAAGGAATTTCTAGAGCAACAATTAATGCTAAACAGGATAATATAACCTACACAACTTTTCTGTTATAGAACAAGGTTCAACCACATTTTTAGATTAACGTTCAGTTAAACAGAGATTTAACAAAATTTGAATCAACCGAAAAGGAGTTGAAATGAATTAGTTATGCTATTTTGAAGTTTAACACATTTTACAATTCACAAATAAAGGATTTCTAGATTTCTTTAATACTAACCCAAAGCGGAAAAACTTGGGCCGTAGAGATTGAATCCAACGGCCCAGAGCTACAGGGGAAGGTCCTAAAGGTTAAGATCTAAAAGAATGGAGGTCCTGGACTGCCATGATTTACAAGAGGAGGTCCGGGACGGTCAAGATTTACAAAAGGAGGTCCTAAACGACAAGATCTAAAAGAGGGGAGGTCCTGGACGGTTCATATCTCTATGGGGAGGTTCTGAACGGTCAAGATCTACCCAAAGGAGGTCCTGAACGATAAGGTCTAAAAGAGGGGAGGGCCTGGAAGGCCAAGATCTACAAAGGAGGTCCTGGACGGCCAAGATCTGCATAGGAGGTCCTAAAGGTTGTCTTTACGAAAGTCCACGGGGGTGGTCTTTTGCAAAGAGGACCCAGAGGGTGGTCTTTGTAAAAACAAAGGAGGTGGTTGTGGCTTACGACAACGGACAAAATATGTCTGGCATGATTTGCCCGGCGGCTTGCCGGCATTACGAGCCACGGCGGAGCCAGCCAAGGGCACAACGAGGTCCACAATAGTAATGCGCGCATCCAGGTGGTACTTACGACCACGCTGGCGGCCTAGAACAGCGGCGAGCCGGAGAGGAGCGGTGGTGCAACGCACGGCCAAAATGAGAACAGCGACAAGCTCCGCAGCGGTCCAAGATAGCGAGTGCCACAGCAACTAGGGGCTACTAGAAAGCTACCTTAGCACTAGAGAGGTCCAGAGGTGGCCAGAGTTGCTTTGGCAACGAAGCACAGCACCGGCAACGAAGAAGATGAAGAGGAGATGACGGCCTAAGCAAAATGAGCAAGACCGGGTCATCAAGAAGGCTTCAATATAGCTCAAAGAAGGTCCATGAGCAACGAATTGAAGAGCTGAGGGCTTACCGACGCTGAGGAAGAAAGGGGATGAACACGGCCGAGGAGATCCAAAACCCAAAATTAGGCTGCTCCTATGAAAGCAACCCAAAATCAAGTTAGGGGATTTGATGAAGATGATGAGAGGGACCAGGCGATGGGAAAAGAAGAGCAAGGGAACCACTGGAGCACTGTTGGCGACAAGGCGCTTGAGCGGCCGACAATGGCGAAATTAGGGCTCTCGATGATTTGCGCACGAATACACAGAGAGGGAGTTAGGGTTTGCAAGGAGTGCTTAAAGGAAGCTAAGGGTGTTGAGAAAAGCAAAGCTCCATGGGTGGTCAAGCCTGCCATGGACGAGCTGAGCGACGGGAACAGGTAGAAGGAGGACTTTAGGGCAAAGCCACTGGCAAGCATTTAATGCTCTGCAGCAAAGAGCCGTTGACGAGGACGAGCAGGAGGTGACAAGGCTCTGCGCTCCCACGCCATGGCGCTCTAGCACAGGCACGAGCGTGATGAAGAAGATGATGACCAGGCATAGGGGCCCCACTAGTCATTGAAACAAAACCAAGGTGGCTTGGGTCCAACAGAACAAGTGGGTTGAGTCTAACCCCAAAAAACACAGCCAACCCACCACGGTCAGATCGAAACTGGACGACCACGATTGAACCAGACATTTGGAGGGCTCCAAACGTTTGAATCAACCTAGGCGGTCCGATGCGAGATGGACGGTTGAGATCGATTGGGCCAACTCGGAGGTCCGAAAGGCACACACGATCAGGGCGGCCCGATGGAGATCCAACGGCCAAGATAGAAAGCGCATTTGAAAGGGCTGAGCCGTGCGCGAGAATGGTTGGGTTCAACCAAGAAGGGAGGTTGGGCTCGAGTCTGACTCGAGTCCAATAGCACTTTGACCAAGGGTTTAAATTGAAGCTGAAAACTTGGAAGAAAATTTAGAGATAGCAAATTAACTCCAAAAATTCTAAAATTTTTCCAAGAGCTTGCTGACTCTAGGATTGACCTTGTATAAAATTTCCAGAGACTTTTATGTAAAGCATATTTCCCTAGAAATTCTTCAAAGTTCTGAGTTAGGGTTTGACCAAGGGTCAACAGGTTTGACTGGCCTCTTAAAATATTCAAACAATTTCTAAAAATTGTAAAATTTTTCAGAGGAGTCAACAACATCCCTAGAACCAAGAAAAATTATTTCCAGAGGATGATCACAAGATTATCCAGAAAAGTTTTCAAAGGGTTAAGACTTAGGTTAAAAGAAGCTTGTGATTTTGAATTTCCAAAATTCCTTTACAAGAATTTTCAGAACATTCAAACAACAACAAGATGCAAGAAAAGCTTTTAAATTTTCCTCATTTTTATACATTGGAAATACAAACCAAATTTTGGGATGTCACACTATGTAAGACTCATGAGCACTCATTCAGGAACTACCTGAATAGACCTTCTTCCTTCGGCGCCACTTAGTATCTGCAAGTTATCTGGTGTATTGAGTCATGTTGGTCGTAGCGATGTGAGTGTTGTAGTGATTTGCGTTGTAACCTGCACTACTTTCTACGTTGTAACAAGTTGTTATTACCGCTTATAAGTACGGATATCCTGCTTTGCAGACAGTGGTCGTGTTCTGCTTTCCAGAGAGTTGTCACGCCCTGCTTTCCACACTGTGTGGTCACGTCCTCCTTTCCACACAGTGGCCCCTTCGTGCTCCCAACGCTATATATGGATGCTTTGGCTGCGATTCACCTCACTCTTCTCTTCCTCTTCTCATTTCTTCCATTATAAAACAGGATGTCTTCGGCCTCATCTAACTTTCGAGTGAGCAGAGAATTACAATCACTACGGCAGCACCTGGTTTGCCCTCGTTGCAGGGATCCAGCAAATGTGTTTACCTCTCATACGCCAACCAATCCGTCCCGAGTGTTCATGAAGTGTTCAAATCTTACGATAACTTAGGCAAAATCAGCACGAATGAATTGCATTGTACATACCAGGTTTTCTTACTTTCATTTTAAGCTGCAATTCTTTTGTAGAACACAACATGTCGGTTTTGGCAGTGGGCTGATGAAACTGTCCTAGTGGTTCGAGATATTGCAATGCAAATTGTTGCCTTACAAGAAGACTCCCATGGTGTTGCTGCAATTCGTGTATTGCCTCGACCGTCCGATCAACCAACGCAAAATGAATAAAACAGACTTAAAAGACTAGATGAGAGGATGGAAAGAGTTGAAAAGATGCTTCACAAATTAGTAAAGATAGTTAGTTTTGCGGTCTTTCTTTTATTATATGTTGTTCTTGCCAAGTAGAACATTAGTTCTAATGAGATTGTACTGTCCACTCTTTATCTATGCATCGCGGTCCTTGATGAATGAGAATAAAATTGTTTTGCTGAGATAGATAACGAAGTACAAGTGTCCAATTACATTCCAATTACCACACTCTGCTTGGATTACAAATCAGTAACTAAAGTACAAGTTACAACATATAATAGACTTCTAATGTTACTACTGCTCACGCTGCTGCTCACTACTGTCGAGCATAGGACCCTGTACTAGCCTTCCGCGTCGTGTTCCTGCCATAGGTCTCTAACGAATCCGCCCCTGTGGAAACGTTAGCCTATCAGGTGACCGTGGGTTCTACCGCAGTTCATAGCGGGTCTCCTCAATAGTCGTGTCGTCGTACACGGGGGGGCATCACCTGCGGGACTGGCGTTGAGAACAAGTTGGTGATCCTAGCAGTAGGATCCATAATAGGATCCATGGAGGGGCACCAACTCGGTTGAGCTTGCGAGATGAACTAGGTGAACTGCTCGGGGTACGGTTCACCTTGCGGGGTGAACTGCGCAGGGTACGGTGTGTAGCCGGACTGATACCATGGCGTCGTATCGCCCATTTGAAATTGTCCGAGAGTGTGGGGCTGGGAGGGAGAATCTGGGATAACCTCCGCGATTCCGGGTTGCACGTCTGTGCTCTCTGGAATGGCCTCTTCCTGCCTCCGTGACGACGAAGGCATCAGCGTAGAGTCCCTCCGCGACGACGACGGCATCAGCGTAGGGTCCCTCCGCGACGACGGTGACATCAGAATAGAGTCCCTGCGTGGCATCTGTGCGAATGATCCGCTGCCCATGCTGCTGCGCCGCTGGGTCGACTCGCTCGGACGGGAAAATAGAGGGAGCGAGGGTACGCGACGATGCTCCGTCCGATGACTCAAGTCAACATCGGTGGGCCTTCCATAGCTCATGTTACGAATGACCTTCTTAACATCTTCAACAAGCATCTTCATGACTGAAAAAAGGCGTTCAACTGTGATGTTCGTACCCCGCTCGAGTTCCCGGCGGCCGCAGTCCACAATGCTCTGCAAACGGTCCACCTGTATGGTTACCAAACAAACAAAATTTTGTTAGTTAACCCTATTTCGGAGGGTGGTTAATCTACTACATGCTCAACGTACTGAATCGTCACGACGTGCTGCACGGTGCGGGTCCAACCCCAAGCCCAAGCATTCGACGTGGCTAGGATCTGCATGTCGGGCCGGGGGACACCTATCAATCTCGTCCACGTGTGCCTTACGTACCACTCCAAGTATGTGTCGTAAGTCCCTTCATCATAAGGCCGTGCCTCCTGCAAAATGGAATCAGTGGCCTTTTGCCATGCATCTATCCATGGCTGTTGCGTTTGAAGCCAGTCATCGCTCTTGCGGCCCTTCTTCGTCTGCCTGAAAGTGGAACAAAATCAATAAATTATGGTACCGACATAACATATGACTAAATGACCTACAATATTATTAAGCAATGCAATCTACTTACAAGTGACTACGCCTCGCAAGCGGTCGCCCTAGAGCAGGGGGGATCTCTTGGTGCAGCTGGAATAGCCTCATCACCCGTTGTGGATTGTAGGGCTCAACCATGTGGGAGAACACCAGATGACAAGTTGTCCTCCAGTACGCCGCATCCTGATGGCATAGCAAGACATCCCCAAGGAGCCCATATTATGTCGTCGTGTCGGGGCCTCGCATTGTGGAACTCGGCATCTCCCAAGGACCCCATATTATGTCGTCCCATGGTGGGCCTTCCACAGATCCTCGGTCCTCGATGCTCGATGGCATAGCAGCTCATCTGCCTCGCACGAAGATCCTATTATGTCGGTGTATATTGTGGAACTCGGGGTATATGCGATGCTCTCTCTCCCTAGCCCACCCCAATACTACCACAGTCCATCGGGATCCCATGGTCGGGCCTTCCACAGGATCCTCGTTGTCCGCCCCACCGTAGAAATGTTGTGTAACACCCCAACTCTCAAAGAGCCTGGAATGCTACTGGAAATAAACTAATCTAGCACAATCTACAAATTTTCGACAGAGTCTCCTTTGTTTAATCAGCTATACCGAGAGTTCAACGATAAATCATAGCATTTAACAAAATTCTCATGGTCATGCATGATAATCAAATGAACATACCAAGACCTGGCAACCTCATTATTACAAATAAACAGTTACTCAAACCAAAACGATCTATGAGTGATAATCAACAGTTTATTTATTTCTAAAATTGAAGTTTAGTGGTAAACGCCTTAAGAGTGTGAGGTAGTGAGTGTATCCATCATCTATTCCCTCCCATGCGTGTCATTCCTGCCATTGGTACCTAAAACACATTAAAGCAAGGGTAAGCCCAAAGACTCAGCAAGTATCAACAAGGCTATAAACAAGAACACCAACATAGCATCAATGTTCCACAATAACGATACACTAAACATAGCCCTTTTTAACTTATGAAATGCAACCAATGCAATGCTCCTTTGAACTTTATCTCTTTTCGCATTTTACCGTGTCATGCGGGTATACAACCGTCATTTGATACCCTTGCATGTGCCCTCCGCACAGGATCCAAAGCCTATACACCACATGTATAGGGACCTTTGCCCATCATCTTAATGATGGGGACCTCTTTAACTCATAGCCCACATTCCACGAATGTGGGGACCTCAATCCCATCATCTACATGACGGGGACCTCAAATATGCATAGTCACCACGTGACCAAGCCTCCAATATGATAGCACGATGCACATGAATAAAACTTTAAACCATCATACATATGTATTCACAACAACGTCGTATATGAATAAACTTATTCATACTTCTAGCATTTCTCATCATGGATATTCATAGCATTCTAGCATTCATGAATAGCACATATATTCATAATACTAGCAACATGAACAATCCCTCATGAAAAATAATTAATCATATCTTAAGTATTCATCATCCTCAATCATACATATCACACTATCAACCATGCATAGCTATTACGCATCAAAGTGCTAGCACCCTTTATCAAACATTCATAATTATACTCTCAATCAGAGTACTTGCATTCACCAAGATAAATTGGAACTCAACACAATAACATCCATGCATGGCTATTATGAACCAAACACAATCAGTCACAACATACAAGCATAATTATACGATAACCCGAATACTTGCCTCAACCGTGCGAGAACGGTGGACGCGAAGAGTGTGCTGCCCCTGAAATCACACTCCCACCTGAACATAAAGATAACCTCAATCTAAGACCAACATATTGGACCAAAATCATAAATAACAACATAATTTAACTCGCTAAACTCCCAAGCGTTTTCAATCTTCTAATTTCTAGCGATAGATTTGGTGCCCGCTCTTGACAATCAACTTCTAAAATACATAAATTCCTGCTCAGGAGTCCAAATAAGATGTTCTTGGACTTTCTGAAAAGTTAATTAAATTACCTAAATAAACTTAGTTGGGGAGCCCTTTTGATTCTGTCATTTACTGCCCTTAGCAAGCCAAACTATCAGATATCATAATTCACATCGGGTTCTCTGGACAGTACACTAAAACCTCCATAACTTTTGCTACGAAAGTCCAAATCTTGAGTTCTTTATCTCTATGAAAAGGTATAGAAATTACCCACATTTTTTGTTATACTGAGATCCCCTGATTCTCCTTTTAATTAGCAGTTTTAATCAGTTTTCTACAGACTGTCCAAAAACTGACAGATCAACAGGACAGCGATACTAGAAAATTCGTAACTCCCTGACCGTTAATCGGATTTGGGCGTTCTTGGCGGCCATTGAAATCTAAGAACAATCCCCACATATCTCTAGGAGATGGAATCTCCAGATTCTGCCTCTAAGGACACGAAAACTGCCCGCCAAAACTCTGGACATAATGCAATCTACCGGCAGATTAACAATCGATCTACTAAACGAATTTGTAAACGCGTCTAATACAAAACATACAGCGATGAAGTCTCTTCGTTACCCTTGAAGAACCCGCTGTCGAACGCGATGAACACCACGCGATCCCTCCTTCCTTTCTCCTTCTTCCCCTTCCTCTTCTTCTTCCCAACGGCCGGCAGCAGCAGCAGAGAAGATGGCGCCTGGGAGAGGAGGAGGAGCATGGGGCAATGCACTGTAGCACCATGGATACTGTTCATGGCGGCAGTCTTGTAGCACTACTGATCAGTAGCATATTTAGGGTCCCCCTTTTGGGCCTTGGTGCTGTGGGCCAAGAGCCCATGGCCCAGATTTTCAAGAAATTGTAGAAAAACCCCTATAACTATTTTTGTTTTCTCTCTAACACATTTTGGAGTATTACATTCTACCCCTCTTAAACAGAATTTGACCCCGAATTCTAACCACGCTTAACGCCAAAGAACAACCTCAGCTAATAATTCTACGAACATTACCACGTGCTTGTTGTGAATATTCCGGATATTGCTCGCACATGCGAGACTCCAATTCTCAAGTCGCTTTTCCCCCGGACTTATGGGACCACCGCATCTTGAAGTAACTGGTGTATTACGCCTCACCGCTCGTACCGACCAGACCAGAACCACTTAATGGACATGACTAGAAGATGCGGTATCTCTCGCTGGTCAACGGCCCTTACGAAACTTCACACTCCAAAATACCTCAAGCATTCTCTTAACACCAGTTCATACAAAACGTTATATACCACGCTCTAGGACTCGAGACAATTCTAGCAAATTGCTATCTTTCAAAATGCCCGCAACTTCCAGAACAAACCAAATATACTTTGGGCTATCATTCCCTTTGGGACCAAACCACAGAACTTGCACATAAACATATGGAACTCTTGTTCCATCTCTCAGTCGACCACTTCATCCTAACAAGGAGAACCTTCGTTAAGCAGGGACGCGCAACACAACTTATTCTATTCAAACCTTAATAATCAGATTCAACTGAAAACAAGGGGTTCACAAGCAATTCCAACTTACCCCAAAAACTCTCAAATCTTAAATCAGAGATTCTTCACGAAAACCTTCCATCCTTCCAACTCGGTCGTTCGCAACTAAATACCACACAAGCCAAAAGAGAATTCGCTCGAATGTCCAAATCAAATGCTTCATTTATTTTCCTGAACCGGACAGAACCATCTTGTCAACATAAGTCAACTCAAATTGTGCATGATCTCCGTCATAAAAATCCAACTCAGACAAGAGCCATTAGAGCACTTCTCTACTCGAACAAACATTCTTTTCCCCAGATGCTCTTTTAAGAAATAAACTCTTTCCCAAATTCATGAGTGTCCAGAGTTATCTCACTAACTCCTTCCTCTTAACCGATAATCCCAAAACGATCCTCAAACCGAAAGAACAACCGTACTTATTTAGAGGGACTCTACTAACCCTCAAAAGGATTCTCTAGTCCACTCCTATACCAAAGGAATTATTTTGACAAAATGTTTCCAACACCTCAATAGAGATTTTTTTTTCACCCACAACCACAACATCTCATTCTGTTAAAGATAATCTACTTCAAATTCTCAACACACATACTCATTCACTTTACCCAAAGTATTCTATCAAAGATCAACAAACTATTCAAAATTCACTTCTGTTCATCCACCTCTACACATAATATTGGGTTTCCAAGGTCCTAGAGTAAAAAATGCAAAGCCCAAATTCAACCTCCAAGTCTCCTACCATGAATTTCTAGTAATAATTGATAGAAAATCCTCAAATTCATTTACTAAAATTTCACATAGCTCAACAATAATTTCATATATTAATATCAACATTCCACACTAATCAAGTAACCGCCCAAGGCGATTATTTCACCAACATCAATAAATAAATTCTTGACCAAGTTATCCTTAGAGGTAATCTATCTCACATAGGGTTACTCACTGAATCCAAGTCATACTTGACAACAACTCCACAATCCCTGTTGTCTCTTAAATTAGCACAACACTTAGGTTTCTCCACACTGCTACTCTCATTAAACGTTACCATCAAAACTCTTCTACACAATCTTATTGCGTACAGTTTTAATTAGTTTTCTCTGTCCAAAAACTGACAGATCAACAGGACAGCGATACTAGAAAATTCGTAACTCCCTGACCGTTAATCGGATTTGGGCGTTCTTGGCGGCCATTGAAAGCTAAGAACAATCCCCACATATCTCTAGCAGATGGGATCTCCAGATTCTGCCTCTAAGGACACGAAAACTGCCCGCCAAAACTCTGGACATAATGCAATCTACCGGCAGATTAACGATCGATCTACTAAACGAATTTGTAAACGCGTCTAATACAAAACATACAGCGATGAAGTCTCTTCGTTA
The DNA here is from genome assembly GCA_036346255.1 of Ampelocalamus luodianensis. Taxonomy (NCBI): domain Eukaryota; kingdom Viridiplantae; phylum Streptophyta; class Magnoliopsida; order Poales; family Poaceae; genus Ampelocalamus; species Ampelocalamus luodianensis. The sequence goes on along the minus strand of CM070636.1, from coordinate 28,845,865 downwards.
CCCTTGAAGAACCCGCTGTCGAACGCGATGAACACCACGCGATCCCTCCCCTTCCTTTCTCCCTTCTTCCCCTTCCTCTTCTTCTTCCCAACGGCCGGCAGCAGCAGCAGCAGAGAAGATGGCGCCTGGGAGAGGAGGAGGAGCATGGGGCAATGCACTGTAGCACCATGGGTACTGTTCATGGCGGTGGCTACTGTAGCACTACGGGTACTGTAGCATATTTAGGGTCCCCCTTTTGGGCCTTGGTGCTATGGGCCAAGAGCCCATGGCCCAGATTTTCAAGAAATTTTAGAAAAACCCCTATAACTATTTTTGTTTTCTCTCTAACACATTTTGGAGTATTACATGTTGTGTGCGCGGGTAAGGGTGGACTGGGGAGCAGAAGTACGGCCGTCCGACCGCGAAGTGCTCCCACGACCATAGCTGCAACAGCGTGTGGCAACCCGAGAGCACGGGCTCTATTCCCATGCGACGCTGCGAAGCATCGCACAAAGTCGCGATGACGTGGCGCGCGATCTGCTTGAACCCCAACCGCATCAGTAGCATATATCATCGTCGGCGTCCACGATGGACTCCGCAAGGTGAATATAACTCGGGTACACCATGTCCCCCTACGTGCTAGGGAACATGACCCACCCGAATATAAACAACAAATATGTAATTAGGTGGCATCGAACCACCTCCTTTGTTGCGTCATTTGGGCAATGCATGAATAGTCACAGTCAAGCGTGCGGAACGCCCTTAGACCTTTTGGGGATAGAATGCCCAAAGCGATGATTGAAACGCGCCTTCCAGTCCAGCGACCTCGGAGGGGGAACAACTGTACGGCCTCGCAACAGCAGGCCGGTAATGAAGCTGACGTCTTGCAGTGTCACGGTCATCTCCCCCACCGGAAGTGGAACGTGTGGGTCTCCGACCGCCAACGATCAACCAGGGCGAAAAGAAGGGAGGCATCAATCAAGAGGTTCTGCCCCATGTTCAGCATGCAGGCGAACGCAATCAGTCCAGATTGACGAAGCCTCGAAACATACCACTCGTCCAACGGCCAGGTCTCCCTCGGTCCCTATGTCACCAGAGTTGGTGGTCCATCGCCACCGATCCAAGCGTAACAGCGATGTTGGGCGTTACATGCCTCCTCAAGTAGGGGTGGTAGAGTACGTGTCATTGCTACAAATAAAAAACAAATAACAGTTAGCGAAATCTAAGTACGTACTTAACGCTAAAAATTGCAATAAGAAAAAATATATACATACTTAGCTAATCTAATTGTTCCGATGCGCTGCGGATTATGAACGATTCGGCTGCGCACGTTCTTTATATATGCAAAGATAAGAGACAACGAAACACAGCGACACGATTTAAAGGGAGAAAAAACCGAAAACGAATGCAGCCAAGTAACTTTCGTTGCAAAAGCTAGCGCGCGTGGTGAGTGAGGCGGCCGCGCACGGGCCGGGGCCGAGGCACCTGCCGCGCACAGGGCCGAGGTAGGTGGCTGCCGCGCCCGGGGCCGGGGGCAGATGACTGCCGCTTCCGGTACCCAGGGTACGTGCACTGTTCAGATGCTAACTTTGCAAATTATGACGAAAGATGGCTATTTTGAAATTAAAAGTTGCTATCGGACCACAAATACAAAAAATTCTAAGTAGTAGGTGGTACGTGCCTTAATGACACTTATTGATGTGTGGGCGAGATTACCATAATGCCCATCTTCCTGCCGACCGTAAAAGACATGGGACGACAGGGGGACAAGGCCAGAAGGCTGTCTCCCAGAGCGCGACCAGCAGCTCGTGAGAGGAAAGAAAGAACCGTAAAAGAGAGAGAAAACACAGTTTGTTGTGGACCGGAACGTGGAACGAACGACATCGGTCTCACAGCAAATTCCTCACTGCACTGCATATAAATCCTTGTGCAGCAATGGGGTTTACTGACCATGGGGCAGCCATGGTCCTTGCCACACACTCCTCCCTCCGTCACTGCACGAGGAAGACGACGGAAATTTCCGCCTTTTTCTTTTCCTTCTGGCCCTTTCTCTTTTTTCTTTTGTTTTCCGTGATGCTTGTAGATTGGAGAGCCCGACAGACTCCGAGAAATGTGATGGCTTATAAAGCATACACTACTAGAAAACATGATTTGGTCCTTATAAAAGGAAAAGGAGAAGGAGAAGCAATAAAAATTATTATCGTAGTCAAGAAGAAGAAGAGGAGGAGTACCTAAGTAAGCCTGGTTACAAAGTAGATGCACCGTATCCCTGTGGTGTTCAATCTTTATCTGTATGATATTATGGATCTATGAAAATATCAATAGGAATATGGGGTGTTTTTGTAAAACCTGTGGGGTCAACTGCCGGAGTTCGGGATCCAAAATCCCGGTCGGTTTTTCTGGCTTTTGCAAATTCAAATTCAAATTTTTGAATTTTAGATGGTTTTTAATCAAATTTAAACGAATTTCATCCAGAAAAAAAAAAAAAGAAAACCGGTAACCGGCCGGTTACCGTTCCTGACCAGCGAACGGGATCCTTGCCGATACCGGTTATGTGATCCTGATAATGACCCTTCCAACAGACAAGCAAGAGACAATTGATTGGATTTAAAACTTAAGCCCTCATTGAAGTGCGGGTCATTTTATAGGAGCCCATTATTTTTTCCCAATATATGGTTCCCCACTATGCCAAGTGCCAACCCAATTTCCCACTATTGAGAACTCATCCCGGTGGTTTATGGGAGTCCTCTATAAATTCATCTGAAATTCCTCTCAAATTCTTTGCTTTTAAACATATATTTAGTATTTACATGGACTAGCCTACGCCAAATCAGTCACATTTTCAGTTTTTTAAAAAATTTGATAATTAAATTGACTTTTTAAGAATAAAGATAGTTTCAATCACGTCAAAAAATAAAGATGCAAAGGTTTGCCTGGTATATTTATTAGCTTACATTTATTTCTTGGAACAATTGTACATCTACGGAGCTAGTACCAGTGGACTAAGTTTTTAGAGAACAGTGGACTGAGTTTACTTTCTCAAGTTATACTACAATAGTACAATCCCATATCTTCGAATTTTTGGCGGATACGGTCAGTTTACGAATCGTATTTACACTTCAGACCATAGACAAACGGTATTTGCAAAAATAGCAACGCGGGCGCACGGTCACCCCGCGCCGCGTTGTCGCAGTGCCGCAAGTCGATGCGCGCGCGCGCCACCACGCGCCGCTCCCCCCACCCAGCAGCGCGGCGACGCCACCTGCGCCAGCGCTGCCACACGTGTTTTTTTCCAATTTTTTCCAATTTTTTCTTTTTTAAATCTTTTTAGATATAGAAACATTTTTTTTAAAAAAAAATTGCTACAGTGGTGGGCGCACTCTCACCCTGCGCCCACCACTGTAGCATTTTTTTGTTTTTGTTTTTTTAAAAAAATCATTTATGTTTTTATTTTTTTAATCATTTATGCATATTTTTATAAGAATTTTTAAATATAGTAAACTGGGTTCAAAATTTATGAAATGTTTTGTGGAGCCTTCTGACACTGTGTACTTGCTTGTGTAATATTTTCAAAATTTTATCTATTATGAATTTTTCTCGAAAATTTATTTAAGTATATTGTAAATAGGGTTTCATCATTTCATGTGACTTGGAATGATTTCATGAAATTTTGTCCATTATCCCACCGTCCCTCCTCCATACTCCGCACATCTGTCGCCTCGCCCGTAAATTCGGCGCCAACCGACGGAATTCCCGGCGCCAACGCCACGACTCCTTCTCCGCTCGGCTATAAATACCGAACTCTGGCACTCGCTCGTCGCTCAGCCTTGATTGATTACTTCCCGAATGGTGATTGATTACTTCCTCCAAAGGATGTAATTTGTGCTATGTTTTTGCCGTTATTATCGTAGTCATAATTAGTCATCTTAGTCACTAGTCGTAATTAGATAGTTTAGGTAATTAATTAGTCGTAATTAGTTAGTTGACTAGTAATGAATTAGTTTAGTAGTAATGAATTAGTTTAGTGGTAATTAACTTTGTTAGTCGTAAGTAGAAAAATATTATGGCTTAAATTGGATACTTATCTTCTCTTAATTTCAAAAAATTTAGATGTGTTTCATGAACACCTACGCGAGAAGGAGGTGGGTTTCGTGCGAGTTGTGGTGCATACTTTAGGTTTGGGCTACGCCCACCACTGCAGTATCATGGCTTCACTATCAACAAGTACGGCAAGGAAATGTGGCGCGTCAAGGTCACCGTCTACTCAAGAGCCATCTACGAGAGACATATCCTATCACTTCACGGTAGAGAGGAGCCGACAAGCTCGGGATGCAAGATGAAACCCTAATGTGGATACTATTCTTTATCTTGATCGCACCACAAAGTGGATAGGCTTGTACATAAACCAAATAGAGGAAATACGTGGCGTGTAGATCATATAACGATGTACCGTAGCCTTGGCGCACACAGCCTGGAGGTTACGGTCCATCGTTATATGATCTGCATACCACACATTTTCCTCAGTTGGTTCATGTACAAGTTTATCTAGCCTGTGGTATAATATGTGTTGTCATATTGTATATCGATATCTCCAATGGAGTTGCAATGCAGCGTTTTTTCTATACATTCCAAGTCACATGAAATGATGAAACCCTATTTACAATATACTTAAATGAATTTTCGAGAAAATTCATAATGGATAAAATTTTGAAAATATTACACATGCAAACACACAGTGTCAGAAGGCTCCACAAAAAATTTCATAATTTTTGGACCCTGTTTACTATATTTAAAAATTCTTACAAAAAATATGCATAAATGATTTTTTAAAAAAAACAAAAACATAAATGATTTTTAAAAAAAAACAAAAACAAAAAAATGCTACAGTGGTGGCGCGGGGTGAGCGCGTGCCCACCACTGTAGTAAATTGTTTTTTTTAAAAAAAATATTTCTACATCTAAAAAAAATTGAAAAAAAAAAAATTGAAAAAAAACACGACAGTTCCATTTTTGCAAATACCGCTTATGAATGGTCGAAGTGTAAATCGATTCAGAACCGCCAGATTCGCCAAAGATTCCATATCTTCCTGATGAACTTATATAATATATTTCTATTCATTATTTCAAAATGATCATAAATTAATTTCATGATAATAGTACTCACGTAACAAAATATGCGTAAGTCTAATATTAAACTCTTAATGAATGAGACTGCGTGCCTAAGATAAAAGAGAATTTCTTATTTGTCATGCAAAGTTACCGGTTTTCCTGATAAGCTACTGAAAAAGGGAAGGGATTCCATCGGTCTAGTTGACGGGAGAGGAAGAGGGTGAGCAAGATGAACATGGGCAATTCGTTTTTTGGCCTTCCACTTGGCGGGAGACTACAACATATGAACGTAAATGGTATGATAGGCCAACGAAATTTGATCCGATGACATAAAATTTTCTCCAGATAAAATTATACTCCTAAAACTTTTATCATTATTATTCTTCTTTTGTGTGAATTGTAGTAATTTTTGTACATAAAGTGACTAAATTAATATTAGAACTTTAACACTATTGAAAGGACATATATCCATATATATATATACAAAATTAAGAGGTTCTGTGAGAATTTGTCAATTTAGGGATTAAGATTTGATCTATTTGATGCGCTGTTACATACACTTTGATACTTATGACATTCTATGACTTGGAACTAGATTTTGATAATTCTGCTTAACTGCTTGGCTGTCTTACTAAGGAGGTGAAATATTACGTGAAAATGCGAATCTGGTTCAAATTTCATTTGCGCCTAACTTAGAAGTTTCAAAGAAAACTCCAAAAAAATGCCAGATGTAGGGATGTTACGTTGTATGTTCCAGCAAAATTTCAAGATCAAATTCAATTGCATTCAAGACATACAAAAATTCAAATACTTGTTGAAATAGTGTTTTAGTGTTTGGGCACTATTTCAGGAAGTGTTTGTCTTTTTCGTGTCTCTCAAATGTGATCGAGTTTGACATTATAATTTTGCAAAGTCCTCTACATCTGGTAAATTTTTTGGGGAAGTTTGTGAAACTTCTATGTTAGATGAATATGAAATTTGCCCTAGAGACCGCAATTTCACCAAATGTGCCACCAAGCTATTAATGAATTGTAATGTCCTATTTTAAATAAAAGAATTATAAAATATTAGTAAGTGTATTAAAATAAAATTGGTTTCAAAGTATTAGTTTTTAGAATTTAGAGGGGAAAGGAGGGAGTATGTCGGCCGGTTTGGGCCCTCAACTGAGTCCGAGTCGAACTCGACAAGGGGGGCTGGCCACCCACATGAGAAGGAGAGGGGGAAGCCGGCCAAAGCCCTAGCCCCAGCCCCTGCCTCCCCTCATGCCCTAGCCCTTGCCTCCCCAGCACATCGCCCCTGCCTTCCCTGCTGTCGCCGCCTGCTCCCTTCCCAACGCCACCTCTCCCTTCTGGCCAAGCCATCTCTTGTCATGCCTTTCTCGTCGTGCGCCGCCCCTCTACCCTACTGCTGCTGCCGGCCTGCAAGGAGGAGAAGGCGGGCCAGCAAGGAGGAGAAGGTGATCCAACAAGGAACAAGAAGGAAGGAGAAGGAAAGAGAAGGGGAGAAGGAAGGATGAAGCTAGGGTTTCACACTCTGTCGTTGACCTTCATCCAATTTTCATGTGTAACGATTTGATCAACCTTAGATTGATCTTATATAGATGTTTATTCATGTTATAGATTGGTTTGGTCACGGGAGTTAAACGTTTTGTGATGCCCTAGTTCATTAAGTTGTTTTGTGGAACCTTACGAGGCGATTTTTGGTTACCTCCATCCAGAATAATTATTTCTCCTAGTTAGGTAAGTTGTATATAATTTCCTTAGCTTTCTAGAGAGTCAAAGATCATTGAATTTGGATAATCGAGTAAAAAGTTATGGCCTCTGGAGTACTGCTATCCATAAATCCATAATCAATGATAGCACCTGTGAAGATTGCGTAATTACATGTATTTGATGTGGGAATTAAATATTTAGCTATATAATTCTCTATAGATTCCATAAATAGTATGGTTTGCTATTTTTCATTTTGTAGAAAAATAGTTACGAAATTGTGAACTCTATTGTTTTGATAAATTCCAGCATAACCTTTGGGGTTGAAAACGGGGACCTAGATGACAAAATTAGAGGATTTGTATCACTAAGATATTGTGGATAATTTCATGTAGATTATAGATAATATAAATTTTACTATGTTTGAAGTTCAGAAGCAAAATTTATTGACATTTGATCACTGGGACAACGGGTAGGTTGTGTTGTTAAGTTAAGTGCGTCGAGTTTGCTCCTAGGTATGATAGCGTATTGTTTGATGATTGTGTACTGTTGTGGCATGTTTTGAGATATGTTATTGATGTTTGTTCAGGGAGTGTTGCTTTGAGTTCGGTGCCACCTTTGCATCGTTCCGACTTTCGTAGCTAAAAGACAAGTGCATAGTAGAACGGTATGCATCGGTTTATCAACCTTGTCTTTACAATTGAATTGATGTGACATTTATTCATGCTCTACTTATGCTTACTTAAATTCCATGATATTGATGATGAGGTAATGTTGCTATGACATGAAATATTGATGACATGACTTGGTAATGATAATGATAAGACATGATGTTGACAGGATCATGGGGATGACATGGTAATGATGCTAATGGATAACATTGATGATTGATGAACATTGTTGCATCATTTGCATTGCAACAAGCCAGGGCGGTGAGTACTGCCATGTATATGGCTAATCCGGCGTGCTCTTGATAAAATCTTACAGAGGTAGAGATCCTGTCCTAAAGTAGACGAGGGAAGAGTGGTTCATCAACGAGTGATCGCTTCGCTATCCGTTATCAGTTGATGAGTTGCATTTGCGTACATGATAACTTAATGATGATAATTGAGTACTTGAGATATGAGAAATATTGTTGGATATGTTTATAACATGGTTAATGTTTCAATTGAAAGACAAACTGTTTGTTTATTATTCTATTTTGTACTTGTTGAGTCGTGGACTCACCCTTGCTTTGTTGTTGATTTTTAAGTGACTGTTGATGGCGACATACATGGGATGGAGTAGCACACATTCATCTTATGCATTGATCACATAAACATTATCTATTTAGAGTGTTTCCATTGAATCTAGTGACATTGATTATTCCTCTTTGAATTTATTCATGGGTTTGGTTATTAATTAGTTTAAATGCTGGAGACTTGAATTGCTTTATTATTAGCCATTTATGATTATTCTTATTGCCATCCTATGTACCAAGAGCTTGGTCTCGGTGTTCCTTGGGTGCGGGTATCCCAAGCATTTCTCAGGTGCATGTATCCAGGGCGTTTATCGAGTGTGTGTACCTCAAGTATTCTTGGTGCGTGTGACCAAGTTGTGAACTTTTATAGTTATGTATTCATTATGTTTTAATTGATTCGTTTGTGATCCGTGGACGGTTTTTATTCTATGCATGTGTGTTGGAATTATTATTTAATTAAGGTTTAAGTTTGTAACTAGAGTAGTTAGGTGACATTCTATGCTCAATGTTGGACCAGGGTGTTATATGAATCAAGTGTGTGGACAATGCACTCATGACTAATATATGAAAATGCATGGTAGCATCTCTCTCCTTCAGATGTGTAGCTTGACTCGGGCCGGCTTGGCCGTAGAGCTTAAACAGGAAGGAATCAGCCCCATCCTTCGGCTCAATCATGTGGCATTTTTTACTCTGGACCTCAGGACATTGCCCCAGAGACCCAGCTCCGCTTCTTCTCTCCTTTGATTTTCTCGGCCTTATCTCGCAAGGAACAGATTTGGAATCCCGCTTTCCATCTCGGATCTAGTTTGCAGTGCCTGTAGAGAACTCCCCTTATTTTTCTAGCTATTCCACTAGATCTAGGCCAAATGGGAGTATGCAAAAGAAGAAAAACACACCACCTGGTCTTATTCCTTTCTCTACCTTGCAACAACAAGATTGGAATCATTTGCAGCAATTGCAAATCCCTTTACGAAAGCAGCTCAGAAACCTCTTTATTCCCACCAATGCATGGCCCAAGCAAAGGTGACTCCAATCCTCAGTTTGCCCTCTGCAGTATCTATAAAAGGCCCCTCACAATCCCTAACACGCATCCCTCACAATCCATTCTCTTCTTGCCTTCTCTTGATCTTACTATCTAGAGTTACACTACAACTAATTGGCAATTGCAATGTCGACGGTCACCTCTTGCACCCTCCTGAGCGGCCGGCCGGCGGCGACGCCGGTGAACTCCTCCGGCAGCAGGCTTCAATCCCGGAAGGCATCAGCAGTTGCTCTCCCTTGTTCCCAAAGGAAGTCCCGGCCTCTTTCCGTGTGCTTTGCAAGCACAAAGGGAGAGCACAGTCCAAAGACGGATTTGCGGCCATTTAACATCCCACCCGACGGTAAGCTGATCTGATGTACCCTATATTGTTCAGTGTCCTCGGAGTATTGTCTTTATATTTTTTTTATTTTTGCAGTTTTCAGTGTACAACTTTTGCCGATTATTTTTTAAGCACGCAACATGTTAGTAAAAGTAGTATAATAAAAAATGTTGTGGAAATAATGTTGATAGCAAGTATCTAGTTACTGCTATATAAATTAGTCGTTAATTAAAGTTGGAGATGATTAAATACTTAATAGCAATGGCAGACATACCACCCATAATATACTACTTCCTCCGTTTTTTAAGTGACACAGTAGAATCCGTGCTGTCAAACTTTCTAAAGATTGACTAATAATATATTTTAAAATATTTAGATTGGCTACATGAAAACTATATTATTAGATTTATCGTTACAAATACTTTCTTAATATTATAATTTTATTAGTATATAAGACTATAAACTTACAAAAGTAATGGTTAAAATCACATCTCGTACGAGATGTAAAAAGTAAAACGTCACTAAAAAATGAACAGAGGGAGTAGTATTACATATTTTGTATGGACATAAAAAATTGTTGATCGTGTTGTCAGCTAATTAATGAGTTCATTCATTTGGCGTCGTGATATATATATGAAGCTCTGGTGCACCCGGTGCCGCCAGTCGAGGAGCGGTGGCAGCTGAAGGAGGAGGCCGACGTTGTGAAGCTGTGGTTGGAGGTGCCGGGGCTCTCCAAGGAGGACCTCATCGTCGAGATCGACGAGGACGTGCTCGTCATCAAGAGGAAGGCCATGGCCGACCCGGACATTCCCGTCCAAGACGAACGGTCGGGCGGCGGAGCCGCGAATAGTTACAAGGCCGGCAGGGACACGACTACGGCCGGCGGCGCGAGCTACAAGGCCAGCAGGGACACGCCTGCAGCCAAGGGCAAGATCGACGCAGCGTACGCCGACGGCGTCTACGCACGGCTGCTCGTCCCGGCGGGGTACAGCAGGGAGAGCGTCGAGGCCGAGCTCGTCTCTGGCGAGCTGATGGTCACCATCCCCAAGGTCAAGGAGCACGCGCGCAGGAGGATCAATGTCGACATCCGCGTCAAGTAGACTCCATCGGAGCATGTACGAGACAAAGATGCATATGCTTAAAGAGAGAGTATTGCCACATCATTAAGTTCTTGTATAAAAATTATTCTTTTTAATACAAGTAAATCCATACATATGCTTAAATGGTCTAACTACCTCTTTAGCACTGATACAAGCATCTATGATCTTCAATGCAACTCCTTTATTATTATTTTTTTCCTTTTGTGAATGCAAAGATTAATATTAAGCGTACCATACAATGAAAATTGTTTATTTGTGAATGCAAAGATTAACATGGAGTACATAAGTAACTTTTATTTCTACATGCAGGTGGCTGTGACTTTTTCTCCCCGGGTCGCTTTCACTCTTGCATGCAACCAGCGATTCCAAGCATCGGCTAGGCATCCGTTCGAAGAAAAGTTAGTTATCTGCAGTAAGCATCGGCCACGCATCGAAGCAAAAAGAAGCAGCGCTTCCTCCCTAGAAGCATCGAGATCACGTCGGCTAGAAAAAAAACCCAGTTTTTCCTTAAACATCTCCATAAGCACCTCCATTGTAGATGCCCTTATAGCAATGAATTTTTTTATTTAATCATTTTTTAAATTTTATTTTAAAATTAACCCCTCATGAACTTTATTTCCAATTCTGACCCCTTTAGTCACGCCACTACCAATAGCGTAACAAAACAACACTATCACGTCAGCCCGAATCTGATCAAGCTGTTGTATGCCACCACTAGTGGCGTGACAGTGTTGTTTGGTCACGCCGTTACCAGTGACGTGACAAAAGTGCTATTTTTTGAACTTATCCTACAACGTGACAATGTTATTTTGTCACGTCATGAGTGGTGGCATGACTAAAAGGGTCAGAATTGGAAATAAAGTTCGTGAGGATTAACTTTAAAATAAAATTAAAAAAGATTAATTAATAAAAAAAAAGTTCTATAGCAACTAGGTAGGCAGATGCCACTCTCTCTGATTCCTTTTATAAGTAGTTTTAGACTTGTGCACTCTGATTCCTTATATAAGTAGTTTTAGACTTGTGTGCACGAATTATGGGAGTCATTAAAATGACTATATTTTCCTCCGAGCACTCCTATGCTCAACGTTTTTCTCTTGAATGAAATCAATATTGAACTCCCTCTTCAATTCTAAGCTTGCAAATACGTGGGGAAGTGGATGCACGAGAAAAGATGGCTGACTTATCGATGAGAATAGCATTCATTTAGCATGGGCATAGCCGGAACAAAAAGAAAAAGAAAAAATTAATGCCTAGAAGTCGTTGAATGACCCAGGGTATCTACAATAGTGTATTTATTATCGTCCTTAGCTATACAATGTCAACAAAATTCTAGAGACTGTCGTGCACGCGAAACAAGACATGATATATTAATTTACTCTAGTTGACATGTAGGTCCGTTTTAAAAGAAAATTATAAAATATAAATGTTAAAGTGTGCTAGAGATTATCTATTAGAGATGTTGTCTCTGTAGATGATATATCATATGTTAAAGATAAGGTTATCTGTGTGTAAACCTTAACACGTAGAACATGAGATGTTATAGAGGAGGGAGGGAAGAATAGAGAATTGGACCGTCTCTCATGCAGTAGCCGACTGTAACACGAGAAACAAAATATATTATATATAGAGGAGTTGTCTATAGACATGTAAAAAGACAACTCATTATAGAAATTGTCTTTAATGTTGTCTATAGATGACATACAGAGATTATAGACAACAGTTGTCTATACCATTATACATACCCATATTTAGAAGAAGTGTTGAGAAGACTAAAACAACTTACAAAAGGAATCAGAGGGAGTAATTTGTATCTCTCCAGGATGAGACCAGATGTGATTAAGAGGCATTAAGGGCATGCTTATTAAGTCGTCGACTAGTCGGTGGAGCATGAGCGACTGGGTCCGACGACTCGACTTGTCAGGTTCCCATCTCGCCGTTCCCTCGGTCGTAGCTCCCAGCCGACGCCACCCTTCCTCTCCCTTGGCGGGAGCTGAAGCTCCTAGATAGCTGACGGTGGGGATGGAGGCGACATGGATCCGGTCAGGGAGGTGGAAGCGAGCTTGATGTGGCCAGAGATCGTTGCCCTCGACCGCAGCTCCCAGCCAGTGCCGCCCTTCATCTCCCTCGACAGGAGCTGAAGCTCCCAGGTCGCCGACGACAGATGTGGAGGCGACGTGGATCCGACGTCGGGAAGGTGGAGACGAGCTCGATGTGGCTCTCCCTCTCCCGGTCTCCCCGTCACCCTTCTCTGCTCCCTCTCCCTATGGCTGCGTGGTGCGTGTGTGGTGGCTGCGGGTGCGGTGGAGTGCGTGGGTGTGGTGTGATGTGCTGTGTGATGTTGTGTATGCTGACTGTGTGTGTGCTGTATAGACCGTGTAAACATCAACTAGTCAACTAGTCGGTCACTAGCACAGGATAGTGTCGACTTACCGACTTAATAATCTTGATTAAGGGGCTTGGGGAAATGAGAACATAAAAATAAGCTTAGCTGTTAAGAAAGGCAGTACCACACGCTACGCTGCGCCCAAACTGTGAACGCGCCTGTTTAGCAAAAAAATGATGTACCATCTATCACGCATGGACCAAGAGTAACAGACAACGTGGGAACTAAGTATTAGAGACGACACCAACGCAACAAAGATACACGGAACTGTATGACAACCATGTAAACGTACTGTGGATCATAAAAAGTATATATTGCAGTATCGATCATAAGCAACAGAATTACTCTGCCTATTAGAGTACAAAAAACAAAAGTAAACGTCATACTGCAGGTCATGAAAAGTATATATTTCAGTACTAATCCTAACCAGCAGAAATACTTGGCCTATTAGAGTACCAAAAGCGAAACCAAAGGTAAGATATTATGCTATATATGGCTTACATAGTTGCGCAATAAAACAATATATTGGCAGCCTTTGGACAACGTTGATCATATCTAAAGCTATGACATACACATCGTACAGCACAGGATGACAGGAACTACTATGAACGTGCCATTTGCAAGAAGAGCCAGTGCGCCGTGCGGATACCGCATACTCTCAGAGCAATCCGATGCCTCGCCGACTATGATGAATAGAACAATGGAGCTAGCAAAAAGGCCAGACCAGGTATACCCTTGCTGCACTGCATAAAGCAGATACATTTTTAAAGCTACAATGATGGCAGCCAGGCAAAAGACAACATTCCTAAAGCATATACAGGTATTTGGTGAGATATTTGGAACTGACTTGTCTAGTAGACTTAAATTGTTTCACACACTATCTAGCAACAATTTCAAGGAACAATAAATGTATATGTTTTACAGCGCCAAATGGTTATTGCCAGAAGAGCATAAAACCATAATACTACGCTGGTCCTCATTCGAAGCTGGAGGTTATAAACATGTGATTATTCCTATACGTACAAAAAAAAAGCAAAATTTGATGACACACCAAACATCAATTTCAGATAATAACACTGTTGACTTCATGATCATACAAAAGGGGCCACATGAAAATCGCAGAGGCAAGGTTCCGTCATATTGCAAGAAAAACTCTGAGATAGTAGAGGGAACTAATTACATCATTGTGTCTTTCATTCTTCAAGTATGGCAATTTATAGTATCTTAAAATAGTCCTAACCAGTACCCTGTAATATTTTGCTTACAATATAAGCAGGGAGAACCTGTACCTTAAAAAAAATAGTTCAGACGGTAAGCCGTACAAAAGCATGAATTATACCTTAAGTGTTCCTGACAGGATATTTCAAATCGACCTCTCCAAGAGATCAATAGCTATCAGTTAATCTGCTGTGTCTGGAAATCACCTACTCAATACATACAGCAAATGAATTAGGTAGTAAATAAAATGAACTTAACCTATGACGAGCAAGTTTTTTTTGACCCGTCAAGCCCAGCCCATTTCTTGGGAGCTCCCTGACAACATAGACATTGCTCAGATAGGGACCTGTATGGTCTGGTTCATGTACTTATTAATATGGACTGATTACAAAAGTACTATTAGTATATTACAATTCGTTGAAGCACTTTTTTAAAATTCATCAAAATCAGCATTGTTCATCACCTATATACTTGGACAATCAGATATATCCAGGCATACATGCTTCAATACTCTGTGCTGCGCTTGCCCAACAGAAGCAGTATTAAATTCGATCAAATGATCTGATCAAGAAGGAAAACTGAGGCAAAAGGAAACAAAGAAATGATTTACATGATTCAGCGGTATAGTCCAACACTACAGATAATAAATCAGTAAATGAACGAAACTGAAACACACACATGCAATATTATTTGTTAGGAATGGCACAATTACAACAATAATAACAATTTAGACTACAAATAGGAGTTAAGGCACAACATAGAAGATTGAACTACAGTTTGCACAACACGAGGAGCAAGCTGTTCGAATTAGCACCTAGCCTAGCACAATCTTGTAAAAAAAAGTTGATGAACTCAGTAACAATGTAAGTAGATTTATAGTCTGTACACCTAACCAAAAGGAACTACAGTTTGCACAACACGAGCAAGTTGTTCGAATTAGCACCTAGCCTAGCACAAATTTTCAAACATGTCTTCTATCATAACACAAATAAAGGACATCGTAGGAGAAGAGTTTAAAATATGCTAAGGTATCAACTGTAGTCATATCTATGGAACTGAAGGCACATGAATAAACATGTAAATACATACATCAAATGAATTAACCAGTAAATAAAATGAGCTTACCCCATTGATGGGCAAGTTTTTTTGACCCGCCAACCAATGCATAGGCCAGAACAATTGTTTGGAGTTCCTTGGCAACATAGATATTGCTCAGATACAGCCCTGTATGGCTTGGTTCATGTACCTATTTGTAACACCCCAGCTCAGCATTGAGCCTGGAATGCTACTAAAATTAAATCAAGACCAAGACCAATTACAAAATCTCAACAAAACCTACTTTATATAGTCAACTATGCCGAGGTTCCAACAATTAATCAAGGTATTTATCAATATATTCATAATCAGGTTCATTCAAGCGTGCAGGATAATCTCATAAACATAACCAAAATTTGCTATTCTCATTATTACAGTTAATCTGAAACTCAAACTATCCATAAGTAATTCTTAAGATGGAGTGGTAGTGTGTGTATCCAAACATCTACTCCCTCCCATGCATGCCGGTCTTGCCAGTTGTACCTAAAACACATCAAAGCAAGAGTGAGCCCAAAGACTCAGCAAGTACCAACAAGGTTAAGCAAGTTATTATTCATAGCATCAATAATCCAAGATAAACAATGCACCAAAGTATAGCCTTCATGCTCATGTGAATGCAACCAATGTAATGCGCCTTTTTAACTTTATCTCTTTTCGCATTTTACCGTGTGCGGGGTATACAACCGTCGTTGTATACCTTGCCCGTGCCCTCCAGCACAGGGACCAAAAAGCCTATACACCACTTTGCCCATCACATTAATGATGGGGACCTCTTTGTTCATAGCCCACATTCCACGAATGTGGGACCTCAAGCCCGTCATCTACATAATGGGGACCTCAATCGAATGTGCTTGATCACCACGTGACTGAGGGCCTGATGCTCTCAACATGCATATGCATCATGATAACATATTTATAAACAGGAATACATCATATTCTCATTATCATGTAAGCAACCTTACTTCGCTATCATATATCAAAACATGCATACATGACCAAGTCTCCAACACGTTTGAAACATGCAAATGCTCCATGCCCACGTCTTTCATACCCAAGAATTTAACATGTACATAACAACATGTAAGATTTGGCCACGCTCAAGGAAACATTAACCATAGCTTGCATTCATCAAGATATAAGGAAAACTCATTACACTAACATTAGTGCAAGGCTACAACAAGCAATCACAACAATCATATCATACAACCAAAATACGCTATAACCCGAATACTTGCCTTGGCTGCGCGAGCGGTGGACGCAAAGAGAGCGCGCCGCAGGATCACGCTCCCACCTTGCCGAACGACGAAGGCACGTGCGGATGATGATCACCACGAGTTCCCGTCGCGGATCCTTCTTCCTCTCCCTTTCTTCTCTTCCTTCTTCCCTCTCTTCTTTTCCCATTCTTCTTCCTCCTTGGCCGGCAAAGGGCTTCCTCTTCTCTTTTGGCGGCAGCAATGGAGGTGGAGGAGAGGTGGAGAGGTGCGCAAGGGTGGAGGGGAGGTGTGGAGGAGGTGGGAGGAGGTGGTGGCCGAAAGGGAGGTGGGGAGTGGAGGGAGGGGAGATGGGGAGGCGGCTAGGGTTTGGGGTGGGAGTGGCAGCCCCTCTCCTTGGCCTGGCCACCCTTGGTCCCTCTTGGGCCAAGGCCCAAGCCCAAAGTTGCCCACTAAACGCAAAACCCTCAATTCTGATTTGGCGATTTTCTAAAAGAACCCTCCTCCGATTAATTAATCTCTCCGAATAAATAATCTCTCCGATTCAAATGTTTTTCACACTATCGGTATTACATTCTACCCATAACAGAGATTCGACCCGAATCTAAACACGCTTAAGCGAGAGAACAACCACGATTGAGAACGAACAACGGTAACACGCACTGTTGGGAACAACACCAGGTTAAAGCTCCAAAGACGCAAACTCCAACTTCCCAAGTGGTCTCTCTTGACCGAGGACCACAACACAAAGACGGATACAGCGTCCGATCTAACACTCGACCCAACCTTCGGTACACTCACGGTCAAGACTCAAGGTAAGATCTCACTCGATGGTCAACGGTGCAACCAAGCTTCAAACTCTGGATCTCCTGTACTCACTCAACACTAGAACATACAAGATGTTACGTGACTCACAAACGGACTCGAGATATCCTGGTGATACGCCATCTAGCGAGAACAACCCAATGTAACTTGGGTTAACCTTCCCAAGGATACCGAACCACACGACATGCACATAGAACACAGAACTCGTGTTCCACCTTCTCAAA
This sequence comes from Ampelocalamus luodianensis, assembly GCA_036346255.1. Classification (NCBI taxonomy): domain Eukaryota; kingdom Viridiplantae; phylum Streptophyta; class Magnoliopsida; order Poales; family Poaceae; genus Ampelocalamus; species Ampelocalamus luodianensis. Next base: position 28,828,412 of record CM070636.1, on the reverse strand, counting down.
TAAACTCCTCACTAAAGCAAGGACCACCTCCTTTAACCGGAATCAAACGACAAAACTCTCTTTAAGCAAATTTTTTTTTTACCAACAAAACCCATCTAAAAAAAAAAATCATATCGCAACTAAGCGTTTCGGTAGCGGTGCTAAGGAGTCAAATCCAAAATCGGAATTTCATCACGAAAACCCTTCCACCTTCCAAGTGGCGGTTATGAATAAACATCACGAAAACCAAAGGAGGAATCATTTTAAATGCCCAAATCAAAACTTTCTTTATTCTTCCTGAACCGATAAGAACCAAACGTACCAAAATCGAGTCAAACTCAACTTACGAAAGACATTGGTCAACAGCACAAAACTCAAACGAGAATCGAGGAAACAATTCACTCCTTTGAGGAAGTATCAATTTCTCAAGATCTCTTTAAGAATAAAATCTCTTTCAACTTTGGAGTTTCAGTTCATCAAAACACACTAACTCATCTCTCTTAACTTGACAATCTCAACGTTACACTCAAGTTGAAATACATCATCCACAATTCCGTATAAAGGCTCTATCGACGCCACCAAAACTTTCTCTCAACAACTCCTCTATCGACATGATTAATTTGACAGGTGACTTCCAATGCATCTCAAAATAGATTACACACGCAATCACATCTCCTTAATCTTTTAGAAATAAACAACTTGGAATTCACAGCTCTCACATTCATATACTTTCTCTAAAGGGCTCTATCAATGATCATCTCACCTGCTCAAAACCCACACTTAATCTACCTCCTCTACACATAATCATTGGGTGCCCCAAGTCCTAGCATAAAAATGCAAAGCCCAAATTAAACTCCAAGACTCCTACAACGAACTTCTCATAAAAAAATATAGGGAAATCCTCAGATTAAATCCGTAAAATCCCACAATTCCAACATACTCACTCATTAACATCATCATGAAAATCTTTTCTTGACCAGTTTACCTTTACAAAGATTATAACTCTCGAAGATTACTCATTTAAAGCCAAATCACTCTTGACGTTACTCAACATTTTCCATTATCCCATTAATTGACATGGCGATTCGATTCACGTTGTAATCTCACTCTCATTAAACCACATCATCAAGAATAACTTTCATAGCCTGCAATACTACCAAATTGCGATACTCTAATAAATTGATCCGATTTCCATACTTGCTAATTCTAATGCTCGGTCAAAAAGAACACCAAATCTTGGACTACATCTCGCTATAGGTCCTACTAGTTGCGACAACGAAATCTGTTAGCTCCAAAGACAATTATTCTTTTTAACTCAAATCCTCTCCAAGGGTTGTTCTAATAAATTGATTTATTACTCCAGCCTCTGGACAACTCCGACACCTAAGGGTTCACCAAACCATCTACTAGACCACCACTTGTCTAGATGCCAAAACACCACCTACGAGACTTTACAATACAATCGGTTAACCCTTTCTTAGAAGAAGAGGCAAATAGAAATAAATTTCAGCACAAAGGAAAACGTTACCACTTACAGTAGTTACAAGATCAAGAGAAACAATCAGATGAAACTGTTCTCGAAAACCAAAAGATATGATCAAAGTTGAGGCACACGTCCCACAATCGAGAATATCAAACCTCATACGAGAATAAAACATTGCTTTTAGAATTCGGAGAACTCTTATGGGCAAGAACAAAAGTTTTAGACAATCCTCAATAATCGCAAGTTATGAAACTTTACTTCAATCTCAAACACTTCTACTTCACTCGACTTTTGTTGGTTACCGCATCACCATGGCAATTCGACGAAGAGTATTTGAAGATCACAACACCTAATCCACTTAGGAACTAATAACACCTCTCAACACGTCACTTTGCTCTAAACAATTTCGGCTATCACATCAACATGAGGTCTGAAAGATCACAAATGCGAACTAGAAACATATTCAATTAATCAACATCTGGCGAGCGATCCGGTCCTTTATACAAAACATTCAATATTATCATCATAATCCTCATCGACAATCACATTAGTAACGTAATAATATACTCTTAGCGAGACTCATCATAGCCTCTTATCCCATCATAAATTTCTCCAAAAGAAACACAAGGCACAAGGTTGAAACAAACCTATTTTAACTAGTTCATACTATCAAATGATACTTTCGCAAAGCACACTATCAGAGGCCACATACTCAATCACCCACTCAACCATTAGTGTTACTCACACCCGCTCCAACTGTCATTAACAATTGTCAATTGTATGTATCATGTATACAAATAGGGTCCTACTTCTGTTTGTAGTCACATAACCATCTATAAACACAAAGACAACATTTAATAATCTCATCGCCTGTACAACAGGGTTTCACAACATGCTACCTCAACGTTCGTCTAATCTAATATACATGTTTCAATCTAACAATTATGTATGACCATCAAGTAACTAGTTTACGAAAAAATTTCAATTTGATATCCTCTAAAGCATCGTTCAAACACATTCTTAACATAACCATCGCTAATGGGTAAGATAATCCATAGAGATACATTACTCCATGCTATCCAATAAATCTACCTGATTCCACAATCCTAACGATCAGACCAATTCATCAAAATACCACACCTCTTAATAACTCTATTGATTCCAACTAAATATTGTCATACTCATAGTCACACTCATCAAGAACCACTAGGGACAACCTCCACTCATTCAACTTTCTTTGATAAGGACTTTAGTTAAGATCGAGCATGCACACACTACGGACTCAACTTGAAACTCATAACACAACCATTAATCTTCAACGCTCAAAATACCCAAGAGAGATACGTTGAGTCAAAGCCTTCATGAACTAAAGGACTTGCAAAAGGAAACTTTCATTAACCAAAAACTGCTTAATAAATAGGTCATGCTTTCTAATAAGAAAAACAAAACTCTCGTACAAAAGTCAATCTTGACAATTAGCAAAGTTCACCAATCGCGAGAATAACTCAACGGTTGGGAAAAACAATAATTGATTTACGGGACAAATTAAGCCAATGGAAACACCAATAATTTCAAAGCAACCCAACAATCGCAACCGGATAAGGGTTGACCAACATTCAAATTCAAGGAAGAGAACAACTCTTCTAAAGATTCTCGCCATCGACACCTATACTAAAATATCCGGTAGCACTTCTCTATTCCCACTCCACGAACGGTGGTGTAACTCGAAGTAAAGCCCGGGTCACAACCACGACCTTAACCTCTCAACAACGACTAATCTCACTCATAATAATCATAATAATTAATTAATAAGCACCAAACTCAATTCATATCAGAATAATCAAAACGATATAAGGAAACGTAAATGCAATGATTGGCCCATCCCATCCTATCATGCACCAAAGTGTCAAACTTTTAAGTTGATTAACATTAGCAATTTTTTTATAACCTAGTCACCACGGACCTACAAATTGGCTCTCGATACCAATCGTAACACCCATTTCAAAGATTGAGCCCGGAATGCTACTAAAATTAAATTAAACTAGGCTAAACCAAGACCAATTACAAAATCTCAACAAAACCTACTTTGTATAGTCAACTATGCCGAGGTTCCAACAATTAATCAAGGTATTTATCAATATATTCATAATCGAGTTCATTCAAGCGTGCAGGATAATCTCATAAACATAACCAAAATTTGCTATTCTCATTATTACAGCTTAATCAAACTCAAACTATCCATAAGTAATTCTTAAGATGGAGTGGTAGTATGTGCATCCAAACATCTACTCCTCCCATGCATGCCTGGTCTTGCCGCTTGTACCTAAAACACATCAAAACAAGAGTGAGCCCAAAGACTCAGCAAGTACCAACAAGGCTAAGCAAGTTATTATTCATAGCATCAATAATTCAAGATAAACAATGCACCAAAGTATAGCCTTCATGCTCATGTGAATGCAACCAATGCAATGCGCCTTTAACTTTATCTCTTTTCGCATTTTACGTGTCATGCGGGTATACAACCGTCATTGTATACCCTTGCTGTGCCCTCCGCACAGGGACCAAAAAGCCTATACACCACATGTATAGGGACCTTTGCCCATCACATTAATGATGGGGACCTCTTTGTTCATAGCCCACATTCCACGAATGTGGGGACCTCAAGCCCGTCATCTACATAACGGAGACCTCAACTGAATGTGCTTGATCACCACGTGACCAGGGCACCTGTATGCTCTCAACATGCATATGCATCATGATAACATATTTATAAACATGAATACATCATATTCTCATTATCATGTAAGCAACCTTACTTCGCTATCATATATCAAAAACATGCATACGTGACCAAGTCTCCAACACGCTTTGAAACATGCAAATGCTCCATGCCCACGTCTTTCATACCCAAGAATTTAACATGTACATAACAACATGTAAGATTTGGCCACGCTCAGGAAACATTAACCATAGCTTGCATTCATCAAGATATAAGGAAAACTCATTACACTAACATTCGTGCAAGGCTACAACAAGCAATCACAACAATCATATCATACAACCGAAAATACGCTATAACCCGAATACTTGCCTTGACCGTGCGAGGCGGTGGACGCAAAGAGAGCGCCTCTCGATCACGCTCCCCCGCCCGAACGACGAAGGCACGCTGTGCGATGATGATCACCACGAGTTCCGGTCGCGATCCTTCTTCCCTCTCCCCTTTCTTCTCCTTCCTTCCCTTCTCTTCTTTTCCCTTCTTCTTCCTCCTTGGCCAGTGCAAAGGGCTTCCTCTTCTCTTTTGGCGTGGAATGGAGGTGGAGGGAGTGGAGAGGTGCGCAAGGGGGTGGAGGAGGTGTGGAGGAGGTGGTGGTGAAAGGGAGGTGGGGAGTGGAGAGGAGAGATGGGAGGCGGCTAGGGTTTGGGGTGGGGTGGCAGCCCCTCCCTGGTCGGCCACCCTTGGTCCCTCTTGGGCCAAGGCCCAAGCCAGGTTGCCCACTAAACGTGAACCCCACCTCAATTCCCGATTTGGCGATTTTCTAAAAGAACCCTCCTCCCGACAATTAATCTCTCCCGAATAAATAATCTCTCCAGATTCAAATGCTTTTCACACTATCAGGGTATTACACTATTAATATGGATTGATTGCAAAAGTAATATTAGTATATTACTATTCTTTGAAAAAGCAACTTTTTTTTGGTAGTTCATCAAAATAAGCATTTATCATAACCTTTATACCTGGACAATCAAACATATACAGGCGTACATGCTTCAACAGTCCGTGCTGCACTTGCCCAACAGGAACAATATTTAGTCCGATCAAACGATCTGATCAGGATGGAAAACTGAGGCAAAAGGTAATATAGAAATGATTGACATGATCTAGCGGTATGGTTCAACCCTACAGATAATAAATCATTAGATGGCCGAAATTTAAACACACCTAGGCATTCTTATTTGTTCGGAATGGTGCAATTACAGCAACAATAACTATTTTGACTACCAATGGGAGTTAAGGCACAATATAGAAGATTATTTTGTGGGAAAGGTCCCAGGCAAGAGTTATAGACATATCATAAACTAAGAAAGATTAGCTGTGAGCAGAGTAGGTTATGCTTAGCCTAAAAACACCATAACCAAAATATACAAAGGTTTGATGCCATTGTTATTAAGTCGCTCGATTAGTCGCAACTAATCGACGATTAATCCACAAGTCAGTGCATAGCTTCCAACTAGAGCCATCAACTCGACTAGGAGGGCTAGTCGCCCAACTTGTCGACTAATCGGCGGCTAATCGCGACTAGTCGACCAGTGCTAGCCACACGACTTGTCTACAACCAGAGGCAACAGAGGCGCAAGGGAGCGGCGGCGGCGGAGCCATGAGCGTCGCCTAAGCAATAAGGCCGTCCGGGGTGTCAAGGCGTCGCCCCGCCTTGCCGTCGCCCATGCGACATTGGAGAGCCAGATCCAGGCGGGAAGTGGAGCAGAAGAGGCCCCGTGCGCTAGATCCGGGCGAGAGAGAGCTCGGGGCGACGTCGGGGAGCCAAAGCCGGGCAGGAGGAGGGAGCAGGGGAGCAAGGGAGGCCCGGCGGCGCTTCGAGGGAGCAGGGGAGGCCCGGCTGCGCGTCGTGAAGCGAGAAGACCCGCGCGCTCGGGAGCCGAGGAGGACCGGAGGAGGCGGCGGCCCGCGACGAGGAGGCGAGGAGGCGGCGCGAAGGGCGTGGAGGAGGCGCGAAAAACGGCGCAAGCGCAGGCAAAGTGGCAAGTGGCAAGTGGCATCGAGCTCTCAGCCAGGCAGGGGGGAAAAGAGGAGGCGAGGCGCGGGCGATCTTTGTCGCGCGGTCGGCCGGATCTTTGTGGCTTTCCAACTGCTGTCGACTAGTTGTGGCTAGTCGCAACTAGTCGGTCGACTAGTCCACAAGTCGGTCCTCTTGCGACTTGACTCGACTTAATAACCTTGTTTGATGCATAAATGCACATTATCAGTTGAGGAACTCAGTGGCTTTTAAAAAAAATTTGAGGAACTCAGTAACCATGTAAGAAAATTTATAGTATGTATTCCTAACCAAAAGGCATTATAGTTTGCACAACACGATGAGCAAGGTGTTCGAATTAGCACGTAACATAGCACCAATTTTGAAACATGTCTTTTATCATAACACAAATAAAGGACGACATCATAGGGTAAGAAGTAAAAATATACTAAGGCATCAACTGTAGGCACATCTATGGAACCGAAGGCATATGAATCTCTTTGTAATACTTCATATAAATGACCGATCAAAGCGATAAACATCTACACGCCTATAGCAACATAACACAACAACGAAATTAGCACAGGGAACTACGACAATACCTTTATGCCAAATAATGTTGTCTGCAACGTAGTAGCATCGTTGGAAAGAGATCACTAAAACGTATCCAGAAAAAAGCTTCGAAAAAGAGTAAGTAAGAAACACAGAGAACATCTAAGAATTTTACATCGGCAAACATCTCAAAGACTATTGTGAAAGCAGGCAAAACGGTAAGATAAACAAGATAGCCAAAACAAAACGAGTCGAATGCTATGAGACGCTGGGAGCAGGATCTGTAGGGCGGGGAGGAAACAGGCCTTTTTCGCAGGCGGAGCAGTCTGCAAGAACAAACAAATTGCAGGCGACCGCGAGGCGAATTTGTAAGAAACGCGATGGAGGCAACGGAACGTCTGGGGCAAGCCAGAGAGGGAACCAAAGAGATTGGTAGTTCGGACAGCGGAGAGGGAACTCACCTCTTGCGCAGGCGGGGCAGCCGGACTGGAAATCGCTTTAAAAGACATTAGAAAGTAGGGAAAACGGTAAGATAAACAAGATAGAACAAAACGCTCCGAATGCTATGAGACGCTGGGAGCAGGATCTGTAGGGCGGGGAGAAAGCGGGGTTATTTTGCAGGCGGCGTAGCCTGCAACAACAAACAAATTGCAGGCGAATGGATGCGGAGGGGACACACCTCGTTCGTGGGCGGAGCAACCAGGAAGAAAGCGCGCAAGGCAGGAGACGGGGAGACGACTTTGGGAGAGTTTTGCTTGCAGGCGAATAGACGCGGAGGGGACTCACCTCGCTCGCGGGCGGAGCAACCGGGTAGAACGCGTGCAGGGCAGGAGACGGGGTGACGATTTCGGGAGAGTTCTGCCTGGCAAGGTGGAGGGACAAAGCTGAAGAGGAACGGCCGGTGCGTGAACCGAGGCGGTGAGGCTGCGATGCATCGCGAACGAACACACGCAGCAAAAACACACCAATCGTTCGATGCCGCGAATGGAGAAAAGAGCAGAACGCTGTATAGAGCGGCAAGACAATGACCTTTTGTTCAGATTTAGATTTTTTAACTTATAATTTAAAGTCAGCCTTTTGGTTTAATCAACTTATAAGTTTCTAAACTTTTAAACCAAACTTTGTTGTTTGGTAATCAGATCTTTTTAGGATGTTGGCTTATTGAGTTGTGTGTGAAGGATGAAAGGTCTGAAATACCCTTAATGGTTTAAAGAACCTTGTTAAGCATGTATTTAAACTGATTTTTTTTTTCATGGGATCTGAAAATATGACGATACATGCATTTGTACATATGAAACAAAATATATATTGCTCGTAGTAGTGCATACGTGTATTTATTTTGGACATTGCGCAATGGAAGAAATGATTATAGAAAGGCCAATATCAGTCAACCCAACAAAATAATATAGTAACAAAATAATATTTAATCATATATGATACAATTATCTTATCATTGCAACATGTATATATCATATTAATGTTATATATTTATCATCCTGCGGCCATTAAAGAAATAGCAATACTATCACGAAAGACACCCATATCTCCATCATCGATTGCTGATCCATTGACATTTGTGCCCTCCAAATGATATAGTTTGTGTACCGTTTAGATCATAATTTTCGTCAAGATCACATCTCTCAAAAAGTTCATCACGTAAAGCACTATCTCTGATGAAGTTGTGTAGGGCCATACATGCAATTATAATTTTCGTTTGAATCTTCATTTTGTAACTTGGTAACGCGAACAAGATTATCCATTTCATCTTCTACACACCAAAGGAACGCTCAATCACATTGCGAAGGGACGAGTGAGCGTGATTGAACACCTCGTATTTTCCACTCGGTTGTCGACCATGGCGAAATTCTGGTAGATGGTACTTTTGGCCTTTGTAAGGAGCTAGATAGCCCTTTCGATTGGGATAACCCGCATCAACAAGATAATATTTCCCTGCATACATTAAACTTATAAATATTGATAATACAAATTTCGAATGTTATCGTAACAATTATTTATATGATTAAAGAACTAATTACCTTCGGGAGGATGTGGAAACCGGTTCGAATACTTGTCCAAAGTGTTATTGAAAATCCTTGTGTCATGCGCTGAACCCGGCTAACCAGCGACAACAAAGGTAAACCTCATATCAAAGTCATACACTGCCATCACGTTTTGAGACGTATATCCATGACGACCAGCAGGGCAACTCGCTCATCCGCTGGAACAACAACAGGTACATGTGTGCCATCAATTGCACCTATGCAATTGTTAAAATGCAATGTGAAGCGGTTATCTAGAAGTCTTGGATGCACTGTTGTGAACTCCGGATCCGTTGGTCTAATATTATCTTCAGATAAAAGATAGATACATTGCAAGACTTCACCAAACTTTCTATTGATTGTTTCCGTTGACCTTTTGAAGCGGTTTTGAACTTGAGTAACTGACTGAGGGCCACCAACTGTCCACAAGAACATAGCCAAAGATTCTACGGAAGTCATAGTCCTAGTTGATTTCAAGCCATAATTTGCAACCAAAGTTTCATGCAAACTATCAAAAACAGCTCTACTCATTCGGAACATCGAGTAACTACCTTGTGCTCCTTCCACCAAGCATCGGATGCAGATATAGTTCTTTTTTTATGATCCCAACCAAGCCTAGTTGCTTTCTGTTTCAAATCGTTCCACAAGTTGTATTCTTTCTTCAATGTTTTCCATTTATTTTTTAGTTGTTTTTTGTCGTGCTTTTTCCCTGTCCTTTCAAAAAACTTCAGTTGGAGGTTCTTGTAACCCTTGGTATTCAAACATCCCGACGGCCTATTCCCAGCACCAACTTCCTCAGCACAGATCTGACAAAATGCCCTGTTGTTAAAAGCATCCCAATTTGCCTTGCTGATAGCAACTAGCTCCATCTATACAATTTACAACAATTTCAGCGAGTTCAGATCATACACACTAGCTCCATCTTATATGCATTTGTTAGTGTAACTTTCAGATCATACACACTAGCAAGTTCAGATTTCAGATCATACACTGTTAGTGTAACTGGTAGCATAACACATACATATGCATTTGTTATTGTAACTTTCACAATTTTGGTTTAACTTCATTTTCTACATAAACTATAAAATGCTTTATTCTACAGATGCCAATCAAGAATGGTAAACAATCAACTTTGAGTGGGATTGAAGGAAGGATAACTCCTAATGGTAAAGCGAGCACCAAGAAGTACGCAAATCTAGGAGCTGGATTTTGTTGTGACCATCTTCATCTTGGCCAGGGATAGCTAGATAAATATGGTGATCCTATTGAAGAGTCTTGGGCATATAAATATGCCCTCTTGAAAGGGTTATTGGATTGCAGTGATTTACATTGGTTAATCTTTCATTCATTTCATCATAGTACAGATAGAAAAGGAGCCAGAAAAACCATGAGGTTTGGGAGAGATGATCACCAAGAAGGTTTTGTTTTGGATACACATATTTATCAAAACTGAGTACATCCTGTTGTATAATGTATTCATGAGTAATGACCACAGCTTGATTCTATAACAGAAACTATAAAATGCTTCCTTCTGACAAAACTACAACTGAAGTCCACAACTGAAACTACAAGGAATCGACAAGAATGCATAAGTGGGAGCAAAAGGAATCGACAAGAATGTTCTTCCTTCTGCAATATGCAATATGCAATGACATTGCTTTCTACGAAATTCAGATCATACACAGACACATTACAGAATCTTTCAGTTAGTTGTTCATCATGACTAGTAAATTCAGATTTCAGATCATACATACACTATGCTTTCTACGAAATTCAGATCATATAGACATCAATTTTTCCCATGACTACCTTGATCCGGATCTGAGGACCTTGCTGATAGCGACGGAAGGCGGCGTAGGACGGGGAGAGGTAGCGGCGCACTTGGGAGGCGGTGTCGGTGGGAAGGAGAGGGGAGGCGGCGGCGCACTTGGGGAGGCGGCGTCGGTGGGGGAGGAGAGGAGAGGTGGCGGCGTCAGTGGGGGGAGGAGAAGGGAGGCGGCGACACACTTGGGAGGCGATGTCGGTGGGGGAGGAGTGGGGAGGCGGCGGCGCACTTGGGGAGACGACGTCGGTAGGGGAGGAGAGGAGAGGCGGCGGTGTCGGTGGGGGAGGAGAGGGGAGGCGGCGGCGCACTTGGGAGGTGGTGGGTGTGGAGCCGAACGGGAGGGGAGGAGATTGGAGGCGGCGGGGTGGGAGACGCATGGGAGGAAACGAAGGAATCGGTAGAAAAACATGAGAGGGCTTGCATTTATAGATGAATGACATTTTGAGGGTAATTTTAACGAAGTTTGGTGGCAAACATATATTCTCTTCCGTAAAAGCAAAAAAAAAACACCTCTCCCCTGGCTTATGATTTTTAGGCTTAAATTGGCTTAAACTTATTATAAGCCGAACAAAAAAGCACCCCTTTGTTTAGGCTTAGGCTTTTTTGCTTTTAAGCTAGATAAAAAGCCTAAACAAAGAGGGCCAATAGATGGTCCGGTACCATCCCGTTCAGGAAATGGACTGTGCCATGCGTTTAGTTGGCTGCGTCGGACGGTTTCATCTCAAACCAATTGGTTCCACAAACACGAATATGCCATAAAGATTCCGAATCATCTCATTCCGCGAAATCGGTGGAACCACACGGTCCGCTCGCGCTGCGTTGGCCTCACGTATGGGGAGCAGCGGCCGGAGGCGTGCGGTTCGGCCGATGCGCCGGCGTTGGAGAATGGGGAAAGAGACCACAGCACAGGGGCTTGGGCGAGCCGTTGCGTGCACGGGCGCTGGGCCAAGCACAGGGCCTCGCTAGCCGAGCTGCACGGCTGAGTCGGAGGCGGCGCACGACCGCGGGCGAGCTCGGGCAGGCCACAGGGGAGCGCGGATAGGGAGGTGCATAGGGAGGCGGCCCAAGTCGAGGACGGACCCGAGCCAGCAGGGAGCGGCCGGACTAGCAGTCGGGCGGGCCAAGCCACCGGGAGCAGCTGAAGGGAGCGGCCATGGAGCCAACAGAGCACTAGTGAAGAAAAAGAAGAAACAGAGAGAGGAGGAGAATTGGGGAGAAGAAAGGAAGCTAGAAGAAGAGCCTAGAGGTGTTTCGGCCGTGACCCGTGAGTGAATAAGAGAGGAGAGAGAAAGGAAAGAAAATAAAATAAAATAAAATAAAAATGGCGGAATCATCCAAACCAACCAACCAAACGAAATCTTGAACCATCTAGGACCATTTCATCCAAGCAACCAAACAAAATCATGTATCATTCTATCCCACCAACCTTACCATACCATTCAGGATCATCCCATCCATCCTATACCATCCCATCCCATTCACCCTGGTTCACCCAACCAAACGCACCCAAAAGCGGCAAGGCGATATGGCGCGGAGCTATCCCAGCCGAACAATTAAATGAGGGAAAGGAGCGACGCAGCGACAACCACGACCCACGAGAACGCAAAACGAGGCAAAGCACACAGCTCAAGACAGCACTATTTCCCTATGCTGATTCACACTTAACGCTCCATTTGCCTGACTGGCACGACAGCACCGAGGGATTGGCGTCGTTAAATCGCTGCAGCGAAGCATGCAACGCCGTTCATTCTCTAACACCCTAGCTATTCGGAAGCCAAGATGTCACCTAAAACATCTAACATACATCCATAGCGGAAGAATTTGAATAAAAATCAACTAATGATAGTATCAAAACAACCAAGACATGATGAAGGTATCCTTCCTTCACCATCTAATCTATTTATTTCATGATAATGAAAGTTCACACGCAGTAATAATTCGACATCAATGTGGAGAAGGTATCCTTCCTTCACCACTTATAAATTTATTATTACAGTTCATCATGTACGAATGTAAGATAGAACTAAATTTAATCTTGAACATGAATTGGATGATGTGAACAAGTAGTGCGTGTCTACTCCCTCCCAAGTGAGCCAACATCGTGGATTACCTAAAATAAACAAACAACGCAAGAGTGAGTCCACGACTCAAAGCAAATACAAAGATAAAGGGACATAACACATATATGAACAAGTTATCATCATAAGAGAATATGAGCATACATCGAATGAAAACTTAGGAATGCATGGCATGAATGAATGTACTCAAGGATGGACTGCACACATGCTTATACTCAGATAGCGAGTGACACACCCGTCGGTGTTCACTTAAGCCCGCACCTTAACAAAAGTGCGGGGATCCAAGTCCTATATGAAGAACGTTTCATATAGGTGTCCAAAGCTGCCATACTGGAATTGATGGGTCTTACGTGCCCATCTGGAATTGATGGGTCTTTCAATCCACTCTCGTGGACGGACATGACAATGTCCAAACACGCCCACATTGGAATGGTGGGACTTACGATCCACTCCCGTGGACATAGCATGAATAAAAGGATGCATGATATGAACATGAACAATGCTAATATCATCTTTCGGCATTTACTCCACATATTGATAGAACATAACCAATTCAGCATTTCGGGTATCACAAGATTCACATCATATTCATGTAAACATTCACAATCACAAGAATTTAAATCAACAAAGTACTTGTCTTCAGCGTATGACGCGTTGTGAGCAACGATGGCGCTCCCAAACCCGTAGGCTCGCGGCCTAAACAATTAAATAACCGAAATAAGAACAACATAGAGCCCATCATGAATTAATATTCTACACTACCCTCTTGCACACCCAAAATATAGTCATAACCCGAATCTGAAATTCCAGCGAAGAACATGGAATCCCATCAGGACAGCAGCACGGTAAAGACCAAAACTAATGATCTGGGACTCCAAAGAGATGAGCCCAGATCCTGCACGAGCTTAACAAATATATCTACAACTTTGTAGTTGTGAGATAACCCAATTCGGCCAAACTAAATTGCTAATCACAAACGAAATAGCAGAACAGAATCTGAATGAGCAATTAGAACACCAGAATTAAAACGTCCATAACTTTTAAACTACAACTCCGAATTGAGTGATATTTAACAATCTGAAAAGTTTATGAAATTACCTACAATAACTTAGTTGGCACGACATTCAAATTTTGCCTTTAACAAAAAGTGGCACACGGGTCAAAACTAAAGATAGAAACTGACATACAATCTGGACAGACTGACCTACAATCTGGACAGTCACAAAGAAAAGTGCATAACTTTTGATCTATAAATCCAAATGAGGTGTTCTTTATCAATCCTGAAAGCTAGTGATATCACCTTCAAAATTTGTTATGGGCAAGACCTCTGAATCACCCTCTAACTAGGCCATATATCAACCTATACAGAGACTGCTAATTCTCGTCAGGATTCTGGACAGCAGATAGTAAATCTATCATAACTTTTGACTCGAAAGTCGGAATGAGGAGATATTGGCGGCCACCAAAAGCTAAGAGCATCCTCTAAATAACTCTAGGAGATCAAAATCCCTAATTCTGCCTCTAAGCATACGAAACAGGCCGCGCAAGAAACTGGACAGAATTGAATTTGTAGCAGCAGCAATTCAATCCAACCAATCTTAATCGATTTCGCATCTAATCTAAATCAAATGGCGGGGAAACATAGCGTTACCATTGGAGACCCTCAGGATGACGCTGATCAAACTCCCCCACGAAGACGATCTTCTCCCACCTCCTCTTCCTCCATCTCGATTTGATGGCAGCCCATGATCTACATCTCCTCCCTTCGCGTTGGTCGGCAACCGGAGGCATCAAGGCAAGGGGGGGGGGCGACACCACTAGCAGAGGGAGCTCCAAGGGGAGGTGGAGGCGCCAAGGCGGAGGAAGGTGGAGAGGTGGCGGCAAGGGGAGGGAGAGAGGGTGGCGGCTTGAGGAGGGAGAGAGAGGAAAAGGGGTGGCCGGCCTAGGGTTAAGGGGGAGGGAGCGCATGGGCTTGGGCCTTGGGCGCCTCCTTCTTGACCCACCTGGGCAGCCACTCGCCGATTTAGCCTGGCCGAGGCCCGGTTTCCGAAACCCTTTTTTATTTTGTTTAATTAATTCCTCACCCGATTAAATAATCTCTCTAATCGAAACCCGAGGTATCACATTCTACCTCTTAACAGATTCGACCTCGAATCTAAGTGCCGATCTATGCGAAAGAACAACTACAACTAGGAACTAACGACGGTAACCACGCACTGCCAGAACAACACCGCTAAGGCTCACGCGCAAACTCCAACTTCCCAAGTAGCCTCTCCTCGGATCAAAAATACCACAACACAACGACGTAATACGACGTGTGAACTAACACTCAACCCGGTACTTCCGGTACTCACTCAACACGAGAACATACAAGACGTTACGCACCGCGCATGGACTCGAGACAGTCGGCGATATGCCAACTAGCTTAAAACAACCCAATGACACCGAACCACACGACAAGCACAAAGAACACGGAACTCTTATTCCACCTCTCAATTGAACTCTTCATCAAAACAAGGATCACCTCCTTTAATCGGAAACATACAATCGAATTCTTTTTAAGCAAACTCTTTACCAAGAAACACATCTGAATAAGAAAGATTCACATCACAACTATACGTTACCAATCGGGTATGGAAGAGTAAAATCCAAATCGAATTTCATTACGAAAACCTTTCCACCTTCCAAGTGGCGGTTATAATAAATGTCACGAAAACCAAAGGAGGAACAATTTTAAATGCCCAAATCAAAACTTCCTTTATTCTTCCTAAACCGATAAAACCACACATACCAAAATCGAGTCAAACTCAACTTACGAAAGACATTGGTCAACAAAGATAAGCTCAAGCAAGAATAAAGAAAATGCTTCACTAATCAAGAAGACATCTTTTCCTTAGTTTCACTTTTTGGAATAAAATATCTCTCCAACCTTGGAATTCAATTCATCGCATACCACACGCTTCTCAACTTCTTAATTTAACATCCTCAAATTTAGGCTTAAACCGAAACACATCATCCACACCTTTGTGGAGAGACTCTATTGATTCCATCAACACTCTAGACAAACCGATGACATTACTTTGATAGAGGCACCAAAGCACCTCAAAGACCCACGTAATCTCAACACCTCCAACTTTCAAGAATAACACGTCGAATCCTCGACACCCGCTCATGAACTACATCGAAGGGTTCTATCGACCATCATTCCACTACTCAATACTCCAGTTTTCTATCTCCTCTACACACAAATCTTTGGGCCCAAAAGTCTAGCATGAAAATAGAAAGCCCAAATTTAACCTCCAAGACCCCTACCACGAATTCCTCTTATAACACATGGTGAAATCATCGGATTAAATCTCTAACATCCCCACAATTCCGACATACTCACTCATTGACATCATCAGGAATCACTCACTCAACATCGCAATTCTTTCCAATTGTGTTACGCTATAAAATTGATTAAGGTTTCCATACATTTGATAATCCGCAATATTTCAACATGAACCAAAGTTCTGGAACTACACTATATCATAGGTTCTACTTAGTTGAACACTATACGCTTTACTCAAGCCATACATTCCATCTAAATCAACTTCCTCCAAGAGGTTTAGGTCAAAACCAACTCATCTTCTATTACTCCTCCAATAGCTTGGTAGCAAAATCTCACCACTACAATTACTTAACCACCACCACACGCTTGCCAAAATTACGCTTTGTAAAGATCGCAACACAAAACTATTGATCCTTTCTCAAAAGAAAGAGACGAACAAGGACAAATTTCACCACACAGAAAATGTTGCTGCTCACAAAGAGCACGAAACCAAAAGAAATAATCTGTAATGAAGATCGGGAAAACGAAAATTGAGTTCACAATGGAGGACACGCATCCTCGAAAGGAATAACAAATAACCACCATTAAGAGAAATAGCATTGCGATTGAAACTCGACAACTCTTGAGTGAAAAGAGCAAAAGTTTATGAACAATTCGAATAACTACAAGTTACAAAACTTGACTCGATTCTCAAATATTCCTCTTGCACTCTTTCCTTTAACACCGAAATTAATTCTTTGACTAACATCGCTTGCCGCAACGCATAAGATAAGGTCTTTAGTCCAAACCATAAGGACTAATTAAGAACCAATGAAATTCTTCAATACGTCATATTTGTTCGTAACTGCTCAACTACACAAGAAACATGAGATCCAAATAATCTCAATCACCAAACTCAAACTTTTCCAATTACGGATTTCATGAAAAGCAAGCGATTAATCTCCTTTTAAGGGAACCAACATAATTTTCTTTAATTGCGCTTCACGTTGCCAACTCAAACCGTAAATCCGTAAGATTCAATCACATGAATATCTTAAGAAGCAACAAGACAATTCAATACCTCAATTTATTTAAAATAATTTCAGCTACCAAATTCAATAGCTCAAAGAAAATATCACTAAAGCTAAACTTGAAATATTCTCATCTCGAACGATATCACCAAAGGCGATCAAATTTACTATGGGTATTAACATCAATTTCACAACAACAATTAGAAAACACTTCGAAAGACCCACGTGAAAAGAATGAGTTGATTCGTTCTCAAAAGAAGAGACAAATAGAAACGACTTTCACCAACTTGAAAACTCATCTACCACTCAGACCAACACGGACCAAGGAAGAAACCAATTAAGCAATGAACTTAAAGAACATAAGTGAAGTCCACAGTTGAAAGCATAAGCCTCACAAGAAGAGAATATCGAATCTTAACAGATAAGAACAAATAAGTATTCAAAATCGAAGCACTTGCATCACTGAAGAACCATTATAACTTTGCAACATAACGTGACTCGATAAATTTCATTTACTACATAAAAGTCTGAACCCTCAAAAGATCATGAACATAAAACTTGAAATTTGACCATTTAGAGAATATCGCCATAGGTGATCAAATTACTACGAGAATTAACCTCATTCTCACATTTTGACGGGTTAAAACATCGACAACATACACTAGTACTGAGAATCATCAAACTTTATTACTCCATCCTAAAACTTCCCAAAGGGAATACAAACCACAAGTTTGAAACAAATTTATTATAACCAGATTATGCTAAGCAATAACAATATCACAATGCACGCTATCAAAGCCTACTTACGAAATTCATCTACTCAACTGTTGGTGTTGCTCAACACCTTCTTCAGCGTTCATTAACAATTGATGATTGTACTAATCATGTGTGTACATATGGTACTAATTTCATTTGCAATCACGTAACCACATATAAACATAGATTCACATTTCACCTTTGTTCAGAAATCATTTCAAAACATGATTAAAGATTCACTAACATAATTTTCTATAAACAAGGTTTCATGAATCGATACACCAAAGACCTATCCGTACTTTATACAAGTTTCAACAATTTTAGCATACCAGAAATAGATAAATCTAGCTCTTATGTAAGATCTATAGGTTCTGAATGGATATGGACAGTCTTCATTTAACCTACACCATGTATCAAATACAAGGACATTTCAAATTAATCAATTTCACTTTCATGGATGGTAATTAAGAATAATTGATTTGCACCATGCTAATAACCCAACTTGGTAACTCATATCGTAACAATCTATTCGTTTAGTTATAACTTCTCATTTTAAGCATGGCAAGTCAACATAAAAGAATTATAACGCCTTACTTCAGCAAAAGAGAGACTTCAAACCGTAACGCTCGAAGTAATCCAAAAGAAACACATAAAGTCAAAGCTTTCACATGTTAAGCACTTGCAACAGAAAACTTGTAGTATCAGAAATACCAATTGAATAAAGGAGTCATATTTCCCAACAATATGCGTATAACTCCCATGAAAAGATTAATCTTGCTAATAACCGACGTTCACACAACATCAACAATAGACCAGCAGTCAGGAGAACAAGCATTCATATTTTAAAGCCAAGAATGACTGATGAAAACTCGTCGGTTGAAATGTAAGCAAAACTCAAGACAAGTCCATCAACCTCCACAGGATAAGACTTGAACAAAATTCAAAAATCAAAGAAGAGAACAACTTTCTAAAGCAACTCACGCTCAACACCTCTAACTTTGGTACTCGGGGTAACTACTCCTCTAACCACGTATCGCGAACAGTGGTGTAACCTGGTGAATCCCAAAGTAACAACCACGTCCTCCACTTCTTATCATCCGTTAACAACGCGCTTCACCAACATACTCAATTATGAATACATACAGGATCATCTCATGACCATCATAGTATTGGTTCATAGATATAGAATATCATAGCAAATCATAGATTAACAACAAGGATAATAGTACAGAAGCAACTCAACAATTGCTCAACAAAATGAAACATAATAACAGATATTGCGCAAGCAATGTAATTTTCAACCCCACCCATCATACAGTGTGTCATTTTAATAACTTAATTACCACGGACCTAAAGCGGCTCGATACCAACCGTAACACCGACTATTCTAAGCCAAGATGTCACCTAAAACATCTAACATACATCCATAGCGGAAGAATTTGAATAAAAATCAACTAATGATAGTATCAAAACAACCAAGACATGATGAAGGTATCCTTCCTTCACCATCTAATCTATTTATTTCAGTTCATTGATAATGAAAGTTCACACGCCAGAGCAATAATTGACATCAATGTGGAGAAGGTATCCTTCCTTCACCACTTATAAATTTATTATTACAGTTCATCAGTAACGAATGTAAGATAGAACTAAATTTAATCTTGAACATGAATTGGATGATGTGAACAAGTAGTGCGTGTCTACTCCCTCCCAAGTGAGCCAACATCGGGTTACCTAAAATAAACAAACAACGCAAGAGTGAGTCCACGACTCAACAAGTACAAGAAAAGGGACATAACACACATATGAACAAGTCATCATCATAAGAGAATATGAGCATACATCGAATGAAAACTTAGGAATGCATGGCATGAATGAATGTACTCAAGGATGGATCGCACACATGCATATACCAGATAGCGAGTGACACACCGTCGGTGTTCACTTAAGCCCGCACCTTAACAAAAGTGCGGGATCCAAGTCCTATATGAAGAACGTTTCATATAGGTGTCCAAAGCTGCCCATACCGGAATTGATGGGTCTTACGTTCCCATACCGGAATTGATGGGTCTTTCAATCCACTCCAGTGGGCGGACATGACAATGTCCAAACTCGCCCACATTGGAATGGTGGGACTTACACACCCACTCCGTGGACATAGCATGAATAAAAGGATGCATGATATGAACATGAACAATGCTAATATCATCTTTCGCATTTATTCCACATATTGATAGAACATAACCAATTCAGCATTTCGGTATCACAAGATGTCACATCATATTCATGTAAACATTCACAATCACAGAATTTAAATCAACAAAGTACTTGCCTTCGCGTTGCACGCGTTAGCAAGTGCAACGATGGCGCTCCCAAACCCGTAGGCTCGCGCCCTAAACAATTAAATAACCGAAATAAGAACAACATAGAGCCCATCATGAATTAATATTCTACACTACCCTCTTGCACACCCAAAACATAGTCATAACTTGAATCTGAAATTCCAGAGAACATGGAATCCCATCAGACAGCAGCACGGTAAAGACCAAAACTAATGATCTGGGACTCCAAAAGAGATGAGCCCAGATCCTACACGAGCTTAACAAATATATCTACAACTTTGTAGTTGACGAGATAACCCAATTCGGCCAAACTAAATTGCTAATCACAAACGAAATAGCAGCGAGAATCTGAATGAGCAATTAGAACAGCAGAATTAAAACGCCCATAACTTTTAAACTACAACTCCGAATTGAGTGATCTTTAACAATCTGAAAAGTTTATGAAATTACCTACAATAACTTAGTTGGCACGACATTCAAATTTTGCCTTTAACAAAAAGTGGCACACGGTCAAAACTAAAGATAGAAATCGACATACAATCTGGACAGACTGACCTACAATCTGGACAGTCACAAAGAAAAGTGCATAACTTTTGATCTATAAATCCAAATGAGGTGTTATTTATCAATCCTGAAAGCTAGTGATATCACCTTCAAAATTTGTTATGGGCAAGACCTCTGAATCACCCTCTAACTAGGCCATATATCAACCTATACAGAGACTGCTAATTCTCGTCAGCATTCTGGACAGCAGATAGTAAATCTATCATAACTTTTGACTCGAAAGTCGGAATGAGGTGATCTTGGCGGCCACCGAAATCTAAGAGCATCCTCTAAATAACTCTAGGAGATCAAAATCCCTAATTCTTCCTCTAAGCATACGAAACAGGCCGCGCAAGAAACTGGACAGAATTGAATTTGTAGCAGCAGCAATTCAATCCAACTAATCTTAATCGATTTCGCATCTAATCTAAATCAAATGGCGGGGAAACATAGCGTTACCATTGGAGACCCTCAGGATGACGCTGATCAAACTCCCCCACGAAGACGATCTTCTCCCACCTCCTCTTCCTCCATCTCGATTTGATGGCAGCCCATGATCTACATCTCCTCCTTCGCGTTGGTCGGCAACCGAGGCATCAAGGCAGGGGCGACACCACTAGCAGAGGGAGCTCCAAGGGAGGTGGAGGGCGCTAAGGCTGGAGGGAAGGTGGAGAGGTGGCGGCAAGGAGAGAGAGAGGGTCGCGGCTTGAGGAGGAGAGAGAGGAAAAGGGTGGCGGCCTAGGTTATGGGAGGGAGCGCATGGGCTTGGGCCTTGGGCGCCTCCCCTTCTGACTCCACCTGTGGGCAGCCACTGGCCGACTTAGCCCCGGCCGAGGCCCGCCCAAAACCCTTTTTATTTTGTTTAATTAATTCCCTCACCCGATTAAATAATCTCTCTAATCGAAACTCGAGGTATCACACATTCTCTCTGGGAGCAGGGCGTAAGGCTGCTCGACCCTGGCCAGTATTTTAAAGGTGTCATGTAGACGAAGTGTTAAGATGGCAGTAGATTAAATGAGGTGATAGATTGTTGCAGTATCTAAATAAGACACTGCTCTGACTTGAAGTCATAGACAAGAAAAATAACTCCTTTCCATCTTGTACACACCATCTCCTTAAGATTCTACATATAATTAATTAAAAGGATCTAAGATAGTACACCATAAGAAACTATACATTAAGAAGATAGTATCCTAACACTCCTCATGCACTAAAAATCGCACTAAGATACTACCCATTGAAAGTAGCCTAAGCCACGCGGCCCGCAAAGATAGGTAGCATTAAATGTCGCCGCTTATCCGAGAGCGCAGAAAGCACCGCACGCCTCGTGGCATTAAATGCAGCTGCGAGTCACGCCGGGTCGCACGATGTTTCTGAGACGCGCGAAAGCGAAGAGCTACCCCGACTAACTGCGTGGCAACCCGCTGAACGACGGACGCAAGGCAAATCACACCGAAGGACACGCGGTGAAACACAACAGGGAGTTATTCCCGGGAAACGCGGAGAGCGCTGATTCTCTCCGCCCTTATAGAGAGTAACTAGACGTTAAACCCGCGCCATTTACAACTGGGAGTTATTCCCGAGAAACGCAGGGAGGCGCTAATTCTCTCCGCCCTAATAGAGAGTAACTAGTTAAGAAATTGGGTCCAGAACCAAGAGTTCTGGTCTAAGGTGGGCTCCTCATCCTAAACCCTAGTAGAGCCGTAGCCGGTAAATAGGAGGTATCAGTCATTGTAAAGGATGATTGATTGATGAAGTAATAAAGAGAAGCAAGAAGCCTGTTACATCTCTGTGTTCAATCTATTATTCTGTTCTTGTGTTCTTGCATTGTTCTTACGATTCGAGTTTGTTCACGCAGGTAATCGCCGACTTGACTAGCCAGCGACAGTTCCTCAACACGTTATCAGCACGATCGACTCTCCTCGCATCGAAAAGGTAACCATCGATGAACAACACTCATAGATTGAATCGTATTTTCTAGATTGCTTTCAATTATGCAAATTTGGCTTTCTAATTGGTTTTCTACGGTGCAAATTCGCTCTAATCTACCGTGAGCAGACTTGAAGTCGTTGACACAATGTCGATCGGTAGATTGCATGAAAGAGTGGATGTCCATTATACCGTAGAATGGAAATTACAAATTTGTTATAATCTACCGCGAGTCGACTTGAAGTCGTCGATCAAGCCAATCGGTAATTGCATGAACAACACATTGCATTGCATGAACATTATTTTTTGGATGAACAATAAACACACAAAAAATTGCATGCGCTGCTGGCTGCCCGCATGCGGCAGCACCACTTGCATCATCGGCCCGAAGCCGTGCTGCCGGCCACCCGCACGTGGCCGCGCCACCCGTGTTGCGTCTACCGCGCATGCCGAAGTCCGTAGCCTCCGTACACCCTCCCCGCCGGCCTAAAGATCATCGGGTTGTCACCGTATCCATGTTCGTTGGGCGAGCATACGAACGATACACGTATGAGCAGTACGAAAGAAAAAAAAACTTTCAACCGACGGACTTAAGCTGCCACCGGCCGGCAGCCGGGCCATGCCAGCCTCCATGGCCTTCAATTCGCGCAAACAGCGCCGCCCCGACCGCCCTACATGGCGCCGCCACCGCCCGCCATGACATAGCCCGATAGAAGAAAGGGGGGGCGAAGGAGTGGGCAGTGGTTGTGCCGCTTGGAGCGCCACTCGGCCCGTACTTGAAGCCTCTGCCCTGCAAGGAAGGCGCCGACGCGCCACTCCGCTCCACCCCACCTCCTCATGGATGCACCACCGTGAACTACTTGAAGCACCGGAGCCAGAGCCATCTTGGAGCACGCGCCGCGGCGTCGCGCTTGAAGCGCCAAAACTGCCATCGACGGCTCGCGCACGGTCTTGCACGGCCGGCGTCGGCCACCTCACCCGACGCAAAGAGAAGAAAAAAAGGGGAGGAAGGGGATGCGCGACGTCGGCTTGGAGCCGTGCCATCGCGACCGCCGAACAACGCCCGCTGCCGTAGCGCCGCGGCCGCACGTCCGTGCACTCGCCCACCGCCGACGCCGCCGCCGCGACGTAGCTCGCGGCGCTGGCCGCCGCCATATGCGCTCGCACCGCCATCGCCGTTACGCTTGATCCCGCACGAGTGCACCACCGCCGGCCGAATGCCACCGCGTGCAAAGCCACGCGCCACCGCACCATGGCCGCGGCTACCCGCGGCGCTGCCGGTTCTTGCGGTCGCCTCTGCCGCACCCATCTTCCTCGACTGCAGCCCACCTCGCTCGCGCCGCCTCTCTCGCGCTCTGCCTTGGCCACAGACGAGCAGCCCGCGCAAGACGTGGGAAGGGCCACCGCCGCCGCCCCGTGGGTGGCAGAAACCCATCAGGCACGTGCACCCCTTTTGGTTTGGCCGAAAAGGCTGGAAAGGCCATAAGCTACCTATGACCGAATGGGCCTTAGTGGCATTGGCCCATAACCAACCGTGAAAACATGCAGACAAAGATGGGCCTAAAGGATGAAACGGTCCATACGAGAAAAAGAGAAAAAAAAGGGAAAGAAAAGAAAATCCCGATTTTGCAAATTAAACCCTCAGCATTCTGAAAATAACAGGGAAGTTTTGAGAATAATGAAAATTATACAAAAAGGGCCTCGAAAGTCCTAAAAATTGCACGCAAAATTTTCTCAATACTGAAATTTTGCGTGTTAACCCTTGGAAATTGCAGAGTTCGCCGAAAATACTTTTTCCAACAGAAAAGGGCTTTGGGAATTCAATTTTTGAATCGAATTTTTTTGCATTTGATTAACTTTGTTAGTATAATTTCTATGCAATTTATGTGTCGATTTATTGTTTTGATTATCGTGATTGTTTATATTGCTTTAATCACCTAAAATAGCAGTAAATCATAAAAATACATAAAAAAAATACGAGATCACAAACCGGGAGTTCGAAGAGCATTATGAGAATTTTTCTGCCATCTTACGCAAATTACCAGCAATAATCTTATGAACTCTTTGCATGAATATGAAGATAACTAGCATCACGAATCAGGAATTCGAAGAAATGACCCAGCATGGCTAGAATTTGTACAGAATTTGTACAAGTCTTCAACTCTGTGATAATGTAATCACAGATGAGTAGAAGATTGAGAAGACTCTCTACCTTTCACCCGAACATGGTGCAATCCGCAAGCAACTATCGTTAAGACGGCTACAAGCAGTATGCCGAATTAATTGACATCATGCACGTTGCGGAAGCTCAAGATGATGTTCTAAGAAAGAACTACATCTTGCAGTCACCTAGTAGCAATGTTAGCCATGAAACTACTGCTAGCAGCTACAAGGTGATGAAGCCTCTCACGAATGAGAGGAGCAAGAAGGGTAAGGTTGTGTGTCGCATATTATTGATGCTTTCTAGTCTAAGAAGAAGGACAAATGACAGCATGTGTCACACCTCGCCATTGTAAGTATACAGGGTCCATAGCCATTAGTTGCACTAATGGATGTGGGCGACCAAAGAGCAGCCCCCATCACCCTCCTTTGACGTCGCGGCCGTGCCGCACTGTAGTTGCCCAAGAGGAGAAGATCGCAGATGGAGCAGTTGAGGCGGTTCCCGAATACTTCGCTTATTCAATCTAGTGCACGCATTGCACTTGATCCTTTATAGAAACTTGCGCTTGTAATTGAAGTAGAATTTTGAATTATTTTATAATGGTTTCAAGCTCTAGGAGAGCAAAGCATTAAATTCTTATGATGAGTCCTGCAATAATTTTTTTCGTATTTATAATAGCAAGTTATGTTATGATATTCGAATTATTTTATTTATGTGTTGCTTACTTTCTCCTGCATATTAATAAAGTACATTATATTAGAACGCGTGTGGCGCCCTATGGAGGAAGTGTGCTTAGCAGGTAGCGGCACAATGAATACCATCTTGAGAGAAACAAAAAGTTTTCCAGTTGATCAGCAAAAATGTTGGTAGTCTTACAACAATTGCAGGCAACGATATTTGTATAATAGGCTCAAGAAGGGCCATAATTATACTCCCAATGGGCACAACTTTGGTCATTGAATAAAACTTGTTGTATCCAGAATCGACTAGAACTCTCAAGGATATTTGTGCTAACGGTCTCCATGTAGAGACTGAAGAAGAGTATGGTAAGGAATACCTGCTCATAGCAAAGCAAGAAGAAAAATAGAAAAATGGTATTAGAACGACTTCCTTCATTTGAAATCGGCTATATTACACTAATATTAAGGCACCTACACCTATATCGCTCAAAATTGTATTTAGAAGCTTTGAACTTTTCTATCTCTAGCATGATAGATTGTGCCGCTTAGGTCTTAGGATGATGAGATATATAATTAATAATTCATAGGTACATAATACAAATGTAAAGAATTTTCCGAATCAGGAAGATTTTGTGTGCCCCGCATGTACCACCGGGAAATTAATTACTAGACCTTCTACTCTGAAAGTGAATGATGAAGTCTGCATTCTGGACCGTATCCGTGAGACTTTTGCAGTCCTATACAGCTTTCCTGAAGGGCCATTTAGGTATTTTATGGTGCTCATCGATGCTTCCTCCGAAAGGTCGCATGTATGCTTATTGTCTACGAGAAATCAAGCTTTTGCAAAGCTAATATCGTAAATAATTAAAATTAAAAATATTTTTCCTGATCCTCATGTGAAGTCCACTTGAATGGACAACGCCAGAGAATTTACTTCGAAGGCATTTGATGATTATTGCATGAAAATGGGAATTAAAGTTGAGTATTCTGTACTGCATGTCCACACCTAGAATGGACTAACAGATCTTTGAAGAATTGTAATTTACCAACTACATGTTGGGGACTCGCAGTCCTGCTCGCAGCAGCTCTCATCAATTTTAGACTGTCGGCCTATAACATCCATCCACCTATGCAACTAGCGCAAGGGTCAACACCAAAAACTTCTCATTTTCATAGGTTTGGTTGCAAGGTTTATGTACCTATACCACCACCGCAACGAACTGCAATAGGTCTTCTCCAAAAGTCCAGGATATACGTTGGTTATGCGACAACATCCGTAATAAAGTATTTGGACCCGATGACTGGAGATTTGCATAATGCCCGATTCGCTGATAGTATATTAGATGAGGTTAGTTTCTCATCATTAGGGGGAGGAAATCACCCCCTTGATGAAAATATCGGGAAATAACGTGGTAAGCCACGGAAAGTCCAGAAAACAATTGAAGTCTAGAAGACAAGAGAAGTCCTGAAGACAATTGAAATCCAGAAGATAATTGAAATCTATGCATATGACCCGCGCACTAGTAAAGCAAATAAAGAAGTCTAGAAGACAACTGAAGTCCAGAAGATCATTGATTTGCAAACATTAGCGAATCAACTGCCAAACCACTTTAATGATTTGAAGAGCGTGGCCAAGTTGCATATGCTTGTACGCAATGCACCAGAGAGGGTTGAAATAACGATGAAGGTATCCCTAATCCCGTCCAGAGGTCTCAGAAAAGGACGAGAACTCCAGTCCCTCGAATCCAAAGTAACCGGGGACGCTTGTTGGAAAAGGATAAGAAGGACTTGACACAACCGATCACTCAAGTTCCCCAAAACTAGAAGGGGAGCTAGTTGAGACCTAGCACCGGTATGGAACCTTCAGAAAATGCATACCAAAATTGAACATCCCTATAAAGGAGACTCAAAGATGGATGTGTGCACACATCGGAGCTGAAAAACTAAAGGGACTTGCCCGTAATTGGAAGCAGTGGTGAGCAAGTAGAAGCATTGAAAAGAATTCCCCTTTGAAGAAATAGCTATAAACTTTGTAACCTCGGGAGAATCTATGAATAACACAATAGCCAATGTCGACATTTATTTTGCAAAGAAAATTGCCAAAATCATTGATCTTGATCTAGAGCCTACATCGCTCGCTAAATGTAAGAAGAGATCAGGTTGAGAAGATTGGAAGAAGGCAATAGAAACTGAATTATTCTCTTTGAATAAAAGAGAGGTGTTTGGACCTGTAAGCCGCACATCTCCCCATGTGCATCCCGTAGGGCACAAGTGTTAGGACCCAGGATTAACACCCCAGATCCTCTGTGCATAACTGAACTAGTTCCATGATCAGTGGCTAGCTCACACAATAAACAAATGTGATAATACAACCATAATCGCAAAAAATTATTAATAAATAACAGAGTTGCTTACAAGATAGGCTTACGAGCCAACAATAAAGAAACACATCTAAGACGATTTAAGAAGTAGTGGAGTCGGTGATTCGCCACAGCAATAGACTGGGTAGTGGCCTAGTCGTCACGATCCACACTGAGCGAAACCCTTCTCCTCTGAAATTTGTTTGCATAAAGCAAGTATGAGCACAACTTCGTGCTCGAAAGTTACACCACAAATAATGTAATGACATGCATAAATGGATGTAACAAAGGAAGACTTATAGTGTTATTTGTGCAAAAACAAAGATTTGACATTAAATACCATACTAAGTTCAAAAGCTCAAGTTTTATAAAATCTAAAATTGATTTTGTATTGATAAAGATATTGTAGGCACCAACCTAACACCAACATAAACACGGGCACCAACCCGGGGCTTCAACCCACAACTTTTCTCATGGACACCCATCCATGACAAAATTGTTTTACAAAAATATTTTTAAATCAAAACCAAAATATAACTTTGAGTGGCTTTGTCAGCATGTTCATGACCGTGGACACGGCTATTCCAATAGATTGACACTCTGCAGAGATTGCACAACTTTACTCACAAGAGATAATCAACTTTTAATGTCCGTCTGACACACTTCCGAAGGTGTGCGACTAAGTGATCATCACGAGGCCTCTACAATGCGCTATTCCACTATAGTCCTCCCTCACTAAGGTTTCACCCCCTTTGGACTACCCGTCCGCAGAGTTCAGGCCCCATCTTGCGCCAGGTGGGACTAACAAAGGTCATGAAAGACTGCCCACCGCATCAATAGGAACGACCATGATGGAACTTTATAAATTATTAAGCCAGGTCCTGCCCATACAGGACATGTGGTAGTACGTTATGGCTTAGCAAGGTGCGGCTCGAAGACCGGTCCTTAACTGACCTGGGCGACAACCAACAAAACCCTGGGCCTCAACCTACCCAGTTGAGCCCGTGCATAAATCTATACCCACCAGACAACCACTTCGTATTTTATTTTATTTTTCAAAGTCATTTATAAAACTCCCATGACACACCAATGCCAAGGGTGCAATTTAAAGAATAGTTGATTTTTGGCTGAAATTCCCCAAATGAAACATGTTTGGTCTATGAGCATGGCTAATGTAACACCCTGGCTATTCGGAAGCCAAAATGTTACCAAAAGGCCTAACCTACAACAGTTCACGAATTCTGAATAATTAAGATTAATGCATCGAATAGGATAAACATGACGAACGAATGTTTAGGGAACATAAATAGTTGACTAATCATCATTAGCATGAAGAGAAAGAAATGTCATCCACAACCGAGTCCATTTATAAAAGTCCATCACTTAATAAAAGAATAACAGAATCTAGTTCTTTTATTGGAGTTGGTGTAAGGTTGAGTGAATGAGTGGTGCGTGTCTACTCCCCCCCAAGAGGAACATCTTCATTGATCACCTAAAACAATAAACAAAGCAAGAGTGAGTCCAGGACTCAGCAAGTACATGGAATAACTTAACATACAACCAGTATGAACAAGACAACCTCTTCACAGTTTCTGTACATACCACAAATGAATGTTTAGAAATTCATGAAATGAATGAATGTAAACAAAGGATGGACTGCACACATGCTCATACCGGTATAGCTAGTGACACACCCGTCGGTGTTCACTTAAGCCCGCACCTTAACAAAGGTGCGGAGATGCAAGTCCCGTATGAAGAACATTTCATACAAGTGTCCAAATCTGCTCATACTGGAATTGATGGGTCTTACGTGCCCATACTGGAATTGATGGGTCTTTCTATCCACTCCCGTGGACGGGACATGACAATGTCCAATTCTGCCCACATTGGAATGGTGGGACTTACAATCCACTCCCGTGGATATAACATGAAATAAGGATACATGATATGAATATGAACAATGATAATATCATCTCTCAGCATAGACTCGACACATTTGAAAGAACACAAACAGTTCATCACCTCTGGTATCACAAGATGTCACAACTTAATCATGTAAGCAATCATCAATCACAACACTCAAGTCTAGCACAATATTTGCCTTCACGTGCGGCCGTTAGCAAGAACGATGATGCTCCCAAACCCGTAGCCTCGCTGCCTAAACAATTAAATCAACGAAATAAGAACAACATAATATCCGACACGAATTAATATTCTACACTACCCTCTTGAACACCCAAGAAATAGCCATATACCCAAATCAAAAAAAGCAAGACTGCGGAATTGCATCCGACAGCCGCACGATAATGACCATAGCTACTGACCGGGACTCAAACGAGGTGAGTCTAGATCCTACATAAACTTAACAAACATATCTACAACATTCTAGTTGACGAGATAACCCAATTCGCCAAATTAATATACTAACAATAAATAAAACAGCAGAACGTAACCTCGTCGAACAGCTTAAGACAAGAATATTAAAACATCCAAACTTTTAATCTACATCTCCGAATTGAGCATTCTTTAACAATATGAGAAGGTTATGAAATTTCTACAATAACCTAATGAAGTGAAAACTGAATCGTCCCTAACATAAACATATTTTAGAGACAACTTGAAAGGCGCTTCGTCAAGTTTCGGACAACAGATACTAAATCTATCATAACGCTTGACTCAAAAGTTTGAATCAGGTGATCTTGGCGCCACCAAAGCTAAGAACATCATCTAAATATCTCTAGGAGATCAAAACCTCGGAATAAGCTTCTAAGAACCCAAACGACGACGCAAAACCACGATGAATTGATTCTACAACCGGCTGCATTTAATTTAATCACTCCTACCCAAAATCACATTCTATGATCAACCCAAAAAACAAAAACAACAACTGTTACCCTTGGAACACCAGGAAGACGATGAGGGTTCCTTGGAGAGGTCTCCTTTCTTCTTGAACAGCAACCCCCGCAACGCTCCCTCTCCTTTCTTCGCGAAACTGGCAGCAGGAACGATCGGCACCAAAAGGACGACGACTTGAGGAGGGGGAGGCGCAGCACCAGGGCTGGGGCGTCTCTAGGGGAGGAGGAGAAAGGGCGCAAGGGGGAGGAGGAGTGTCGGGACCCAAAAATGCAATTCTGTACCCTCTGTGTATACTGCACTAGTCCAGGATCACGCTAGTGCACACATTGGCAACAACGATGAAATATCATTTCCATATACAAAGATGACTAATAAATAGGCAAATAACAATAAATATCAGAGTAAAGACTTTAAGGTCAAAGCTTACAATTAATGCCTCAGAAGGCGAATAGCTCAACGGTCGCGGCGAACGTGAACTAATAACTCGGTGAAGTCCATCCATATGCCCACAGGCAATCGGCTGGGGTGCGCGACCTAGTTCTTCTCGATCCTTGAAGTAGACCTTATTGACTGACAATTCCTCCATTTCTGTAGGTTTGGGCGCAAGTTTTACAACAAGCGTGAGTACACAACCGTACTCGCAAGTCATACCACAGAATGCAATGTATAGATGCAGGCTTATTCCAAAGGAAATGGCTTCTGTGGTTATTTTGCAGAAATACAATATTTGCAATTGAATATGAATAATAGATTGAAAGCATAATTCAAAACAAATAGACAATATTAATTTAACAGTTGTTTTCACAAAGACACATAGCCTAATCAAATTCTTTCACACAGCCATATGACTTAAATCACACAGTTGTCCCTTCCCAATAGTTTTATGAAAATCTACCCCTCGTGTGAAATCCCGAAGCATGTCCATGACCGCGGACGTGGCTATTCGAATAGATTGTTTAACACTCTGCAGAGGTTGTACACTTTACCCACACGATATAACCAGTGTGGCCGCACTGATCATAACAAAACGGTTCAGAAACTTCATCTCAAACATTGACATTCCCAGTGTGCTTACAAACCGCTATACCAGCTCACATAGAATTGGTATAACACACACCGCTGGACAGGGAAGCGACGAATCGTCCCGCGATGCAACCACCAAGTAGTCACACCTCCACCCTGTCACACAGCCTGACCTATCCACCTGAACATCAATGCCGAGAATCCATAACTTAAAAAGTTAGGCCCATCCCATACCAGGCATGTGGTCGTACAGTAAGGCTCAGTTCAATAGCGCACAAAGTTAAGTCCTTAATTGACCAAGATAAGACTTCCATATTCTAACTAAGCCACACAGATTATCGAACCCAAGCACACAGCTTCCACCATATCACACAGCTTCCACCACTTGCCTCAGTCTAAATCCTTTACCACCTAGTTGGTTTTAGTGCAACACATGCCATCATGAAGTAATAACACATAGCACACAGTTTTACACATAGTTCCATCGTCACTTAGTCAAATTTATAATTGCAACTCAGGTGATGATGATGACTCGTTGCATGGCTGAGCAATCTACTCGTACTAACCAACCCACGTTGGTAATACCATAGCAACAACTAAATATGAACCCGACTAGGGTGACAAAAGATTATGACATACAATAGACAAAGTGGATATAACAAATTGGATTAATAGCTAAACCCAAAAGCATTTAAATAATTACTTAAAGTAAATGCAATAATTTGAATCAAAGTAATTTTGAAAACTGGGTTCAATATGATCAAAGCTATAACTTGCCTTGCTATAGCAATGATGATCTTATTTTATCTTCAATCTTCTACTTGCTTGATCTTCCGCTCCTTGGACGATTTCGTGACTTCATGCCTAACGAAAGAAAGCGCAAAACAATCTAAATTCAAAAGGCAAATCAAATAAACTCCAAATTGAAATTGAATGGTACCGGAAGATAGATAATGAATTTAGATGAATTTAGAAACTTGAATGGTTCAAACGGAATTCGATGAAGAAGATATGGCTCTCGGAAGGTTGAAATTCACATGAAATGATGAAAAGTTTCACGAAATATTCTCTAATATTCTATTCCGAAAATATTAGAAAAGAATGAGTGTATGATAGGTGGACCGATCAGATTTATGAATTTCTAGAATTAAAATAATTCAGAAATAAGGTAGAGAGAGTGACAAGTGGGACCAATAAGATAAATGACTTTTCAAGAATTAAATTAATTCCCAAAATAGGATTAGGGTTTGACATGTGGGCCGGTCTATGGACCAGTCCACAGAGATATGCTAGTCCACTGAGACCAAGCTCATGAACTAGGGTTGACCAAGAGTTGATTGACATGCGTGACCCGCATGTAAGTGAGATAAATAATCTAGGATTTTTAATTGGGTGGATGACACGTGGGTCAACATGTAAGTGAAAGATAGATATTTATTTATTTTGTACTGCTATGTGGGTCTACTCATGAGGGAGAGCAAACAAGAAAGAGAGAGAATTAGATGTGTGGCTTAGATTGATTGGATGACCAATAAACTCATTCATCAGACAAGGAAAAGAAAGATCAAAAGAGAAGATAATAGGCGAGAGGACATGCACTGTTCATGACGCATAGAGGCAAGGCATGGATTTTTTTGGCATAGCAAAGATTAGAGGAAGAGGTAACAGAAAAGGATTAGTAGACAAGCAACAACAGGGAAGGAAGGAAGACAACAGAACGTTACCAGGCATGAATAGTGCACACAGGTTAGGCTGGTTCATGGCGCATAGAGCCGACGATGATTCGAGGCGAACCAACATTGGCGAAGGGGCAAAACGGAAAGGAAACGACGAGCCGAGATGATGACGCGTCCGACATCAAGATTTTGCCCATGCGCCGGCAACGACGCTGAAGAACGCCGACGACGGCGGCCTCACTGACACGTAACACTTCGCGATGCTTTGCGAAAAGGAGGTGAGCACGACGAGAACGCGCGACGCGAACTCAACGGTGGTGGAGTTGAAGGCGAGGATCAACGGTTGCGAGTAATTGGTCTGAGAAGGACGACGAACAAGAGGCGAGAACGCTCGATTCTCGTGCACGTGGATGAAACTTGAATCTACAAGAGGGAAAAATAGGTATTGACGAGAGGCACAAGATGACGCGATCGGATTTGGAAAACTCACCGAGGAAGCGAGAACGCAATGAACACGCTTCGCTTTAGGGCTTGACATGGCCGACGGTGTTCGTGATCTTCGCGAAGAGGAAGAAACCATGACGAGAACGCGACGATGCGAAGCCAACGCCAGACGGTTCGGCGGAGGACGCCGATGAAGGCGCGCTTGCTTTGAGAAGAACTTCGGTTGGAGCTCGGTTTTTGAGATTACGACGAAAATAGATCGGTTTGGAGGAAACCAATTCAGGGGATTGGAAGAGGGGATCAACACGGACGCGTGAGCGCAAACGGCTCGCTTTTATATGCACCGTGAGGAAGATATGAAAATTTGAATTTTTCAGCCCAAAACGTACACGTTGTGGACTGTCGGGACGTCCGGCTGGAGGAACATGATGAACAGTAAAGTGCGATTTACTGTAGCACATGGGTAGGAGAGAGAAAAGGCTGATTTTCAGAATTAAAATAAAAGGTCAAAAATCAAGGAGGTCAAATAAATAGCAAATAAATCCGGAAAAATCTCAGAAAATACCCGAAAAATCCTTGAAAGACAAGGAAGCCAAATAACACAAGTTTTTATTTAATTAATTTTTATATTGGTCAAATTAAATATTTTTAATTTAGAAAATTCCTAATTAAGCTTTATTAATTCAAATAAAATTGGTGAAATTTTCCAGGGACTTAAACTACTCAAAAGATTTTTGAAAAGCCAAATTTTGGGATGTTACAAACCTCCCCCCTTAAAGGAATCTCATCCC
Source organism: Ampelocalamus luodianensis (assembly GCA_036346255.1). Lineage (NCBI taxonomy): Eukaryota > Viridiplantae > Streptophyta > Magnoliopsida > Poales > Poaceae > Ampelocalamus > Ampelocalamus luodianensis. The sequence goes on along the minus strand of CM070636.1, from coordinate 28,793,803 downwards.
CGAGATTCAGGCTGGCTATAGAATAGGATAAGAAACTCAGCCTTCGGGTTCACTTCTTGCTTTCAAATTGCTTTGACTTTGACAGAATCGCTCTTCTGACCACTTATAGAACAACACCTTGCTTCTTGCTAAACTTCTCGGTTCACTAAAAACTTGACAAACTGGCTCTTGGCTGGAAGGCATCTTGAAACTCGATTGCTTGGGGCTGCTTGATCGGTGCTTGAAGGCACTTCTGGAGTGGAGGAAATCTTGCTGCTGACTGACGACTCAGGTTAGCAAACTACCTCTTCTTTTGCGCTTCAGAATCTGAACTAACTGACACATTTTTGTCAACTCTGTCATACACTTCTTAGCACAGAACTTCAACAAGTATTCTGAAGATAGACATGGCTGTGAAGGTGATAATCTGTATAATCCGCATAGCTTTCCTTCTTGAACACTGCTACTTAAATTTGAAATTTGATCTGCTCCTAGCTGAGCGATGACTTACACAATAAACCATTATGAATTTCAGATGGTGACAACTGCAACTGGCTGACATTTGGGTTGTAGGGGAACTCTGCATAGAACACTTACTTGCTCGACTTGGTAATATGAGTTAAGGCACACTCACTATTTCTTTCAATCTGTCCGCTGATTCGTGCGATACATAATACTGAACTGAAATGACCATCCAAGCATCAAATAGACTCTGTCGCTAATACAAGATAAGCTGGGATCCTTGGTCTGACACTAACTTCTCTGACATGTCGTGCAAATTGACTATCTCTGTAGATCTGACACTGCACCCATGCTGACAAATACCATATCTATCGTATACAACCTCTGTCGTATACCACTCTACTAGGCAGTCTCTAAACTAGGTGATATTGACAGGAATGAAGCAACAAATTTCTGTCAAATGATCAACAACCACCCTTCAAGAAATTATATCCCGATTGGGTCCTAGGAGATTCCATATCTGAATTCTCAGGGATAGAAGTACTCTGACTGGCCTCCAACATTTTGGCCAACTTCCTGACATACCAAAGGGTAACCCATTCGGCGATATTTCGCTTTATTTTGGATCATCACGATTCAACTTTGAGATCTTTGTACGCCTTGGTACTTTCAGGGAAAATTAAATGCTTGTACCCAAATGTTGGTTTGAGCATCAACTACTAGAGTTTCTTCTCATTAGATATGCTCATTGATTTGTGCATCATTTCTGTTTGCCTTCCGCGGGTTCTTACGCTTTCTTTGCTTTACGTGAGGAAGGACTTCCTTGACGAAACTGTCATCTCACTGTCTGGTCAGCACTGATCTCTAGTATCAGTTCAAATTCTAGGTTTCAATAGATATCCTTGCAACTGACTCAAGATCCAACTTCTGAATTTCACAGGTAACATTGGCTAACTAATCAACAGATTCTTGCGGTAGCTCTTCCGTTTCATAGTATCTGTCGCTGTACTGGTCTAGCTAGAGGGAACGGATTTCGACTTCATGGTTCTCAATCCAATAACGTTCTTTGTTTCTTCATGACATCAAACTTTGAATTACGACTAGGATAATTCACCGCTTGAAACTTTAGTTATTAGGAAGTGCGCTAAACTTAACACATCGATTCTTGGATGTTCCGTGATAAAAGCTATCAAGGTTCTTTCGTATCCGCAATACGAACACCGGAGTTGTGATTAATCTCTTCTGAAATTCTTTCAAACTCAGTTCACTTCTAGCGATCTGCGTGAACTTGTCTTCTTACAACAGGTGAGGGGACTTGGCTAACTTGAAACGACTGTCTCACTGATCTTCAACTAACACTATCTCGAAAGGACTGTTTCACTGGTACTCAACTAACACTTGCTAAGCTAATGGGTTTGATTTGACACTGCCTTTATCTGATAAAGTCATCGGATCTGCTCTATCATTTTTGCAAACTCGTTCAACAACTTTTGTCATAATTCATATCTAACGTAATTCCTTCTGGAATTGGTTGATCCTGGGTACCAAGTCAGAGACGATCTTGACTTCTAATACAGTTGCATGCTGTGTAGATCATTTGCAATGACAATTGCATACTCTCTTGCGGATGTGGACATTATCCAATGATTAGATTCTTCAATCATTTACTATTGTCTCACTACTATGCAAAATGATGAGTTGGAATTCAACATCACATTCCATAGTTACGCCTCTACGGCCTTCAATCATCATGACTTAACGCTTGATTACTCAACTTGCAAAGACAGACTCTTGGAAAGGTATCCAATGATTTAATATCCAACAATTTCTTTTTCTTCGTAACTCGTATGCAAAGATGTCCACATTTTTAGCTCCCCAACAAAGGAAAAGTTACATTGATTCTCTGACTTTCTTGGTAACATCACCGTTCATACATCTCTTCTTTGATCGCCACCGGAAACACGGATCCCGCCGATTACCACCGCCTCGGGAGTTAAAATCTTGACTGAACTGACTTCTGGTATTCTTGCATCTGGAGTTAGTGACTGGTTCCACTGAGGACACTGGCTGATGTAGTGACCTTCCTTGCGACAACTGTAACATACATGTAGCGGACATTGTGACTTGCCTGATGATATTGCACCGGAACGACTAATCTTCTTGAAGGTTGAAGTTTGATGCTTTGCAGGGCATCTCTTGTCATAGTGGCCTTGCTCACCACACTCGAAACAACCTCCTGACGATACTGGCTTGTTTCTCTTTTGAGGTGGGCTGCTGAGGTCAATATTCTGCTTTTGTGATCCTTCACTGATAATTTTGTACCGACAATGGTTTGCCTTCTTTGCTAATGTTCGACGGAGCTCAAAATTTTCGCCGACGTTATGCTGCGTAAGTCAACACGGAATACATAGGGCATCGCTCGGATAATGATCATCGCCACACAAGAAACATGTGATCTTGATCATGGACATTTTCTAATGTAATGGTTTCTTCGAATCGAACAACCGATATTGTGCTCATCAAGACTATGGCGTATTTCTCCACAAAGGTACATGCACAATCTTCCGACTTATCTGATTGGCAGCATTTCAACTGACAACGGCTAGATTTGGTGTAGGATATCGGAATAGCAAGTTTCTCTCGATCACTCTTGCCTGATGTCGCGTGCTGTTGGCGAAAAGTAGCGAGGAACTCTAACCATGTGATGGTCTTCTTGTCCTAATGAGCGGCATGAAAGTTTTCCCATCAATCTAATGTAACTCCTTCTAATTGATGAGCGGTATAGAGAACTTTCTCATTATTGTTGCACTGCACAATAATTAGCTTTTTCTTCTATTGTGCGAATCCAAGATTTTGCATGGTTAATTCTTCAAAGATAGACGGCTTGGTCATCATGAGCTTTGAAGATTTGAACTGAGGGTGCGTCGTTGGGATGGCAACGAGTTGTGCATCCTTGCAAACATTACTAATGTCCAACGATCGCATCGTTGCTGGCATGAGTTGATTCCGGGCGGCAGGAAACTGGCTCGGGTTCTAATGTGTCACTACTGACACTGGACATAGTTGTTGGTCATCATCTGCTCTGGTACTGACACTGGCAACGGTACGATGACCTGCTTGATTATTATGATTCATCAAATTGAACTAAGGTAGCGGTGGTCTGATTCTGCTGGGTCATCCTGTTGTCCATGTTCTGCATCATCACATTCAAAAGTTGAGTCTGAGCTACCAAGAATTGTTCCATGACTGGATCTCTACTCCCGCATCGATAATCGTCTACTGGGATTGACAACATCCGAAATGATATAGACTGCCTCTCAAGATTACCGATAAGGTGGGCTTCACTGGGCTCTTTATCGCTAGCGACTGTGGCTTATAGATGAGAGGAAAAGCACAAGGTAAGGGAAGACAATCTACTAAGGGGAGCAGGTTTAACTCAAAGAACACCAAGAACCACACAGATAGCCAAAAAGCTATTAAGAAGCATAAAACTCATAGCCAAACTACACCGAGAAGAGAAACAAAGATCTAATCGGCTAGTCGATTAAACTCTAACTTAACAGGGCGACTTGGTTCAACACACGGGAGAAACCTATGCTGACTTATCCTATATGGTTGGTCTGAAGAAAACTCAATCTGATTACGATCTTCATCAAACATTGACTACTTGCGATCCTTGCAGGCGAATTTGTCTTGAACACCTGGGAAGATGTTGATACGTTGTTGTTGGTTGCACGGTCTTCGAAGAGTTGCTCAAAATAGCTCTTGGGCATCCACCAAGACATTTGACACGGATAACGATGACTATAGAAGTTATGAGGGGAGAGAGTCCAATTTAATACTCTAAATGGTGAGGATGAATATAGATGAGAAATAGATAGAATGGAAGAGTATAGAATAGACAAGGTGAGAATAGCACATCATTAAGATTTTTCATTTGTAAAATAAGTTTTGAAGTTTTCTTACAAACGGCCATTCTAACTAAGGTCACGACTCACAATCGATATGGCTTTGATACCACTGTTGGGACAAAAATGCACTCGACCCTCTGTATATCTGCACTAGTCCAGATCACGCTTAGTGCACACAAAGGGCAACATCGATGAAATATCATTTCCATATACAAAGATGACTAATAAACAGCAAATAAAAATAAATATCGAGTAAAGACTTTAAGGTCAAAGTTTACAATTAATGCCTCGTAAGGCTTAATAGCCCAACGGCCGTCAAATGAACGTAATGGAATAACTCTCAAAGTGAAGCCCATCCATATGCCCACAGCAATCGGTCAAAAGTGCAACCTAGTTCTTCTCGATCCTTGAAGTAGACCTTGTTGACCGACAATTCATCCATTTCAGAGGTTTGGGCGCAAGTTTTACAACAAGCGTGAGTACACAACCGCACTCGTCACCATACCACGTAATGCAATGTATAGATGCAGGCTTATTCCAAAGGAAATAGCTTCTGTGGTTATTTTGCAGAAATACAATATTTGCAATTGAATATAAATAATAGATTGAAAGCATAATTCAAAACAAATAGACAATATTAATTTAACAGTTGTTTTCACAAAGACACATAACCTAATCAAATTCTTTCACACAACCATATGACTTAACTCACACAGCTGTCCCTTCCCAATAGTTTTATGAAAATCTACCCCTCGTGTGAAATCCCCGAGCATGTCCATGACCATGGACGCGGCTATTCGAATAGATTGTTTAACACTTTGCAGAGGTTGTACACTTTACCCACACGATATAACTAGTGTGGCCGCACAGATCATAACAAAACGGTTCAGAAACTTCATCTCAAACATTGACATTCCCAGTGTGCTTACAAACCGCTATACCAGCTCACATAGAATTGGTATAACACACACCGCCGGACAGGAAGCGATTTAATCGTCCCGCGATGCAACCACCAAGTAGTCACACCTCCACCCTGTCACACAGCCTAACCTATCCACCTGAACATCAATGCCGAGAATCCATAACTTACTAAGTTAGGCCCGTCCCATACCAAGCATGTGGTCGTATAGTAAGGCTCAGTTCAATGACGCACAAAGTTAAGTCCTTAATTGACCAAGGCAAGACTTCTATGTTCTAACTAAGCCACACAGATTATCGAACCCAAGCACACAACTTCCACCATATCACACAGCTTCCACCACTTGCCTCAGTCTAAATCCTTTACCACCTAGTTGGTTTTAGTGCAACACATGCCATCACGAAGTAATAACACATAGCTCACAGTTTTACACATAGTTCCATCGTCACTTAGTCAAATTTATAATTGCAACTCAGGTGATGATGATGACTCGTTGCATGGCTGAGCAATCTACTCGTACTAACCAACCCACGTTGGTAATACCATAGCACCAACTAAATATGAACCAGACTAGGGTGACAAAAGATTATGACATACAATAGACAAAGTGGATATAACAAATTGGATTAATAGCTAAACCCAAAAGCATTTAAATAATTACTTAAAGTAAATGCAATAATTTGAATCAAAGTAATTTTGAAAACTGGGTTCAATATGATCAAAGGTATAACTTGCCTTGCTATAGCAATGATGATCTTATTTTATCTTCAATCTTCTACTTGCTTGATCTTCTGCTCCTTCGGACGATTCCAGGACTTCGGCGTCTAACGAGAAAGAAAGCGCAAAACAAACTAAATTCAAAAGAAAAATCAAATAAACTCCAAATTGAAATTGAATGGTACTGGAAGATAGATAATGAATTTAGATGAATTTAGAAACTTGAATGGGTTCAAACGGAATTCGGATGAAGATGATATGGCTCTCGGAAGGTTGAAATTCACATGAAATGATGAAAAAGTTTCACGGAATATTCTCGTAATATTCTATTCCGAAAATATTAGAAAAAGAATGAGTGTATGATAGGTGGGACCGACTAGTATTTATGAATTTCTAGAATTAAAATAATTCCAGAAATAAGGTAGAGAGAGTGACAAGTGGGACCAATAAGATAAATGACTTTTCAAGAATTAAATTAATTCCCGAAAATAGGATTAAGGTTTGACATGTGGGCCACTGGTCTATGGATCTGGTCCACAGAGATATACTAGTCCACGGTAGACCAAGCTCATGAACTAGGGTTGACCAAGAGTTGATTGACATGCGTGACCCGCATGTAAGTGAGATAAATAATCTAGGATTTTTAATTGGGTGGATGACACGTGGGGTCAACATGTAAGTGAAAGATAGATATTTATTTATTTTGTACTGCTATGTGGGTCTACTCATGAGGGAGAGCAAACAAGAAAGAGAGAGAATTAGATGTGTGGCTTAGATTGATTGGATGACCAATAAACTCATTCATCAGACAAGGAAAAGAAAGATCAAAAGAGAAGATAATAGGCAGAGGACATGCAACCTGGTTCATGACGCATAGAGGCAAGGCATGGATTTTTTTGGCATAGCAAAGATTAGAGGAAGAGGTAACAGAAAAGGATTAGTAGACAAGCAACAAGAGGGAAGGAAGGAAGACAACAGAACGTTACCAGGCATGAACAGTGCACACAGGTTAGGCTGGTTCATGGCGCGTAGAGCCGACGGTGATTCGAGGTGAACCAACATTGGCGAAGGGGCAAAACAGAAAGGAAACGACGAGCCAGAGATGATGACGCGGTCCAGACATCAAGATTTTTCTCCATGCGCCGCGACGCCGAAGAACGCCGACGAAGCGCGCCTCACGAGCGCCAGAACACTTCCGCGATGCTCGCGGTGGGAGGTGAGCACGGCGAGAACGCGCGGCGATGCGAACTCAACGGTGGTGGAGTTGAAGGCAGGATCAACGGTTATGAGTAATTGGCCGGAGAAGGACGACGAACAAGAGGCGAGAGAACGCTCGATTCTCGCGCACGGTGGATGAAACTTGAATCTACAAGAGGGGAAAATAGGTATTGACGAGGGCACAAGATGACGCGGTCGGATTTTGGAAAAACTCACCGAGGAAGCGAGGAACGCGTGAACACGTTTCGCCTTTAGGGCTTGACATGGCCGACGGTGTTCGGTGATCTTCTGCCAAGAGGAAGGAACCATGACGTAGAACGCGACGATCGCGAAGCCAACGCGCGATGGTTCGCCGAGGATCGTCGGATGAAGGCGCGAGTCACGGAGAAGAATTTCGGTTGGAACTCGGTTGTTTGGAGATTGCGACGAAAATAGATCGGCTTTGGAGGAAACCAATTCAGGGGATTGGAAGAGGGGATCAACACGGACGCGTGAGCGCAAACGGCTCGTTTTTATATGCACCGTAGAGGAAGATATGGAAATTTGAATTTTTCAGCCCAAAACGTACACGTTGTGGACTGTCGGGATGTTCGGCTGGAGGAACATGATGTAGGAGAGAGAAAATGCTGATTTTCGGAATTAAAATAAAAGGCCAAAAATCAAAGAGGTCAAATAAATAGCAAACAAATCCGGAAAAATCTCAGAAAATACCCAAAAAATCCTTGAAAGACAAGGAAGCCAAATAACACAAGTTTTTATTTAATTAATTTTTATATTAGTCAAATTAAATATTTTTAATTTAGAAAATTCCCAATTAATCTTTATTAATTCAAATAAAATTGGTGAAATTTTCCAGGGACCTAAACTACTCAAAAGATTTTTGAAAAGCCAAATTTTGGGATGTTACAAGGAGATAGAGGGTGGCGGCCACAAAGGGGAGTTGGTGGAAAAGGTGGGGAAGCTGGGGAGAAACTATGGTTAACAACCCCCCTCCCAAAGGCCACTTGGCCGGCCCCCCAATGGGTCTCACGGCTGCCCCTTGGGCCTCACGGCATGCTCCCCCCCTTGGCCCATATTGCCCCCTCTTGGGTCTTCTGGCCCAAATACCTAGGCCCAACACTGAAAGAACCGACGCAACGCCGAAAAAATTCTCTCTAGAACTCGAATTCGAACAGATTTCTTCCTAAACAAGGACGGGATATCACAGCTAAGCACAATATTTTCCTAATGATCCTAGTTCATACTATTGTATCAACTAGGTTTTATGTAGGGTGACAATATGCTCGCTTCAATTATCAAAATTGGCCATACAAAGGATTTTAGACATAACTATAAATTTAAAACAGGAATTTAAATTACTAAGTATAAATACACATGCAGTAATAATTTAAAATAGAATTTAAATAATTGAAATAATTGGATTGATATGATAAAGGCTATAACTTGCCTTGCTTGATGAGGTGATGTTGTTTTCCTTAACAGATCACTTGGTACTGAGGTGATGTTGTTTTTCTTAACAGGTCACCTAGTACTCACAAGTACTTTCTACAGGTAGTCTATGTGTACAATCACGATGATCATACAGTCAAAATCAATCCTCTTATGTGCTCTTCAAACGCGTCAAATCGACTCTCGAAGTCGTTAAATCTATACATCTAAAATAAGCCAAATTCAAACTAAATTCAAATAAGATTCAAATTAACTCCAAATTGAATAATTTTGGTTTAGTTGGCTAGATCTTGAATTTAGATAAATTTAGAATTTTGAATGGGCTCAATCGGAGTTCGGATGCAAAAGATATGGGCTTTCGAAGTGTGAAATTACATAAAATGATAGAATTAGGGTTTTTCTGAATTTTGAAAATTATTTTTCTAAAGGAAAATCGAATTATTGCGCAGTGATGATGTCAGCGCCCGGGATTTTGATTTTCCAACTGATTTATTTTTAATCGAAAATCCCGAGGCTATGACAGCTGGGCCCCACTAGGTCAATGGACCCAGTCCACGGCGGTCAACTGACCATGGTGAACCGGGCACCGCAACAAAGGCACATGAGGAGCCGGGCGTGTATGTGCGTGCGTGGCTGCCACATCAAGAATGACCGTGGCCGACACGGGCCGCCACACGCTTTTAGCGCCGAGGTAGCGCTCGTGGTCGTGGACGAGGAGGTGCCACGTGTGCGTGACACCCGTGCGGTGACAATGCCATTTTGGTCGTCGTGACGCCCACATGGCGCCGTGGTGGCTGCCACGCCAGCATGCCTCGGAGGCATAACGCGGCGGCGCTCCTGGCCCGTGGCTCGCCGGCGAAGGGCGGCACGGTGGCGGCCGGCGAGGTGTTCTAAGGGTAGAGGAGGGCGCGAGGGTTAAGATGCGCACGGTTTGGTCACCTGTGGCGGCGGCGATAGCCGTCGACGAGGAGCTAGGCGGCGGCGATGTCGGGGTTGTGGCGGTGATGGCATTCTGGCGAGGCTCCGGCGTTGAGGGGGCGCGCATCGGGACGACGAGGAGGCGGCGGTGCTGATGGTGTAGGCGGCAACGGCGAGGAGGTGGTGTCGGCGCCGGAAGGGGCGAAGGAAGAGCTTGCGGCCGGCAATGAGAATTTGCGAAATCCAGCCAAAAGAGAGCGAGGGAGGGAGGAGTGATGGGTCTGACGAGAGGAGAGGTGCACCCAGGCATGCCTTTATAGGGGCGGAGGGGCACGGGAGAGGGAGATCGTGTGTGCGAGTTTGGCGCCGGGTGGTTATGAGATCCGGCAAATCGGGCGCGGAGAAGAGGATAAGACCGGGTGAAGACGCTTGGGGCGCTGGGTTCGTGCACGCCGCGCGGAGGTAGGGCGGTTGAGGCGGCGTTGACTGAGCTTTGGCGTGGCCGAAAAAGGCGGCGGGGTGGTTTGGCCGTGCGAGGAAGAAGGGCGGGGAGGAAGAAGGTGCGGCGGGGCCTACTGGCAGTGGAACAGGAGGGGAGAGGGTGGAGCGGCCGTTGGATCTAGATCCAATGACAGAAAGGGGAGTGCGGGTGGCGGTCCGATCCGGAATCTACGGCCAAGATCGCGCATGGAAACGAGTGGGTTAAGCGGGCCGGGGCGCGATGAAAATAGAAATGGGCCGAGTAGGTTTCGGCCCAAAGCCATTTCCTGATTTTAAATTGTTTTGTTAATTTAAATAATCCGATTAAATAAAAAGGGCTTTTAGAAAATAGCAAATAAAATCCAAAAAATTAGAGAAAATTCACAGAAATTCGCTGAGGCATTTTGGACTTAAATAAAATAATTCTAATTTATAATTGCCTTTTAATTTTGCAAAATAAATTATTTTGGCTTTAAAAGATTTAGAAAAAGGTTTTTAAAATTCAGAAAATTATAGAAATTAATTAAATTTTTGTTTTTTTTCAACTTAGATGCAACAAAACCTCAAAAACCTTAATAAATTTTACTTTTGCCCTTTTAAAATTTCAAAGTTCAAATAAAGCTATAGAGCTCTTTCAAATTTTTCAGAACTTCCAACAAAATAATAACTTTATTTATTTTATTTCTGGTAACATAACCTTGGGATGTTACAACAAGTAGGTATTTGTTCGAAAGAGAAATGAAAAGAAGCAAGGCTCGTTGCATAAGGTTTCACTCGATGTCCAAGAGATGATTATGAAGAAACCTATTCCCCGATCATAGGCGGAACTCCCTTTAGATATTTGTCTCAATGGCAGTGAACTTGAAGTTAGAAGTGAAATTGATAGATGGGGCACCTGTTGGAAATATGCCCTAGAGGCAATCATAGAGATGATTATATTTTGGTATGTTCAAAATATTTGATAATATGTTATCTCGTTCCTTGAATGAATCATCAGTTATGAAGATTAACGAGTATGTGACTTGTTGGTGAAGCTCTTTTAACTTGTGATGATGTCGTTCTAAATGTATCCTCGGTCGAATGTCACTAGTCGAACACAAGTGACTATATCGACCAAAGACATTTATTGATTGATGACCATGTTTCACCGATCATACATATAGGGATATCGAATCAATAATGTGGACACATGTTAGAGAGCATGGTGTTGGATAAGACCCACCTTGAGAAACTATTGAGATTGTTATGATTCTATGTGTCGTTAGTTGGTCTCAAGCAATGATGATGTATAATCCTTAGACCTGAGATCAGCATGATTTCCTACATGTGTAATAGTACTTTAGGGGTTGCCAAACGCTACTTGTAATCGGCGCTTATAAAGGTAGCTTTCGGGTATGCTATGAAACATGCGGAGGATGTGACTGGCCTGATATGGGATTTGCCCCTCCTAACATAACATGAGAGATATCGCTGGACCCCTCGAAGTGATTGGATAAAGAAAGTGCATGGCCATACATCGGTGGTCGAAGAGTTCGACCACATAAGGTTATTCGATACTCGATCGAGAAAGTATTGAATACCCATGGATGACACAACATCTCACCGGAGTTCAACCGATATCGTGAGGCAAAGGGAGAATACATGAGTAGGTCGCTTAGTTCGACCAGCCATTGATCGGTCGTATGGAGATACGAGCTGGTCGTAGACTGGTCAAACGTAATCATAGAGTGGTCGTAACCTGGTCGTAAGGAGTTACGAGTTGGTAGTGACCACATATGAACTGGTCGTATGGAGATAGGACCTGGTCGTAAGTGATGAGGATCTGGTCGTAGATCATATTGCATTAAGGTTTGTCCAATATAATTTATGTATATTCGGGAATCGTTATGTCTTGCTAGGAACCGCTACGACTCGTAGTCGGAAAGGGTTTCCGAGTCACAATCGAACTACGCATGAACCTAACGGGTCATACACTTAACGGGTTGGAACAAACCAGTACGAATACGATTCGTCAAGCATGTCCGGATAGGATCCGTCACGGGCACTATATATGGAGATGCATGAGGCTATTGGGAGGCAGAGGAGTTGACGTGAGTTGCTCTACCGAAACTCTAGCCGCCATCTTCTTGAGAGCCTTGCCGTGCGACTTGGTGCTAGCACACCGACGTACGGTTATTCCTTCCCTAGATGTGTGGATACTGTAGAGGTGCTACTGCGATTGCTGTTGCGCTTGAGGACGATCCGCGATCTTCATAAGGAACCGCAGAGGTTGCTGGAGGAGATGATCGACTCGCGAGGATGCTGGACGATCGACTCGACCACTGCATCAACGAGCTCGACGTTGGACGATCGACTACGACCAAGACATCGACGCGCCTTCGCTGGACCAGCCGCTCCAACTCATCTTCCTCTGTTCTGCACGTCTAGTGGTAACGATCTGTGATCATCTTCTTGCTTGGTTTCCTAGTTTACATGGTAGAATTTTTTTTATTGTTGCTATCGTAGCCTACCCGTATCCCTTCAGTACTAGCATACCTTTATGAAATATTGGATTCGGATATTTATATGACGATGCCTGATTGTATCCCTGTCCTGAATCAAGACAGAGCAAATAGAAATCTGTATAGCGTGAAACTCAAAAAGTCACTGTACGAAGGTAAGCAATCAGGTAGGATGTAGTATAATCGCTTGAAGCGACTTTCTTTGCAAGAAAGGTTACACGAACAATGAGAATAAACCCTGTGTATTTATACAACAATCCCAGAATAGATTTTGTATAATCTTAGTGTATGAAGATGATTTGAGTATCATCGGAACCCTGAAGGATATTAAGAAAGCAAACTCTTACTTGGAGTCGAAGTTCAAAATGAAAGGTTTGGATAAAACCAAATATCACCTAGGCTTGCAGCTTGAGCATGTGTCCAAGGAATATTAGTGCATCACCAAGATACACTTAGAAGGTGTTAGAAAGGTTCGACTTTGAAAGGCATACCCTTCGAAGTGTCGATGGTCTGAGATCCTTACACAGAAGACAAGGACCCGTACAAGCCTAGAGAAGAGGGGAGAAAGTCATAAGACCGAATTTCCACACTTAAGTGCAATAGAAGCACTCATGTATTTAGCAAACAGTACTAAAATGACATTACATTAGCCGTGAACCTACTAGCAAGGTATAGTGCGTAACCTACCAAAGGCATTGGCGGGAATGAAGAACATCTTCCGATACCTCCAAGGAAGCAAAGAACTTGGTCTGTTTCTAAAGAAAGAACCAAGACCTAACTATGAATGGCAATGCAGATGACGGTACTTGTAGGATCCGCATACAACTAAATAGCAAACAGGCTATGTATTCCTCTCGTGGTGGAACCGCAATTCCATGGAAATCGTCTCAAGCGAGTCATGTAACAACTTCGATGAACCACTCGAAATCATAGCACCAGACGAGGCCTTATGAGAATGTGTTTGGCTTCGTGGATGATTCACCATATCCAGCAATCATGTTGATTGAATGTCACAAGAAACTCTCAATATTATCTATAAAGATAATGTAGCTTGTGTTGCACAAGTGCAGATGGGTTATGTGAAGAATCCTCTCACAAAGCATACCAACCCCAAGTTCTTCTATACTCATGAATTGCAAAAGATGGACAAAATTAAAGTACTGCATACTAAGTCATGTGAAAGTCTAGCAAATTTATGCACTAAGTCACTTCTAGTGTCTAGCTTTGAAAGATGCATCCGTGGAATTGGAACGATGAGACTTAGAGAAGTGCAGAATTCAGGGGAAGAATCTTCACGGACTCATTACTAAAGCTTGATCATGAAGATCGAGTACCTAAAGGATAAATCCAGGAGATTAAATGAAATTGGGTGAATTGTACACTTTTTCCCTTGACGAGTTTTTCCTGAAGTTTCTCGGCTAAGGTTTTTAATGAGGCAATTCGTGCAGCACAGCAGAACGTGTTTCATATACTCTTTCTCCAAATTTTTCTCACTGGGTTTTTATGGAGTTTTAACGAAATATGGGCATGTAGGATGAGTGCCCAAGGGGGAGTGTTAAGAAACCGGGCCCAGGACCGGGAGTCCTGGCCTAAGGTAGGCTCCTCATCCCAAACCCTAGCAGTGTTGTAGCCTAGTCATTGTAAAGGCTAATTGATTGATGAAGGAATAAAGAGAAGCAAGAAGCCCCTTACATCTCTGTGTTCAATCTATTATTCTGTTCTTGTGTTCTTGCATTGTTCTTACGATTCTGAGTTTGTCTACAAGGTAATCGCTTGACTCGACTCACAATGACTCATCAACATAACTAAAAGTTAACCAATGGCGTGGGTGGTATTGTTTTATATGAGGTTAGATGTTCTATCATAAATAAAATAGATCATGCTTTTGCCAAATGATAACTTCGTAAGGTTTTGTAGATCAGAAAAAAAGAGGAAACAATTAACATAAAAAGGGTTACTTTTGTGTATTTTCTCATAGGAGTGAGAAAAATGCGGACGTCAAGCATGTGCAATCGAGACACAAAAAGTAAGAAGCGCTAATAGGTAAGGACATAAGTATTATCGTAAGATAAAGAAATATCTAATTAATCGGTAACCCTAAGAGCAATAACCCATAAAAGGGCATGGAAGCAATATTACAATCGGTAATCTTAAGAGCAATAAACTCGAATAGGGTATGGAAGCATTCTCGAATAGTCATGGTCTGTTGCACCCATTTATCTATTCTTGGTTCCATCGTATGTGGAAGAAGTATTACCAAAACAAAAGCAACATTCTCGAAGTATATCGGATTTAAAAGGGTGAAAACAAAAGCGGATATAAGGACTAAATATTGGTGGTAAGCAAGCGCGCACAAAGATTTCGAAAGGATAGTATTTCAAAAGGGAATTCGTGCTTCATAAATCATCCACTGAATCACTGAAATCCCTTCTTAGTTACCCATGATTCAGGGAAAGAATGCAAAACAACTGGTAGGGGAAAAGTAGGAAGAAAACGATTTCCGTAGGGAGTATTTGGTTGGATCATTTGATACACATGCGTAATAGATGCACAAATAGTTTCACCTCGTGTCGTATCATTTTTTGTATGAAATTCAGTTTAGCAAAGTTGTGAGGACGACATGTACCGATGTACATTTTGAACTATTTGGTCTAATAGAATCTAAGGAAAGATAGGATAGGAAAAACATATAGTGGGATAATAAAAGGAAAGCATGTAAAATGCAAGCAAGTCACCGACTCTCTAGTGGAAGCAAAAGCATCTAAAAACAGAGAATGTATTTCAATCTTAATTCATAAAAGGACTCTAAGATCATCCATGGAATGATAGCTATTTGGTCTAGTAGGAGCCAAGGAAAGCAAGGGAAAAAGATATGATGGGATATTAGTGTCGGGACCCGCATCATTTATCTGAACCCTCTCACAGATAACGCACTAGTCCAGATCACGCTAGTGCACACAGGTTAACACAGTAAATATCGATCCACACAAGCGATAAATAAAGTAAACGATTAGTTTGAATAACAAATAAGGGTTTTGACCTTATGGTCGAAGTTTACACTTATTAAGCCACGCAGGCTAACAGAAATAAAGCAAGAATGAACGGAAAACTCCAACAGATCCCACCAATTCACCACAGCAACCAACCGATCCGCACTTAACGAACGATCGCCTTCAACGAACTCCTCCTCAAAGCAGCGTAGACTCCTCCACTTCGTAGGTTTGGGCGCAAGTTTTACAACAAGCGTGAGTACACAACCGCACTCGCAAATCATACCACGTAATGCAATGTATAGATGCAAGCTTATTCCAAAGAAAAGGCTTCCGTGGTTCTTTTGCATAAAAGCAACATTTGCAATTGAATACAAATAATAGATTGAAAGCATAATTCAAAACAAATAGACAATATTAATTTAATGTTGTTTTCACAAAGACACACAACTAAACAGATTATTTCACATAGCCATATGATTGAGATCACACAGCTCCCATTCCCACATTTTATGAAAACTACCCTCGTGTGAAATCACCGAGCATGTCCATGATCATGACGCGCTATTCGAATAGTTTGTTTAACACTCTGCAGAGGTTGTACACTTTACCCACACGATATAACCAGTGTAGCTAGCACCAATCATAACAAAACAGTTCGAAACTTCATCTCAAACATTGACATTCCCAGCAGGCTTACAAACCGTTATACATATCACACAGCCCATGCATAACACACACCGTTGGACAGGGACGACGAATCCTCCCGTGATGCAACCACCAAGTAGTCACACCTCCAACCTATCACAAAGCCTAACCTACCACCCGAACATCAATGCCGAGAATCCATAACTTACTAAGTTAGGCCCGCCCCATACTGCATGTGGTCGCACAAAGAAGGCCCAGTTCAATGGCGCACAAAGTTAAGTCCTTAATTGACCAAGGCAAGACTTCCATATTCTAACTAAGCCACACAGATTATCATGCCCATCACATAGTCCACCATATCACACAGTATCCACCACTTGCCTCGGTCTAAATCCTTTACCACCCAGTTGGTTTTAGTGCAACACATGCCATCACGAAGTAATAACACATAGCACACAGCTTTTACACAAAGTTCCATAGTCACTTAGTCATATTTAATATTTGCGACTCACATGACATGATGATTCGTAGCATGGCTAAGCAATTATACTCGTGATCTAACCAACCCACGTTGGTGCTATAATATTACCAACTCATAACCAATCTAGGCTTATGAGGATATATGACATACAAGGCCAAGGTGTGATAACAATTTGATAATAACTATGCCCAAAGCATTTAAATAAATAATTAAAATAGAATGCAATAATTTAACACAAAGTAATTTGAAAACTGGGTTCAAGATGATCAAAGGTATGACTTGCCTTGGAAAGGTCTATGTACTGATCTTGGTCTTGGGGTGCTCCTTCTTCAACGAAATTCCCGACGATCGACGCTCACTGCAAACGAGACACAAACAAACAAAATAAATAAAACAGAGGCAAAACAAACTCCAAAAATTAAATAAAAATCTCAGATAAATAGATCTTGAATTTAGACAAATTTAGAAATTTGAATGGGCTCAATCGGAGTTAGGATGCAAAAGTTATGAGCTTTGGAAGATTGGAAATCTAAAAGAAACCCTAATTTGGATTTTTCGAATTTCCAATTATTTCTAATGAGAAAAATCGGATTATTGCGCAATCTCAAGCGCCAATAAGGAATTTCGGAAAAGAGAATTAAACGAAAATCCCGACATGTGGGACCCACATGTCGTGACACACCACGAGATCAGTCTCACGAGCCTCGTTCCGAGACGGTGGACTACCCACGCGGCGCACACGCGAGCAATGATCGACGCCACGCACGCGACACGAGGGCGCGATGCCGACATGGAGGCAAGGTGGCGATGACGTGGATGACAACAGACGCGCGGTGCTCGAAACCGACGACAACGGCGAACGGCGGCGATCCACCGGCGGTGAGTGGTACCGGCGTGTAGAGGGCGTTATTGCGAACCTACTGGTGCAACACCGGATGCTCGGGGTGGACGGTGGCGGTCGGCGGCGAGCAAAGAGCGGCGGAGGGGCTTCGGGCTTGACGGCAACGGCGCTCCGGTGACGCTCCGGCGAGACGGCGCCACCAGAGGTAGAGGAGCTCCGCGCGATGCCGACGGTAGACCACGACACTCGGCGGCATCGACGGCGGCACGAAACGAACTCGCGTCGAGTTAGCGCGGCGCAGACGATCTTTGAGCTCCTGCGGCGGCTAGGGTTCGGCGCGAGGGCGAAGGCAGCTAGGGTTGAGGTGCGGACACCGAGGGCTACCTCCCCTTTTATACCCGGAGGCCTCGGAGAGTCCAGGGCACGAACGCCCAAAAACGGCAGCGGCGGCGGAGATCGTATCCCTAACGGATTCGGGAACGAAGACGACGTGGCAAGCTGGGACCCACACGTCAGAGACACAGCTCGCGTGAGTCCGCGTGCGAAACGGCGCGGTTGCAAAACGGACTCGAGATCTGACCGTTGGATCTTGATCGAACGGCCCACAATCAATAGGACATTCGACAACTCCGCTGCCTTGCGCCGCATCTAGCCGTTCATCCTTGATCGGACGGTGGAGATCGAGCGAGGCGCTCGAGAGAGAGAGAGAGAGAGAGACTGGCATGCGGGCCCGCGTATGTCGTCGAGCGGCGTGGCGGCGAGCCGGGCCGCAAGGTCGGTCGGCGGGAGAATGGGCCGAGGTTTGGATTTGCCCAAGGGATTTCGAGATTTTAAATAGTTTTTCTATTTTATAAATTACCGTAAATTCAAATAGGCAATAGAAAATAGCAAATGAACTCGTAAAAATTCTAGAAAATCTAGAAAATATATCCGAGCACATAGAACCCAAATAAAATAGTTTTGGCTAATGTTCAAGTTGGGATTATTCACATTAAATGTTTTGATTGTAAAGTCCAATATTAAGCTTTTGAAATTAAATTCAAATAAATCCAAATGGTGAACTTTTCCCTACTAACTATTCAAAGGATTTTTAAAGCTCGTAAAATTGGGATGTTACAAACCTCCTCTTAAAGGAATCTCGACCAAGATTCAAAGCTAGCTAGAGAAAAGGCTAGGAACTGGCCTTGGCTCTTCTTCACGCTCCCACGCCGCTTCTCCTTCGAGTGGTTGCTCCACCGACCTTGCAAACGCAAGCCTTGCTTCTCGTGAGGCGCTCGCGACATCCAAAATCCTCGACCGCTGCTCCTTGTAGGTAAGATCCTCCTTCGGATCAATCGATTCCAACGGGCTTGCTCTTCTAGCACACGAAGACACTTCTTCAATCGCGAGACATGAAAGACATCATGCACTCGCTAACGCATCGCGTAGCTCCAATCGTAAGCAACTTCTCCACGGCGTTCCAAAATCTTGAATGGACCAACATACCTAGGGGCAAGCTTCCCTCGCATGGAACCTTTGACACCTCGAGCGAGTCACCAAGATAAACGAAATCTTCGGGTTCAAAATCGAGATCACGACGACGATTATCGCATAGCTCTTACGCCTGGATTGAGTTATCTTCAATCTTTTCTTATCATGGCCACTTGCTCTTCTCGCTTCGAATAATGTCCGACTGAAACCGATCGCTCAAATTGCTTTCACCAATTCAACGGGTTCTACAGCACGGCCAGCATAAAGCTTCAAATGGTGACATTTGTAGGTCGGCTTGATAATCATGTTGTAATGAAAATTCCGCATACGTAAACTTTTATCCTAACGGTAGCATTAGCTAGTGCACAAGCTCTCAGCATATCCTCCAATATCTGATTGACTCTTTCAGTCTGTCCATCTGTCTGTGGATGATATGCAGTACTGAAATTCAGATGGGTACCTAATGCTTCATGCAAGCTCTGCCAAAATCGAGAGGTGAACTGAGATCCTCGATCTGACACTATCTTCTTGGGCACACCATGCAAACTGACAATTCTAGCCATGTACAATTCCGCAAGGCGATCTCCTGAGTACGTGGTTTTGACTGGCAAGAAATGGGCGACCTTGGTCAAACGATCGACTATTACCCAGATTGAATCGTAACCCGATTGGGTCTTGGGTAAACCGGTGATGAAATCCATCCCGATTTCTTCCCACTTCCACTCTGGAATCTTCACGCACAAAGAAACCCGCTGGTCTCTGGTGTTCTGCCTTCACTTTCTGACATGTGTCGCACAAGGCAACGAACTCTGCGACTTCTCGCTTCAAATTTGGCCACCAAAATTTAGTCTTCACATCCTGGTACATCTTGGTACTTCCAGGGTGAATCGAATACTTTGAGTCATGGGCTTCCTTTAAGATTAACTGTCTCATACCATCGATATCTGGTACACAGATTCGACCATTAATCCAGAGTATGTCTTGATCATCCCTGGTGAAATCTTTGAATTTCCTTCGCCATTTTGACCTTGATGTCCGACAACACAGATCCTTTGGTTGTGCTTCACGAATTTGCTTCTCCAGTAGACTGCATTTCCAAATTGGCTATAAATCCTTCTGACACAACTTCTAGCTTTAGCTTCAAATTCTTCATACGCCTCAGTGCTTTTCTTTACTTCCAAAGCATTACAAGAACTCTTACGACTTAGAGCGTCAGCAACTACATTGGCTTTTCCGGGATGGTAGTGGATTCCAAGATTATAATCCTTGATCAATTCTAACCATCTTCTCTGCCTCATGTTCAGATTCGATCGGGTAAAGATGTACCTGACTTTTATGATCTGTGTAGACTTCACAATGACACCGGCGAGGTAATGACGCCAAATCTTTAGAGCGCACTACGCAATAATTCGCATCATGAGTAGGGTAATTCTCTCGTGAGGTCTCAATTGCCTTGATGCATAGCGACGCCTCTTCCTTCTTGCATCAGACGCATCCTAATCCTTGACGCTGGCATCACAATAGATATCGAAATCCTTTCAATATCTCGCGAATCAAAGACCGAGTTGAAGTCAAGCGCTTCTTCGCTTCTTGAAAACTTTCTTCACAGCCGAGTCCAAGTGAACTTTTTCCTTCTTCAACAATTGCGTAAGGGGCTTAGCAATTGATGAGAATCCTTCGATGAAACGGCGTAATAACTCGCCATTCCCAAGAAATCGCGAACTGAAGTTACGCCCGGTCGCTCCCAATGTAGCACCGCTTAACTTTACCGGTCAATCACTACTCCTCGGTGTCATAACATGACCAAGGAAATCCACTTCCTTCTTCCAAAATCACACTTACCGAACTTGGCATACAACCGATGCTCTCGAAGTTTCTCCAATATTGTTCTTAAATGTTCGACGTGTTCTTCCTCCGACTTGGAGTACACCGTAATATCATCAATGAACACAACTATTTAACTTGTCCAAATATTCCATGAATAATTTATTCATCATGTTCATGAAATAGGCAGGGCATTAGTCGGACCAAAGGACATGACTAAGAACTCATAATGTCCATACCGTGTTGAGAACGCGGTCTTGGTATATCCTTAGGACAAATCTTTAGTGGTGGTAACTTTGATCGCAGTCGATCTTCGAGAATAATCCGCTCCTTTCATCCGATCAAACAGATCATCTATCCGGTAGTGGGTACTTGTTCTTGATAGTAACTTCGCTGAGAGAACGGTAATCAATACACATCCTCATACTTCCATCCTTCTTCTTGACAAACAACACCGCGCTCCCATGGCGGCATTTAACTAGGTCTCACAAAACCTTTCTCAAGAAGTTCTTCTATCCGCTTCTTCATCTCTACCAATTCATCTACCGGCATCCGATAAGGTCTCTTTGAAATTGGTGCTGTCCCACGCACTAGGTCGATGACAAACTCAATGTCACGATCCGTGGCATTCCCGTAATTCTTCCGAAACACATCCGATATTCACCGACCACCGTACTTCTTCTAAGGCAAGGGTCTTCGATCGCTTACTAGCAAATGTCCATCACGAATCGAGGTGGCTAGAAACTCCACCTTGTTTCCTTTGGCGCCCTCTCATCACTACGCTCTTCGGCCACAATCTAGCACAGACTTTATGCTTGGATAACCAATCCATGCCAAGAATGACATCTAGGGTTTGGGTATCTAGGACTATTAGGTTGGCTAGAAACTCAACTCCAAATATGAGTAACTTAGCTCCTAAACATCCCATTCTAGTACTTAGCTCGCTCCAGCGATCGGACTAACAGAGTATGCTTAAGTTGCATAACTTCCAATTTATTCTTGGTTGCAAACATTCCGTAAACAAACGAACGCGAAGCTCCGTAATCAAACAAAACTCGATGCAGTAATCGAAGTTAACCGTAACTTACCCAAGACGACGTCCGGTGATTCCCGGCTCCTTCCGGTGACGTGGTTGACACGGCCTCGATCACGCGATCGTGGTGCTCCTCCCGCTTGACCGCAACTTGCGGCTCCTTGGTTGATGCCCGTGCTTGGCGCGCTTGATGGAGTAGCTCCAAGGTTGAAACGATCGGAGTGATTGTTCCTTTGCGGACACCGACGGCAAAATGTCCCGGCCGACGACAGCGTAATGCACCTTTGGTACGCTTTGGGTTGCTTCTCGGATTGGGGCTGACAGTGCGTGGTTGCGGAAGTTCGGGCACCGGGCGGGTGTTGAAGTTGGTGCAGTGCTCGAACGGTTTGGGGTGGAAACCCGCTGAACTGTGGCCGCACTATTCTTGCTCACAGATTGATGGTTCCCTTGTCGAGCCATCCGACGCTTACTGCTATCCTCTAACTCCTTGCGCTTGTCCTCTAGAACAAAGGCCTTATTGACCAGCCCCGGAAATCGTGGAAAGTATGGGCAATTAGACCGACTTGTAGTCCAGTTGTTCGCCCTTCAAGAAGCGACTCGCGAGCCTTATCTCGTGGCTACATCTTCTCGCCGCATAGCGAGCTAGTGAGAAAACTTGTTGAGGTAGTCGACATCGACATAGCTCCTGCTTGAGAGCGCGGAACTCATCCTTCTTCGATCAATAATGCCTTCTGCACGTGATAACGCGGAATGCCGTAGAAAATTCCTCCTGTGTGATATCCTCGGGCGCCTCATGGGCGGCATGAAGTTCTCCCACCATTCAAAGCAATGTGCCTTCCATCCGTGAGTGGCATACGTAACCTTTTCACTGCCGCATTGGGTGATCGCAGCCTTTCTTTCAATAACCCCGAGCCAATCATCCGCTTCCACCGGAGAGACGTGTCGTAAAATGGGTGGACGAGTCCTCGCGAATTCGTAAAGTTTGGATGGTCCATGGTGACCATGAGCACCGGGGCTCCATGCGGTGATTGTTATTGTTATTGTTCTGTTGTGCATGGCTTGCATCCGAGTCATCATGGTATTCATCACCACCAGGCCGCCATGAAAGCTCGGTTTTGCAAGTCAATTGGGGCTGTGGCTTGTATGAACCGCTCGCGGCGTGGTTGCTCATTGCCTCCCGTGCCGGGTACCGAACCACTTGCAGCAGCCGACGAGTTTGAAACCATCTCGCGAAGCTCGTGGGTTAGATAAGGTAGCAAGCACGAGATGAGTTAAGAACTAAGCGGGGTAGGTTAAACCCAACAAAACACAGTATCAAGAAACTCAAATGAAATACCTTTATTAATAGGGTCTTAGCATGGTCGCAACAAATGCCTAAGGGCCTTGGCACTACACTCGCACACAAAAAAAAACGACCTAAGCACACAAAACTACCGCCTAAAGGGCGACTCACTAAATCAAATCGGCTAAGCTCAAAAACAAGCCTACACGAACTACTCAAGAAAACCTCCACAACCGCGCGACGCCTCCGACGGCTGGAGACTCTAAGTGAGCCGCATCTTGGCAACCGATCCCGATGCCTCGAATCGTGCAGCAGAACAGGCGTTCCTTGCAACCGCTCCGCCGGCTCCTCCGGCTCTACATCTTCTTCGGCTCAATCGGGCCTTCCTCCGATCTTCTTCAGATCCTCCTCGGGTCTTCCTCTTCTTCGGGAACTTGGTCGAGGATCTCTGCAGAGTGGCGACCTTCTCTTCACTCTTGCAAGGCTTCATAGACATGGTCCAACTCCGTGATAGTTCTCTCCAAAGCTTCCTCCCGCGCCACGAATCGGGCGAGGTGTCGATCAGTAGCGCTGTTTCTCCTTCGTGGGCGGGTAGCGTGGTCGGGCAAGTCCACAACCGCACTCGGGTGGTAACGAAGACGGTGTCTTGAAGCTCCGCGGCGTAGATGTTGCGTATACGTAGCATGGCCAAGCGCGACGACTCTCGGATACCTTCCACCAAGTGATCTTCCTCACGAGACGCGTGCGAAGGTTGGCTCGCCTTGTCGCTCCTCCCGCGTAGATCGTCAAAGCGACAAATCACTCCACTGTTCTTCGTCCATTCATCGTCCCAAGCGTTGATGCACAATGGACGATCAAAACCTCCAAGAACTCGGAGCAACTTCCAAAGCTCAGCCGCATACCCTCCAAGCGCCACCATAGCTCAAGACGAGGCATCCGCCAAGACAGCACGAACAGGTAAGAGCAACTTTAAAACAGCGGGAGAGAAGACATTATAGCAAAAGTTGAGGCGAGAGAGATATGAGAAGAGTTAAGCAATTAATTAACTTTGCAAGTTAATTTTTCCTTTAGAAAATAGTTTGGACACTCTAAAGACGGCCAATCTAACTAAGGTCAAGACCTACAGCCGGTATGGCTCGATACCACCTGCAGCCGGGACCTGACTACGATTACGAACCCTCTCACAGATAACGCACTAGTCCAGATCACGCTAGTGCACACAGGTTAACACAGTAAATATCGATCCACACAAGCGATAAATAAAGTAAACGATTAGTTTGAATAACAAATAAGGGTTTTGACCTTATGGTCGAGTTTACACTTATTAAGCCCACGCAGGCTAACAGAAATAAAGCAAGAAATGAACTGAAAACTCCAGCGTAGATCCCACCAATTCACCACAGCAACCAACCGGATCCGCACTTTAACGAACGATCACCTTCAACGAACTCCTCCTCAGAAAGCGTGAGACCTCCACTTCAGAGGTTTGGGCGCAAGTTTTACAACAAGCGTGAGTACACAACCGCATTTCGCAAATTATACCACAGAATGCAATGTATAGATGCAAGCTTATTCCAAAGAAAAGGCTTCCGTGGTTCTTTTGCGTAAAAGCAACATTTGCAATTGAATACAAATAATAGATTGAAAGCATAATTCAAAACAAATAGACAATATTAATTTAACAGCTTGTTTTCACAAAGACACACAAACTAAACAGATTATTTCACATAGCCATATGATTGAGATCACACACTCCCATTCCCACATTTTATGAAAACTACCCTCGTGTGAAATCACCGAGCATGTCCATGATCATGACGCGGCTATTCGAATAGTTTGTTTAACACTCTGCAGAGGTTGTACACTTTACCCACACGATATAACCAGTGTAGCTAGCACCAATCATAACAAAACAGCTGAAACTTCATCTCAAACATTGACATTCTCAAGCAAAGCTTACAAACCGTTATACATATCACACACAGCCCATGCATAACACACACCGTTGGGCGTGGACGATTTAATCCTCCCGTGATGCAACCACCAAGTAGTCACACCTCCACCCTATCACAAAGCCTAACCTACCACCGAACATCAATGCCGAGAATCCATAACTTACTGTTAGGCCCGCCCCATACTGCATGTGGTCGCAAAGAAGGCTCTCGATCAATGGCGCACAAAGTTAAGTCCTAATTGACCAAGGCAAGACTTCCATATTCTAACTAAGCCACGTGATTATCATGCCCATCACATAGTCCATCATATCACACAAGATCCACCACTTGCCTGGCCTAAATCCTTTACCACCCACTTGGTTTTAGTGCAACACATGCCATCACGAAGTAATAACACATAGCACATGCTTACACAAAGTTCCATAGTCACTTAGTCATATTTAATATTTGCGACTACATGAGATGATGATTCGTAGCATGGCTAAGCAATTATACTCAGATCTAACCAACCCACGTTATGCTATAATATTACCAACTCATAACCAATCTAGGGTGACGAGGATATATGACATACAAGGCCAAGGTGTGATAACAATTTGGATAATAACTATGCCCAAAGCATTTAAATAAATAATTAAAATAGAATGCAATAATTTAACACAAAGTAATTTGAAAACTGGGTTCAAGATGATCAAAGGTATGACTTGCCTTGGAAAAGGTCTATGTACTGATCTTGGTCTTGGGGTGCTCCTTCTTCAACGAAATTCCCCGACGAATCGACGTCTACTCGCAAACGAGACACAAACAAACAAAATAAATAAAACAGAGGCAAAACAAACTCCAAAAATTAAATAAAAATCTCAGATAAATAGATCTTGAATTTAGACAAATTTAGAAATTTGAATGGGCTCAATCGGAGTTAGGATGCAAAAGTTATGAGCTTTGGAAGATTGGAAATCTAAAAGAAACCCTAATTTGATTTTTCTCGAATTTCCAATTATTTCTTAAGGTAAAAATCGGATTATTGCGCAATGTCAAGCGTCAATAAGGAATTTCGGAAAAGAGAATTAACGAAAATCCCGACATGTGGGACCCATGTCGTGACACGGCCACGTAGATCGTGTCCACCGAGCCTGGTTCCGAGACCGGTGGACTACCCACGCCGCGCACACATGAGCAATGACCGGACGCCACACACGCGACACGAAGGCGCGGCGCCGATATGGAGGCAAGGTGGCGATGACGTGATGACAACAGACGCGGCGCGCGGAACCGACGACAACGGCGAACGCGGCGATTCACCGCGGTGAGTGGTACCGGCGTAGAGGGCGTTATATAACCTCATCGGTGCAACACCGGATGCTCGGTGGACGGGCGGTGGCTTGCGGCGAGCAAAGAGCGCGAGGGGCTTGCTTGACGGCACGCGCGCCCGGTGACGCCCGCGAGACGGCGCTACCAGAGGTAGAGGAGCTCCGCGCGATGCCGACGGCAGACCACGCACACTCGGCGGCAGATCGACGGCGCATTTAACGAACTCGCTTGAGTTGGCGCGGCGTAGATCGATCTTTGAGCTCTGCGCGCGCTAGGGTTCCGCGCGAGGCTAAGGCGCCAGGGTTGAGGTGCGACACCGAGGGCTACCTCCTTTATACCCGAGGCCTCGGAGAGTCCAGGCACGAACGCCCAAAACGGCGGGCGGCGAGATCGATCCTAACGGATTCGGGAACGAAGACGACGCGGCAAGCCGGGACCCACACGCCGTAGACACAAATACGCGTGAGTCCGCTGCGGCGCAAACGGCGCGCGCAAAACGGACTCGATCCGACCGTTGGATCTTGATCGAACGGTCCACAATCAATAGGACATTCGGACACCTCCGCTTGCCTTGCGCGCATCTAGCCGCTCATCCTTGATCGGACGGTGGAGATCGAGCGAGGCGCCGAGAGAGAGAGAGAGAGATCGCACGCGGCCCGCATGTCGTCGAGGCGCGCGGGCGAGCCGGCCGCTAAGTCGGGCGGCGGGGAGAATGGGCCGAGGTTTGGATTTCTACCAAGGGATTTCCGAGATTTTAAATAGTTTTTCTATTTTATAAATTACCATAAATTCAAATAGGCAATAGAAAATAGCAAATGAACTCAGAAAAATTCTAGAAAAATCTAGAAAATATATCTGAGCACATAGAACCCAAATAAAATAGTTTTGGCTAATGTTCAAGTTGGGATTATTCACATTAAATGTTTTTGATTGTAAAGTCCAATATTAAGCTTTTGAAATTAAATTCAAATAAATCCAAATGGTGAACTTTTCCCTACTAACTATTCAAAGGATTTTTAAAGCTCAGAAAATTGGGATGTTACAATTAGACACCAAAATAATAAAGAATGACAGGATGGCAAAGACATCCAAGTGGAAGCAAAACTATCTCTAACGAAGAAAGGAATGTATAGCAAAGATAAGTCCTAAAATAACAATGAGATAGTTCACTAAACAGCTTAACTAAAACCACCTAGGTAGAAGAAAAGATCATAATTAGTTATGATAAGCGAGACAAAGAGAGGACATAAAGCTCAGCAGCAGCCAAAGAATGTATAGCAGACTAATTCCTAAAATAACAATGAGAATTGAAGCAGAAAGGGCACTAAGAAATTATCATTGGTATTAAGTACCTATTACTTTAGCCTATAGATAGCCGAGCTTCATATCACCGATGTAGTATAAGTAGGTGGTGAGCAAAAGTGCAGGAGGATACTTGGAGATTAAAGTATTTTCTCATTATCGTAATAGTTGGACAATGGTATAAAAAGTAGTGAAGAAAAATGGAATAGTTGTTTATAGTTCCTACTAATCTAACTGCACTAACCGCTTTAACATAGCCGACAAATAAGTACATAGTGGTAATATGAAGGAAAAGGGTAAACAATGCCGAGATCAAATATAGAGAGTATGATGTATTTTAGTTAGTAAGCATCTCAAGAAAGCTATGAATATTGCTACGGACTATTTCTTGCTAGCAATCAATAACAATAAATCATCGTGAGTTCCTACCAATCTAAATGCACTAACCGGTTTAACGTAGTGACAAATAAGTATATAGTGGTAATATGAAAGAAAAAGGGTAAACAATGCTTGAGATCAAATATAGAGAGTATCATGTATTTTAATTAGCATGCATCTCAAGAAAGCTCGAATATCAAGCATCGACTATTTCTTGCTAGCAATCGCGACAATAACCAGAAAGGATCAAATATAGAATGCAACTCGCTCGACATCCATTTCTCGGAGAAACACCAACCAGACAGGATCTGTCTCAGAAGACCAAATGTCGATTGTTAAGCAAACATCAGCAAATTAGCAAAGCTATGAAAAATCGTGCAATCACGTAACTCTTGACAGGGCTATTACAAACAATCGATAATGCCTTTTCCTCGTTATCGTGAATTTCAAATGAACAAATATAAAATTATGGCAGTGACATTACTAATACACTACTCGTAATCTAGGCATGCACGAAGAAAGTCCGCAACCAGTCTTTTTGCTAGTGAATCAACAGGAACTCCAATTTCTACAACTACCTCACGAATGATTCCATCAAACATCTCTTGGGAAACTCTTTCATTGAAACAACCAACATCTGTATTGTCAATTTGATGACCCAATATTCCAATTTCTTGTGGCTAAATAAAAAGGAAAATCGATTACCAAGAAACATATACGACACTCAATCCATAGAAGTAGAAGGCAAGATCTTTATGGTCTCAATTCTTTACCTATGGAGTTTTCCGAAGTTATAGACTATCATGTACAATATTCTCTTTGAAAGATCACCCAAAGCCACTATGCTTGCACTACTGCATGTGATTGCAAAATTTCACCAATCGCACACTTGTAACTAACCTACAAATTATAAGTTATACCATCATGTGTCATTTTAGATTATAAGAGATCGCAACTAAATTTGTCTGCTTTCAATCTACAACCAAATCTTAGATTTAATGATGCTCCGCACCTTTAATACGAATGTACGCTAGGAAAACACAATATCGTGGAAGTCAACCACGTGTAGCTCGCTGCAATATGATGATCTTTTCATCGATGTTTTGTTGGGACACAAAATGCAATTCGACCCTTTGTGTATATTGAACTAGTCCAGGATCACGCTAGTGCACACAGTGGCAATATCGATGAAATATCATTTCCATATACAAAGATGATTAATAAATAGATAAATAACAATAAATATCAGAGTAAAGACCTTTAGGTCAAAGCTTACAATTAAGGTATCAGAAGGCTAATAGCTCAATTAAGTCGCATGAACGAAACAAAATAACATCAGTGAAGCCCATCCATATGCCCATAAGCAATCGGCTAGGTAGCACGACATAGTTCTCGCACGATCCTTGAAGTAAACCTTGTTGACTAACGATTCCTCCACTTTTGTTGATTGAATATAGCAAGCATGAGTACACAATCGCACTCGCAAGTCATACTACGTAATGTAATTTATAGATGCAGCTTATTCCAAAGGAATGGCTTCGTGGTTCTTTTTGCAAATGCAAAGATTTGCGATTGAATACAAATAATAGATTAAAACCATAATTCAAAATAAATAAATAAAAATAATTAAACATTTTGTTTTAACAAAGAACTCGGTTAATCGAGATTAATTCACACACCATATGACTTAGGTCACACGCTTATCCCTTCCCAAGGTTTTATGAAAATCTACCCTCGTGAAATCCCGAGCATGTCCATGACCGCGACACGGCTATTCGAATAGATTTTTTTATCTAAAAGAAATTTTTTTGATCGAATCTATTCGAATAAATTGATTAACACTGCAAAGATTGTACACTTTACCCACACGATGCAATCAATCGGATCAATGCCGATCACAACAAAATCTTTCGTAAACTTCATCTCAAGCATTGACTCTCCCAAAGTGCTTTACCATTGTATCAAAACCAAACACGCTTCTTGGCATAATACACACCGTTGGATAGGGATGAGGTGAACTGCACCACTATGCGACTATCCGTAGTACACACTCCACCCATTCCAACACAAAATAAACCTACTACCCGAGTAATCAATGTCAAGAATCCATAACTTACTAAATTAGGCCCGCCCCATACTGCATGTAGTCGCACAAAGAAGGCTCAATTTAATGGGGCACAAAGTTAAGTTTTAATTGACCAAGACAAGACTTCCAATTTCTAACTATGCCACAAATATTATCGCTCCCATCCAACATGATCCACCATAAAATCACCCAAAGGCCACATGTTTCTAGTCCAAATCTTTTCCCACCCTCGTTGGTTAAGTGCAACATATACCATCAACGAGTAATAGCACACAAGACACACAATTTTATTACTTAGTTCCATAATCACTTAGTCAGTTTATAATTGCGACTACATGAGATGATGACTCGTAGCATGGCTAAGTAATCAACTAGTACTAACCAACCCACGTTGGTGCTATAATAATACCAACTAAATAATGAACCAATCTAGGGTGACAAAAGATCATGGCATAGCAATAAACAAGGTGGATATAACAATTTGGATTAATAACTAAACCTAAAAGCATTTAAATAAATACTTAAATTAGCATGCAATAATTTGAATCAATATAGTTTTGAAAACTAGGATTCAATATGATCAAAGGTATGACTTGCCTTGCTATAGCAATGATGGTCTTATTTTATCTTAAATCTTCTACTTGCTTGACCTTCAACTCCTTCAGACGATTCCGAGACTTTAACGTCTAACGAGAAATAATGAGCAAAACAAACAAAATTCAAAAAGACAAATCAAATAAACTCCAAATTAATATTGAATGCTACTGGAAGGTGTATAATGAATTTAGAAACTTGAATGGGTTTAATTGAAATTCAGATGGAGAAGATATGGCTCTTGGAAGATTAAAATTCACATGAAATAATGAAAAAGGAAAAGGGAGAGAGAAACTGACATGTGGGGTCTACGGAATATTCTTGGAATATTCTATTTCGATAATATTAGGAAATGGTAGAGTATATAACATGTGGGACCGACTGGTATTTATGAATTTCTAGAATTAAATAATTCTAGAAATAAGGTAGAGAGAGTGACATGTGGGACCAATAAGATAAAATGATTTTTCAATAATTAAATTAATTCCCAAAAATAGGATTAGAGGTTGACATATGGGCCATTGGTCTATGGACCGGGTCCACAGAGATATGCTAGTCCACGGTGGACCAAGCTCATGGCTAGGGTTGAGCAAGATTTAACTGATATACAAGACCCGCATGTAAGTGAGAGAAATAATTAGGGTTTTTAATTGGGAGGATGACATGTGGGGTCAACATGTAAGTGAGGGATAGATTTATGGTTTGGAGTAGTTGAATGACAAGTGGGGCCAATTCAACAGAGACAAAGAATTAACAGAGTAACAACTCAAGCTGGATGTGCGAGAAATGAAAGAAAGAATCAAGCATGCCACGCTCAAAGAAGAAACAAAGACATAAGCTCTCATGGCCAGATACTTCTAGCGCAAAGAGATGGCAAGAGGTGGCAAGCGGGTAGCAATGAAGCAATTGGGGGCATTCGTCTAGAGACAGAGAGCAACTAGTAGTAGACCGAACCAACACACCAAGAAACAAAGCTACAGAACATAGACCAAAAACAATATAACGTGAACTGCTTCAACAGAGGCTGATTTTGACGCATGAAGAGGATGGTGAACGGAGGCAAACCAACAGTGGCGAAGGGGCAAAATGGAACGGCAACGACGAGCCGGAGATGATGACGCGGCCTGGACGACGAGAATCAGCACCATGCACTGGCAGTGACATGAAGAACGGCGACGACGACGGCCTCACGGGCGCGTACCACTTCGGGCGACATTCTGCAAAAAGGGAGGTGAGTACGACGTAGAACACGGTGATGCGAACTCAACGGTGGTGGAGTTGAAGGCAGGGGATCAACGGTTGTGGCGTAATTAGCCAGAGAAGGGAGACGGGCAAGAGGAGAGAGAATGCTCGATTCTTGGCGCACGGTGGATGAAACTTGAATATAAAAGATGTGAAAAATAGGTATCGATGAGGGGCACGAGATGACATGATCGGATTTTGGAAAAACTCATCGAGGAAGTAAGGAACACGATGAACACATTTCGGCTTTATGACTTGATATGGCCGACGGTGCTCTGGCGATCTTCGAGAAGGAAGCATGATGTAGAACGCGACAACACGAACTTAACGCCGCAGAAGGTTCGGTCGGAGGACCTCAGATGAAGGCGTAACTCGCTGGAGAAGACCTTCGGTTGGAGCTCGATTTTTTTTGGAGATTACGACGAAAATAGATTGATTCGGAGGAAACCAAATCAGGGGATTGGAAGAGGAGATCAAGATGGACATCTAGGCGCAAACAATTTGCTTTTATATGCCCCGTAGAGGAAGATATCAAATTTGAATGATTTTGGTTGGAAACGCATGTAAACGTAGACTATCTCAGAGTGGGTTGAGAACGATGATGAATGTGATCACACAAGTGATCAGAGTAACGTGGTAGGAGAGAGAGAAAGGCATATTTTGGAATTAAAGAAAATCCCAAAAATCAAGGAGACCAAATAAATAGCAAATAAATCTGAAAAAACTCAGAAAATTTCTTGAAACACAAAGAAGCTAAATAACATAGGTTTTTATTTAATTGATGTTTAGATTAGTCAAATTAAATATTTTTAATTTAGAAAATTATTAATTCAAATAAAATTGGTGAAATTTTCCCGGGACCTAACCTACTCAAAAGATTTTTGAAAAGCCAAATTTTGGAACGTTACATGTTTCCACAATTGCAGCATTGTCCAAAGGGTCCGAGGTGTGTCGGCAACACGCATAATCCACTACCGAATAGCATTTTTCCGAGTGCCAAAACACTGGAAATTTACAAAACACTGAAATACTTTCTCGAGTGTTACACTCAGGAAACAACACTCGTGAGAGATTGCTCGGGAGAAAGAGTTTCCGAGTGTAACACTCGGGAAATAAAATTTTACTGAGTGTAAATTAATACACTCGGGAAACATGTTACACTCGGGAGAAAACATGTCCCAGAGCTTAATAAACCGTAATGAAAAAGTTTACAGTGTTGACACACGGAACGAGTGAAAGAAACACTCGAACGTTTCCATCGTTGAGTGACGAAACAGCAATATTGCCACATGACCATCCTTTCTCGAGTGTCGACACTGGAAACTTAGTAAAGTTCCCAAGTGTAGACACTCGGGAAAGACACTCGGGAGTTTCTGAACAACATTAATAAATTTTGCACTGATTTTGTACGTTCGATTTTGCATTTAATTTTGAACTACGTTGATAGAAAACTCGACAATCAAATAATCCATACATTCCACAACAAGAAAAGTACCACAAATCATTACATATATAGATTCAATAATATTGACATAATTCACAAGCTCATAATATATATATTCGAGTTCAAATTCAAAAATCTAGGCACAAGGCATGATACATATAACAGTTCCAAGTACTAATTTCATTACATATATAACCATTTTCTTCGGAAAACAGGATGTTGCATTCACATTCAATTGCTCCAGCTTCTCAATCTGAGCAACACATTCCAGCTTTGGGAATAGATGTTCGAGTGTCGATCACTGCTCGATTGGAACTTCGCATACGAAATATGAGGATCCATCAGACTCAATAGGGAATTGAGGATATATATAAGGCATGACAAAATATCAAAGTCCAACAGAGGTCGCTTATCAATAGTCTCAGAATCATGATATTTAACATGAAGTACATGTTACTCCGAGCATCCACAAATGTTGTTGCATCCTGATCTCAAATACCGGACATCAATTGTGCTGCACCTTATTATAGCTAAGTTCTTTTTTATCAGAAAGCAAATGCCTCTTGCTTCTTCGTGCTACGTACTTCATGCTTCAATTTTCAATGCACTACAACAGTTGCAATGGCGAGAGAGAGAGAGAGAGAGTACAAGTGCGGGTTGGGGTTTCGGGAGGCTAAGGAAGCGGCTAGCCTCAGGCCCACCTGTTGGCGTCAATTGTTTGTGAGAGGGTGGTGGTGTGGAGAGAACGGACAACCACCAAGTCGTTTTAAGTAGTAGAGATTTTAGTTGAAAAACCTCCTCGTACTTCACACTTCAAACCAGTAGTGGCATGTAATTGGGTTAAGTGTTAGCTACAGATTTCTGCACCTTCAACGTTACTTCGTTATTATCTGAAGTAATGTGAACAACAAAGATAAGTGTGATGAGAGTGTGGCCCGATCTTCCGAAAGGTACTAATATGTCAATTATGGAGACACGACGTTGATGATCCAAAGGCTCCGACCAGAACGGATCGAACCCCTCGCAATCACTACACCACCGCTCCGTTGGCTATCAACCGTGCCGAACGCGGTTGACCTCGCCAAGAAGGCTATCTCCTACAAGCGAATCGAGAACACAAGCAAGAGAGTAGAAGATGCAATCTGAAATTGTATTGCGAATAATAATGAAGTTCACAGAGTGGGGTTCCTCAAACCGAACAAATGGCAAAACTGCAAAGTGGCAAAATAATCTAAGAAAAACCAAAATCGGACTAAAGGGCGACGGCTCCTATATGAGGAGGGCGACTAGGAGGTGGAAACCCTAGGTGGGGTACTGTTCACGCGGTCATGTTAATTTTCACATGAATAGTAATGGGCCCCCGGGGGTGGTTGTTCCACATATGGGCCATATGAGCCAAGTCAGCTCATAGAACTCAGATACAAGCCTTGTAGGCTAAAGAAAAGGTGACGCAGCACCAAGTAAAGGGTGGCCGAAGCTCTTTGAGTTGGAGGCCACAAATTCTTCATCTCCTTTGGCCATTGTTATTGTCTTCTCCTTCCTTGATGCATATCATCAACTTCTTACTGTCCCGTCCTAGATTCCTAAGCACAAGCAAATCATCTCCATTAGGCAGCATCATAGAGTTCTTAAGTGATACACTCAGCCCTAGAAACGAATTTACCTGATAATTTAGTTGACGAGCACGTGCCCGAGTAATTGGACCTTGGACATCATTCATGGTAGTAGAAAGAGGAGTGTTCATATCAGTTGAAGTGATGCCCTCATCAAAGTGTACACTTCACAAATTGAACACAGCCACTACTAAACACAATTAGTAGAATTCAGAATTTTCTGTTTACTTTCTTTGAACTAATCTATTTATGGATGACTAAGTGAGAAATGCTATATGATCATCCCTCTTCATATGGTAAGATAGGAGGAAAATATGTAAAATATGGAATGAATAAAGGGAGGAATTAACCCAGATGGTAGCCCACATGGTTCAAACCTCTATAACTTATGTGTGATAACCATTCCAAAGTACAAAAATCATTGATTCAAGTAGCAGATGGAATGCAATGGTCTAGCAAAGGTAAATATGAGCTTTTCTATTTGCTCAGAGCAAGCAAATACATATGAAATGCACACTGGAAATGAATACAACCTCAAAGAAAGAAAAAACTATCAAGAAATGCAATCTACGTACTCACAATGACTTGGGTCATCTTTTGTTGTTTTACCATCTAATCTTAATTCATACCTACAGCAAAACCACAAAAATAAAAATCAAAGAACATAATTGATTAATAGTTTATCGCTTTCTTGCCTCAAGAAATGTAGCCGCTCCTGCCGTTCTTCTTCTTCCATTATATGGTTGTCTTCCCCCCACATGACATCCTAATAGCAATAACATACTAGCGAGAAATATGCATCAAACATAGGCATTGAAATGTTACGGACTCATACAAAATGCTAAAGTAAACACAATACATTCCCTCTACTATGTACGCTTGGGAGTCTACCTTGTGAAAAAAATATGAAAGAGCTGCAAGACATATGTGCATGTATTCAAATGTAAATTGCATAAAGTAACTGACATCATAAGTACAAATTGTGTCTAATTAAACTTGCACATGGATGATTTTCCAATTTTCCAAAAGCAAGTAAAGAGAGCAAGAGCATACCTTGGAAGGAAGGGAGAATCTTGGCGCAAAGAAACCTCCTTGCATAGCTCTAGATGTCCTTGAACTTCTTAATGCTAACCTCATTCCACTACTCGCATCCGCGACTATCATTGGTGGCTACCTTCCCATGTAAGACTTGCATACATGGTCTCTTCAGGGCACATATAGTTTTAGTTAGTCCTAGTATATTGAGGATTGGAACATCATAGTTATAGCTATAGATAGGTCCCTAAATCACGGAAAATAGCATAATCTTCATAGGAACAACGCATCATGTTCTGCATTGGAAAGCCTCACAAAGCTTTCTGAATATAGGGGTTTTATATTACTATGACATGTTCCTAAGCACACATAAAAGACACATCCAGTTCTTAAGTATAGCTGAAGGTTCCTAAGTACGCATAAAAGAAAAATAGATATAAAAATTTCATAATTGAATTGAACGTAACCATACTCAACCTAACTAACACTTTGAATACCAAAGTACCATCGATAAGAAATCCAAATGACCAAAATCAGGCAATAGCAATTGATTTGGACAACCTAGGTTCCCATATTAATGAATTGGCATACAAGTATGGTACGAACAACACACCATTCTTCCGTTGCAAAATGTATGCACATGTCGCATTAAGGCCTCCAAAATCTAAAAGCATGCAATTGTTAAATAAATTATGTTAAGTACTCACCAACTAATCGCGTCGCGCTTTCTTATCTCGCCTCGGGTGGGGTTGGCGACAAGAGGAGCGCGATAGGGGTGACCCATAAAATTTTGATATGTTGCTACAAGTGAAAGTGAATGCACTACAACATAGCAAAGTGAATGCATCAAACATATTAGCACTACCTCTTTGGAGACGATGCAAAGGCGACCATCGACCATGCCGCCTCCTCTCTTCCATCAAGACCCATCTTGTTCTTGGCGGGTCGCGAACCCGCTGCCTCCCTATCTTCCTCTGAAGAGCAACCAACCAAAACGCCGGCAGGGTGGAGCCCACGATGAGCCGAGCCGGTGGCGGGAGCAGCTGGTGGAGGCGGCGCCATGAGAGGGGCCGAGCCGGGGAGAGAAGCACGGCCGGGTGAGCCACTGCTGCAGCTGCAGTGGCGGCTAGGGTTTGGGCCGCCGCCGCTGCCGGGAGAGGAGGTACGCGCGGGAGGAGGGAGGAGGAGGGCGGCGACCGCGGCATCCGGGCGAGGCTAGCTGGGAGGAGGGAGTTGGGGGAGGAGGAGGTGGCCGCCGGGGAGGAGCTAGAGCTGGACGACGCTGGTTGGAGCCCAGGGGAGGATCCGCACGTGGGCCAGGAGGCGTAGAGGCAAGCCGAGCAGCGGCGCTGGCCACCAGGTCGCGCCGGGGGAACCAGAGGGGCGCCGGTAGTAGCGGCGCGGTTGGGGAGGTGGCGCCTTGGAGTAGGGGCCAGACGCGGGCCACATCGGGGCGGCGCTACAGCCGGTGGCAGTGGACGCTAGGAGACCGAGCCAAAGGCGGGCGCCGGGGAGGAGGAGGACGGCGGTGCCGGAGGAGGGAGGAGACGGGCGGTGCTCGGGAGGAGGGGAGGGGGAGCAGGTGCCGCTGCGGCAGCAATGAGGAGGGGAGGGGAGGAGGCTACGGGAATGAGGAGGAGGAGGGAGGTGGCTACAGATTGGGGATGTAGGGTTAGAAGAGAAAAAGAGGCGCGACCGGGGAAAAAAAGCGGCACGACGGAAAAAAGGGCGTGGGACGAAAAAAAAGGCGTGGGACGGGGAAAAAAAGGTCCCGAGTGTTGTGGGAAACACTCGGGAAAGTTAACTTTC
This sequence comes from Ampelocalamus luodianensis, assembly GCA_036346255.1. NCBI lineage: Eukaryota > Viridiplantae > Streptophyta > Magnoliopsida > Poales > Poaceae > Ampelocalamus > Ampelocalamus luodianensis. The sequence goes on along the minus strand of CM070636.1, from coordinate 28,755,911 downwards.
CCAAGGGTTGATTTCTCTTCTCGAGTGTCCTATGAATCTAATAATCAAATTCAAGAAGGTGGTGTTTTAGTTTTGACTGATGATTCTTACAACTCCGTTTGTATCGATATTTTGATCGTGCGATGCGGAAGAAAGGTACCATGACAGTTGTTTGATGAATAGGCAGCACTTAACATTTTTTTATCGACCCTAATAATGCCATCCTCATAATGAAGTTACGAAAAGACAAAGCAAAGTTGTTCAACAATGGAAAGGAAGATGGAAGTAAATATGCATTGAATATTGACATTTTTAATAAGTGGCACCTCGCTCATTTGGAAGCAACGAATCAAATGATAAGTGATGAAATATAGTGGTGAAACACTCAAAAGTCCAGAATAAATAGTTCCCAATGCACATGACAAACATTGTGACTAAGTTATCTAAGTTACCTTTAGATGGAAACAAAACTTCTCCTGCAGTGGATCAAAGTAGTTCCCGTAAATGTTCTGTTACATGTAAAGTCAAAACTAATATAAAATATGTTATGTCCTCACGTAGTAATATGAACAATTGTTTCTAGAATTCATTGTAGCCTTTTTCCACTACAATGTAATGAACAAAAGTAATTCCTATTCCTATTACTAAAACTAACAGCCGTGGAAAGTGCGCCCCCGCGTCCACGCCGCCTCGAAATTTTGCTCCATCCGATCGCACGGCAGCCGACTCGCGTCCGGAGGATGTCGGCAGAGCGCTTCATGTGAGCGGACGTCGCGCGCGCGTCCACGCGGGTGGTGGGCCCTGCAGCCTCGCGATTAGGCGGGGCCGTCCGTTGGATCATCTCCGGACGCGCGGGATCGCGTCTCGGATGTTCTGGCGAAGCTTCGCGTTTCTTTCCTCGTGGCGCATCGCAACCGGCCTTCGTGTCTCTTTCCTCGTGCCGCACCGTAGCCAACCTTTCCGCAGCTGCAGCTTTATCCTCGTGTCCTCAGCTCCACTACCTTCGCCTACCATCCCCTACCTCCTCACTGGCCTCGCGCTCGCATCCTCCTCTGCCGTCGCCGCCATCGCCGCTACCTCCTTCCCAACTTCCACGCTAGCCGCCCCGGCCCCCTCCCCCTTCACCCGCGTCGCACCCGCCGCCACTTCTTCCCCTTGGACCGCGCCGCCCTCCTCCTCTTTGGCCACGCCGACCTCATCGCCGCCCCCTCGATCTACCTCCATCTTCTTCCCCTTCCTCCCCTGCCGCCCCCTCGGTCTACCTCCAGCTTCTTACCCTTCCTTTCTCCCTTTCACCTCCCTTCCATGCCTCCGCCGCCCGTCCTCCCTCCAACGCCGTGCGGCCGTGGCCCTCTCCCTCTCCGACTCCCATTCCTCTCCTTCTCCCTTCTCCGCCTCTATCCCTCTCCACCGCCGCCCCGCCTCTCTCTCCCGCCGCATCGTACTCCATCCTACTCGCTTCGCCGCGGGCCTCACCCGAGGTAGTGTGTGCATGGAGAACACAGTGGACGACACAGTCCAGAACGGTGGTGGCCGGTCCAGCGAGGTGCTAGGTCTTCTTCCCCTTCCTCCCCCGTCGCCCCCTCGGCCTCCCTCCGCTTCTTCCCCTTCCTTTTCCCCTTCGCGTCCCGCCCTCCTCCGCTTCTAAGTCCTCCCTCCAGCGCCGCGCACTGCGCCCTCTCCCGCCCTGCCTCCTGTTACCCTCCATCTCCTTTCTCCGCCACTCCCCTCTCCCCCGCCCTGTCTCTCCTCTCTCGCCGCATCCTGTCGCTGCTCCTATCTGCTATACCAGCAGTGAAATATGACAACATCGACGGGATTAGGACCCTCCGGCAGCAGGCGCGCAGCCTAGAGGCAAGGATAAAATTTCCCTTTGTAATCTTCGCATACTATAATTGGTTATATGGTCAGGATTTGCTGAATTGCTTTCTCATGTTGGGTGAATGTCGCTTGTAGTGGATTGATAAGGAAGGGAAGACGCCTCGATGATCGCTAGCGTGCATCCCGATCTTCTGAATGTGGCCAAAGTATCGACCGAGTTTGGCGCAAATGTGAATACTTACCCACCGTATGAATGCCTTTTCATGTCTCCTTACACTGTATTTCTTGACCTTAGATTACCACTATTACCGCTTTGTAATATTCATAGACATTCATGGTAGATTGTGGCCAATTAATAAAATATTTATCTTAGGTCACGTTTAAATAGGCGTGAGTATTAGATGTTATGCAATACCAAATCATGAGAGCTGTATAATCACATTAATGACACATCATGCCAATTCTTCTTGATACGAAATGTATAGTTTGATACTGAATCTTATCCTTCCATGTTGCTAACAAACTAATGCATGGTCCTTGGGATCATCCACGGATACGTGATTAATTGAAATGACTTGATACGAAATGTATCGTTTCATGCGAATCTGATCCTTCCATGTTGCTAACGGACTAATGCATGGTCCTTGGGATCATCCCGGATCGTGCTTAATTGAAATGACTTGATACTTAAATGTATCGTTTCATGCGAATCTGATCCTTCCATGTTGCTAACGACTAATGCATGGTCCTTAGGATCATCCCCGCATACGTGCTTAATTGAAATGGCTACGGTCTTTAAACAAATATTGTAATGCCTCCTTCTTTTATTTGCAGGATCACATGCTGGGACAACAATGCATCACGCGCCAATAAAGGGCTTGAGAAGAATGTACATTTACTTCTATCACATGGAGATGTACGATAGATTATATATGGCACCATGTTTCTTTTTTGGCCTCATTATGGCTCTACATTAAAACATATTTTGTTGTATTCTTGCAGCTAATCCTTTTATATCGATGATGATTGCAATCGCACTTTAATTGCCTAGAGAAAAGGGCCATGTGAACCGTTTGTGCCATAGAGGTATGCTCTGTTCTTTAACATCCTATTTTGCATTAGTGTACTCCTGCTTTGCCAAGAAAGGGCTTGAGAAGAATGTCCATTTACTTCTATCACATGGAGATGTATGATAGATTATATATAGCACCGTGCTTCGTTCTTTTTGCCTCATTATGGCTCTACATTAAAACATCTTTTGTTGTATTCTTGCAGCTAATCCTTTTATATCGATGATGACTGCAATATCGCATTTTAATTGCCTAGAGAAGGGCCATGTGAACCATTTACTGGTCATAGAGGTATGCTCTGTTCTTTAGCATCCTATTTTGCATTAGTATACTCCTGACAACGTATGCCATTTTCATTGCTTTCTATTTTTTACTTTAGTTATTTTTAGGGACGGATTTCTCTTTTGGTGGATGAATGAGCGAGAACTATGGTCCAAGTTTTTTTAAGCACTTGCTCCACAACTCATACTAGAAAGATGCAATATTTTCTTTGACTTCTTTAGTTTGTGCCACTATTCTATGTTGTTTTAACTTCGCCTAAATATCACAATGGATATTCCTTGTCGCGATGAATTGTTCGCTTAGTCCGCATGCGTTCAGATCGATCATGTAATCGGTTGGTGACTACAATCTTCTTAATTTAACATGTGTCGTGCCATTGGCTCCGGATCCCGGTAATCCTTTGTCATCTTGCTTTTGTTCTAACTATCACAATGTCGATGATTCTCTTATTGTCCAGCTAGATAGAACTGTAAGACCGCCTAGCTTTTGGTCCTTTACTTTTGTCTGTATTGTTTAGTTTATTTGAGAAATTGAAGAATATTTGTGTCACATGATGGTACTAGGTGCATGTATAGTGTGAATTGTGAACCACCAACTGCTGTTGTTTTGTCTATCACAATGTTGTCAGTTCTCTTAGTGTCTAGCTAAATGAAACAGGAAGACCACTACATTTTTGTTCATTTTGTTGTTTACTTTGTTTTAGAAATTGAAGAATATTTGTGTCACATGATAATAGTAGGTATGTACATAGTGTGAACTGTGAACCAACGTGATGTTAAAATATAAATCTTTTTGTTTGCTATTGTAGATTAGCTATGAACCACCAGCGTCAGGTTAAACTAACAATTATATTCTTTTTCTTTGATGAACTTGGGATCGTTGATGTGGTTGTTCCAAAATGATGCTTCATAAATTATATTTCCTACATATGATATAGAATGCCCTTCTTTCATATGTGTATCCTATTTACCGTTAATCTTTTAAAAATAGTCCTCCTTTCCTAACGTTGTTGTAAATCTTGTGTTTCGATTTTCAACAACAGATTCACGATATCGCCGCGCCTCACCGTCTACAACATCTTCCTTACGAGGTCCGAGTGAGGATAACAACAACGACAAACACTTGAACTGATTAGTGTCATTTCCACATGTATCGGTGTTCTAATCCACGTCTTGGTGATTGTTTTATTTATTTGATTCCATACATTTAGAAATGAAAATGAAGATACCTCCTATTAAAACAGTAGGTATCGAGCTAGCTTTTCTCTGATGTATTCGTTGGAAAAGTATCTAATGTAGATTTGTTTTGTCGTATGTGATGTGTTTAGATGGTTTGCGAATTTTTTTGCTACACTATATGGAAGAAGACAAAATTGTGCATTATTTTTATATCCAACTTATTGCACATAGTTTTGTCCTTATTGAGATTTGCATCCAAAACCTTTTGTAAGAGAGGTGAATGAGTTACCATTGTTAATATAGATAGAAAATTTAGATCTTAAACAATCTGAGCTTTGATTATATATTGGCCTGTCCAAGCATTAGTATGATTTAGTTTGAGTTACCATTGTTAATATAGGTAGAAGATTTGATTGTGTACTAGGATGTTGTTGTTCTTTTTGGTTACAAATATCCGTGCTTTACACAACGGTACACATAGGCTACAACGATCGGCCGTCAACAAGTGTTCATTTTAGTTGTTTCATAACAGTCTACATTTTGTGTCGATAAGCGTATGGAGTTTGTTTACCCATAGCTGTTAATCACTTCGCCTGAGATGTATTTATCTAGCATTTTTGCCCTTTAGGTATCAACATCAATAGTTGTTGATAGATAAAATCGAGAATGATTACTATGCTAGCTAATGCTAGTGTGTGTTGTGAGTTTTGTGATGAAAAATAAGAGTCGCAGTCTTTTGAACGTGTCTGTTCGATAGCATATGAGCATCACTGTTTCTATATCTCATTCTACCATCTTGGTACCAGCTTTGTTTTGCTCACCTAATCTATTTTTCCTTTGCTTCTTACAGAGTTATATCATTGAAAGGAGTGCAACAAGCTCGAAAGAATTTGTACTACTGAAAAATAATGGAAGGTAAAATGTAGCAGTCCTCTTTCTTTGCATGTCATGCTTTTTTACCTCAGTGAAGCTAGATTGTTTAGTGCCCGAATACACCGATGGTGTGTCTCAAACATCTACTTTTAATTAAGCAAAGTCATCTAATAGATATTGCTAATTAGTCACTGCCAAAGCTATCTATTTATTCTTGATAACTCTTCTTCCCAGTACATTTATCTACATATCATGTCTGTGTCCCTTTTCTTGATCGTCTTTGGAAATTCGGTAGTAAGCAAAACTATTTATATTTCTTCCCTGTTTAAAAATTGCTACTCTTTTTATCAGAATCTGTACTCACCAAACTATAATCAAAACCACTCTCCTGCAGAAACTAAATGAAACACTTCACAACAAGAGGCCAAAAGAAAAGAAAAGAAATATACACCAAAACATGCTCGCTTCTGTGCTCATAACATAAAAAGCCAATCTTGCGTTGCATTAAACCCTCCAAAAAAAACTATTTCGTCAATACCCACGCCATTTGGCGCGGGTTATCTTCTAGTATATATAAATCTCTCTCTCTCTCTCTCTCTCTCTCTCTCTCTCTCTCTATATATATATATATATATATATATATATATATATATAAGAAAAACAATGGATTGTGTTGCTTCACTGACCTGTAATATGTGAGACTCAACTGTAATGAGACTGCGTGCTTCGCATTCGAGGCATGTATGCAGTGCAAGGAATGGCTGCGACCAAATGGTGAAGAGGAGAGTATCATGTATTTTAATAAACAGGCATCTCCTCTTCGCTAGCAACGGGTAAACAATGTGATAGCAGGCCATTTTTAATCGACAAATCAAGACTAACCTTTCTCCTGCGATACAACGTCCTCCATGGATCCTCAGATGAACTTCGGCGATGTCCGCGACACCGTTGGCGCGGGCAAGCTCGCGGGTGTCATCCACCATATTGGTCACTTCAATGAGGTACACCTTCCTGGTGGCAGCCTGGGCACTCTAGATGGCAAGGATGTCGCTCCCGGTGCTGACATCAAGAACCACCTGATAGCTCCACCAAATCCATCAATTCTTCCCTTTGCCATCGATTCTGAAACTAAGAAGAATCACATCAAGAAATCAAGGCACCTTTCTTTGGCAGTATGACGTACTCCATGGACCCCTATATCACCTCGACGATATCCGCAACACCGTCGGCGCGGGCGTGCTCCGCCCACTACACCATGGCATAGTATTATGGGCAATGCAACTGTAACATCCCAAATTTTGGGCTTGTGTTTCAAATGTAATAAAATGAGTAGAAATTAAAAAAATTTCTTACATCATGTATTTCCTTTGTGTACTGGACAAGTATTGTACAAGGCTTATGGAAATGCAAAGTCACAAGTCTTTTGATCCAAATCTTGTTCCTTCAAAAACATTCTTGTCAAATGTTGTGATCATCTCCTGGGAATATTTTTCCTAAGTTCTTGGGATGGTATGTGACCCCTCTGAAAAATTTCACAATTTTTAGAAATTGTTTGAATATTTTAGAGGGCGATCAAACTGTTTGACTCTCAGTCAAACCTAAAACCAGTACCTTGTAGAATTTTCGGAGAAAAATACAATGCATAAAAACCTCTGAAAATTTTACACAAGGTCAATGTCGCAGTCAGCAAGCTCCTGTAAAAATTTCAGAATTTTTGGAGTTATTTTGCTACCCCAAATAAATCCTCAAAAGTCCCAGCTTTAATTTAAAACCTAAAGCTGACTCACTCACTATTCATTGGGTTCGAGTCGGGCTCGAGTCCGAGCCACTTGACTCGGTCGAACCACCTAACTGCACCGAGCCGCATTTTAGAACGCGCGTGCAATCTCCGTTGGATTCAAATCGCTCGGCCCACGTTCGTGTGAGCATTCGGACCCTCCGGTTGCGTTAACCAATTGGGACCGTTGGATCTCAATCCAACCGTCCAGATTCCTGAGGGCAATCGGACTGTCCGGCGAACTCGTTTAATCGTGACCGTCCATTTTCAATCCAACGGTCACCGTTCTCTTTTCTGTTCTTCTTCCTCCTCTGCTTCTTCAAGCGCGCGGGCGACAATGGCAGAAAGAGAGAGGGCGCGGGGCGGCTTGATGTGTCACCTCAAGTTTGCTTTCGTCAACGTCTCTCTGCGGGGCATTTAATGCGCACCAGGCTTTCTCCTCCATTGTCACCATGCTCACTTGCTCCCGTCGTTTCTTGGTCCATGACCGTGGCATGAGCCGAGCCCACCATGGACTCGGGTTCTTGCTCGAAACCCTAATTCCTTTCCTATAAATTGGCCCTCTAGGTCCTCCTGGTGTTCTTTTGCACTACACCTAGCTACTCTCTGTGTTTGAGCTCAAAACCATCTCAAACCTTCAATCCACCATTGTGACCCGAGGGCTCCAATGGCGGCCTTGGTGTCCAGTGGTTCATCTTCAACACTTCTTGCACCCTTTTGAACTCCTCGACCTCCTTTATATTTCCCCTAACTTGATTTTGGGTTGCATTCACAGAATCACTCAATTTTAAGTTTGGAGATTTTCGATTGGTTTCACCCCTTTCTTCTCCACTCAGGTAAGTGGTTCTTTTGCAATTATTTGCTTTTGGAGCCTCTTTGAGCTATAATGAAGTGTGGTGATGAATTGGTTCCACTCATTTTGCTCGAACCTCATCTTCCACTTCATCTTCTTTGGCTCCGTGGACTTCATCGTGTTCAAGTCTTCCCGACCATCTTTGGAGCTCCTCTCGGTTAAGGTAGCTTCTATATAGTCCCTAGAAGTCATGGCACTCGCTTCCTTGGACCGCAATGAGCATCTTGCTATTTTCATGTTTTGCCGTGTCGGCCTCCTTCTTTGTTTTCCGGCTCGCGGCGTTCTGCACCTCCACCGCGGCGAGGTCATCATCGTGGGTCCGCAACACTATTGCGAACCCATTTTGATAGTTTAGGGCGCCGCCACGATCGAGTCGCCGGCGACAAGCGTGGTAGCCACTCGGGACTTTGCCGGCCGTAGCTCCCGTTGTCGTCAAATGATTAAGACACAGTTAATACCCAATCATTAGTAGTATTAATGGTGTCTTAATCTGGCCTAATGTGTCACTGACTTGTGGGCCCGTAAGCCTAAATCAGAAAACCAGAAGTCGTTATGGCTGATTTTGGGTTTATTTATTGCTAATCATTGTTAGCAATAAATGTGTCCAAATTACCTTTTGGTCGGCGTGTGGGCCCTCTGTCCCTAAATCACCTCTGTTCAAAATCTTTAGGACACATTAATTGCTAGTCATCACTAATCATTGGTCATTAGTAATTAATTAGCTGTCCTAAGAGCCTCCTTTAAGTCATGCCGGTGGGTCCACGCACGCGGCACGCGTGTGTTAAATCTCGCATGTGTGACTCTCAGTCACTGACATGCGGCCCCACGTGTCAGCACTCCTAAATGCACTTCAATCTTGGACCACCGTCCATTTGGAGATCTGCGTCCTAGATTTTGTATGCGTTCGGACCCTCCGGTTCCCCTCATCATTCTCGGCCGTCCATTACTTGATCTACGGCCCTGATCGCGCGTGCAATCGGACCATCCGATCGAGGCGTGATCGGATCCGTTCATCCTTAGATCTACGGCCGTGGATCGTCCGAGGCAACCGCACCGTCGGTTGCATCCTTCCTCGTGGCCGTTGGATCTTGATCCAACGGTGGCTCTCGTTATGAATCGCGCGCGTGCGCTGTTTCCGTGCGTGTGGCTCGTTGGATTTTGCATCAACGACCCACGGCGTCCACGTCATTTATCTCGGTTGGGTTGGTTTTTATTTCGTAAGTATTTATTTATCAACCAAAATTGTATCAAAACTTTAGAAATTCATAACTAATTCAAGATAAATCCTTTTACATGAAACCAATCAGTAATAAATTTGTAATTCACTAAAGTTTAATATAAAAATGCTTTTAGCTATGCTTCTGTAGTAGAAAATTCTGTAATCTTTTATAGCTTGTTTTCTGCTATTTTTATATATTCCAGAATTGTATTAAAACTTGGAAAATGCATATCTTTTTCTGTATATCTGCTAATGGAATGATTTTAACTTTGATAAATTTGTTATTAACTAAAATTTAATCTAAAAATGGTGGTAGGCCTAAATCAGCACCAGAAAAATGTGTTAATAGATTTAACCTTATTAGTAGCAATTAAAAATTCATTTAATGATGTAATAGACACCAGTAATTCCCTGTAAATCCTAAAAATAGAAATTTGATGTTAGGAAATCCCTCTGTTATCATGCTATAATGTGAAATGGGTTTTGCACATGTTTTTATTTCTGGAAAGTGCATTATGCTAGTTTTGCACCTTAGAAAAATTATAACTAAATCATTTTAACTCCAATTAAGATGAAACCACTTGTATTAGCCTTAAAATGTCAGTAGCAACCTATCATAAAAATTTCAAGTCTAGAAAACCTCTAGAAAATATTTTTGCTACAGTACCTATTTATGGTCGAAAATGGGTTTTTAGGTAATATCTTTTGCACCACAAATCCAAATTAGGTTTTTCCAGTTTCTATGTCTAGGTATATTTGTATTCTGCCTTATGTGTAAATTTTGTAGCATTTGGATAATTTTTGCTTGCTCGTTTGTTTAAGTGCGGCTCGTCTTATTGGTTGTTCTTGGTTCTTTTGCCTTTTAGCTTAGGATTCGACATTTGCGGTAATCCCAGAGCGAACCCTCCACAACAGTTTGAGCAACGACAAGAAGGCAAGCGGTTTGATCATGCTAATCCCAGATTTTAAGTATTTATGTTGATTACAAATTCTATGTATGCATTGCTATTTTGTGTTAATAGTTGGCCTAGTAGATGCATTTCCTTAGCAAATGATTATCCTCTACTACCATGAGCCTAGGTTACTTGCTGTGATTTAGAGTTCATGGATGGGCTCTTGTCACTTAGTAGTTTACTGAATTAATTGCTTAGCCATGCTTAGTTTCGTAGAAATGGGCGGTTATCGACTTGTCGATAACCTTGATCACTAAAACTTATTATGATTATGATTTCCACCTTGTGCCATGTCTACTTATGAAAACTAAAACTGAAAACAAAAAGATTTAGACTTGGGCACAATGGTATGATGGTGTGATTTTTGGGTGTGGTGGAATGGTGCCCAGTCAACAAGGACCGAACATCTTGTTACACTAAACCAAGCATTTTAGCGTGCTAACCACATTAGAGGGTATGAGACCTCTCTTGACTTAGTACTTTGGCGTGTATTGGCTCAGTCGCAGGAGTCGCGGGAGGGATGGTGTTGGGAGCATTGTAGTGTCCGAAAGACTTCACCCGTGATGGGATTTGTTGTCTTTAGCTTGCAATGTAAGCATATGGGTTTCTATCCATATGAGCGGCTCGTAGTTAATACACAAGATTGGAAATGTCTCGTAGGACTTAGCGGGCGGCATACCTTGGTAGTGTGCTTGTGGCTTGAAGGCGGTGCAAGTGTGGGTACATTGGTAGACCCTGCGAGGTTAAAACTATTCGAATAGCCTGCGTCTAGGTTATGGACACGCTTGGCAAGGTCTTTCAAGAGTTAGACTACAACCTTTTAAATTAAAACTTGATGGGTGGTACGAATCGGGATTCGTGCTATGTTGTGGTGGCTATTGGGATAGTCACTTCCTGTGGTTACTTGTATGTATCTTTACTTCTTTGTTACTTTGATAACAAAACAGATTTGCAAACTTGCTTTTGAAATATATTACATTATTGCAAATAAAGTTGGCTTCATGCAAATGAGACATACAACCTCCACCTAAACAAGCTTGTATGTAGTTTATGAATAGGTGCGCTATTCCACACGTCGGTCTTATGGTACAAAGACAATCTTTGTACTCGGTTGCTACGCTTAATTGTTTTGTTGCGAGAGGAAGAAGGTGAGCTGAGGGCCTCACTTTTGTGAGTCGTGTTGTGGTAGCTTATGGCGACTAGCTTAGCGGCCCAGTCGGTTGCCTTGTGGGTGTATGGCTAACCGGTCGACTTTTGTTCTAGCCATCTTATGGCACCTTTTGCTTCATTGTCATTCTTGTATATTGTTCTATTTGGCCGGTCGGCTCTCTTTTGTAATAACTTTACTTTATGTTTGTCGTTGTTAAACCTAGTGATGTATGTGTATGGAAATGATGTGTAATTTTGTGATGATGTGCATATGCTGCAATTCTGGGAAGCATATGACCATCGAGGCTTAGAATGTTTAATTAGTAACGCTAGAGCCAATTGGAGGTTAAGTGTTACTAGTTAAATATTCCGGGTCCTCACAGCAACTGCCAGGAAAAACTACGTTGAAAGGCAATTTATCTGCCGGCAATTAGTTTTCCCGGCACTTATTGCCTGCCCGGTTAAGTGCTGTCGGGAAAAACATTCCCGGCAGATATGTGAATTCCCGGCAATTACATTGCCCTAGAAAAGTTGTTTTTCCCCGGCAGTTATAGTTTCCCCGGCAGTTAGAGTTTTGCCGGCAATTAGAGCTTTCCCGGCAATTAGATGTATTGCCGGCAGTTAACCTGCCCTTGAGGTATATTTTCGCCGGCAGTTAACCTGCCCTTGACGTATATTTTAGCGGCAGTTACCCTGCCCTTGACGTATATTTTCGCCGGCAGTTACCCTGCCCTTGACGTATATTTTCGCCGACAGTTACCCTGCCCTTGACGTATATTTTCGCCGGCAGTTAGCGTCATTCCCAGCAGTTTAGGCACCTAAAATATACGTTTAAAATACTAATAAAATGTAATTATGTTGTTCGAAATAGTGACTTTAATATTTTTTTCAATAGTTTGCACCATTCAACCAGAATTTAGAAAACATACAATTTTCTCAATCATACCACTTAGAAAATGTCATATCAACAATCAAATCTGATTTACAACACATAGATGAAATTGGATGATGCAAATTGCATAAACCTAAAATATGATATTTTTGATAAGCATAACAGTACATGTGCAGCACACCATACACATGCAATTTCAGAATTCTAAGCATTCTAATATAGCCACAATCTCCTTAGCATATACAAAACATCCACACAAAAGAAGTCGACAATACTTTTCTATCCTTGGCACATGTAAATTCTCAAGTGCCTTCTACCATAATACTAGTCTATCCTTGCTATTTACAAAACATCTACGCAAAAGAAGTCGACAATGAAATCTTCATGCTATCACCATTTGCAAAATAAGGATGATCACTCCATCAGCAAACAATAACTTCAACAACTCTTATGTTTTGTACCTGAAAAGAAATTCGAGAAGTCAATAACCACAAACCAATCCCATGAGAACAAGCTATGTGCTTCTCAAAAGTTTCTGCTTTTTTGGGTAACACTAACACTAAACAATCCTTGCTACTTGTGGTAAAAAAAACTGTGATTTTTCTACATGGACTTGCGTAGGACTAGTTTGACATTGCGAGAATCAGAAGGCAAAAATTTGACAGTGCTAAATTAGGTCTATGTGTAATGTCAAACAACCAAATAGGTTGGCTTTAGTAAAGTCCAACCTCTCCTTTCAGGTGGCAAGTGTGTCACCATTCAGCTGTTCATGCAATAAGAAGAAACAAGAAAGTAATATACTACTTTCTTAAAGAAACAAAAATGCAGAATGAAGCTAACTTCTGAACAATAAAAAGCCTCAATCACACCAGGGAAAAAAACTTGATATGGAATGTAACAGACACTAGACGTACAGGAGCTAGAACTTGCTATGAGTCCAATTCAGCTACTACAGATTCCATTTTGTAGTGCCAACATGTGAGGCAAGTGAAATGGTAGCAACACTAGCGGGAGGATAGGTACCTCCTCCTCCTGTTTTAGGACCATGTATTTGCAATCATAAAAGAATTAAGAAAATGTGATGTAGGGCTAGGGAAGATTTTGGATCATTTACTAACAGCTATTACGATGTTTAAACTACTTAGCTATTTAATTGCTGGAATTACCTCGTGTTCGTCCAGCTTGTTGTGATGGCCCCACTGACTTTCGATCTTCTTTTATCTGGGGATTTAAATAAATGGAAATAAATTACTTGAAGAAACAAATTGAAGGTGGATACAATAGATGGATGCTTACATGCTGATGTGGCCACGCAATAGATCTCCCATAAGCATCAGCCATGACGCTCATATCCCCATAAGGACGAGGCAGTTGAGCAGCCCTTTTTAGCACATGATTAACGACAACTTCCCAACATTCAACACCCAATAGAGTACCACCCACTGTTGTCCTCCGATCTGTTGATATAACAGTAGCCTTTGCAACAGGGATATCATGTGGTCCAATAACAGAGTACAAGACAACTTCTTTTCCACTCTGAAACATATCATCATTAAATGTGTCAATTCAAGTCTAGTCAAATAAATTGCAAAATGGTAAGTAGCAAACCAACAAATAGTGATATATGTGAAATCTTACTCCCCCATTTCCTTTTTGTGAAAGAACTCCACGCCTATTCAATGTCTACAAGTGCAAAAGGAGAAAACATTACATTAGATATGAACTGCGGTATGACAATGGTGAAGAATCTATTTTGTTGTGAGCAGTATGTACCTCCTCATATAACATGTTTTCCGCAGCATTAGACTCCACCTCAACATTATCACTTTCGACATGCTGATCCTATAGGCCAATAGTAATAAAAGTAGAAATAGACATCATTCTTCTATACCAAGTAATTAATTACAAAAAATTGTATTGTACTATACCTCATGTATAGGTGAATTTGACATATATTGTGGACTGATACGTGCATGTCGTCCCACATGAGAATTACTAAGTAACATGTGAGGACCCGGAATATTTAACTAGTAACACTTAACCTCCAATTGGTTCTAGCATGACTAATTAAACATTCTAAGCCTCGATGGGCATATGCTTCCCAGAATTGCAGCATATGCACATCATCACAAAATTACACATCATTTCCATACACATACATCACTAAGTTCAACCACGACATACATAAAGTAAAGTTATTACAAAAGAGAGCCGACCGGCCAAATAGAACAATATACAAAAATGACAATGGAGCAAAGGTGCCATAAGATGGCTAGAACAAAAGTCGACCGGTTAGCCATACACCCACAAGGCAACCGATCGGGCCGCCAAGCTAGTCGCCCCGCAAGCTACCACAACACAGCTCGCAAAAGTGAGGCCCCTCAGGCTCACCTTCTTCCTCTGCAACAAAACAATTAAGCATAGCAACCGAGTACAAAGATTGTCTTTGTACCGCAAGATCGACGTGTGGAATAGCAGACCTATTCATAAACTACATGCAAGCTTATTTAGGTGGAGGTTGTATGTCTCCTTTTGCATGAAGCCAACTTTATTTGCAATAATGTAATACATTTTAAAAGCAAGTTTGCAATTCTGTTTTGTTATCAAAATAACAGTGAGTAAAGATACATACACGTAACCACCTGGAAGTGACTATCCCAATAGTCACCACAACATAGCACGAATCCCCGATTCGTACCACCCATCAAGTTTTAGTTTAAAAGGTTGTAGTCTAACTCTTGAAAGACCTTGCCAAGCGTGTCCATAACCTAGGACGAGGCTATTCGAATAGTTTTAACCCTGCAGGGGTGTACCAATGTACCCACACTTCAGACCGCCTTCAAGCCACAGCACACTACCGAAGGTATGCCGGCACGGCTAAGTCCTACGAGACATTTCCAATCTTGTGTATTAACTACGAGCCGCTCGTATGGGTAGAAACACCATACGCTTACATTGCAAGCCGAAAGACGACAAATCCCATCACGGGTGAAGTCTTTCGGACACTACAATGCTCCCAACACCATCCCTCCTGCGACTCCCTGCGACCCGGAGCCAATACACTCCAAAGTACTAAGTCAAGAGAGGTCCCATACCCTCTAATGTGGTTATGCGCTAAAATGCTTGGTTTAGTGTAACAAGATGTTCGGTCCTTGTTGACTTAGGCACCATTCCAGTCACACCCGAAAATCACACCATCTTACCATTGTGCCCAAGTCTAAATCATTTTGTTTTCAGTTTTAGTTTTCATAAGTAGACATGGCACAAGGTGGAAATCATAATCATAATAAGTTTGTGTGATCAAAGTTATCGACAAGTCGATAACCGCCATTACTAGGAAACTAAGCATGGCTAAGCAATTAATTCGCAAACTACTAAGTGACAAGAGCCCATCCATGAACTCTAAATCACAGCAAGTAACCTAGGCTCATGGTAGTAGAGGACAATCATTTGCTAAGGAAATGCATCTACTAGGCCAACTATTAACACAAAATAGCAATGCATACATAGAATTTGTAATCAACATAAATACTTAAAATACTGGGATTAACATGATCAAACTGCTTGCCTTCTTGCTGTTGCTCAAATTGTTGTGGAGGATCGTTCTCGGGGTTACCGCAAATGTCGAATCCTAAGCGAAAGGCAAAAAGAACCAAGAACAACCAATAAGACGAGCCACAACTAAACAAACGAGCAAGCAAGAATTATCCAAATGCGACGAAATTTATACACAAGGTGAAATACGAATATATCAAGACATAGAAACTGGAAAAACCTAATTTGGATTTGTGGTGCAAAAGATATTACCTAAAAACACAATTTCGGCCATAATTAGCATCAGTAGCAAAACATCTTCTATAAAGATTTTGAAGCTGAAATTTTTATGGTAGCTACTTATTGGTATAGAGGTAACCCATATAAAATTTCAGGTCATTTGGAGTTAAAATGATTTAGTTATGATTTTTCTAAGATGCAAAATTAGCATAATGCACTTTCCAGGAGCATAAATATGTTCAAAACTAATTTTACTGATGAAGTATACCAACAGAGGGTTCTCTAGAATTTATCATATATATTTTGCATTTACAGAGAATTACTTGTGCATTTTATAAGTCTTCCGAATTTTCTAAATGTCGAAAATAGGTACTAAATCATTAATCAAGGTTTCACTACAATCTTGGACCTACCATCATTTTTATATTAACATTGGGTTAATAACAAATTTATCAAAGTTGGAATCATTCATTTTGGACATACACGAGCAAGATATGCATTTTCTAAAGTTTTATTCATTTTCCGAATATTCAAAATGACGAAACCAAGTTATTCCTAGTTATACAATTTTACATTCTTCGAACGTGCTTAAATCCATTTTTATAATAAGCTAAAGTGATAACATGATTTATTACAGATTGGAGTTAACCAAAAGCGATTAAAATGAATTAGTTGTGAGTTTCTAAAGTTTTTATATCATTTTGGTTGATAAACAAATGCTTACCAAATACAGAACAACCCGATAAAAGAAAATGGCGTGGACAACCCCAACCTCGATCTAACATCCTACGCCACGCCGCGCGAAAAAAATGACGCGCGCGAAAGCCACTAGAAACCCACCGTTGGATCAAGATCCAACGGCTCACACGAGTGTATGCAACGGGACGGTGCGGTTGCTTGGGCCAATCCTACCGCAGATCGGCGGATGGGCGGTCGAGCGCACCAACAACCGGATTGTCCGATTGCACACACGATCTCGACCATTGATCGCAAGATCGGCGGCCAAGAATGATCAAGGCATCCGGAGGGTCCGAATGCCCTCACGATCCGGGCCGTTGATCAAGGGATCGACGGTGGCTAAAGATCGGTTCAAAAGATGGATCGACACGCGGGGACCACTATCGGCGACCTTGAGGCACACATGCGCTGGTTTAACCCACGTGCACGCAGTGCACCGCCCACGTGATGACGATCGAGAGAGGGCGGCTGAGGGCGAATTAATGCCACTAATGATGATCATTAACTAGACACTAAAGACTACGGAATTTGATTTTAATCCTCCCACCACCGATCGACCTAGAGGTTAATTCGACAACGATTAAATGCCGACTCATTTAATTAAGTAATGATTAGACATTAATGATGTCGGAGCGAGTCTTGAGTGAACCGAGATTGATTTAAGGATATTGGGCCCAGTCGGTGGCTCAATAATAATGATTAAGACACAATTAATAACTAATGATTGGTAATTAATGTGTCCTAATGAGTCGATTTAAAACGAGCTGCGTGTAGCAAAGTCCCGATCGTCTTTGACGGCTAATCGCCGGCGACACTGGCCGCGGCGGCGGTGAACAAGACCCAAAATGGATTCGCAATAGCAGCACGAACCTAATGGTAGCATTCTCGCCGGCGAGGAACTGGAACGCCGGCTAGCCGGAAAATGAAAGAGGGAGCTTACGGCTAAACACGAAATAGCTAAAAGCTCACCGCGAGACCTAGGATGCGGGTGCCATAGCTTCTAAGGACTAATCGAAGCTACCTTAGCGAAAGAGGCTTCACAGACGGCCGGAGAAGCTTGACCACGGTGGAAGCTCGCCGGACTTGGAGGAGAAAACCCGAAAATGACACCCTGAGCCACATGAGCGATACCAAGCATGAATATCGCTTCATTATGATCCACAGAAGCTATAAGAGCAAGAGATGAGGAAGTGGTGCACTTAGGAGCTGAGGAAGACGATACTCACTTTTCGACCGGATTTGAACAAACCCCAAATTGGACAATTCCTGAGAATCAAATCCAAAATTAAGTGAGGGGAAATGTCCAAGATAATAAAGGGATAAGGTTAGGGCGAAGAAACATGAAGGAGGACCACCGGAACACCAAGAACACCGATGGAGCTCCACGGGTCAACAATGGCGATTTGCCATTTTTGAGGTGTTAAGCTCCAATATTGAAAATGAAGCTTGATGGTGGTCTAAAGAAACTCCAGAAGGCATTTGGGTGCTTATAAGGCCATGAAAGGGTTAGGGTTTGCACCACTCCTCTCTCGGGCGGCAAAACACAAAGCACAAGGTGCGGCGACGAGAAAAAAGGAGGTGAAGACGTGCATTAGGGCATGGCACGGCTCAATGTACCGCTCATACCCCTACACGTCGGCTAGGGTGGCTTTAGGAGCAAGAAATGACCTCACCATGCCTTGCACTTTGTTTTACGCACGGGAGGTTGAAGATGACCAGCGCAAAGGCTCGGGCGATTCACACCGTTGGATGAGACACGAGCGGTGAGATAGTGCCACGCCTACGGGCTTTAAAACACAACGGGAGGTTGCGAGCCCTACGATTAGAAACGAGCGGCTCCGATTGCTCCACGTCGCAAACTCTTATTTACAACGAAGAAGTGCGGCGTTGGATCTTAATCCAACGGCTCAGATTCAAAAATGCAACCGGAGGGTCCGAAAGTCTCGGCGCATCTCGACGGTTGGATGGAGATCTAACGGTTGACAATCAATCTTGCAACCGGAAGGTCCGAAGTCTTACACGCGCGCGGGCCGTGCGATTTAGATCTAACGGTTGAGATCCACCGCGCGTTTTAAAGAGTGGCTCGGTGCATCTAGTTGACTGGACCAAGTCGGTTGGCTCGAGCCCGAGCCTGACTCGAACCCGAGTAACAAGAAAACCAGTTTGACTTTGAATTAAAACAGAGACTTTGAAAGATTTATTTGAGGTAGCAAATTAACTCCAAAATTATGAAATTTTACAGGAGCTTGCTAACTCAAATATCAACCTTGTGTAAAATTTTCAGAGGTTTTTATACTGTGAATAAATCTCCAAAAATTCTGCAAGGCTCTGTTTTAATGTTTGACTAAGAGTCGAACAGGTTTGACTGCCTATAAAAATATTCAAACAATTTCTAAAAATTGTGAAATTTTTCAAAGGGGTCACATATCATCCCAAGGACTTAGGAAAAATATTTCCAGAGGATGATCACAACATTTGACAAGAATGTTTTTGAAGGAACAAGATTGGATCAAAAGACTTGTGACTTGTATTTCCATAACCTTTTGTACAATACTTGTTCAGTACACAAAGGAAATACATGATGTAAGAAAAAGTTTTAATTTCTACTCATTTTCTTACATTTGAAACACAAGCCCAAAATTTGGGATGTTACAACTATTCCTTCATCTCCGCCACTTGTTGAGTAAGGGCATCAATTTTTCTATCACTATCTGCTTGCATAGTTTCAATGCACCCTAGTAGGAATTCTTTGTCCAATTCACCTTGTCGATGCCCTTCAACAGCCATTTGGAGCTTGGTTGATCTATACTTAAGCTTTCCAGGCATCTCCAAATCTCCTGGAGTTGGTCCCTTACCTATAGAACGAACATATCCATTCCTATCAGGACCAAAGACACGTGACAGGAGGTCACCTTGCTTTATGGTTTTCTCTGTCCACTCTGGATGATCTGTGGCTGCGTCCTCAAGTGCTTTCTGCAAATATGGATCAAGTATTACTATATGGAACATTAACTGTTTCTGAAGAGAGACCTACAAGCTGTCTAGCCACATGAATAAATGGAGGCATCAGGGCAAGCCCCCTCTTAATCACTCGGTCAAACACATGCAGTATATATATCGACTTAATTTGCCCAATTAAGTAGCACACCACACTTATCTCGATCTGGCTACATGACACTTTTGGATTGCAATCCCTTCTGTCATTAATCATTAAATGACGCATCCATGAAAGGATACAGATCTGTCTTGGCATCTTGCATTTGGAACTATGTCATTAATCACTGGATTAGTGATCAATCTGTCATTAATCATTAAATCCTGCCATTCGTCATTACCATGAAGCCATTAGAAAAGGAGCAATGAGGTCATGCCACAAAGTCATGTAATGACCTCATGATGGATCAACCTCATGATAGAAAGTTGTGTTATCTAAATTAAAATGCAGAGTTAACCATGTGTGGAAAGACAACTGACCTAACAAAATACATGAGCAATTAGTTAATACTCCCTCCATGGTGCACAGGAGACTAACGGTTTTAGGTACTTACAATTTTATGTGCTGCTGCTTGTGAAGGAAGACCATTTTTATGAGTGTGTGTTTTAATAAACAACTCATCTCTACGAGGCACCACACCATTATCCTTGTACTGCATGGAAACCGATAGAAAATACATCATCAATCAAAAAATAGCATACAACATAGGTTTTATTTGAGATATTATAGAAGAAAGGTATTTATATACCATTTCATGTCCAACACGAGCATGACTCTTGCTGCCACTTGTATGTAGCCCGGACATCTTTGCACGATTAGCTTTTCCTACATCACTACGAGCCTATAACAATAGAAGCAATACATAAAAAAGAAATACCAATACAACAAGTATTTTTTTTTATGTTTGGCTTACTTTGGCCAAGGGACTTCTCCAATGTTTGATAAGCCAATTCCAGTCATTTTGATTAACTCTTTTATCACAGGCAGCAAGAAGTTCCTTATCAGTCTTTGTCTCATCAAAATATTTCGCCTTCAAATCCCCTTTGAAATCCTTCCATATCTTCGCTGCTGTCCCCATAACCCAATCCTGGACACTTTCATCTAACTCGTAGAATAACTAGTTGCAAAAGAGATGCATAATTAAACCCAAACCAAAATTTGTAGAAATGAAGAATGTTAGTTGGCAATACACACTGATGATGGATTGTAGATATTACCTGTAAGTCTTTCCATAACTTCAACTTCTGTGCTGGTTCAACCAACCTCCAATCCTTATGTGCAAGTGATATATTCTTAGATTTCACAATTGTAGCTATGAAGTTAGCTAATTCTTTAGAATTTTCCCCAACAGGTTGTCCATACTCATTGAGCTCCAATTGGATTGGAGGTTTATCTCCCCTAGACCAAATGTTGTGCTTTTTAGTGCACCCCCTACCATTTCTTTTCTTTGCTTGCCCATCATTTGAACCATTATCTAGATTAGAAATAAATAGCAACGAATAAGCTCTAAAGTATTAATTTGAATATTTCAAGCATGAAGCTTACTATTATATGTACCTTCATTCTCTTGTAAGGCATCCTCTCCTGTCTGATCATTAGGCATGCATTTATCATGCATATTGTCATCATTTTTTGTCATCATCATGCTCTACAATTTCACTTGTTCCACCAACTCTTGCTGACCTAGACCACAGGTTTGGACGTCCGGTTTCTGCTTCTATTGGCTCACCATTTGTGGAACTCATTGTCTACAGGTACATATAATATGCAATATTAAAAAACTACCATGCTATATTAAAGAACTACCATGCACATATTTTAATCTCAAGTAAGAAATGCATAACCTTTCTCTTTATTGTAGGTTGTCATGAAGAGCCCTCCACTCCATTAGCACTCACGGTTGGAGCATTAGCACTCGCGGTTGGAGGAGATAGCTGCAATTTCCTTTTTTTTCTCGATTAGAGCTTGCAGAAATTTATTGTTTCTCCTAACCCTTGCCATCCTTTCTTCTTCATAGTCACGATAGTCACTGGTGTCACTATCGCTTCCTCCCTCGCTTGGCATTTTTCACCCTGCTGAAAAAAGATATTTCCATTAGTAAATTTATTCTATATTGCAAAGTACTAGCACTATTCGTAAAGGAAGCAATACAATTATGTAAATTCAAAGGACAATATAGTAGCTTATGAAAGGGTAAGATGACATACTTCTGCTGATCATTTGCATCAACAATTACTCCATCTATGTCTGGCCTAATGCGAGGCACATCTCTAGCATCAATAGTAATGGTTATGTTACCATCTATATCAGGGTATGTCACTACATGTTCATTTTCACACTCTAAATTTCCATTTTGTACTTCATCCATATCATAGAAGTCCCGTGGCTTTGACTGAATAACAGCACACCAATCATTGTCAATAGGATCTTTAATATAGTATACTTGGGTTGCTTGAGATGCCAAAATGAAAGGTTTATCATTTAGCTTTGCACCTGTATTGAATAAATGCTTGAAGTTCACATCTGTGATGCCAAATTTATCAACCTTAACCCACTTATCTTGTGCACGATTGTCTACCCAGTCACATTTGAAGAGCACAATACTTCCTTTATGCTTATAGTCCAATTCAAGGATTTCAGTAATAACACCATAATAATTCTTATTTTCTACCATTAGATTATTATTTCCACTTGAGAAGGATGAGGTTTGTGCAACTAGAGCCACTCCACTGCATTGGACAGACCTACCCTCATCATAGGACTTTGTGTGGAAATTGTGTCCATTTATGGTATAACTATTGTACTTTGTTGCAACCATCAAAGGCTCGTTAGATAATATTTGAATCTCTTCAGAAACTTTATAACCATTTAGTAGTAACTCTGCCACATGCAACCTAAACCATTCATGGAACTTCTCATGATGAATACGACTGATTTCTCTTCTATTTTCGTGACCAAGTGAGGACAGGTAGTCCACATGTTTTCTGCAATGGTTAACTAAAATTTTCAGTCTGTGAATTGACAAAAAAACTATAGTAATAAAACATTTAGCATTACTTACCTTAGGTACGGCTCTATATGATCATAATTAAATAAGATATATCTATGTGCTTGGAGCCATGTTTTGTAGTCTAAGGTCACAGTACACTTGCCAGCCAAATCTCGACCCAATTTGTGAAAGAATGGCATGGTGCTAGATATAGCTTGAGGATCAGTTTCATCATTTCGGCCTTTTCGATTGCCTCTACTTTCACACCCTTCTAAATAACGAGAGCAAAATGTAAGACTCTCATCAAACACATAGCTCTCTGCGATTGACCCCTCAGGATGACTCTTAGTGCGTACATATCCCTTTAACCTCATTAAAAACCTACATATAATTCACAACAGTTAAATCAGGTTGTCGATAGATTAAATATCATATGATAGTAGTATTTAGATTTTAATGGTTACCTTTCAATTGGATACATGTTGCGGTAATGTACTGGGCCAGCAAGCCTCGCTTGGGCAGGAAGATGTACCATTAGATGAACCATAATATCAAAGAAGGATGGTAGAAATATAGTCTCAAGAATACTTAATGTCTCAGCAATTTCTGCCTCTAACTTTTCCATATCACTAACACGAATAACAGGAGAATAAATTTGCTTGAAGAAACTGCTCACACGAATCAATGCTGCACTTACTCTATCCGGCAATGTCTTTCGTACGGATAGTGGAAGTAAGTGCTGCAAAAGGATGTGGTTGTCATGGCTCTTTAGTCCAATTATCCTTTTATCCTTAACATGTATGTGGTGACGTATATCAGATGCATAACCATCTAGAAATCTAACTTGTTACAAAATTTCACAAAACAATCTCTTCTCTTCAGAATTTATTGTGTAAGCTGCGGGAGGCAAATAAAATGAATCTCCTACTTCAATAGGATGAAGATCTCTTCGTATATCTAGAAGTTGGAGATCCAATCGAGCATTCAAATTATCTTTAGATTTCCCATCGATACCCAAAAGTGTATTAATTATGTTGTCACACACATTCTTCTCAATGTGCATCACATCAAAATTATGTGGAAGCAACAAGTCTTTCCAATATGGCAATTTAAACCAAATAGATCTCCTATTCCAAATTATTTCTTTCGCTTTGCCCATACCCTTACGATTTCTCTTTGGTTTTTTCTTGTTTGGGTCTTTCCCAAAATCTATAGGAAGATCTTGCGTTTGTTCCAAAACCTCTTCTCCTGTTAGCGGTTTTGGTGCTGTCCTTAACTCTGTAGCACCATCAAATGATGTCACATCTAGCCTAAATTTGTGATTTGCATCTAAGAACCTACGATGACCCATGTAACAAGACTTGCTGCCATTCTTCAAACGCAGAGAACAAGTATGTGAGTTGCAGTGAGGACAAGCTAGCTTGCCTGACGTAACACATCCAGACACATATCCTAAGCCTGGGAAATCAGTAATGGTTGACAAGATGGCAGCACGCAATTGGAAGTACTCATCCCTGGAAGCATCGTATGTTCTAATACCCTCATCAAACATTGATATCAAATCATCCACTAGTGGTTGTAAATAAACATCCATATCCTTCCCAGGTGAATTTTGGCCTGGAATTAACAATGAAAGTATGAAATTTGGTTGCTTCATACACATCCAAGGAGGTAGATTCAATGGAATTAGAATAACAGGCCAAATGCTATAGCTACAGTTCATTGATCTAAATGGACTAAAGCCATCGGTAGCTATAGCGAGCCTGATATTGCGGCTCTCTGCACCAAATTCTGGATGTTTGCAATCAAAATCCTTCCAAACTGAAGAATCTGCTGGATGCCTTAATAATCCATCCTTTGTACGCCCTTCAACATGCCACCATGCATCACTTGCTGCCTTTGGAGACATGTACAATTTTTGAAGTCTCTTCTTTATTGGAAAATAGCGAAGAACCTTTTTGGGAACTTTGTGCATACGTTTCCCATCATGATTCATCTTTTCTGTTTTCCAACGGGAAGTTTGACATTTCGAACAAAAATCTGTCTTTTCATACTGTTTCCAAAATAGTATGCAATCGTTCTTGCATGCATGAATACTAACATATCCGAGTCCAAAGCATCTAACCATTTTTTTAGCTTCATTAAAGTTCTTAGGTAGCGTTGAGCCCTCCGGAAAAGCTTCTTTAAGAAGTTGTAGTAGCATGTCAAAACTTCTATCACTCCAACCTCCAAGAAATTTAGTATGGAGTAATCTGACAACAAAGCGTAGCTTTGAGAAGCTTTTGCACCCCGGATAGAGCTCTTGATTAGCATCACCTACTAAATGGTAAAAATCTTCAACACCTTCACATGGATCCTCCTCAAAACTATCCTTATTTTCACCCAAATCCCCTATTCCATCTAACCCATGCGCCACATCACGAAGCATATCAAACATCTCATCACCTTCCTCAAAATTGTCCTCTACTTGAACCTCAGCATACACATTTTGCTGCACAGAACATGATGATGCCTCTCCATGAAAAATCCATCTATTGTACCCTTTTAAAAACCCATCACATATTAAATGCACACGGACAACGCTAGCTTCTTTCCAACAACTATTCACACATTTCCTACAAGGGCATAATATTGTGTTTGCTTTTGACGATTGGGCAAAAGCATACTTTACAAATTCTTCGACCCCTTGTACATATTCAGACGTGTGCCTACAATTAATTACTTGTAAGAATCGACGTGAGACAATGCTAGAAAATAAATTTATATTGTAAGCTTATGTTGTACCTAGGCAGATCCATCCATCTCTTATCCATATCTTCTATGTAATATCAAATTTCAAAAGCTACCTAAATTTCACAAACTATAAGAATAGTCAATGGCAAGAAGGCATTAGTATATGAAGTTCTAGAATGACAGTGCACTAGACGACTAAAGATTTATGACAGAATGTTATGGGCTGTTTGATGCAAACCTGTCAGAAAATTGATTTAAGTCATAGTGATATAATTTTGCATTGATCCAATTTCCTTCATATCTAATTAATAATGGATAAGCATAGGTATTAATACCAAAGGGTTTATCTCTACTTTGTCTCAAGGAATTGTTCTGTTTCATCATGTCCCAATTTGTACGAAACTACATTTTTCTCTCTACATTTGTCCACACGAGCATACAGTTTATGATGACTATACAGCAAACATGTCTGCTGATTCATGGTCTCAATTCATAATCTGTAAAAGGTGAGCCTTACTTGAGTTTTCAAGAAGTGTTTTGTACCCGCTAAATTGTGTGGCAATCGTGAGCTATACAGATGCACCTCCTAGTTTGTGCGCTTTTGAAAAGAAATTAGCCAACAATTTCAGATGCATTTTTCGCTGATTAAGTAACCATCAGTGTCACACTATGTCCGATCCTCTGGCGTGCGGACGAGATAGGTGTCGTCTACCGGTGAGTCTGCGGTGTTATTTTTGGCTTTAATATCCGGAGGAGGCCACCGTTGCTATTTCTGGCGCTATCAGCCTCATTTAAGCCAAAAACTCTTCATACACATGTTAAAATTAGGATTAATTATATATAGATAATATATACTATTTATAAAGAAAACCTTTTGTAGGATTCTATTTCCAAGGGAAGGTGTGATGAACGTCTTTAATTACATGCATAAGAATGAACAGCTGCTAACATGGTGGGTTACGTACTCGGGGCTTGTTAATGTGACTGTTTGGATCAATTCTATATATGGAACAAATAATCATATTGGTGCAAAAAGGCTTTAGAACATAAAGAGAGCTGCCTCCATTCCTTCTTCGTGAATCCTGGCCAATACGTGACACTACTGGGTGCTTGGAGCCGAACTGCCCCACGAATTTCATCTTATAGGCCCAACACAAACAGAGTGACGAAAAATTTGGTGCTCAGTTTGATACATGCTGGCCTCAACTGATGATGTGATAACCTTTGCCTTTCTACTTAGCCAATCAGGACAAGCATCATTCTTAGTTGGCGTAATAATCTAGTCCGCCATCTCCCGCATGATAAATCTTTGCAATCACATAAAGTGCATTCAGAGAATGACACATGGTGGTATAGTTTGCAAGGTGAAAAAAATGATGTTATTCCCTCATGACCATATCACAAGGAGATATTTGCAGAAAGAGATTGGCATATCAGATTTTCGCTAGCTCTACAAGAAAACAGTAGAATCAAGTAGAAATTGCACACTACACAATGAGGCCAATAAGATTGTTAATTTAACCTTGTCTCCACCAGTACATAGATATATATATTTGGCGTGATTGGTTATTGTTTCTAGGGAGACTGCTCTCTCTATATGTCCATATGATCCATTTCACTTGTTCTTTTGTGACAGCATCTTTGCGAAACTAAATCATCAAGAGATAAGTATCCACAGCTGTTCTAATCAGTATAAGTTATTCTTGCATCGCATGTGCACAGGAGACTAACGGTAAGAAACAATGCAAAGAAAAACTCACCAGAAACACAGGACCTTCTCGGCGCTGGGAGGAAGGGGGCGGCACTAGGAGGAAGGGCCAGCCAGCGAGGAGGGTAGGCGCGGGGAGGAGGGTCGCTGTGGGAAGGAGACTACCTCGTCTTGCCGACATGCACCAAATCAGAAACAATGATTCACACATAGCACGAGTAGCATTATTGAAGCATCACAGAGCACGAGGAAGTGGAGAGAATAGAGAAGGGTTCATGCAAACCTCAGCAACCATGACAGTAGTAGCCCACATCCAACACAATATTCACCATGCATAGCCAGCAACCCCCCATCGTCTTCATCTTACATGAGCAACCAGAATCTACAAATCAAGAAATTGAAGAGACAGAGATAGAGAGGGATGGAGAAGAAAACGCACCAGGAGGCGCAGCTGGCCATGAGTGGCGTGGGAGGTGTGGCGGCCGGTGGTGGGGAGGCGCGGGGAGGGTGGTCGCCGGGGAGGAGGGAAGGCGCGGGGAGGGTGGTGGCCGAGGAGGTGCGGGGAGGGTGGTGGCTGGAGAGGAAGGGAGGCGCGGGAAGGGGGCTGCGCTGGGGAGGGTGGCGGAAGGGGGCGACGCTGCGATGAAGGGGGGCGGGGAGGAGGGGCTGCGCTGGGGAGGGTGGCGGAAGGGGCGGCCTGGGACGAAGGGGGCACGGGAGGAAGAGGCGGCGCGGGAGGGTCGTGGCCGGGGAGGAGGCGGTGCGGGAGGGTGGCGACACGGGAGGAGGCGGCAACGAGGGGCCGGCCACCTGGAGGAGAGGCCGTTGGGAGGCGGCCCGGGGCGGTCACGGCCAGGGAGGAGGGGAGGCGCAGGGAGGGTCACGGCCAGGGAGGAGGAGGTTTGGGAGGGGTTGAGGATTGTTTGGGAGGGGAACAGATAAGGTAGAGAGAGTATCGTGTGTTCACGTTTTCATTTGGTGCTAGGTTTTTCATTTGGCGCTGTTTTTTTGGTTTGCCGGCAGATAGGTTTTCATTTGGCGCTTTTTTCCGTTTGGTGGTAGATAATATTTTTGCCGGCAATTATATTGACCTAGTTTACTTTTTACAGGGCAGATATGTTGTAGCTAAAATAAAACTATACCCGACAGATAAGTTGTTCTACATACTAGTTATTGCCGGCAGATAATTGGACCCGTAATATCTTCAGCATTGCCGGCACATAATTTGCCTCTCACCCAATTCTTTCCCGGCAAATTATTGCCCTTAATGCTATGCCATGGTGTAGTGGCCATATTGGTCGCCTCGACGGTGTAGACCTTCTTGGCGCCGGCCTGGGCGCTTCAGATGGCAAGGATGCCGCTCCCGGTGAGCACATCAAGAACCACCTAATAGATCCACCAAATCCATCAAATTGGAGCCTAAAATTGCAGCAAAGATCGAGTTTTGCAAGGGTTGTGGGGGCGGAGAGGGGTCTTTCTCACCTTGCCGTGGAAGTGGCCAGCGTTGCAAGAAGATGGCGGAGCGGTAGGCGTCCATATGGACGCGGTCGCAGAGCATCTCCTGTTAGCTGGAAGAGGGCGCATAAGCTAATCAAGTGGTAGCATCGTTTCCCTAGATGGGAGCGGAGAGGGAGGCGGAGGGGAAGAGGATAGGAGCGGGGAGGAGGACATGGCCACACGGGGCTCAAGGAGAGGGAACGACAAGGCCGTGGGAGCAGGATGCTCGACGAGCGCGCTAGTCGCCACGAGTGAGGACCGCCCGCGAGAGGCGCACGGAGTAATGGGAGAGTGGAGAGGGATGAGGAGAAGAAGAGGAGAGGACGGCGATGGCGGCAAAGGGGAGGAGGAAACGACGGAGACGAGTCCTGAGGCAAGCGACGGGGAGCGAAGAGGGACGGGAAAAGGAGAGCTTCTGGCTGGCTCGATGGAAAGAACCAGAGAGAAGGCGTGCTAGAGGACGAAGAGCCAATCGTAGGGTCTGGGCGACGTGTCTCGCGCGAGCGGCGTCGCTTCCCAGGACACGCACCAGGGCTTAATCGGGCAAGCGCAAGTGCGTGGAGGTGCGATCAGATGGCTGCCGTAGACGGGGCGACGTGGAGCGGCCACGGACGCACGCTGGCAGGACGTGCAGGAGCTGAATCGGACGGGCCAGAGCCGCGCGATGCACGATCAGACGGCCTTGCTTTTGTTGGCGACGTAGCAGGCGCGAGGAGGCTCCAAAGCTTTCGGCCTTATATGTTAGTAATATATAGATATGTGCATGGGCTACATCAAGAGGAAGTAACATGCTTAATTTAACATGAAAACCTAAGGGTCCATCTGTAAGACAAGAAACAGGAAAGTACAAGAATAGAAAAAGACATAATCAACGTCAAGTCACGTGAAGTTTCATGGGAATTAGAAACATTGTAATTATTCAAAATAATCGACCCACTAAAATAAAGAGTGTTTTGATGATTTGGACGGAAAATACAGAAATATTTTTGAGAAATATGTCTTGAGTAGATATAGTGGAGAGGGAGAAATTTCTTGTATTTTTGTGTGGGAAAACGTATAACTCTATAGAAAATATAGGGTAAATTGACGTTTTTGCCCTTTACTGCATCGGAGGTTGCCTTCTTCTCCGGTGGTCTCTCCTCTCCCTCTCACTTCTTCAATCTCATTCTCTCTGCTCCTACTCTAGCTGAGATGGGCGAGCTCGCTGGACCCCCCGAATCGGACGGTAGGGCCTCCACCACCGCGGTGCCTCCTAGTGCGGCTAGTAGGCACGCCAGCAGTCCTCGTCTTCGAGGACCTACGCACCGCGTCGACCAAATCCGCCACACGCCAGGAGTCGCCGCGCTGAGCTCGGACAGCCACGTCGTTGCCTCGTTGCCTGCTGTGATGAGGGCATCCTTACGATACCTTTTCCTCCACCTAATGCTCAAGATATAAGCATCGAGTTACCGACTAAGCCAATTACAAGAGCACGTGCCAAGAAACTATAATCTCAGATGAACTTGCTCCTTAATGAATATGTCATTGATTTTAATGAGAATTTTATATTACCTAAAAACAGTGTTTTGCTTGTAGTCAAGTTTGAAGATTCAACGATAGACGAAGATCAAAAATATGCGATCGTCATCCAAGGAAGACCATCAAATAAGGAGATCAAGACGCTGACCTATGGCCCATTTGACCAAGGAGGAGAGGGCCAAGATCCATGCGGACAAGCGAGGGATCACAGCCCAAGCAGTCAAACACAAAGCCCATATGAAGAAACCAGGAAGGAAGCTCAATTCCGCGGCATGAACAGTAGTCTGGGTCGTGAACAGTAAACGTACTACAGTACCGGACTGTGAACAGTAATCCCGCTACAGTGTCATACGTGAACAGTAACACACGCATCAATAGTCCCACATGGAAAATTAGTACCGAATAGTTCTTAGCCCAAGACTATATATTGAGGGGTAAACCACCATTGTAAATCAAATCAGTTTATGCATAAGAATTGAAACATAGTTATTGCTTGTTCTTTCTAAATCAAAGTTTACGCGAGAACCTCTGAGAGAGAATTAGGCGATCCATTGTTCGTTCTGCATTTTAAGGTTAAGTTTGCTTTTTCGCTGGGAATTGAGGGCTTGGCGATCTCTGCTCGTGGTCTCGCGGTGATCATCCCAGTGCGTGTTGGCGAATATCCATAGAGCTGCAAGTCCGTGCACTGACGCGTGGTGTACAGCTGAGCGGTGTTCGTCGTCAAGCGCTATTTATCTACGGTTCTACTCGAGAAGATCGGGCCACCTCGTATCATGCTGCGTCGCGTTCACCGCATGGGAGAGTTCGGTCCTGTGCGTCGCCGACCGAATCCGCCTCGTGCGAGCCGGGAACCGCCGCGCCGAGCTGGGACGATCACGTCGTTGCCTGCTCTGTGTCGCGTTCACAGCATGGGAACGAGGTCCTGTGCGTCGCCGAGAGGAGGCCTAGCCGAAGTTGGAGAAGGGACAATTGCATCTTTTTTGAAAACTTGGTATCGAATATAAGCTTAGAGGGTTGTTTTTCAGATTTTTTTTTTCAGACTTTTGATGTTATTTAGCAGCCAAGCTCCATTATGAAGTCATTTCTCTAATTTCAACTTTGTATGATGTTACTAAGCTAATTTCCCCCAAATTAATACAACCTCCATGATATATCTCCCTTTCATAAAGGCTGTTTGAACTGCGGAAATAACATTGGCGACAACCTCAGTCATTATATCCTTTAGTAATTTGGTGAAAATTTGAATAGCAAACATTCAACAAACAGATTGGTCGATAATTTCGGATTTTGTTAGCATCAGAACTCTTGGGCAACAAAGTAACTGATTCGCAGCACAATGTTGTGACATTGTGACGATATGAGCCATCCGATATAGGAAGAACGGGCTGGATCAACTGCTGCAGTATATCCACAGTATTTGGAACAGTATTACAGCTACAGTGCTTTGCTGCAGTCAGTTTTGTTAAGAGTGACAAACGCAATCAGAGCCTTCATTTTCTGATCCTACGTTTGTGAAGCAATGTCACAGTGCTAATGGTGCCATAGTTGAGTCTTTCAACGGGGAGATCACCTTTATGAAAATCATCAAGCATGGTTTTCAGATCCCATTTAACGACCTCCCAAAAAGTTTGATAGAACTCAGTAGGCAAACCATCTGATTAGGTGCTTTATTGTGTTCCATTGAAAAAATTGTTTTCTTAATTTCCTCAAAACTGAAAGGTTTAATTAAGAAAAGTTTTTCTTATAAGGAGATCTGTTCCACACCTTCTAAATTCATTGAGATACTTGTATCCTGAGGGGCACCAAAAGTAGCTAGTAATATATGACCTCAGCTGTTCATCACCTCCGATGACACCTTTATCTTGATTCAGACTTAAAAACTTTTCTTTTCTTCTTGCACTAGCTTTAAGCTGGAAGTACTTAGTATTATTATCCCCCTCCAATAGGTCTTTCTCTTTTGACATCTGGAGCCACTTAATCTCTTGTTCTCTTAATAATTTTTGAAGTTTAAGTTCAAGTTCCATTTTCACTTGTATATCCGAAAAAGAACAACCATTAGATTCAATGTGTTGTTCTAATCTGTCAAGTTTAACATGCAGTTCTTTTAAGATTCTTGTATATCCCCTCCAAGTTCCTGTTCCACCAATTCAAACAACCTCTTAATCTTCTAATTTTGGTTTGCCATTTATCCAAACTACTTCCCCCTTTCACAGGTTTCAACCAGTTTTCTCTTACTAAGTCAAAGAAACCTTCACTAGTTAACCAGCACAGTTCAAATTTGAAATGATTCTGTGACTGAATATTGTGACCAGTGTCAAGCAAGAGAGCGGAATAATCAGACAGTGCCCTAACCAAAGACTGCACTGTCACTAGAGGATATTGAAGTTCCCACGCAGTACTTACAAGCACCCTATCAAGCTTTTCTAGCAATGGATCTTCATGATTATTACACCATGTAAATTTCCTGCTACTCAACTGGAGTTCTTTTAAACCAATAGTTTCACTTATTGCATTAAAAATAAAACTCCATTTGGTAAGGCTAGAAGGTTTATTTTTTCAGAACATGATCTTATGATATTGAAATCACCTCCAATCACCTTAGGGAAAATATTTTTTTGACATACTTCAGACAATTCAGTGAGGAAAGTCTCTTTACCCTCAGCCTGAGCTGATGCCATAAACAACAATCAAATTCCATTTAAAATGATTGTCTTTATTAAGCAACAAAAGGCAAACAGAGCAATCTCCCACTGAAACATCCAGAATGCCAAAAGAGTTAACTTTAACTCAAACTAAAATCTTCCAGATCTGCCTTTAGCTGGAGCCCAATGCCAAAGAAGTCATGAGCTAATGCTATTAAGAAAACCATTAGAGAAATCTTGTTTCACGGTCTCTTTTTTTTAGGAGAAACAGCAGGAAAGGATCCTACTGTGCATATATTAAATATTAAGCAAATGTTTCACGGTCTCTTGCGGACTAATGAAATCTAACTAATAAAAAACCTTTGTTTTTCAGGAACCCCAACCCCTACAGTTCCCAAACAACCCTTTCATGTTATACCTTTTTTCTTGTTCTTCCTTTTCAAGATTGACCCCCTTCTAGGAGATTTCACACTGAAATATTCAGGTGAACATCCCTTTTTTTCCTTCCTACCTTGGATGGCTTGCTGAATCTGATTCCTACAATAATCCTCCAGGTCATGGGGACAATCTTCTTCTCCAGGCAAAAGATCCTGGAACACTTCAGAATCCGGAAGCTCATGATCTCAATTATTGTTCCTTTCAGGATTCTTTTGTTTGTTCAAGTTTGAAAGAAAGAGATTAGTTCAAGCCAATTCTACTGATTTAATCAACTCTATATTAAGAAAAAAATTTCTCATCATTTTTTTTCAATATTGACATCAAGTTCATGAGGAAGATCTAACAAAATATCATTATTGAGTTTGAGTGTGATACAAATTGAGTTTTCTTTTCCAACTTATAGTTCTACTTCTACACGAAGTCTTTCATGTACCACTAAAAATATATCATGTAGTCCATAGTGGAGAGAAAGAGTTTCATTATAAATAACTCCTCATATAGTGAGATTGCTTTCGTGCGCCCGTAGTTTTTCTTGAAATGGTTTTTCACGTGAAATTTGTGTTTCCTATTCCTATTTTTCTGTGTATTATTTACAACAAGTGATATCAGAAAGATATATTATTCCTATATGGCGCAAGAGGGGGCTTCCGACTGGGTGGATTAACCCTTCGACGTGAAACATTGGCGGGCGGAATAGGGTTAAGATAGTGCATTGTAAAGGTCTTGTTTTAATCACTTAGTCGCACACTAATGGAACTGTGTATTGGCCAATATTATAAGTTTATTATCTGTTATGGGTAAAGTTGTACAACATCTGCAGAGTTAAAACTATTCGAATATTCGTGTCCCTGGTTATGGACAATGCTCGAGAATTTCGCACAAGGTATAGGTTTTTCACAAACTTTTGGATGATGGTTTGGTTGGAAAGTGAATGGTTAATTCACTTGTTGTTTAGTGCAATTGTCTACTTTATTTATTTATTTACTTTCAATCATATTTTGCAATCTATTTACTTTTACTTGAATTCAACCATTTCTTTCTACAAACGACTTATTGAGTACTCTATATACTCACAGCTATATACATTATTGCTCAGATAAGAAAGAATCAATCAACCCAGAGTTCTACGAGGAGTAATATGAAGATTTTGTAAACTAGGATGTGCTCCCTAGTTGATTGCTTGTAGGCATGTCGAATGTCTACTATAAGTTATCTTATTTTCGCTGCAAGAGTTTATTGGTTTCTTAAGCTCGGCGTGGTAAGTTAAGTACACATTGACCATGAGGTCCGATTGTTACTATTTATTAATAATTTTATACTTTCTTAGTTATTTTGTTGAATGATTGATATTTCATCTATGTTGTCACTATGTACACTAGTGTGATCTTAAACTAGTGCAAAATACACAGAGGGGTTCGAATTTCGTAATCTGGGTCCCAAAAGTGTACTTAGCTGAAGTTGGATAAATGTACAGAGATAAGAAAGAATTAGGATCTAATATGATCAAATCACACTTAGTAGATTATTACTAATTTATCAGAGTGGCGGAGAACAACCTCAACCGTAAAATTCCCAACGCTCCTATACCTACTATTCATGCACAAATTCCCAATGCTCCTATACCTACTATCCATGCGCACACATCGCTTTGACTTCTTGCTATTATATAGCCCCTAAGTGTGTAACACCCTGGCCCAACAATGACATCGGAATGCCATTAAACTAAGTTAACTACTAAATTAAACCACATATTACAATAAACTATAACAAGCACATAACGAATAAAACCCATCTACAGGTCACAATAGAAACATCAAATACAACCACATAAGCAAAAGAATCAACATACTAGTTAGCAATACTGAATAAAGAACCAATAGGTAATAAATGGTCCATAAATAATCTAGTGAATGAAGAAATCAAGACACAAATCATCCATCCATAATTTATCATGTGTAATGGTTCCTAAAGGAAATATCACCACGCTAAAGTAAATGTTCCATGACATTGTGATTCAGATAGTGGTAGTGGTAGTGAGTGTGCCACGTGAGCTATTCCCTTCGATGCGAGGCAACGTCAATGCCCACCTAAAATACAATAAAGCAAGTGTGAGTCAATAACTTAGTAAGTACAAGATACATCAGTAAATAAACAAATTCATTACACATTTAATGCATTCTCATTATTCTCATTCTTCTATTCTCAAATCTCACTAAAGTAATTCTCATGTATGCACATGCCATGATGTATGTCTTTCGTCTGATATCAGTATATCAAGGTGTTCACTTATCGGTGACACACTTTTCTCTCCCACCTTCGTTATAGTGGGGTCCCTACCTCTGTAGGATTTTAACATAGGACACAACGGGCTAGCCATAATTATGACATTACTCACTGTCCTAGCCCTTATGAAAGTGAAAGATGTAATAGTTCATTAAGCAAAATAATTTTATCATGTTATTTCCATGGTAATTGCATTATTAACACAATCTTATTCTTTTCATAAACATTATCATGGAAAGTAAATAAAATTAACGAAGCATGATTAAATCACATAGTAATAAATCAACAAGACAACGACAACCACCCGTTGTTCACCATTATACCAAGCGCGCATTTGCCTCTTTAAATTCTTGGAGCCGGGTGATGTAAAGATGACACGGTGCTTGAGGCAACACTCTCTGGATAAACAATTAACATAAATTAAAAACATAGCATCACAACACCAAAACATTACACAAATTGGCATCCCATCTATACGCAAAATCAACGCCTTTAACCGGACTTTGCCGGATGTACTACCCACTGTCCTAATAGTAAAAAGGCTCTAACTCTTCCATCTGTACCCCAAATCTAGCGAACAATATACTTTCTAGAATCCTCATGAAATTATCTACAACCTCCTAGTTATGATGAACTTCTTTACTTCCCTGTTTACAACCATGAAGACTACCCCCAGAATCTTTCAGGACATACCACTTCACAAATTCACATCCTTTTTATATAACTTGAAAAGTTATGAACATTGGTAGTTCTGGAATCTACTCAAATTTACCTAGCTTATTTAAGTTATAAAAAATTCAAATTACTTTATTTATTAGGTGAAAATAATCCATCTGTCAATGATGTCCGTTTTCTGGACAGTGACGTTCCTGAGGCCGTAACTCTTCGTTCACAACTCCAAATCTAGTGTTCTAGATTTTCCTAGAAAACTAATAAAATTATGTACATCTTTTATAACTATCCAAAACCCTGAATCCGAACATACATACTCTTAATTGCCCCCGCAAGATTCTGCAGTACAGTTCGACAAACTAGGACTCATTGAAATCTATACTTCCCATGAACCAGATGATCTACCAATTGAACAACAAATAATCTAGAGCCAACTAAAGGCTAACCGGTTACCCCTAAAGAACAACGACCAAAAACACAAATCCCTAATTTTTCATTTTTCTTCTCCTTCGTTATCCTCCGTTTGGCCTCCATTGCCTCCTTTTTGCCTTCTCCTTGTTTCCCCTTTGATTCGGCAGTGTATGCAGCAACAGCAGCAACATGCAGAACCTGGATGCACATGATGTCATCCATTTTCTTCTCTCTCTTAGTTGTAGCAAGCACATGCAGCAGCAGGCAGCATGCATGCATGCAAAGCTGGGCAGCACACAAGTAGAGCTAGCGCGTTGCAGCAGCGTGCAGAGCAACAAGACTGACAAGAGCAGCATGCGTGCAGCAGAGAGCTTGCGTGTAGACGCGGCAGATGGCCGACGCTCCACACACAACCCCCTCCTCTCTCTCTCTCTCTTGAAACAGACCACTATCTCTCTCTCTCCTCTCTTGAAAC
This sequence comes from Ampelocalamus luodianensis, assembly GCA_036346255.1. Classification (NCBI taxonomy): domain Eukaryota; kingdom Viridiplantae; phylum Streptophyta; class Magnoliopsida; order Poales; family Poaceae; genus Ampelocalamus; species Ampelocalamus luodianensis. The sequence continues at coordinate 28,718,992 of CM070636.1, read as the reverse complement.
AGCTAACTAACGAGCCTTGGCCAAATGGCCGGCTTCCCTCGTAGAAATATCGGCCGAAAGGTCTAATTTTTAATCTTTCTAAAAAATTATGAATTTATTTAGTTCTCTTAGGACATTTTCAATAGTATCATCTCAGCTGTCAGTTCTATTGGAACCAAGCCGAAGAAGAAAGTGATCACACTCACATGCGCCAGAGGCATAGACTCGCTAGAAGCAAGAACATATGAACATACTGGAAAAACATACACACACGCATAACACAAAAAGTGAACACAAAGCAGGAGACTGGAGAGATTTTTGCCACTGGAAAGCTTCCTTTCTCGTTTTCTGCTTGACTTCTTTTATATTCTGGATTACATACATCCGAGAGCTAACAAACTAACTACTAACAGATCACGTGAAATCGCACTGCTCGACTAACAACTAACAGCCTAATAAAACACAACTAACTAGAAAATCACGCTACATGCAAAACGTGCTACCAGTCGTGTAAGCCCTTGAAATCGGATCGGTTTAAAGCCAAGTAATTGCACCCGAGGCACAACACTTAACATGCAACGAGATTTTGAGTGTCCAGATATGTGTCTCATGTTAGCTCCTAAGGATCAATGACTAACATGCATATATATCTAAACAATATTGTTCATCACATCCATACACAATATCATGGGCGGAACTAGAACGACAATGACCGGGGTTCACTAGTTCACCATACATATAACAACATATATAACTTTTAACCAATATGATACTAAATAGTAATGTATTCGGCAACTTTTAGCATCAATAATTTAACATAACCAATAACATGTACAATGATAAAGGAGTAGAGATCAAAATGCTTACCAAGATAAAGAAACCCACTTGTAATATTGGTTAATTGTAGAAAAGGGAAGCAACTAAGGGTTAATCATGAACAAAAGATAGTTGGCATTGACAAAATACATCATCCGACCTAAATGACCTATAAAAAAAGAACAAAATGAATTAAAATTATAATGTAAAAAAGTAGAATGATCGAATGAAACTAAATACATTACCTTTTAGTATTTACGTTCTTTCAAGTTCATGAAACGGTGAACCACGACATCATTGGTAATTTTCTTCATTTCTTCTTTCTCCACATAGCGAATTAGGCTATCACTCATGAAATCATCACTGATGTGATTGCTCAAATAATTTTTCACTACCATTTGTTCTTTGCAAGAGACATCTCTGGACTCATCAACAAGCAAGCAAAACACATCATGCCCAATTTCTTTGAGAATAGAATGCAATATGTCCTTTGCAAAACAATGGGCAATCTCCTTCTGTATAGGAGGAGTCGAGGAGACACCATAAGACAATTACGTACAACATTTTACCCACCACCTTGCCTAAAGCTGAATCATGCTCTACAAAGAACTCATAAAATTCGAAGAAGTTCCCTTTGTTATAGGACTCCATTTCGTGTATAGATAGCAATATCAATGTGTTGTTCTCTTTTTAACAAATCATCGTAATTTTTCAATGCTCGGTTGTGAACACTATTCACACCACCTACATGCTCTTTTAGTCTAGCTTTCTTGTTCCAACCATTCCAACCATTTATAACAAATGCCTCATACCCAGCTTCTTTCTTGTTGCGGTCCCTAAACAAGAAACAACAAAAGCAATATGCCCTATCTTTGGACTCGCTATATTCAAGCCAACTCCCAAACTCATCAAACCATTCAGGATTAAACCTTCTGTTTTTATCCCCAAAGTGTGTATATGGAAAATCATAAGTACGAGGTTGACAAGGCCCTTTATCTAAGTACTTTCTTCTCACCACATCTTTTTTATTAGGGTGGTAGTCATCTATCATTTTCCTTTTACCGGATTAAATTGAATTTTCTCTTCCCAATTGATAACTTCTGTAGGTGAATTCCTAGCATTAGTAGCGCTATTGATGAGGATATCCCTACTACTTATGAGGTTATTCGTGAAGCAGAGCTAAACTTCTCAAACAACAGTGCATTTGTTTCTTAATGAATTTTCTTTGTTGCCAATGAGAATTGGTTACTACCTAAAGCAATACTTGGTGCATTCTCGGGTTTGACAAATTTAAAGACTTTGGAACCGAGAGGGAGGAGAGGGAGGCGGGAACAAATTCATGGAGGAGAAACACATGCGGCCAACAAGGAGAAGAAACCCATGTGGCCAACGAGAGGAACGTGCTCGTGATAAAACCCTAGCACATGCGGGCGGTCAAGAAAGACATATGGTGACATGGCAACAAGGGTTACAATGGCATCAAAAGAAGCATCAAGTGCATCGAACAAATTCGCGCAAGCTAAGAGAAGGAAAGCTCACAATACAAGGGAAACCGAGAGGGAGACTAGTTTAAATTTGCAAATTAAAGTAGGACGTTTTTGAATCGGATTCTTGTTCACGTGAACAATAATCGGACTCGGATTCTTGTAGCACTCGATTCTTCGTTCATCAGAGCTTTGTGCTTGCGTGGGAGGCTATATAAACCCCCATGGCCGCACCATAGAGGTAGACCAGTTTATGCATAAGATTGAAACATAGCTATTGCTTGTTCTTTCGACACCAGAGTTCATGCGAGGACTTTGAGAGAGAATTAGGCGATCCATTGTTTGTTCTGCAACTCAGGGTCAAGCCGTCGTTCCATTGGGAATTGGGGACTTGGCGTTCGTCGTTCGTGGTCTCGCGACGAACAACTACCCGGTGTGTTTTGGGCGTATTCCGAAGAGTTGAGGGTTCGTGCATTGGCGCGAGTGTTCAGCTAGCGACATCGTCTACTTCGCATCAACTATCCACGGTTCCTCACTGAGAAGATCGGGCCTCCCCCGTATCAGCTATCGAGTGCTTTTCTCTCCAGAAACTTTTCCATAAATTTGCATGTCATTTCCCAATTATTTGAAACCTCAATTAGATGTTGTCAATTACTCAATTGTCATGTTTAAAAACAAGAATAATAAATTACAAGCATCAAACATACGTGTGGATAGGTGCTTTTACTTACTTGACATTGGTTAAGCACAATAGACACTGCACACAGGTCACGATCACGTGCAATTTTTGCCTACGATCACGGGTCACAATCCAATTTGGAACCCTACATTTCAAGTTTATAAGTTATAACCCTAACATAGTAACATTTGATGAACAAAATAACAACATCATTCATCGAGTTGAAAATCTCCATTTCTTGAAAGAAATTGGAAGAATGGGGGGAAATTAGGATAAGAATTAATACCTAACTCAAATTTCCAAATTCCAATTACTTGGCTGGTGATTGTTGTTTTGTTGCCTCTCCGCAGCTAATCTCGCGTGTGCATATATATGCACAACTAAATAACTAATGGTAGTAGTAGTACCACTAGTACGCTCAGTTCCTCCATAGTACCATATAATCTATTAATCTTTGCGTACTAATGGTAGTGCCTAGTGGCTAGTGTGTACACCATATATACATGATGATTCATGATTGGATGGAGATTTTATGGAGCTACAAGCCTACAAGCCTAAAATAGGAAGAAGCCACGAGATTACCACTTACCAGAAGAAGCTCCGGTGGCCGACAAGGTCTTCGATCAGCGGCGGTCTTTGCCGAGTGTCGACGGCGTCCGGGGCTAAGAGGCGAGCGGTGGCTTTTCGTATTCTGTTCTTGCTTCTGCAGGCACCGCAGCATCGACTAATGTCATCGTCCCATCGAGCCACGAGCAATCAGCCGCGTGGGCCTGCGCTGTGCCTGCTGGGGGCATGCGGCCTACTGGAGTGCTGCAGTGTTGTGCCTGCTGGGCCGGCTAGCACCGTAGTGCGTCTACAGCGTGCGCTGCGTGTGCAATCAGCGAGTGGGCCGCGTGGGCACGTGGACGTCCGCGCGTGGCGCAACACGTATGTGGGTCGGAATTCCCGGGTGCACAGTAATTTTGCTTGGGGTGCACACATTATACTAAAGCGTTAATCTCCACTAATTTTTTTGTTGGACCCGGTGTTTTGTGACACCAGGTGGGCCTACTGGGCTCCACCCCTGCACAATATACAAGAATAATAGAAACATTATTACAACATCAACAAATATGACATTATGGTCCAATTTTGCATAAGAGGGCCGAACGATCAAATTTAATTATAAACAAATTAAATCGCAGTAGAAGTAAATAAGGAAATAAAAGAAAAAACCAAGTTGGCATGCCCACACCCACAAGCAATCAACTGGAGTTAAAGCTGCAGCGTTTGAAGTACTTAAACCCGATTCCAACGACTTCTCACCTGCAGCATGGACAATCCGATTGAGGACAAAAATGTACTCGCAAGACTTACAAATAGCAACATATAATAAATGCATTCAAGTATCAAAGGAAGGCTACTACACTAAGCAATTTTCAGCATAAAGCAAGTTTTTCATTGATATAACCGATATAGATTCAAATTGCCATTTGTTAAACATTATATAACAGTAGGTAAAACCAATTCATGATTAAACAACAATAGATACTGCAATTATAATCAACACATGAACCTCCCGTTCGTGACACAATTCATTTCTTAACCAATCAACACGCGAACTTCCCGTTTGTGACCACATACAAGATTTGAACAATTCAACACATGACGTAACATTTCCAACATAACCCAACCCAAACCCATAAATTAACTATGCATACTTTCCCACAAGTGATGTCTATAACCGGGGACACGACTATTCGAATAGATTTAGTTCTCTGCAGAGTTGTACAACTTTCCCCACACAATATGAATACCTCATACTGTCGCCATGCACTCTTGTGTAGAAGTGTGACTAAGATATCATAACGAGGCCATTACAGTGTCATGTCCTAACTATCAAACCACCCGAGGAACAGATCCCATGGCAAGCTATCGGTCGCGCTGGACCATAGGTGAACCTCGTCGTGTAAGTAAATCCCTTGTGCACAAGAGACCCTTAAGGGCAAGTAAGACGACACTTAACATGCCCTCACTAGATTGACAAGATAACAACAGTAAAACACGAGCCACCGGTAAAGCCTCAACAGCTACTGGTGCTCAAACAACAATTGTCAATCTAATTGTGTTTCGATAACTAACATATAAAAAATTATTTAGCCAAGCCATCGCCCATAAACCCAACGTGTGATTGCACGCAAGACTTGGTTCGACACACTACAGACTAGTCCTTAAGCACCCAGACGGGGCTACACAAATCCGAGTCAACTTCCCTTCATCACCCTATCACCCGTCCAAGTCCAACACACAACAAACTACCCAACAAATTTACAAGAACCAGATTCGATGCCCTCGAGAGACTAGACAGATAGTAACAGTAGTGCGCCTTCAATTGAGGAGAGCTGTTCACAAGTAGTGGTTATGAGCTCTTTCTTGTGGAGGTTCAGACGATGGATTAGCTCCATCAACCGCTTATGACTACAATTACTTGCTCGGCTAAGCATCGTTCTACAAATTAGCAAACAAACCTATATAGCATATAATCTGAATCAATCAAGGTAATAGGGCAATCAACTTTCAAAGGAAGGAAAATACAACAAGTGGATATAACTAATTCTACCCAATTGACATACAAGTATTTAAAATTAAGCAATGCATAGAATACTTAAAAATCAACATAAATACTTTTGAAACTAAAAGGAATTCAACGTGCATCAAAGGAGGGGATTGCTTACCTTTACTAGTACCACTCTTGATATCTGGTCACACTCACGAATAAGTCCAGATCGCGATCGAAAGAGCGATACGAGCAATAAATACCAAATAAAGCTGAAATTTCAAAATATTCAAAAAAAAATGCATGAAATTTATACAGTAGGTAGATTAAGATTTAATATTAATTTAGGTGATATAATTAGTTCATTTGGAGTTCATATGTGAGAGTTATAGTCTTTTGAAAATCAGAAATTGAGAAAAAGCTGAAATTTCAATGTTCTTTTGCTTTTGTCCGAATTTCACTATTTTCGCAAAAATTGCACAATAGTGGTGGAGATATAGACCACATGGTCCCCTATAGAATAAAATGTTATGAACAACAAAAATTGAATCACCCCATTTGGAGTTCAAATAATTTTTCTATGTATTTTTGAAGTTAATTCAATTTCTAGTGTAAGAACAACTCTTTATCGAATTTAATCAAAATTCTGAATTTTTCTGTGGTAGTAACATGTTTCAAACCTATTCCAAGTTAAATTACATTTAAAACAGAAACCAACAAACTTGGTTTCACTCAATTTGGAATTGATTTGAATTAGTTATGAATGTTTGAAGTTTAAACCAATCTTTTTATAAACCAACTCACTGACCTAGTGCCTCTATTGCTATTAACAAATCTATGCATAGGGTTACAGTCAATTCTAATTGTCCTCTACTTTCTTAACAACTTTACTAAGAATAATTAGCTTATTTAATTAGCTTACTAACTACTTTGATAACCATTCGATTGTCTAATGGAGATTCACTGTTTTATTTGGAAAAATCATTCTTAATACTTGTTTTTCAGATTTAGAGTCCTCCGTGAGATCAATCTCTAAAGGCCATATAATCCAACACAACCCTTCCATTCACTTGCATTAGAAAAAGATAGTAACTTACTGCTACTTAACTAACCATATTCCAATTCTTGACTCAAGATTAATTTCTCTTTTAGATTAATGTTAATGGCTAAAAATTCATTATACTTTTTAAACAAGTTGTTTTGGCATTTGACGTGGTTTCCCTCACTACTTATATGGGCAAAACATCCCAAATCTTGCTTCCCATTAGATGTTAATCTTACCTACTGTTATCCCCCACTGAAATCTGATTTCCTGTTTTTGATCATACATCCTTCAAAAGAACAACTTTCTGGACCAAAGTACTACTAGCCAAAATTTCCTAAAAATTCAAACTTCCAATTAGCTAACTCAAATGAGTAACTCAAATGACATTCAATAGGTTTACTAGCCTACTGTCATCCTAATTGTCTTCAAATTACTTCCTCTGTTCATTCAATTCATCAAAATGAGTTTGTTGTTAAATACTTTTTATCACTTAATTCAATTATCCATTTGTACACTTAAATATGCACAAAAAGATGTCATGCTGTCATCCTAATTGTCTTCAAATTACTTCCTCTGTTCATTCAATTCATCAAAATGAGTTTGTTGTTAAATACTTTTTCTCACTTAATTCAATTATCCATTTGTACACTTAAATATGCACAAAAAGATGTCATTTTGATGATGATTATGCAACATGCACACTAATATCATAAACATAGTAATGCAATTAATCCTAAAGATTTTATTGCCGTGCGCGCTAGGCGTGCGACTACCACCGGATGACGTCTTCTCGGCTCCGCATCCGCCGTAGTCATCGCCGAACTCGTCCGCGTTGGCGTCCGCTGTCTCGATGCTGGCCGCATGCATGCACCTGCCGAGCTAACCGCGCACGGCATGCATGCACCGCTGTCGCTGCATGCATGCTCGGGCTCACCTCGCCGTCGCCGTGCCGCAGTGAGCATGCCCGCCCATTGCATGCACACGCCGCATGCATGCTTGGCTTCTCTCATGCCGTCAACCGCTAGTGCCCAAGCCATCGCCGCTCGGCCTCGGGCTCCCTCAGCTGCCTCGCGCGAACTGCGGCGCCGCTAGACAGCGCCCTGGGCTCAGCCACCTTCACCTCGGCATCGTGTCGCTGTGCACCGTGCCGCGCCATGCACGCTGGCCACCACCGGGTCGCAGCACTGTGCTGCACGCTGGGCCGAGCCACCTTGCTCGCTGGCCACTGCTCACCTCGGTTCCCTCCACAATAGCCACTGCGCTGGCTGCTCCCACGCTGCACATTGCTGTGCCACCACGCCACTTCGTCGTGCTGCCGTGCCACTAAGCCGACATCGCGCTGCTGCCGACTAGAGCTGGGACTTGGGCCGGGTTTTTTGGGCCAGCCAAAAGCCTGGTCGGCACGACACAGTCTGAGCACGGCACGACATGACACGCGCTGGGCCGGGCCAGGCCTTAGAACGTGGCCCGATGGGCGGCACAGCACGACATGACATTTGGACCGTGCTTGGGCGGCTTGGCACGAAAGAAGCCCAACCAGCCTATCCCTCACTCGCCCTGGCTCAATCCCTCCCTTCCTCCCCGGCCTGGTAGCCTGGCAGGCCCAATCCCATTCCTTCCCTGCCCCCAATCTGGCCCAACCCCCCTCCCCCGTCCTGATCCCTCGGTTCCTCTCCCAGTCTCCTCCCCACACACCGCCCTCCCTCTTCGGCTCTCTCCCTTCCCACGGGCCTCCCTCCCTCTCCGGCTATCCCCATCCCCACGCACCTCCTTCCCCTCTCCAGCTCTCCTCCGGCCGCCTTCCTCCCTCTTCGGTTCTCTCCCTCCCCATGCGCCGCCTTCCTCCCTCTCCGACTCTCCCTCCCCAAGCTCCCTCCAGCTCGGCGTCCCTCCCTCAACTCTTCCAGCCGCCTCCCTCCCTCTCCAGCACTCCCTCCTCCACCTCCTCTCCTCCTTCCACACTTGCCATGACCCGGCCACTTCCCTCCCTCGTTGCCGTCCCTCTCACCCCCTTCTTCTTCCTAGGCGGCGGCGGCCGTCGTCTTCCCAGGCAACGTAGTCCTCAGCCTCATTATCGTCAATGTCACCACTCGCTCAGGGCCTGGGCCGGCACAACACGGCTCGTTGTGTCTTGGGCCGTGCTTGGGCCTCACTAGAGGCGAGTCGTGCCGGCATGGCACGCAAGACAGTGAGGTGGCGTGCGGCGGCGCGACGCGATGTGGCCGGCACGGCGCGTGCCGTCTTGGCATGGCACGACTCCCAGCTCTGATCGCGGCCGATCGGGCCACGACGTCTGCGTCCCTGCCAAGCCACCTCCTTCTCCCTTGCTCTGCACGCCAAGCCGAGCCTTATTGCCGCTGCATGCTGGGGCCGAGCCTCACGCTGGGCTGCTGGTCAGCACCACCGAGCTGCTGCATGTGTGCTGGCCGACAGCACAACACTGTGTGCCACTTCCTTCCCTTCTTGCAAAACCCCCAAATGACCATGCATGCAAAAACTATTTATATGGATGGGATGCTCATGAGGAGATGAACACGACAGCGTAACATGAGTAGAGAGATTTTGTGTTCTTGGGGGTGCATGGAAGGAGAGAAGGGCTTGAGATGAACTAGTGCAAAAGCTCTTGGGATGACTAGAAGTGTTGACTAGAAGCTCTCAGCTGTGAAGGTGCTCTGTTGGAAAAATGTTGGGCAGTGGGAGAAAGATGGTGTGGAGGGATGGAGTGGCAGTGGAGAGGGGAAAGAATAAACAAAAGGGAGATGGCTTTCGGCTAGCTCTGCTTGTCTTCCGATGGACAAAGGAATTAACAAGAAAAGGTGAAAATGAATGGCTGGGAGCTTGCTCTCTTGGGGAAAGGAGAGATGGCAGTGTATTTCTCTCTTCTTTTCTCAATCTTGTTCAAATGACCTTGCATGCGGGAACCGCTTGCGAAAATAAAATGCTTGCGTGACGACGAACGCAACGATATAACATGCGTCACACGATTTTTGGTTTTTGGTTGTGATTGCGAGGAGAGAAGTTGAGGAAAAGAATGGACATGCAGGTGAAACGTCTGCAGTCGGTTGAACCTGAAAAAGAAAGCGAAGATACTAATGCATGCATGACGGCATGATTTTTATGATACATGCGAATCAAGAAATCAAAATAATTAAATTTTTAATTGTCGTTTTTCAACATTTTGATTATTATTACTTGATGTGAGAAGAATTTGCAAAACACGCTTTAATTAATTCCTCAATTTATATTTCGAATAATTATGCTAAGTTTAGATTTTTAATTATCAATTTTCATTTCTATTTGTTTTATTTACCTATTAGGTTTGTGTTTTAAATTCAAATTCAAAATTGAACACGGAAATCAAATAGGAAACCAAATAGCCTCCGAAAATTCTAGAAAAATTCAAGCAAGCATACCAGAGAAGATAAAATCCAACTAAAATATTTTCACACTTGAAACCTTTTTAGTTTTGCCCCGACTTCAAATCAAGCTTTTGAATGGGAGAAGGGGTATTGGATTTCTAGGTTTAAATTATAGTCTTCAAAAATCAAAGGATTTTCAATATAAGGTTTACGCTCCACTTTGAAATAAGTTTCGAGATCATGACAAAATTTTATTTTGTTTAAGAAAATTCAATTCTAGGATTTGGAAAACTAGGTTTCAACCTATTTGGTTTACAACAAAAAGTTTTAAAAAGTCCAAAATTTCACAAATGCACATCAGATACTTAACTAATCCAACTTAAGGATTTGGGGATGTTACAGGCCGGCCGCGTCGTGAATATCACACACGTGACTAGATAAACTTGGAGCACACTGCATAACACGTCTACGTGCACAGCTAGAGACAACTTGCTAGAATATTAGAGACAACTTGCTAGAGACAATTTATTAGAGGTGTTGTCTCTAAATCTGTTTTTCGGTGATCTGGAGTTAATATAGCAAAATTAGAGACGATGCTATTGAAGATACCCTTAATTGCTTATTAATTATCCGGGGTATTACAGATTGGGATCCTAGTACCATTAACGTATCTTCATCTTGCAAACCGATCGTACACAACCCAAATAAACCAACCCATTTTATTTCTAAAACAAAATAAATGAGTTAAGTTTGGAGTTATGATCAGATGGTGAATTCCATCCTGCCCTTGAAACCAAACAACATGCAAATGGAAACCAACGAAACACAAGTCATTGATCCATAACAAGTTAGATTGAGCTGCCAAGTTTTTTCAGGTGCAGAGTTGCTAGAAACACTTAGTTACACATATTTGAATAAATTAATTTAAAACACTAGAAAAATCGCTGAATAAGTATTTAATTACCCAATGTCAGAAATTAGTATTCATTAAAGACTTATTAATTGATTTTAGGCTTTTAGTTATCTTAAAAGGTCAAATTTCTTTTATGTTGTGTCATCCTACAATAGGAGATTAAAGGAATTATTTGATATGTGAGTTGTTCTCATTCTTGGTACAATATCGTTGTGTGTCCGTCGGAACCTTATGTCCTAATTTACATATTTCAATACCAGTTAGGGTGTGCACATTTTAATTATATCATTAAAAATAATTAACAGTAGCTATATCGGATTTATACAATAGGCAATTTGTGTTGAAATTCTTAAGCGGAAATATGTGGCTGCCAAGGGGTAGCTACTCACCCAGATCTTCAAAGTTCAAATTCGACATTTTTCTGGTAGCACTTGAGTTGAAAGTCGATTTTTTTAGATAAAAGTGGGAAGTTTTGAGTTAGAAGTATTCTAATTTGAGTTGAAAGTCACCGATTTCAAGTTGATAATTTTCAACTACGGTATTGACAGTTTTCAGTTTTTTTAAAAGTTGAAAGTTGAATTTTTGAGGTGGAAGTGAGAAATTTTGGGTTGGAAGTCTTCAAATTTTAAGTTAAAAGTCTTCAAAGGTGATAGGGAGAAGAAAGAATACGAATCTTGATGCAAAATTGATCGGTGGATGGCGGGTGGGTAGCGCAGAAAAATCCTTTCTTAGTTAGTAAGACTTCACAGTGCTGCATGAATAGTGCATGCTTGCACATGGCCTGTGCTGTTGTGTGTCAATGAACTTGGGGTATTGTGATCTGTGAGAGTACTAATGAGACGTACCTAATGCTAACGTACCTACCATATCATTATGTCGCTATTGAGCACTTGGTGAACGTTTGGAAATTGACGTCATCAGATGTGTCACTTTTACAAACAGCTACATCACAGACGGTTCGGAACTGTCATCACAGACGGTTTTTCAACCGTCTAAATTTTTATGTCTGTGATAACAGACGTTATCACAGACGGCAACACAGACGGTTCTATTTACCAACCGTCTGTGATGTAAAACATATCACAGACGGTTGGTAAATAGAACCGTCTGTGATATCCCCATATCACAGGTGGTTCTTAATGAAAACTGTCTATGATAGTGTCCCTTCACAGATGGTTTAACAATCAAACCGTTTGTGATAGTTTTACGACATGACTAATTTTTTTTTTGATTTTCGGCTAGCCTCAGGAATTGCTAGTCATGCCCTCTGAAAACAACAAGCAGGCAGAAAATAGATACATCACAGATGAATCAATCATTGACAACTCAAAGTGATCATTTACAACTCAAAATCAATTACAAAATAATATGTATCAAGTATTATCGCTAGAGTTACAATTGAATTACAACTACTCAAAGTAAATTATAATTGAATCAATTGTTTGAAGGTCATTCAGCAGTGTCGACGGAGTGAAACTCTTCGTTGGCGTTAATGATCTGCGTCTTGATGAAGCCGCAGAGCTTCTGTACCATCCCAAAATTCGCTTTCTCTAAAATTTAATTTCAAACTAATTAATTAAAATTGTCTATATTTTATTTGGATCTTATTTGTATTTTATGTGTAATACTGGATCAAAATCTCAAATTCCAAAACTCCATTTCCAACCTAAAATTCAAATTCAAATTCAAATTCAAATCTCCAGAAAAAATATTTGTTCCAATTTCTTGGTTCAATTTATTTATTTATTGCACTTCTCTTTTTTTCTAAATAAAAAAAAAACAACTTCCCTTCGGGTCACCCATCCCAGCATTACTCCCATGCAAAACTCACTTAACTCCAAGCCATGTATGCATGCACTGCCAACGTGGGAACTTGCTTTCATTTGTTTGTACTCTCCCTCCTATCCCTATATCCTTTATTGTCTCTCTCTCCCAACAATCATCTTCTTCCCAGCGTTTCTCTTCTCTGTTGCTTTATTTCTCTAACTTAGCTCCATGGACGACCACCTCCTTGCCGCCCAGCCCTACCCTCGCCACCTCTGGCCGCCCTCGCTGCCGGTCCCGGTCACCACCGCGCCGCCTCCCCTCCCTTTGCTCCCAGCCGAAGCGGTTAAGCTTCATCGCCATTAATGGCTGCCATTTCCTCTTCTCTCATTTCTCTCCATTTAAAGCTTTCAATTCGAATCCGTTTGCAGCACTAAGTCCGTTTTAACCTCTCCCATGATGTGGTGTTTTCAATTGCGCAGCCCATCAGTGCACCACTGCCGTTTCATTCGTTTCCAAAACTGAACCGCCATTTCTGTGATGCCATCGTCTCTACTTCATTGTCTACCCGACGTTTCGACTCACAGTTGAGGCTATAAATTGGCATGTTATCTCTTCATTGTCTTCTTTGCACTCCCTCCAAAGTTTCAGAATCACTTGAACCACTGTCCTCGTGTGCGCGCCGCCGCCCAAGCTTGTGCCCCCACTGCTACAGAGTTTCTCTGGTTGAACCGTCGCCACCTGAGGGTAGGCTGTGTTCATGGAGTTCCATTTTCATGGTTTGCCGGCCAGTCCTCCGCCACTTTGTGCTGCCGATGCCATCATTTCAATTTCTGTTCGGTTGGAAGCTTTTTGTTCGTTGCATGGCAATGAACAGGACCATATTATCTAGTCTTCCACATTGAGCTTTGTACATGCATATGTTTCTTGAGAATTAATTTTCCGTAAATTTCTCTCTCTTATAAGCTCCAAATCCGTTGATTGTTCCTCCTAAATTCGTTCTCTACTTCCAAGATTTATTTTGTAATTTTGGATTTTATTTATTTTCTGCAATTTATTTGGTCCGTTCGCGTGTGTAGAATCCGACGTCGCGACGCAAGCTTGGATCAACAGAAGCGCTACCTCCAACGCCACCAAGGTGAGTCTCCTTGACCACTTTGAACCTATGATTTTTAAATTGTGTTTTCGCCAAAGTATTATGCATTGCTAATTCATATATAATGATAAGTTCAAAGTGTAGTTGTTAGTTAAACCCAAAATTTGCTAAAGTCATTGATGAGTCTACGGCGGCCCGATCTTCCGATAGGTTCGATTGATTTCGTCGTGAGGACGTTGACGCTTTGAGGCTTTCGACCAGCAGATCGTCACCTCGCAATTCGCTACACCCGCACGACTGTCGTTATCGACCACGCTCGCACGCGATCGACCTTACCACGAAGGTTATTTTCCCTGCAAGCAATCGAAGCAACTCACAAGAACAAAGAAGATGCAATCTGAATTGTATTGCGAATACGAATGAAGTTCACAATGTGGGGTTCCTCAAACCGATAAACGGTGAAACTGCAAAGTGGCAGAATAATCTAAGAAAAACCCAACCCTACACTGTGGCGGCTGTTGTATATTTATAGGGGGGGACGTGAGGGAGTTGACCTAGGGTTGTGCGACCATGGGGAGAGGCGTACACAACCTAGGCTTTGACCCCGACACGCTTACAAGGCCCTATTAGGCCCAAAACGGTGTCGCAGCACCTAAAGACTGGTCGTAGAACTTGAGACCTAGTCGTGGCGCCGGCCGGTCCAGTCGTGCGCGCCGCGAACCTTGTCGAGGGGCTTGAGACCTGGTCGTAGCGCTGGCAGGACTGGTCGTAGGGCTGGCGAACCTTGTCGAGGGGCTTGAGACCTGGTCGTATCGCTGGCAGGACTGGTCGTAGGGCTGGTAGACCTGGTCGTAGACCTTGGGGATCCATTATTCCTAAGTAACAACAGATCATCACAATTATTAGGTAGTATACCATTCTACATAGATAAATTATTAGCACCTAGGAACGAGCTCACCTCATAATTTAAGTGACGCGCATGAGCTCTTGTCATAGGACCTTGTAGTTTAGCAACTGGATCTGTAGGCTTTTGTGTAGTGCGTGTATCCGAAAGAGTGATGTCCTCATCATCCTCCCCCTCTTGAATTGGAGTCGTCCTCGACTCAAGCTCATCTGCTTCTCCCACGTATGGCTTCAAATCTGAAATGTTAAATGTGGGGCTAACCCCAAAATCTGCAGGTAGCTCCAATTGATAGGCATTGTCATTTATCTTCTTAATTATCTTAAATGGTCCATCACTCTAGGCATCAATTTTGATTTTCTTAACTCGAAACTGTCTTTCCTCAAATGCACCCAAACTAAATCACTCGGTGCAAATGTTATTTCTTTCCTACCTTTACTTCCAAAGAACCCTATACTTTTCAATCATACGCTCTATATTTTCTTTAGTTGTTTCATGCAACTTAAGAACAAATTCAGCACGCTTCTTAGCATCTAAATTAATGTGTTCAGAGGTAGGCAAAGGTAGTAAATCAATAGGAGCACGGGGGTTAAAACCATACACTACCTGAAACGGACTTACCTTGATGGTGGAGTGTACCGACCTATTGTAAGAAAACTCAATGTGTGGTAAACACTCTTCCCACATCTTCAAATTCTTCTTTAAAACAGCCCGCAACATGGTGGATAACGTGCGGTTGACAACCTCCGTTTGTCCATTAGTTTGGGGATGACACGTAGTAGAAAACAGCAGCTTTGTCCCCAATTTGTTCGAAAGTGATCTCCAAAAGTGGCTCAAAAACTTCGTGTCACGATCCGAGACAATAGTATTGGGCACTCCATGTAAGCGAATGATTTCTCGAAAAAATAAATCAGCTATGTTCGTAGCATCATCGCTCTTGTGACAAGGTATAAAATGTGCCATTTTAGAAAATCGATCCACTACTACAAATATCTTTGTCTCTCCCCTCTTTGTCCCGGCAATCCTAAAACAAAATCTATAGAAATATCCTCCCAAGGGGCGCTAGGAATAGGAGAGGCATATAAAGTCCATGTGGATTGAGACGGGACTTAGCTTTGTTGCATGTAGTGCAGCGAGCCACGTAGCGCTCAACATCGCGCTTCATCTTTGGCCAAAAGAAGTGGGCGGCCAGCACATCTTCTGTCTTCTTTGCTCCAAAATGCACCATCAAACCTCCTCCTCCATGCGCCTCCTGCAACAACAAAAGACGAACGGAGCTAGCTGGAATGCATAGCTTGTTAGCACGATAGATTAAATCATCAATTATCACATATTTATTCCATGTTCTCCCTCCTTTATAAAGCTCAAGCACTTCTTTAAAGTCCAAATCAGTAGCATATAACTCCTTAATGACCTCTAAACCAAAAATCTTATGGTCAAGTTGAGATAACATGGTATAACGTCTAGAAAGCGCATCAAAGAATCACATTGTCCTTACCTTTCTTATGCTTTATGACATATGGAAACGACTCAATGAATTCTACCCATTTAGCATGTCGTTTATTTAGGTTAGCTTGGCTTCTAATATGTTTTAGCGATTCATGATCCGAATGTATAACAAATTCTTTGGGCCATAGATAATGTTGCCAAGTTTGAAGCACACGAACTAAAGCATATAGTTCTTTGTCATAGGTAGAATAATTCAGACTAGGCCCATTTAGTTTCTCAACAAATATGCAATCTGGTTTACCTTCTTGAATCAATACACCACCTATCCCAATCCCGCTAGCATCACATTCAATCTCAAAAGTCTTACCAAAATCGTGGAGTTGGAGTAGGGGTGCTTGGGTGAGCTTCTCTTTCAATAAGTGGAATGCCCTCTCTTGCGTAGGTCCCCATTGGAAAGGCACTCCATTCTTGGTCAATTCATTCAATGGTGCGAAGAATGGTGCTGAAATCCCGCATAAAACGCCGATAGAATCCAAAGAAGTCCATGGAAGCTCCGCACTGTGACACGGTAGTGGCGCGCCGCCAGCTTTGGATGGCTGCAGCTTTGCTCCATCCACCTCAATTCCCTGTGGTGTCACAACATAACCAAGAAACGCAACTCGATCGGTGCAAAAGGTGCACTTCTCAAGGTTACCAAACAAACGTGCATCTCTCAAGGCATTAAAAACAGCACGTATATGATCCAAGTGTAACTCATGTGACTTGCTATAAATCAAGATATCATCAAAATAAACCACCACAAATTTCCCAATGAAAAGACGTAAAACCTCGTTCATTAATCGCATGAAAGTACTAGGTGCATTAGTTAGACCAAAAGGCATCACTAACCACTCATATAGTCCGAACTTAGTTTTAAAAGCGCTTTCCATTCATCTCCGGGCCATTCTAATCTGGTGGTAACCACTGCAAGTCAATCTTGGTGAAAATAATAGAGTCACTCAACTCATCAAGCATGTCGTCTAGCCTAGGAATAGGATGACGATACCTTATGGTAATATTATTAATGGCTCTACAATCAACACACATACGCCAAGTTCCATCTTTCTTAGGAACCAAAAGAACAGAACAAAGACAAGGACTAAGGCTTTCCGTGCGTACCCACGGTCCAAAAGATCTTGGACTTGTCGCTGAATTTCCTTAGTCTCCTCGGATTGGTCCTATATGCGACGGTTTGGCAAAGTCGCTCCGGAATTAAATCAATTTGATGCTCTATCCTCGAATAGGTGGCAGTCCGGGTATCTCGGTTGAAATACATCCACATACTCCTGCAAAAGGTTAGCAATGCAGGAGGCAAAGAGCTAGATATATCCTCAAGTGAAAATAAAGCATCTTTGCATATCAAAGCATAGCATGGCAGCTCATTATCACAAATTTCAGCAAGCTCAGATTTAGTGGCAAGCATAACACATCCCTTCAATTTAATTCCCTCGGCCTTGGAACTAGGCGCCACTTTCTCCCTTTTAGATGGGAAAACACATTTCGCTACTTGCTGATTTTCAGAATCATGTTCAGTGGTGTTTCTTTCATTTCTAGCACGCTCTACTTCATCTTTCACAATTTCACCGGGAGTTAAAGGCAACAACTTAATCTTCTTACCCTTATGTGAGAACGAGTAGGTATTAGCTCTACCATGGTGCAAAACATCATTATCATATATCCAAGGCCTACCGAGCAACAACGAGCATGCTTGCATAGGCACTACATCAAAGTCGGTACTATCTTTGTAATTACCAGCTGAAAATGGCACTCTCACAACTTTGTTTACCTTTAACTTACCACACGAATTGAACCATTGGATGTAGTAGGGACGTGGGTGTGGTTGTGTGATCAAGCCAAGCTTCTCGACCATCTCGGAGCTTGCAAGGTTGTTGCAACTCCCTCCATCAATGATGACTCTGCAGGCTCTGTCCTTCACGAGGAATCTGGATTGGAACAAGTTGTGCCGCTGATTTTGCTCCGCTCTCTCCACTTGTGCGCTCGCACTCGCTGCGCAACAAGGCTCACATGAGTCCTCGTGTCAACAACAGCTACTTGTTCTTCCACATCATCAAGATCACTGCTCTGCCTGCGTCTCCTCCACCGCAATGTTAGCTGCAAGCACATACTCATCCTCAATATCACTAGCACTTACATAACCTCCGTCTTGGTGGCAAGGTAGGCTCACGACTTGGGCAATCCTCATGACATGTCCCATTCCCTTACAACGATGGCAAATAATCCCGATCGTCACGACTGTGGAAGCTACCAAGAAGAACTCTTGGCCGGGACCGCACACTAGTAGATTTGTTTACCTCGGTGCATGTGTTGGTGTCGGAGGTGTCTTCTGAACGCGCCCTACTCGAGGAGGGCAGCAGATCGCGTGAGCTGAAGGTTGGACTGTTTTAACGTGCCCTGATGTTGATCGTGGTGTAGACATGCTTCCAAAATTGTTCCTTGGTCTCTGCTGTCGACCCTGCAATTCTTTTTCTGCCAAACAAGCAAGGTGGAACAATCTAGGAACACTATCATATTCTTTGTAGTTAACTATGTCCTGAATTTCACGTATTAGTCCTCCATAAAAACGTGCCATTGCAGCCTCTTCATCCTCAATAATATCACAACGCAACATACTAATTTGTAGCTCCTGATAATATTCTTCTACAGATCTATTGCCTTGGTTTAAGCGCTGCAATTTCTTACACAAATCCCTTTTAAAAGAGGGTGGAATAAATCTGTTACGCATAGCAACCTTTAAAGCATCCCAGGTAGTAGGCGCTAATCCATCATTGCATACTCTACTCCACCAGATGATGGCAAAATTTTTAAATTCACTTGTAGCTTGCCTAACTCTATGCACTTCGGGAACTAAGTGAGCATTAAATTTCTGTTCTACCGTCATCTCCCAATCTAAATATACTTCAGCATCATAAGCACCCGCAAAAGATGGTATAGTGAACTTGACTTTAGCATATGGATCATCATTATCACGTGCATTATGTTGCGGAAAGTTATTACCTCTCATACCTTGACGGTTGAAGTTCAATCGGTTCCGTTGTCGTGCATCAAGGGCATTGCGGTTGCGCATCTCATTATCGTTGTCGATCTCATGGTCTTGGACTGCACCTTGAGGATGCACACGACCAGTGTTCGGCGGTTGATTGGCCATACCATCAATACGTGCATTGAGTGTTGCAATGCTAGCATTGAGCTGTTGTAGTGTAGCATTTGTCTCTGCAAACTTCCTTTCGATGTCGTCATTAATAGCATGACGGTGCTCATCCAACACCCTTGTAAGCTCTTCCCTCACAACACAATCTTGTGCATTCAATTCCTCACCTGCCATTGTTAGTAGGAGACAAAAGACAACACAAATGTATTATCCCTACCAACTACTAGGTGGTGGAAGGTGGAATCACACACTCTCAGCGCCTTACCAAGCTCTTATGAATTTCTTACCAAATTGCAGCAGTGGTCCGATCGGAGAGGGTGGGATGTGTGGCATGCGGAGGCGAATGCGAGGATCCAAATCTGAGGGCCAAAAGTACGTGGAGCTCGGACAGGCAATGTTTAGTAGCAAGGAATAGCAATAATGAAATCAGATTAGCAAAGTTAAGTCAAAGTCCACAGTACTCGTCACAGTTGCTGGTCCAAACGCGCTCCTAGCACTAGCTAAAGCAAGCCGAAAGATAGGGTAGATACAAACACAAAGGAACAAAATTGCAAAGCAACCGTTATCTCTGTGGGTGGTCGTGGAGCTCTGGTGGGTTGTCGTAGACCAACTGAGGGTGGTCGTGGAGCTCTGGTGGGTTGTAGTAGACCAACTGAGGGTGGTCGTGAGCCAACTGAGGTGGTCTCTTTTTCTTTTTGATTCTCTTTTTCTTTTCTTTTTTTTTGATTCTTTCTTCTTCTTCTTTTTTTTTTGACTGACGAAACTCAACCTAGGGTTCCCTTCTTTTTTTTTTTTTGCGCAAGTGACCTTGACTCACAACTCTTCAAAACCCTTTTTCAGGCCTAAGGATAGATATAGGTCACAAACTTTTTCCGGAGAGCAGGGGTAATAAGGTAATAAAAAGATACTCTCTCTCTCTCTCTCTGAACTTTGGCTATCTCTGTTTCGGCTATGGGTTTTCTTCTCGGTCCTTGTTGGGTCGGACATGATATGATGAGTGTGTGGGTGTCCGAGAGCAACCAGAAACAGATAGACTTGTCGGGGCGAAAACTCGAGCAGGTGGTCGAACTCGAGTAGGTGGTCGAATCCGACTGGGTGGTCGAATCCGAGTAGGTGGTCGGATGGGAATGTTGGCTCGAGTAAGTGGTCGGATGGGGGTGTTGTCACGAGTAAGTGGTCGGATGGGGGTGGTGACTCAATTCTCGGCTATAGCAGACAAACCCTAATTGCACCGGATGCAACAAAGGACAAGCCGAGATACACGATGACCAAAACAGCAAAGACTCGACGCTAGAAACTAGATCACGACGACTAGACCAGCAACAAAGACACCGACGATGGACTCGAACTCAACAACGCGAATACTGAAAACAAAATTGTGAAAGGCACAACGTGGCTTGGACAATGAAAGACTAAGATCTAAAACTTTTGTAGGGCAATTTTTCCGGACTCTAGGTGATGGAAACAACTAACAAAAGGGATAAACGAGATTACCTAATGGGCAACCTTGGCTCTGATACCAAATGATGGGTCTAAGGCGGCCCGATCTTCCGATAGGTTCGATTGATTTCGTCGTGAGGACGTTGACGCTTTGAGGCTTTCGACCAGCAGATCATCACCTGCACTCGCTACACCCGCACGATCGCCGTTATCGACCACGCCGCACGCCGATCGACCTTACCACGAAGGTTATTGTCCCCGCAAGCAATCGAAGCAACTCACAAGAACAAAGAAGATGCAATCTGAATTGTATTGCGAATATGAATGAAGTTCACAATGTGGGGTTCCTCAAACCGATAAACGGTGAAACTGCAAAGTGGCGTAATAATCTAAGAAAAACCCAACCCTACACCGTGGCGGTGTTGTATATTTATAGAGGGGGACGTGAGGGAGTTGACCTAGGTTGTGCGACCATGGGGAGAGGCGAAACAACCTAGGCTTTGACCCGACACGCTTACAAGGCCCTATTAGGCCCAAAGCGGTGTCGCAAAGACCTAAAGACCGGTCGTAGAACTTGAGACCTAGTCGTAGCGCTGGCCGGTCCGGTCGTAGCGCCGCGAACCTTGTCGAGGGCTTGAGACCGGTCGTAGCGCCGCGTGACTAGTCGTGAGGGCCGCGAACCTTGTCGAGGGCTTGAGACACGGTCGTATCATTGCGCGGATGGTCGTAGAGGTGGTAGACCGGTCGTAGACCTTGGGGATCCATTATTCCTAAGTAACAACAGATCATCACAATTATTAAGTAGTATACCATTCTACATAGATAAATTATTAGCACCTAGGAACGAGCTCACCTCATAATTTAAGTGACGCGCACGAGCTCTTGTCATAGGACCTTGTAGTTTAGCAACTGGATCTGTAGGCTTTTGTGTAGTGCGTGTATCCGAAAGAGTGATGTCCTCATCAGTCATCCTTGATAATTGTACCCTATACCTTTGTAACCATAGCATAGTAATTCTGCAATATTTTTACAACATTGTGGAATAGTTAAACGCGGTAGAATTACTTAGAGATGCTTTTCGGTCTTATTCAACCCTTGGGAGGGAAAAATCTTTATTACACTTTATGCTTTCTTTGGAAAATGTATGACATTAGGTAATTTTAGTGTTTGGAAAATAAAATATAATGATGAAAATATGTTTTAGACTTGGGTGGATGGTAAGATCAGACGGTGCAAATAGAGCACGAAATCTTGTATTGTGTTAGTCCCGCCAAGTCATATTAGGGACCGACGCTTGACTATCCAAATCGAGCACTACTGCACAACCACATGTCCAAAATGGGAATGCACTGCCAACTAATTAGCAAAAATTTGAGTTGGTTCTGTCATGGTTGTGTGTGCTAATTCACATGGCGCAAGAGGGGGCTAGGAAGGCGAAACCTTAGCGGGTAGAACCGAGTCAAAAGGAAGCTTTGTAAAAGCCTTGTGATGGTCTCTCCTTGATTCACACGTCAAAGGAAACGTGTAGTATATCAGGCAATCATCTCTTGTGGGTCAAGTTGTACAACCTCTACAGAGTGTTAAAAACTATTCGAATAGTCGTGCCCACGGTCAAGGGCGAGCAAGGTGCGTTTTCACATGGTAGATTTTGGTTTTGATTTTAAAAAGAGTAAATTTTGGGAACCGGGAGCAGTTGGGACTCTCGGGTTGTTTCTGGCAGCTAGAGCCTTGATGCTAGTGGTTGGTAGCTAGAACCTCCACTAGTAATACAATTAATTTATTTTTTGAAACTATGTTTGTCAAATATGCTTTATGAAAATTGTTTTAAACTTAAAATATTACTTTGTGCAAAAGAACCATATAAGCCTCAATTGTTAAAGCTATGCATATGCATGTTTCCCAAGATTCGCGGAGTACTTTATGTACTCACATGCTACACTCATAATTAAATCTCAGAAGCCTTCAATGACACGGAGGAGGACTACGACTACTTCGCCTGTGGCTTTGACGATGGATACCCGGAGTACTAGGTTGCTCTCCCCAGTCGACTGCCAGTGGGCAATTTGATGGGCCATCACTCGAAGTTTATCATTTGTTGTTTTCGCTGCTGTAAGACTCAAGGTCTTTCGACCTCTTTTGTAATAAGTGGCCATAAGGCTGGTATTCAGTTGTTTATTAATGTTATTCGTGATTCGAATTTGTTATCAACAATGTTTCCACTGTGTGCACTAGCTACTGATCATGGGACTGGTGCAGAATTACATAGAGGGTTCGGATTCAGAAATCCGGTCTCGACAGAGTTGGTATCAGAGCTGAATCGACTGTAGGATGTGACCTAGATAGAATGGCCGTTAGTAGGAAAACTTTGAAATTTATTTTATAAAAAGAAAAATAATATTGTTCTATCCTCATCTTTTCTCATCTTTCTATCCTTACCTTCTTCGTGGAATTCTTCCTTACCTAGTTCTTCCTTCATCGTTTTACAATGTTAAATGGATAATCTTTCCCTTGTAATTTCTATAGTTGGTCAATACACACACAGGTCGTTCAGTTCGACCAGATACAAACTGGTCGTACACAGTTACAAGCTGGTCGTATAGAGATACGAGCTGGTCGTAGACTAGCCGAAACTAGTCGTAGACTAGTCATAGACTGGTCGTACACGTTACGAGCTAATCATATGGAGATATGAGCTGATCGTAGACTGGTAGTACACAGTTACGAGCAGGTCGTATGGAGATATGAGTTTATCACAGACTGGTCGTAAGGTGCTATAGACTGATCGTAAGGAGTTGCAAACTGGTCGTAAGGAGTTACAGACTGGTCGTAACCACACATGGACTGGTCGTGACTGAATTCGAGCTGGTCGTAATTGATAAGGACCTGGTCATAGATCTTATTGCATTAAGGTTCGTCCGATATATTCTATGTGTGTTTAGAAATCGTTATATGCTGCTAGGTACCGCTAACGACTCATGGTCGGAAAGGAGTTTTCGAGTCACAACCGAACACGCATGAACCTATAGGGTCACACAGTTAAAGGGTAAGGATTTGATTTGGATGGAGATCCGAATTTTTATGGGCCTTCAGTTTCTAATGGGCCTTAAGTTGGAGATCCGTTATGGATGCCTATAAATAGAGGGGCGGTGGCATGGGGTTAAGTAAGCTTTTTGAAGATTTTCGAAACCCTAATAGTCACGCCTTCCTCAACCATGCCACCGGCGCTAGCACTTCGCGCGTGGTGTCCCTACCCCGTACATGTGGATACCTTGGAGGTGTTGTTGTGAAGCATCAACACTAGGACGATCCGCAACTCGTGACGATCATCGCAGCAGGAGAAGAAGACACATGGCAAGTACAACTACATCTGCATCTACTCACTACATCAACTCTACTTCCGCTATGAGTTGACGCATCTAGTGGTAATCTCGTGATTTATTACTAGAGGAGGTTCCTTGGTTGCGCGAATTTTTTTTTGTTTTGTGCTATTGTAGCCTTCCCGCGATCCTTCACCGAGTTGTGCAGACTCTAAACCTAACCCTAGGTGGACCTAGTCTACCATGAGCTGTGTTTGTGACATGTGGACCCCACGCGTTAGTGGACTATTCCATGAACCCGTGAGCTATAGATCCGTGAACCAAATCCTTAGACCTGATCTATAGAACGAGGGTTCCAACTGCCAGCCTCTATTTCCTATTTTTAGGATTTTCTTTTAATTCTAAAATTAATTAATGATGTCATGTTGATGCAATATTTTAGAATTTTCTTTAGAAATAAATTCCAAAAATCCAAAATAGTGTTTCTTTATCTTTTTCTTAGATTTAAATCCTCCGAGAGCCCGTTCTTCCTCATACGAACTCCGATTGAGTACATGCAAATTTCTAAATTTATCTAAATTTGATCTCTACCTTCTTGTGATTTTTATTAATTTTTGGAGTTTATTTGTTATCTTATTTGGTATTTATTTATGCTTTCGCTTTCGTTTGTGAGTAGACATTGATACTTCGGGAGTTTTCGAGGAAGGAGGAGTTTATCAAGCTCAAGGCCAATACTAAGACTTGTTTCAAGGCAAGTTGTACCTTTGACCATATTGAACCCAGTTTTTCAAAATTTACTTTGATTCAAACTACTGCATGTTATTTCAAGTATTGAATTCTTTAACTGCTTTGAGATTAGCTATATACCTACTTGATTATATCCACATTGCTCATTGTATTACTATGATCTTTTGTCACCCTAGCTTGGATAATTACTAGTTGGTATTATCATAGCACCAATGTGGGTTGTTTAGACACGAATAGTTTGCTTAGTAATGCAACGAGTTATTGATATCATTTTGAGTTACAAATCTAAACTTGACTAAATGAATATGGAATACTTTGTGAAAAGCTGTATGCAGTATGTTGTCACTCGTTGGTAGCATGTGTTGTACTTAACCAACGGGGTAGGAAAGATTTAGACTGAGGCAAGTGGATGGAATTGTAATATGGTGGAGCTATGTGCATTTGGAAAAAAACGAATGTGGTAATTGATAGTAGTTTGATAGTCTTGTCATGATCAATTAAGTATTTTACTTTGTGCGCCATTGAACTGAGCCATAATTGTACGACAACGTGCCTGGTATGGGACATGCCTAACTTAGTAAGTTATGGATTTTTGATAATTGATTACTCAGGCATGTAGGTTAGACTGTGTGCCAGGGTAGAGGTGTGATTCTATCTCTATCGAGAGTCACAATTATGAGCTGTTTGCCATGTCTAGGTTCAACGATGTGCGACGGGCCAACGACCTGTGTAGGGGTTTGGTCATGGAAGTATGCACAACATGAGGGTAAATTGTTGAGATAAAATTTTGAAAAGGTTTTATTATGATTAGTGCTAGCTACACTGGTTATATCTTGTATGTAAAGTATACAACCTCTGCAGAGTGTTAATCAATCTATTCAAATAGCCACGTCCGTGGTTATAGACATGCTCGGAGATTTCACACGAGGGGTAGATTTTCATAAAAACAATGGGTGGGTGCAGCTACGTGGTTTAACTCATGTGGCTGTGTAAAAGAAATTGATTAGGCTTCGTGAGCTTTGTCAAAATACTTGTTAAACTATTATTATTTATTTGTTTTAAATTACACTTTCAATCTATTATTTGTATTTAAATGCAAATACCGCTTTTCTGTAAAATAACCATAGAAGCTATTCATTTGGAATAAACCATCATCTATAACTGTATTTTGTGGTACAACTTGTTGAGTACTCGGAGTACTTATTCTTGCTGCAATCATTCAGCTGAAGTGGAGGAGTTTTCGCCTACTCACGAGGAATAGTTTAACGAGGAGGGTGATCGCTAGGTTTTGATCCCAGTTAGTTGCTTGTGGCAAGACGATGGGTTCCCGCTGAAGTTGTTTCCGCTTCGTTGTCGTTTCTTTACTTAGTGCTAGCCCTGCGTGGCTTAATAAGTGTAAACTCGACCATAAGGTCACAACTGTTATTTAATAATTAAATTATTGTTTATTCTTATATTCGCCTTGTGTGGAATGATATTCATCTATGTTGATACTATGTGCATCAACGTGATTCTGGACTAGTGCATTATACACAGAGGGTCCAAATTTGTATATTTAGGTCCTGACACCCTAACACCAACCACTCCATCGAACACATACATCATAGCTAAGGAAAGGTCAATAGCTCCCATCCAATTCATCGAACATCGAACTGGTAAAACCGCATGTTGTAGAGGATCGCCCTAGCACAAGCTTGAGAGAGAAGAATAGAAGTAGGGGCAAGGTGGATCCACATGCCGATAGGGCCACCAATGAGGAGCTTCATATGAATTAGGTGAGCAAATGGTTCCTCCTCTTGGTGACGATATTGGATGATGCAGAACAGAAGGACGACAACTTCGACTCCTCTCCCCCTCCGCCCACGCGACTCATTCAAGGTGGACTGGACCAGCTACTATGAATTGGGCCTACAGGACTGACTGTCTTGCACCTCGAGACGACACTTCAACGGCAATAGCCCCATTACTTGGGCTCTTCCAACGGCCGACCTGCTACTCCTCGGGACAATGGCCTACCCTCGGGGTGCCCTCGACATCAAGAAACAACTGTGATTGCTATGATGATCTTGCAGTCAACTAGGTATTTTATCAGCAAACAATAGTCTCATAGTGAAAAAAGATGGAAATTAGTGAATCGTTAGTTTTCAGCAAGTTCTTGTTACATAGTAAAGCTAGCTTTATTTCTAGCATCGAAAGTAGCAAACATGCTCATTATCAAATTGTTTACCATTCCTTCAACTGGAAATAAGTAATTGTTGTTGTGCAGTCATTAGATAGATTAGAAGTCGAATCGAAAGCCATCTGCTTCCCTTGATGAAAGTCGTCATGCCAGGGGAGCCTGATCCGCATCTAAGGCTTCAGCTGCTACCATTCTCACAGGGCATGCTTTTGCAGGCAAGTGTACTTAGCTGTAGTTGGATAAATGTACAAGGACAAGAAAGAATTAGGACTTCAAATGATCAAATCACACCTAGCAGATTACTAATTGATCTGAGTGGTGGAGAACAACCTCAACCATAAAATTCCCAATGCCTCCTATACCTACTATCCATGTGCGCACATCGCTTCGACTTCTTTGTGTTTTGTAGCCTCTTAGGGTCGTTTGGATACATTGTGATCCGACTCAATCCCTTTGGATTAACTCAAAATTTGCACCAAAACCTCTTCCAATCAAGGATTGGTTCTAGTCCTCCCTATCCAAACAAGCCCTAAATGAAAATATAAAAGGTGGATCTACCTTTTTTTATTTGGGAGGAAGTTGAAGTATTATGTTCACTCTCGGTTCCCCATTGTGTTCCATTGTTGTGATTTCACATATCATTCGAAGATATACCATACATGTGGTTCTCTTTCACTTTTCTTGTTTTTGGATATTAATAAGCTAGTAGGCTGTAACTAGGTTCATTGTTTGCTTCACCATTTTGTAGGAACACAAATATGGACCACAGAAGGCTGCTTGGCTAAACACATATGTCAGTAATGAAGTCGGGCATGAAAAATATGGATAGTAGTGGTAGATGTGGTCTAGTCGTGACTAGAAAGCACAGAAACACATCGTAAGTTCTCCCTTGTTTGTATTCTTTCAACTAAAGTGAACCTAGTTTTCTGGAAAGAAGTTTAAATGTTGCTTTTGTTCTAGGATGATTACTCTGCTGCTGCTATGGTTCAATATCCAGATGATTGGGGCCAGCGACCACTTGATGGAAGCATATTGTACAATATCAATGGTGGCATGCCCCATGGCCGTGTACTAATAAGGAATTGTGCTTTCAAGAAGGATATAATGATGTTCTAGCAGCTACCAAATCAAGAAACATTAGGCCATCCTATTCCCACCTCTTATTGAAATGTCCAACATAACCAAGAACTACTCCAGACACCATAAGTTCACCACCGATGATCGTGGTAATAATATTAATTCACACACATTTACAATTGATGTCACTGTTGCATAGTTCACTTCAAATGGTACTTTCTAAATGTAGATGCTTTTTGAGAAGATAGGCGAACAACCACCACTAGAGATGCTACGCCGTGGAACACCTACACAAGCACATGTAACAACATTTAATACCTAGAATTATTGCCTTGTGTACAAAAAAAATCACCTATGGGCTAATATTTCCCTTGTTGCATAGTTCAACTTCAAATGGTATGAAGGACCATTTGGACTAGACAACTATTTTTTGTGTGTGTTTTAGACTGTCAACAAGCAGTCCTATAGTGAGCGAGTGGACTCATGTTTAATATTATAAACATGGGCATAACCAGACTCTCATTTAATTGTGGTTGATGGTAAGGTGGCAAGGTGAAAAGCATCTAGGTCCCTAAAAATTGGTTTTGGTAATTAATAATAATATGTGATTTTGGGACTTATTGGTTTGCTAAGTATTTACAAGGTTTAGTCCCATTGGTGTATATGATCTTGAAGATGCATGCTAAAGGACATTATGAAGATCAAATATGGATCAAAGTTGAGGTACTAGTAGTTTTTGATCTTTTCTCTTTTTACCGGTCTTAGGAGAAATGGTTGGAAGACCGGATTATAGGTTAAATGCCGTACTATTAAGAGGGATCATATCTAGTAGCTTGATAGCATGTTCTTGTGCTTTATGGATCAATCTAGGATCATGCATGCATATGGATTTCGTTTTGTTTTGCCAAGTCTGCTTGTCAGGATAATCGGTAGTACCGGCGTTGGTTATGCGGTACTACCGCTCAAAGGTACGACCGGGCTCGTAGTGCGGTACTACTGCACCCCGGTTGTTCCGATCGTTACTTGGCGGTATGTCTTTTCCAGAGAGACACTTTTTCTGATCTTGGTACCAAACCCTCTGTGCGGTAGTACCGCAAGTGTTCGTGTGGTATGACCAGACTACGGTAGTACCGCAGTTCTTGAGCGGAACTACCGCATGCCGGTCATTCCGACTTGGAAGCGGTATGCTTTTTCAGTACGCACCCCTTTGATTCTCTCGGAAAATGGTAGGACCGCACTTGCTTTGCGGTATGACCGCTCTGCGGTAGTACCGCTAGTTAGTTGGCAGTAGTACCGCAGTGCGAGTTAAAACGGCTATATCAGAACATTTAATGTCACTGTTATAGCCGTTACAGAGGTAGTTGGAGGAGTGCGGTAGTATCGCTCGGTACATGGCGGTAGTATCGCATATGGCTACGGTTATAATTGTTGATGGGGGGTATAAATACACCCTCACTTGCTCAAGGACAGAGTGCTAGACCACATTTAACATCCTTAGATACTTGTGCATTCATTCAACTCCTCAAATTCACTTATGCACTCTTTGAGAGGTTGTTGAGCTCATTCAAGTTCATTCACCATTCTAGTTGATCCTCTCGCACTTGAGTGTCGTCAAGCGAAGGTCATTGATTTGTTACTCTTAGAGTCTTGCCGAACTCCTAGACGGCTTGGCGGTGATTGCGTGGTGATCTCTTCAAGAAGATTGTGAAGAGGCCTGGTGCCGAGATTGTGAGTAGTTTGGTGTTCACCATCTCTGGAGCGGAGGAAGAACAACCAATAGTGATCGAGGAAAGGCTTAATTCGTGGAGCCGGCTTGATTTGTTCAAGCTCCCTCAACGTGGACTAGTGAAGACCGGCAAATCTTCGATACCACGGGAAAAACCTTCATTGTCTCACTTGTGGTTATTTGTTGTCTTTACTTATTCCGCACTTATAATTCAAGCATTTATCTTGTGTCAAATTGCTTAGCTAGAATTATATCTAGTTGTGGACATTAGCTCTTTATTGTAGAAAGTTGTTTGTTAGTTCTTTCATTCTTTGTGTTAGGAAGAATTTGCTAGAACTATTTAGCTCTAAGTTTAATTTGGTCGATTAAATTTATAAACCTCCTATTCACCCCTCTAGTCGGTTATCCTTGATCCTACAAGTGGTATCAGAGCAAGGTCTCTCAATTTGTTAGACTTTACCGTCTAAGAGAGAAAGGATGGCTAGTGAGGGTGTGTCTATAGGAAAGGCTCCTTTGTTTGATAGCTCAAATTATTCTTGTTGGAAAATTAGAATGTCCATTTTCTTAAAGGCTATGAGTCCGAACATATCGAAAATTGTAAATGAGGGTTATGTTATGCCTCTTGATCCAACAAACTCCACGGTTCAAGATGAACGTAATGCTCATTTAGATGCTCAAGCTATGAATGTTCTCTTTGGTGCTTTGAACGCGGATGAGTTCAATAGGGTGAGCAATTTGAAACCCTCATGCTATTTGGACTACCCTCTCCGAAATTAATGAGGGCACATCCACGGTGAAAGAAGCTAAATTATATAGGCTTGGATAAAATATGAGACATTCATAATGTTGCCAAATGAAAACATCACGAGATGTATTCAAGACTCAACAGCATTGTGAATGAACTCAAAGGTCTTGGTACTAACCTTCTTGATATTGATGTTGTGCGCAAGATGCTTAGGGTCCTCGCGGATAAATATGAGACGTTGGTGATATTATTTCTCAACTCTCCCGAGTTGCCAAGAATGACTCCAACCGGACTTTTGGGAAATCTCATCACAAATGAGCTATACAAGAAGAACAAGGAAGAGCTCATGGAGTCTTCCTCATCAAAGAAGAAAATTACCGCTTTCAAAGCAAAAGTGAAATCAAGTGATGATGAGGATGAAGAAGAAGACACCGATGAAGAATATGCTCTTCTTGTAAGGAAAGTGAAGAAATTTATGAGAAGATGTCTGAATCGAAGCTTTAACTTCAACAAATACAAGAAAGGATAATCCTCAAATGATAACAAGCGCTATATTAATATAAGTTGCTATGGATGTGATGAGAAGGGGTATATTATCTCAAATTGCCCAAACAAGAAGAATGATAAGGGAAAGTCATTAAAGAAGAAAGAATTCAATGGCAAGAAGAAGCTCTTCAAGAAGCTTCACAAAGATGGCAAAAATGAAGCCCATATTGGAGAATGGGACTCCGATGATGATTATTCGGATTTTGACTCCGATTCAAGTGATGATGAATCCTCCAAGAAAAGAGGACTTGTCGGCATCGCCATCAAGGAAGCTCTATCACTCTTCTCGTCTCCTACATGCCTTATGGCAAAAGGAGATAAGGTAAAATCCTTTGATGATAATGCTCCCTCATATGATGAACTAATGGACATGGTTAAAGATTTAAATGAATATATTGGAAAAGAGAAATCAAAATTTAAAGTCTTGAAGAAAGAGTATATCTCTCTAAAAGACTCTTATGATGAGCTAAAGCAAGCTCATGATTCTCTTCTTCTAAAAGATATTGAAAAATCTCATTCACATGTTGGGATTACTTGTGATCTAATGGATGAGATGCCTAGAATAGAATTTGCTTCAAATACTATATCCATGTCTAGTATTTCTACATCATGTGATGATTTACTATCCATGCCTTGTTGCTCAAATGATGATTCAATTACAAACATAGATAATACTTGTGATCCTCTACTAATCGTTGAAAATCATGAATTAAAAGAGCAAGTTAGCAAGCTAAGTAAGAGATTGGAAAGATGCTTCAAGCGTAAGGAAACTCTTGATATGTTATTAAGTGAGCAAAGGTGCTCATTCAACAAGGAAGGACTTGGGTATGTACCCAAGAAAGGTAAGAAGCAAACTTACAAGCCCGCAAGGTTTGTAAGGCAAAATGGAATATATTGCAACAAATGTCAAAGAGTAGGACATATGTCAAATACTTGTAAAATTACCTCTAATAAATTTTATGGTATTTATGATTCTTGTTATATGCTTAAGAAATCCAAGAATGGTAAAGTAGTTTCAAAATTTATGGGCACTTCAATTTTAGGCGCTAAAAAGAATGCAATTTGGGTGCCTAAAATCTTGGTCACTAACCTCTAAAGACCCAAACAAATTTGGGTACCAAAAAGAACTTGATTCTTATTTTGTAGGTGAACTACAAGACCGGTGGAAAACATTGGGTGCTCGATAGTGGATGCACTCAACACATGATCGTTGATAGAAAAATGTTCACCACTTTCGAGAATGTAAATGGAAGTGACAAAATCACATTCGGTGATAATAGTAAAGGAAAGGTAATTGGGTTAGGTAAAATCGCTATTTCAAATGATCTTTTCATTAACAATGTATCTTTAGTTGAGTCACTAAATTTCAATTTATTATCCGTTGCTCAAATTTGTGATCTCGGTTTAATTTGCTCATTCTCTAGTGAAGGTGTTGCAATCTCTAAGGCAAAAGATAACTCATTGGTATTCAAAGGTTTTAGATTTGAAAATCTTTATTTGGTTGATTTTAGCTCAAATGAATCTTGTTTAAAAACTTGTTTAATTGCAAAAACCTCCTTGGGTTGGCTTTGGCATAGAAGGCTAGCACATGTTGGGATGATTCAACTTAAAAAGCTTTTCAAACATGATTTAGTTGTTGGCTTGAAAGATGTGAAGTTTGAGAAAAATCGACTTTGTAGCGCATGTCAAGCCGGAAAGCAAGTCGCTAATTCACATCCTTCCAAAAGTATCATGTCAGCTTCTAGACCAATGGAACTCTTACATATGGATTTGTTTGGGCCAACAACCTATAAGAGTATCGGGGGAAATAGCTATTGTTTAGTCATTGTGGATGATTACTCTAGATATACATGGGTATTCTTTCTAGATGACAAAAGTGAAACCTCCGGAATTTTCAAAAGTTTTGCAAAACAGGCTCAAAATGAATTTGATTTCAAAATAAAGAAAATCCGTAGTGATAAAGGTTTTGAGTTCAAGAATACCAAAGTTGAAGACTTTTGTGATGAACTTGGAATAAAGCACGAACTTTCCACAACCTATACTCCGGAACAAAATGGAGTGGTAGAAAGAAAAAATCGAACATTAATTGAAATGGCTAGAACAATGCTTGATGAGTATAGTACTTCCGATAGTTTTTGGGCGGAAGCAATTAACACCGCTTGTCATGCCATAAATCGACTTTATTTGTATCGTCTTTTGAAAAAGACTTCCTATGAGTTACTTGTAGGAAGAAAACCGAACATCTCTTATTTTCGAGTTTTTGATTGCAAGTGTTACATTTTGAAGAAAGGTGTTCGTCTTTCAAAGTTTGATAGTCGTTGCGATGTCGGTTTCTTGCTTAGTTACTCCTCAAATAGCAAGACTTATCGTGTCTTTAACAAGAACTCCGGTTTAGTCGAAGAAAGGCACGATGTTCAATTTGATGAAACTAATGGCTCTCAAGAAGAGCATGAGAATTTGGATGATGTAGGTCATGAAGCATTAAGAAAAGCAATGGAATTCATGCAAATAGGTGATATCAAGCCCGAAGACAATCCATCATCTTCTATTCAAGTCGAGCCTCCTACCTCTTCCACAAGTCAAATACAACTAAATGAAGAGGACAATAAAGAAGATGATCTACCATCCAATCTACCACCAAGAATCCACAATGCAATTTCAAAAGATCATCAAATAGATCAAATATTGGGTGATGTAAGTAAGGGTGTTCAAACTCGATCTCGTGTCGCTTAATTTTGTGAACATTACTCTTTTGTCTCTTCTCTTGAGCCAAAACATATAGATGAAGCACTTGATGATCCCGATTGGGTGAATGCCATGCATGAAGAACTCAATAACTTCACCCGAAACAAAGTTTGGACATTGGTGGATCGACCCAAAGAACACAACTTCATTGGTACAAAATGGGTGTTTAGAAACAAGCAAGATGAGAATGGTATGGTTGTAAGAAACAAAGCAAGATTGGTTGCACAAGGTTTTTCACAAGTCGAAGGTTTGGATTTTGGTGAAACTTTTGCTCCCGTAGCTAGGCTTAAATCTATTAGGATATTACTTGTTTTTGCATCATGCTTTGATATTAAATTATTTCAAATGGATGTTAAAAGTGCTTTCCTAAATGGAGAAATATCTGAACTTGTCTTTGTTGAACAACCTCCCGGTTTTGAAGATCCTAAGAATCCAAATTATGTCTATAAACTCTCCAAGGCGCTCTATGGTCTTAAACAAGCTCGTAGAGCATGGTATGAACGCCTTAGAGATTTTCTAGTTTCAAAAGGATTCAAAATCGGAAAAATTGATTCAACCTTATTCACTAAAATATTAGATAATGATTTCTTCGTATGTCAAATTTATGTTGATGATATCATATTTGATTCTACTAATCAAGACTTTTGCAAAGAATTTGGTGATATGATGTCTAAGGAATTTGAAATGTCCATGATCGGAGAACTTAGCTATTTTCTTGGACTTCAAATCAAGCAACTCAAAGATGGAACTTTAAGTAAGCCAAACAAAGTATGCAAAGGACTTGATCAAAAGATTTGTGATGGAGGATGCAAAACCTATCAAGACTCCATGGCAACCAACGGTCATCTCGACCTTAATGAGGAGGTAAATCAGTAGATTTAAAGCTTTATAGGTCCATGATTGGTAGCTTAATTTATCTTACCGCATCTAGGTCCGATATTATCTTTAGCGTTTGCATGTGTGCGCACGTTTTCAAGCATCTCCAAAAGAGTGCCACTTGATGGCCGTAAAAAGAATACTAAGATATTTAAAGCATTCCTCTAGCATTGACCTATGGTTTCCTAAAGGTGCTAAGTTTGATTTGATCGGATGTTCGGATTCCGATTATGCGGGTTGCAAAGTGGATAGAAAAAGCACCTCGGGTAGTTGTCAATTCTTAAGGAGATCCTTAGTATCATGGTCATCCAAGAAACAAAATTCCGTAGCTTTATCCACCGCCGAAGCCGAATATGTTTTCGCGGGAAGTTGTTGTGCTCAATTGCTATGGATGAGGCAAACATTGATAGATTATGGAATTAGAACTGATAAAATGCCTCTTTTGTGTGATAATGATAGTGCGGTAAAAATAGCAAATAATCCTGTCCAACACTCAAGAACCAAGCATATTGACATTCGCCACCATTTCTTGAGAGATCATGTAGGCAAGGGAGACATTGAAATTTGCCAGATCCGAACCGAAGATCAATTAGCGGACATTTTCACCAAGCCACTAGATGAAGGCCGTTTTTGTAAATTGAGGAATGAATTAAATGTCATGGATTATTCAAATGTTGGTTGAAACTTTGCCTCATGTATTTTGGTTGATTTGGTGATATTTGAAAGTTTTTTTTTATAAGAAAATATTTTCAAAATTTATTAAGATAACTATGTTCATAAAAATTCTATGTTTCTATAAACTATAACCTATTCTATGCACAATGATCCTTAATGAATCTTATTTGATTGCAAAACTAAGAATCATTTGCAATTATTCTTGTCCGAATTAAATCTAACTACTTTTGAAGTTCCGGGATAATCGGAACTATCGTGGTAATGTTCGGTATGATCATGATGCGGTATTACAAGCATCAGAATCACGGTACTACCGCTGTGCGGTATTACCTGTGGCTAAAGCGCGGAACTACCGCGTCGGTTTTTGAGAGGAAGATAACTCCCTGCGGTTAATCTTCCACCCGAGCCTCTTTTCTTCTTCTGACTCGCTCCTTCTCTCTCTCTCTCTCACCCGAAATTTTTCTTCGGCTCAATCCCTCCAAAACCTTCGGTTGATCTTCAAATCCTTATTAATCCTTGCATCTCTAGGGTTTAACTCCTCCAATCCTCAAGGTAAAACTTCTTCTAATCCACGTTTTACCGTTTGAATCAAACCCTAGGTCTCATCCTAGAAAATTTGAAATGTTGGTGACTTGTGCGATTCTAGTTGGGCAAAATAATGTAACTGATGTTTAATGATGTTGTTACATCTATTCCTTGAATTCAATTCAAAAGAAACATCAATTCTTTTCATAAGAATCGTTTGCCCTAGAACTCGATCCAGTGAAAGCGCATCGCCGTGTTCATAAATGCGAACTACCGTGTCACGGTCATACCGCCAGTAACGCGGTATTACGCATCACAAGACTACCGGTGAAGACCGACGGTACTACCGATTTCATCGATCGACAACAAATCATTCCATTCAAATTAATTCTAGATTGCTTGATCTTTTGAACTCCTTGTAACTTATCCTCTCATTGTAAAGATGCCAAGGACAAGATATGGAACTCGCAAGTCGGCTAGCACTCCTAGAAGTCAATCCTCCTCTCAACCTCCCGCCGACCTCGTTGAAGATTCTTCGGCAAGGGCAAAGGACTGCAGCAGATGACTCAAAGTGAGGAAAGGTCATCACAAGATGGGTCGCTCGATCCGAGTCCGACACGTAAGAAGAAGTCCAGTGCAATCGATGAGGAGATGGGAGAGCCGAAGAGCCTGAAATTGATCTAAGGCTCATATCACCGATGATTATGCCATTCTGCGACACAAGGATCAATATCTTCGCCTCTAACTCCATCAATCCTAGATTTCACACCAAGTTTCAGAGCAAGTCTATGAGCGGTATATGGTCATCACAGAATTTTGCAGATCATAAATGGATAAAATGACAAAGACATAAATTGTCTAGAAAAATATGATGGTGTGTATCGGCTATTTCAAAGAAGTTGGTCTTCATGATCTTGTAGCTCTCAAACATGACTATGATGAGATCATCGCATGCTTTATGCCACTTTATATGTCTCTCCGATTTTAAGAAGATGAAATGGATGACAGCTTACACGCTATGTGGAATGTACTAAGGCGATTTTGAGCGTGTCGAGAACACACTCAGAAATTGGGAGAAGTTGTTTGACGAGACCGCCTGTGGTTCTGCCCGACAGATCATTATGATCGAATGTCGATACACATCAGGGAAGATTCATGGTTTGCTACCCATCCCTAGCTTGATTAATAGAATTATTAATTATACCTTCCTTCCCAAAAGTGGTAATTTTGATGCTGTACGAGGGTATGTATGGAACATAATTGACAATATCTCACATGGAAGAAGATTTGATGTAGTTGATGTTACAATCAGGGGTATTGTTTCTTCAAAGAATGACAGAGTCAAAAGAATCTATCATGCACCTTATATCATGACCTTGATTCTGAGCAAGATTGAGTATTAGGGAGGATTGGGATCACCTCATAAGGCTTACAAGCATAGAGAAAATCCTCCCATTCGCTTTCAGGGACAGTAAGTACAGCAAGAAGAGATTGCTCCAGAGGAAGCATCTGCAGATGTTGCTCAAGGTCAAGTCACCTTAGCTCAGATTCTCAAAAATCAGACCTTGATCCTGAATAATCTATTACAGCTTAAGGTTACCTAGCAGGAGATGAGGACAGAATAGAAGGAATTTCAGACTAAGACTCAAAATAGGATAGCTGTTCTAACAGAGACAGTTGACTCTATGGAACAACTCCTATCAACTCCTCGGTAACTTCACTCGTCATCGTCCCAATATCTCAAGAGGACGCCCACTTCATCGGGCCCAGCTCCTCAGATCCTCGACCCTTCCTCCTCGTGATCCACCGCTTGATGTTTTGGTTCTTTGATGCCAAAGGGGAGAAGTCGATTAGATAAAAGGGAAAAAGTTCTAGGGGAGTTAGGAAATAGTCTTTTGATATACATAATGTTTAACGGTTGTTTGCTTGTTTATGCTTGTAATAGTTCACTCTTCATTATCATGTTAAACTTTGCTAAAACTTGTTGGTTGTGGCTATTTGTCAAGTTCACTCTCTCATTATTGCAATCTTAATTATGATAATTCCTTATTATTGCAATTTTTTCCTCAGATCTGAACAAGCTAAAGATACTCTGCCAAAATTTTCTACATATGCTCACAAAATGCTCTATCAAGTAAATGCACATGTTTAGGGGGAGCCTTCTTTGTTCCGGCTTAACAAGAATATAATTCTCTTCAAACTCTTCACATGAATTATATTGTTAAGTTATCAAAAGAATATACACTTGGTTCACAACTAGGAGTATATTCAAAATATTTCTTCCCACATATTAAGTCATCAATTACCAAAAAGGGGGAGATTGAAAAGCATCTAGGCCCCTAAAAATTGATTTTGTAATTAATGATAATATGTGATTTTGGGGCTTATTGGTTTGCTAAGTATTTACAAGGTTTAGTCCCATTGGTGTATATGATCTTAAAGATGCATGCTAAAGGACATTATGAAGATCAAATATGGATCAAAGTTGAGGTACTAGTAGTTTTGGATCTTTTCTCTTTTTACCAGTCTTAGGAGAAATGGTTAGAAGACCGGATTATAGGTTAAATGTCGTACTATTAAGAGGGATCATGTCTACTAGCTTGATAGCATGTTTTTATGCTTTGTGGATCAATCTAGGATCATGCATGCATATGGATTTCGTTTTGTTTTGCTAAGTTTGCTTTGTCAGGATAATCGGTAGTACCGGCGTTGGTTATGTGGTACTACCGCTCAAAGGTACGACTGGGCTCGTAGTGCGATACTACCGCACCCTGGTTGTTCCGATCGTTACTTGGCGGTATGTTTTTTCCAAAGAGACACTTTTTCTGATCTTGGTGCCAAACCCTCTGTGCGGTAGTACCGCAAGTGTTCGTGCGGTATGACCGGACTACGGTAGTACCGCAGTTCTTGAGCGGAACTACTGCATGCCGGTCATTCCGACTTGGAAGTGGTATGCTTTTTTAGTACGCACCCCTTTGATTCTCTCATAAAACGGTAGGACCGCACTTGCTTTGCGGTATGACCGCTCTGCGGTAGTACCGCTAGTTAGTTGGCGGTAGTACCGCAGTGCGAGTTAAAACGGCTATGTCAGAACATTTAATGCCACTGTTATAGCCGTTACAGAGGTAGTTGGAGGAGTGCGGTAGTACCGCTCGGTACATGGCGGTAGTACCGCATATGGCTGAAAAGTTGGTTTTTCCTCTCCAACGGTTATAATTGTTGATGGGGGGGTATAAATACACCCCCACCTACTCAAGGACAGAGTGCTAGACCACATTTAATATCCTTAGAGCCTTCTGCATTCATTCAACTCCTCAAATTCACTTGTGCACTCTTTGAGAGGT
Organism: Ampelocalamus luodianensis; assembly: GCA_036346255.1. NCBI lineage: Eukaryota > Viridiplantae > Streptophyta > Magnoliopsida > Poales > Poaceae > Ampelocalamus > Ampelocalamus luodianensis. Next base: position 28,679,821 of record CM070636.1, on the reverse strand, counting down.
TGTTGAGCTCATTCAAGTGCATTCATCATTCTAGTTGATCCTCTTGCACTTGAGTGTCGTCAAGCGAAGATCATTGATTTGTTACTCTTGGAGTCTTGCCGAACTCCTAGACGGCTTGGCGGTGATTGCACGGTTGTAACACCCTGGCTATCCAGAAGCCAAAATGTTACCTAAAGAATCTATCATATAACCATAATCAAAAGAATTGAGGCAATATTCCAATTTATAACGAAAGGAAGGAAGACCGCTCAAAAGGCATAATAGCACACATGTAAGCTGAACCTATGAAAGTCAAGTACCACAGCGGAAAATAAACATCCATAACCAAACGGGAAACATCATCCACACGTCACATCAATTATTACAGTTTATCTCTAAACAAATGAAGGAATTCAACCAAGTTCTATTATTGAAACTGGAATTTGGTGTTGTGTGTTTAGTGCATGTCTACTCCCTCCCGAAAGAGTCATCATCAACGGCCACCTAAAACAAAACAACAAAGCAAGAGTGAGTCCGGGATTCAGCAAGTACAGCAAATAAAAGAACATACTTCACGTAGAAACATGGCACTACAGGATTATCTGAAAGAATGTACTAAAATGCATGGATGCCATGAACTAGTTGTACTGCACTCACGCTTATATTGGTATAGCTAGTGACACACCCGTCGTGTTGGGATACGGGTAGGCTACGCTAGCCACAAATCAAAATTTCTACCACGTAAACCAGGATGCCAAGCAAGATATATGATCACAGATCATTACCACTAGGCGCGCAGTGCAGCGGAAGTAGAGTCGGAGTAGCCTAGTCCGACGATGAACGCGCCGATGTAGTGGTCGTAGATGATCGTCCAACGTTCTCGTAGTCGATCGTCTCCTCCAGCAGCTTCCACAGTTCCTTGTGAAGATCACGGATCGTCCTCAGCGCAACAGCGACCGCAGTAGCGCCTCTACGGTATCAACATGTCCAGAGAAGGAACAACCGTACGCCGGTGTGCTAGCACCAAGTCGCACGGGAAGGCTCTCTCAAGAAGATGGTGGTTTAGGGTTTTGGTGGAAACAACTCACGTGTCTCTCTTGTCACTCCAAAACTAGCCTCAAGCATCTCCTTATATAGTGCCCTGTGTCGGATCCTATCCGAACACTTTTAACGAATCGTATTCGTTCTGGTTTGTTCCATCCCATTAAGTGTGTGACCGTTAGGTTTATGTGTAATCGGTTGTGACTGGAAAACCTTCCGATCACGAGTCGTAGCGGTCCCTAGCAGACATAACGATTCCCGAATACACACAAATTATATCGGACGAACCTTAATGCAATATGATCTATGACTAGGTCCTCATCACTTACGACTGTGTCTTATCTTTATACGACCGGTTCAGACTTCGGTCACGCACCAGTTCAGTAAACCCTTACGATCAGGTTTCACCACTCTGTGATTTCGTTCGATCGGTCTACGACTTGCTCGTATCACCATACGACTTGTCCGGATCTGATCGAACTAAGCGACTTACTCGAGATTCTCCTTTGCCTCACGATATCCGGTTTGAACTCCGGTGAGATAGTGTGTCATCCATGGACTGTTCAATACTTTCTCGATCGAGTTGTCGGATAACCTTACGTGGTCGAACTCTTCGACCACTAGTGGCACTACCATGCACTTTCTTTATCCGACTACTTGAGGGCCGAGACATCTCTCCCGTTATGTTAGGAGGGCAAATCCCATATCCGACCAGTCACATCCTCCGCATGTTTCATAGCATACCCAAAGCTACCTTTATAACTACCCGATTCAGTAGCGTTTGGCAACCCCTAAGAGTGCTATTACACATGTAGGGAACCATGCGATCTCGTGTCTAAGGATTATACATCATCATTGCTTGAGACCAACTAATGACACATAGAATCATAACAATCTCTATAGTGTCTCAAGGTGGGTCATTCCAACCCCATATTCTCTAACATGTGTTTACATTATTGATTTGATATCCCCATATCCATGACCGGTGAAACATGATCATCAATCAATACATGTACTGGTCGTAGAGTCACTGGTGTTCCGATCAATGACATTCGACCAGGGATACATTTAGAACGACATCATATAAGTCGAAGTTTTTCACCAACAAGTCACATACTCGTTGATCTTCAGAACTAATGATTCATTCAAGGAACAGAATAACATTTATTCAAGAACTCATAAACATAGACGTGATACAATCATCTCCATGATTGCCTCTAGGGCATATCACCAACAATCTCCCACTTGCACTAGAGTCAATCGTATAGGTATCGAATACCCATAGCTCTTGTGTGCGCCTCATGCTTAGGTTGCGGGAGAGGCTTTGTCAACGGATCAGCAATATTCAAATCCGTGTGCACTTTGCATATTTTCACATCACCTCTCTCAACGATCTCACGAATAATGTGGTATCGCCGAAGTATGTGCTTGGACTTTTGATGCGATCTAGGCTCCTTAGCTTGTGCAATGGCTCCACTATTATCACAATAGAGATCCATTGGACAGGAAGCACTTGAAACCACACCCAGCTCACTAATGAACTTTTTAATCCATACGGCCTCTTTCGCGGCTTCCGAAGCCGCAATGTATTCAGCCTCTGTCGTGGAATCAGCAACCGTTCCCTGCTTGGAACTTTTCCAGCTTATTGCTCCTCCATTTAAACAAAACACAAACCCTGATTGCGATCTGAAATCATCCTTGTCGGTTTGGAAACTAGCATCGGTGTAACCATTTACGACCAGCTCTTCCTCACCACCATATACAAGGAATGCATCCTTAGTCCTTCTTAAGTACTTAAGGATATTCTTGACTGCTATCCAGTGACATTCACCTGGATCTGACTGATATCTGCTCGTAACACTTAGAGCATACGACACATCTGGTCGTGTGCACAGCATGGCATACATGATAGATCCGATAGCCGAAGCATATGGAATTCTACTCATTTTGTCTTGCTCATCAGTGGTCGAAGGGCACTGAGTCTTGCTAAGATTAATACCATGTGACATGGGCAAGAAACCCCTTTTGGAATCTTGCAAGTTGAACCGTTTCAACACCTTGTCAATGTACATGTCTTGGCTTAATCCAATTAGCCTCTTAGATCTATCTCTATAGATTCTTATACCAAGAATATATGCTGCATCTCCTAAATCTTTCATTGAGAAACTATTTCTTAATGAAGTTTTAACAGATTCAAGCATTGGAATATCATTTCCGACCAGTAGTATGTCATCCACATACAAGATCAGAAACACAAGCTTGCTCCCACTAACCTTCTTGTAAACACAAGGTTCTTCTTCATTCTTGACGAAGTCAAACCCTTTGACCACCTCATCAAAACGAATGTTCCAACTTCGAGATGCTTGCTTTAATCCATAGATGGACTTTTAAGTTTGCATACCTTTCTAGCTTCCTTTGGATCGAGAAACCCTCGAGTGTGTCATGTACACATCCTCACTTAGGTTTCCATTTAGGAAAGCGTTTTGACATCCATCTGCCATATCTCATAATCGAAATATGCAGCAATAGCTAGAATGATCCGGATAGACTTAAGCATAGCGACAGGAGAGAAGGTTTCATCATAATCAACACCTTGAATTTGTTTGAAACCCTTCGCAACCAGTCGTGCCTTATGAATGTGAACCTTTCCATCCATATCTATCTTTTTCTTAAAAATCCACTTGCACTCAATGGTTTTAACATCATTAGGTGCATCAACCAAGTTCCAAACTTGATTGTCATGCATGGACTTTATTTCGGATCTCATGGCCTCAAGCCATGACTCAGAGTCTGGGTCTACCATCGCTTCCGAATAAGTATTAGGCTCATCATTATTCATTAATAAAACGTCATGCCCATACCTTATAGGCAATTGACGTGGCCTTTTAGATCTACATGGGGCTGATGCTTCATCTACAGGTTTAACAACATTTTGTTCATCCTGTAGAGACTCAGTAGGAGTTGAAACATTTTCGGATGTTTCCCGAATTTCTTCGAGTTGCACCTTACTCCCACTGAATCCTTTGGAAAGAAACTCTTTCTCCAAGAAGACACCATTACGGGCAACAAACACTTTGTTTTCTTCCCGCTTGTAAAAGTAATATCCTTTAGTTTCCTTAGGATACCCCACAAAGAAGCACTTATCAGACTTGGGTGTGAGTTTGTCAGCCATCAAACGTTTGACATACGCCTCACAAACCCATACCTTGAGAAAAGACAAGCCGGGACACTTCCCGATCCATATCTCATATGGTGTCTTCTCTACTGTTTTTGATGGAACCCTATTTAATGTGAAAGTTGCGGTTTCTAGAGCGTATCCCCAGAATTGCAATGGAAGATCAAATTGGCTCATCATTGACCGAACCATGTCCAACAATGTTCGGTTCCGCTGTTCGAACACCCCATTCCATTGAGGCGTTCTCATGGAGTGAGTTGTGGAACAATTCCACATTTCTTTAGATGATCACCAAACTCATGGCTCAAATATTCACCTCCACGATCTGATCTGTAACATCCCCATTTTGGCTTGTGTTTCAAATGTAAGAAAATGAGGATAATTTAAAACTTTTCCTGCATCCTAATGCCTTTAAGCTTTTCTGAAGTTCTTGTAAAGGAATTTTAGGAAATTCAAATTCAAAATCCTCATTTATCTCAAGTCAAAACCTTCAGGTGAAATCTTGTGTCAAACCCTCGGAAATAATTTTCTGGGTTCTAAGGTTGCCTTGTGACCCCTCTGAATTATTTCAGAATTTTTGGAAATTTTTGAAATATTTTAGAGGCAAGTCAAAACTTGGTCAAACCTCTGTTTAACCTTCTGAATTTCTTGAGAAAATTCCAGTGCACAAAACCCTCTCGAAATTTTATGGAAGGTTAACCCCAAGGTAAGCAAGCTCCAGTTAAAATTTCATAAATTTTGGAGTTGATTTGATGCCTCAATTAAATCCCTAAAGTTTCAGTTCAAAAATCAAACCTAATCTGTATGCATCGTTCATCGGGCTCGAGTCGGTTGGTCGGGTCCAACCACCTAATCGTCATCGCTCAGGTTTGGACCCGTCGACGTGGCTCGCTTGTGTGCGTCGGATCTCCATCGCGCGGTCCCTGTTCGGCCAACGAGGTGGTGACGCGTTCTCTTGTCCGCCGTTGGATCAAGATCGGGCGCCACCCCGTCGTCCTCCTCGCTCGCTCTTGACCGCCTCGCGCTCGCTCGCGCCATGGCGAGAGGCTCGTGGGCGTAGCGTCGCGTCCACTCACCTCGACGCCAACGGCGGGTGCATTAAATGCGCGTCGCCAGCCGCCCGAAAGTCCATCGCCACCTCCTCGTCACTCGTGGCGGCCGTGGCGGCGTGGACATCCGAGGCTTGCCGCCGTTGCTCCCGCTTCCTCGCCACTTAAGCTCCCATCTTCCTCCCCGCCTTCCTTTACGCACCCGTGAGCTCTCCCTTGCACCCACCGCATTCGTGGAGCTCCCAAACGCCTGCTTTCTCGCCGCCATTGTTGCCCGCGAGCTTCTCGGTGAAGGCCGTGCTCGGTGGTTCCTCGGCTCCTCCTTGCTCTGTTGATTCCCCTCACCTCGGTGGTGCTTAACAACCGCTCCTTTTCGGTGGTTTCAACGGAGCACCGGATTTTGATTTCCCAAATCGGCGCGGCGCCTCTCTTCGTCTCCGGTGTCGGTGAGTCCATCTCCTCAATTCCTTCCTCTCGAGCATCGCAGTGCACGTGGGACCTATTTTGATGATGTGGTCGCTCTCTAGTTGTCGGGGCGGCTTCCTCGTTGCGCTATTGTTGCCGTTGCGGAGCTTCGTCGCTGGAGCTACTCCGACCGCCTCTGCACCTCGCGTCGTCGGGTAGCTCCTCGGTAGTCCCTAGATGCTCGGGCACCGCTGAATGGACCGATCACGAGCTCTTTGTCGCTTATCGTCGTCGTCATCTTTGCCGTGCGCGCCGCGCCGTCGCGCGCCGCGCTCCGTCCACCACCGTCGGTGTGGGTGGTACGGAGGGTGCGCAACGCTATTGCGCACCATTCACGGCATTCACTCGCGTCGCGCGTGCCTTTGGTCGCGGCGTTTTGCGGTGAAGCCTTCGGCCGTGATGTCGACGACAACGCAGCGGAGCGGCGTGGCGGGTCTTCGCCGTTGGATCCGAGATCAACGACCACGGAACCTCCACGCCGGCCCTCGTTCTGCGCGCGTGAGGAGTGTTTCGCGTGGTTCAATGCGGATCGTTGGATCAAGATCAACGGCCGGATTGCGAAGGCATTCGCTCGGTCCAATGCCCTCATCATTTGGACCGTTGGATCCGGATCCAACGGTGAGCCTCCGTGGGTCCTGTGCGTGTGTCTTTGTGCGCGCGGCGCTGTGGCCGTCCGATCCAGATCAACGGCTCGGTTCGCCCACGTCTCGGATGTTAGTGAAGTCCCGAGAGTGCCAAGTCCAAATCGAGTATCACATTAGGGTCTTCTCATTTTCATGTCTTTGTCATCTTAGCTCCAAATTAGATGGTTCCAGTTTTGTTAGCTTCCTTATACCTTGAACTTAAATAGAAAAATAATTGTAGACCATGATCAAATCTGGAAAACCATTTTCAAAAATAGTAAACAAGTGAACTTAATCTTGTTTTTGAACTTTAGCAAACTTGTAAAATGCATAACTTTTAATCTATAGATCCTTTTGTATGAATCCAATTGGATTAGCTTCCACTGCTAATGTATTTGCTGGGAAAATTGGTTTCACAAATTTTACTGTTTTTAAAAATCATAAGGATCATATTTTAGTTTAATACCCTAAACAATTTAAACAAATCATAACCCTTTCAATATAACTCCAAATGACCTGAAATTTTATATGGCTCATCACTATACAAGTAGGTAGCTACCATAAAATTTCAGCTTCCAAATCTTTCTAGAAAATGTTTTTGCTACAGATGCTAATTATGGTAGAAAATAGGTTTTTAGAGAATATCTTTTGCACCACAAATCCAAATTAGGTTTTTCCAGTTCCTATGTCTAGGTATATTCGTATTTTACCTTATGTATAAATTTCGTCGCATTTGGATAATTTTTGCTTGCTCTTTTGTTTAAGTGTTGCTCGTCTTATTGGTTGTTTTCGCTCTTTCACTTAGGATTCGATATTTGCGGTAACCCAAAACGACCCTCCATAACAATTTGAGCAACAGCAAGAAGGCAAGCAGTTTGATCATTTCCCATTTGATCCCATTACTTTTAAAGTCTAATATTTTGTTTAACTTCTATGTATGCATTGCTAATTTGTTGTTAAATTGATTAGTTAATCCTCTAGTTGCATAATCTGTAGGTAAATAATTATCATCTACTACCTTAGCCTAGGTTATTTGCTGTGATTAGAGTTCGTTGGATAAGCTCTTGTCACTTAGTAGATTTTCGAATAAATATTGCTTAGCCATGCCTAGTATCGGTAGTATTGGGCGATCATCGACTTAGTCGGTGATCTTGATCACACAAATACTATTATTATTCCATTATGTCCAACCCTTGTGTTTTACCAATTTGCAAATCAAGAACTGAAAACAAAAACTATATCTTGGCTTGGGCACAATGGTATGTTGGGTGATCTGTTGGGTGTGATTGAAATGGTGCCTAAGTCCCTAAGGACCGAGTTACTTGTGCCATTGATCCAAGCAATTATTGCGTGCTAACCACACGAGGGGGATATGGAACCTCTCTTGACTAAGTACTTTGGGAGGTGTTAATTATGAGCTGGTTGGTGGGTGTGTTCTTGTGTGTGTGTGTTGTGGTGTTGGAGGGGAGCATTAGCAGGCCGGTTAGGCTGTCTAATGTGTCTTTCTCCCGTGGGTTGCGGCTCTTAATTAGCATCGTCCATTGGAAAGCGTCTTGTTAGACTTAGCCATGCCTGCATACCAAAGGAAGTGTGCTAACCGTGGCTGGTGGAAAGGCGGTCTATCGTGTGGGTACATTGGTACACCCCTGCAGGGTTAAAACTATTCGAATAGCCTCGTCCTAGGTTATGGACACGCTTGGTTATTTCCCACAAGAACTAGACTACAACCTTTTAAAAACTTAAACTTGACATGGGTGGTATGAAGGGGAACTTCATGCTATTGTTGTGGTGACTATGGGTTAGTCGCTTCTAGGTTGGTGTTGTCATCTATCTATTGTTATAATTGTCTCTCTTTTATTTGAACAATAAAAGTTAATTGCAAACTTGCTTTGAATCTATTACCCTATTGCAAATGAAAACTTGCTTTATGCTGAAAATAAGTCCAGAGCCTCATCCACTTAAATAAAGCTTGCATGTAGTTAATTATAGTTCTGTTATCTCACACGTCAGTCTTGCGAGTACAAAAACAAGTTTTGTACTCATCTGCTTTGCTTAATATTAATTGTTGCAGAGGAAGAAGGTGAGCCCCAAGGGCCTCACTTTTGTGAGTGTGTTGCTTGCTGTTTGGGCGATTAGCTTGGCGGTCCGGTTGGTTGCATTGTGGGTAAAGGCACACCGAGTGGCTTTTGTTTATCGCCATCTTATGGTCATTTTGCTTCCACTGTTTAATTTAGTTACTTATGTGTTATTTGGCGGTCGGCCTCTCTTTTGTAATAACTCTCTTTATATTATCTATGTCTTTCAGTTGTTGCTTTTGCTTCGGCTCTATGTGTATGAATGGAATTGGTGCATGATTTTGTAACGGGGTGTGTATACTGCAATTCTGGGAAGTATACATATCTCGAGGCTTGGTTTATTTGATTTGTACCGTTAGGACCAAGTGGATGGTTAAACAGTACAAGCCGAATAAACCGGGGTCCTCACAAAGTTGGTATCAGAGCCATTCCGACCGTAGTAACCCAAGCTTGGTCGTCCTTAGGATATTTTGAAAACCTTATTTTCAAAGTATCAAATGGTTTATGAAAGCTTAAGTAAGTTCTCAGGTTTTACTCCTTACCTATCTTAGCTTTCTATCTCACCTTGCTCTAATTTGAGTTTTAAAAGTTGTTTTCCTCTCCTTCCCTCCAAAGATAGTTGTTATCGATTAATTGGGTTTTGGGAACCAATGAGTTTGGCAAATTGAAGTGTTACCTGCCCTCTACAAGGTTTTGAAGCTTCCGAGGTTGAAGATTTCGGCTAGGAAGCTTGGATGCAAAATCTGGACAGCAAGCGTCAATTTCCGGACAGCAAGCTCAAAGGTCCTAAATAGGGTAGAAAATGAGAGGTTAATCAACTAAAACTTGTGGGAATAAAGGGGTAAGATGTGATATTAGTTAGCTAAGTATCTAACGCTTGTTTCGCTGGTTAAACCTCGCTCTTGAGTAGTGTTAGACTTGATGTAGGGTGCTGAAATTTTATCTTCTCAACCCATTGCTCGTTCATTCAATACGGGTTAATGGCATCGAGAAGTTGAGACTTGGTTTGGTGTTTCCCTTGCTGTTTTGGAGCCTCTCTGGAAACATTTAAAGTTTATATGCTTGTTATTTTGGCTTTCGTTTAGCTTTTCGCTTTCAGCAACTTCTAGATTTGAGGGTTTCGTTGCTAACCCGATTTCCATGCACCAGGATGGCTGGGGGTACTCGTAGTGGCCGAGGTCAGCAGCCTGGTTTGGATGAGGAGCTCCCGCCTCCTCCGACCATGGCTGAGGTCTTTCTTCAGATCTAGCGCAACCGTTCAGAGGACAGGAGGGTCCTGCTGGATGTTATTGCGCGCAACACCTCATACGACCGGTGCCTCGGGATCCGGCGGGGCGACATCGGGCTCGTGGGGTCTTGCTGAGTTTCTTCGCATCACGCCCCACGTTCTCCGTGTCCGAGGACCCGTTGGACGCGGATGACCGGCTGCGTCAGGTTGAGCGTAAGCTCGACGTTGCTCAGTGCCAGGACCAAGACAAGGCACTCCTTGCCTCCCATCAGCTGCAGGGGGCAGCACTCTCCTGGTGGGAGAACTTCTTGGCCATGCAGCCCGCCGGCCACACTGTCTCTTGGGATGAGTTCCGGACGGTGTTCCGTCGAGCTCACATCCTCGCCGCTTGATGAAGTCAAGAAGAAGGAGTTTCGCGCTCAAGCAAGGGCGTAAGTCGCAATGGAGTACATGCGAGTTCAACCACTTGGCTCGTTATGCTCCATCCGAGGTGGCCACCGATGAGGCCAAGCGAGAGAAGTTCTGGAGGGCTTGTCGAGGAGCTGCAAGACAAGCTCTCCATTGTGGACTTTGCTGACTTTCAGGTTTTGGTGGACAAGGCCATTGTTGCCGAACGCACAAGGCGAAGGCACTGGCGAGTCCCGCAAGCACAAGTGGGAGGCCCAGCGGTCTTCACAGGCCGGCCTCTCTCGTCCCCGTGTCGGGCCTACCCGGGGGGCCTGCTCGTGGCTTCACTACCACCGAGGCCACCAGCACCTCCTCGTCCGCAGCCGTGCCCTATCACGTGCGCTGCGAACCAGCAGGTGGCCCCGCAATCCGCTCACGGGGTCACTTGTTTTTCATGCAACGGAAGGGCATTATGCCAATAGTTGCCCTAACAGGACTGGAGCGGCCCCTCGTCCTAATGGATGACGCGGGCAGGGAGGTGGTCCTCCCCAGGATTAGAAGGTTGTCCCCGCTACCCAAGGCGTGGGTAGTGGTCGCGTCAACCTCATCTCCGCGGAGGAGGCACAGGAGGCACCCGACGTCGTGTTGGGTACCCTTTCGGTTAACTCTTTCCCTGCTACCGTTTTGTTTGATTCAGCGCATCTCATTCGCTTGTTTACGAGTCTTTTCTTCTGTGGAGGTCTTCTTTTACTCCATTGTTGGTCCCGCTGCTCATTCGCTCCCCGTTCGGAGTTGAGAGCCGAGTCCGAGTGTAGGGATGTCCTGTTGAGATAGAAGGGTGGGATTCTTGGCAAACCTTATCCTCCTTCGATCGGCGAGCTTAGATGTAATCCTAGGCATGGATTGGTTGTCTCAAAGACATGGGACAAATTGATTGTGCTAGGAGGCTCATCTACCTCACCATCCTTCAGGCGGCAGTTCGCTTTCGCCGAAAAGCTGCGGGATTCGCATCTCTTCGCGCTTGAAGCGAAGCCAGCTCTAGATATTAGTGAAGTCCCAGTGGTATGTGACTTTGTTGATGTCTTCCCCGACGACCTTCCAGGGATGCCACCAGTTCGAGACCTAGAGTTTGTCATTGAGTTGGTTCCCGGTACCGCCCCGATTTCCAAGAGGCCTTACCGAATGGACCCAATTGAGTTGGTGGAGTTGAAGAAACAGCTAGGTGAGCTTCAAGAGAAGGGTTTCATCCGCCCTAGCTCCTCTCCCTGGGGATGCTCAGCAATCTTTGTCCCGAAGAAGGACAAGATGCTGCGCATGTGCGTTGATTACCGTCCACTTAATGAAGTAACGGTGAAGAACAAGTACCCTTTGCCCAGATCGATGACCTCTTCGATCAATTAACGGAGCTCGAGTTTTCTCAAGATTGATCTCGAGAGTGGGATATCATCGTGTTCGGATTCGACCGGAGGATATTCGAAGACGGCTTTTTCTACTCGTTATGGCTTGTACGAGTATACCGTCATGTCATTCGCTTGACCAATGCTCCAAATTTGTTCATGAACCTCATGAATTCGGTGTTCATGGAGTATTTGGATAGGTTCGTTGTGGTCTTCATCGATGATATCCTTATCTACTCCAAGAGCGATGAGGAACACGCCGAGCATCTGAGGCTTGTGTTGGGCAAGCTTCGTGAGCACCAGCTGTATGCGAAGTTCAGCAAGTGCGCGTTCTGGTTGAAGGAAGTAGCCTTCTTGGGCCATATTCTTTCGGCAGGAGGCGAGTCGAGATCCTAGCAAGATCGACGTGCTTTGTCGAGTCACCACTTCGGTCACCGGGTTCGAGTTTTCGGGTTTAGCGGATACTATCGCCGCTTTATCGAGAACTTCTCCAAGATAGCGAAGCCTATGACGGAGTTGCTCAAGAAGGACAAGAAGTTCTCGTGGTCCGCTGATTGCAGGAAAGTTTCCAAGAACTTAAGAAGCGATTGACCACCGCTCCCGCTCTTGTTCTCCCGATGTCCGCCGGCTTGATATCTTTTGTGACGCTTCTCGCCGAGGCCTTGGTTGTGTCCTTATGCAATAAGGCAAGGTAGTGGCCTATGCATCAAGGCAATTGAGACCTCATGAACTCAATTATCCTACCCATGACTTGGAGCTAGCCGCGGTGATCCATGCACTTAAGATCCGCGACATTACTTAATCGTGTCGTTGTGAAGTGTATTCGGATCACAAAAGCTTGAAGTATTTGTTTACCCAACCAGATCTAAACCTCCCGCAAAGGAGATGGTTGGAGTTGATCAAGGACTATGACATGGGTATTCACTACCATCCGGCAAGGCCAATGTCGTTATGGATGCGCTTAGTCGCAGCGCATTGCAATGCATTGTTGTTTCAGAGCATCACCCCTCTTCTAGAGGAGTTTCAGTGCTCAACTTGGGTTTGGTTGAGCATGGTTCCTCGCGCCTTGGTTGTACGACCAACCTTGGTGGATCGGATCAGTCCGCTCGATCGGATGTTGGAGTAAACCGCATCAAGGAAAATGTCAAGAATGGAACAACCAAGTGCTTCTCCGTAGATGAGCTTGGTGTCTTGAGGTTCGGCAACGCCGTGGTTCCAAAGGACATGGAGTTGCGGATTTGATCCTCCGCAAGCCCACGATTCTCGTTATCTATTCATCCGGGGCCACGAAGATGTACCAGGGATCTTCGCGAGATTTTGGTGGACCCGAATGAAGAGGAGATCGCAAGGTTCGTTGCGAGTGCGACGTGTGTCGCCGTGTCAAGGCCGAGCATCGGCGGCCGCAGATCGCTTCACCTTTCCTATTCCGAGTGGAAGTGGGATTCGGTCGGGATGGATTTTATCACCGCCTACCCGTGTCACCGAGGGCAATGATGCCATTTGGGTTATCATTGACCGGTTGGACTAAAGTGGCACACTTTCTTCCATCAAGACCAAGATTCGCACGGTCACCTTGCGGAGCTCTATATCGCCAGGATCGTGAGCTTGCATGGGGTACAAGACGATCATTTCGATCGTGGTTCCATCTTCACTTCCCGAGCTCGCATAGCTTGCAAGAAGCTATGGGAACTCGTCTTTCTTCGGCAGACAACGTATCACCCCAAACGGATGGTCGACCGAGAGGTCAACCAAGTATTAGAGGACATGCTCCGAGCTTGTGTCCTTTCCTATGGGAAGCATTGGGAGAAGTGCTTGAAATTACGCGAGTTTTCTTATAACAACAGCTTCCAAGCCGGTCTCGGCATGGCACCATTTGAGGCCTTATACGGAGAAAGTGCGGACCTCGTTGAACTGTGCGAGACCGGTGAAAGACCTTTCTTTGGCCCGGACTCGATTAATGAGGCCGAGGTCAAGTCCACTCATTCGTGATCACTTGCGCACAGCTCAATCCAGGCAAAAGAGCTATGCGGATCGCCGCCATCGTGAGTTGAGCTTTGAGCCCAATGATTTCGTTTATCTCAAGGTTTCTCCTCCAAAGGTCACCAACGCTTTTGGTGTCGAGGCAAGTTGGCTCCTCGATATGTCGGTCCATACCGTGTTATCGAGAAGAAGGGAGCTGTTGCCTACAAGTTGGAGTTGCCTGCTGCACTTGCGGGGGTACATGATGTGTTCCATGTGTCCCAGCTCAAGAAGTGTCTCCGTGTTCCAACGGAGGGAGCTCCGTTGGAAACTCTTGATGTTCAAGAAGATTTGACCTATCGCGAGCACCATGTTCGCATACTCGAGGAGGCTGAGCGAAGAACAAGGAATAAGACCATCAAGTTCCTTAAAGTTCAGTGGTCAAACCATTCCGAGGATGAGGCTACATGGGAACGAGAAGATCGTCTCCGTGCAGACTACCCCTCTTTCTTTTCCGAGTGAACCAAATCTCGGGACGAGATTTTTGTAAGGGGGGGAGGTTTGTAACATCCCCATTTTGGCTTGTGTTTCAAATGTAAGAAAATGAGGATAATTTAAAACTTTTCCTGCATCCTAATGCCTTTAAGCTTTTCTGAAGTTCTTGTAAAGGAATTTTGGGAAATTCAAATTCAAAATCCTCATTTATCTCAAGTCAAAACCTTCTGGGTGAAATCTTGTGTCAAACCCTTGGAAATAATTTTCCTGGGTTCTAAGGTTGCCTTGTGACCCCTCTGAATTATTTCAGAATTTTTGGAAATTATTTGAAATATTTTAGAGGCAAGTCAAACCTTGGTCAAACCTCTGGTTTAACCTTCTGGAATTTCTTGAGAAAATTCCAGTGCACAAAACCCTCTGGAAATTTTATGGAAGGTTAACCCCAAGGTAAGCAAGCTCCAGTTAAAATTTCATAAATTTTGGAGTTGATTTGATGCCTCAATTAAATCCCTAAAGTTTCAGTTCAAAAATCAAACCTAATCTGGTATGCACTGTTCATCGGGCTCGAGTCAGTTGGCTGGGTCCAACCACCTAACTGTACTGGCTCAGGTTTGGACCCGTCGACGTGGCTCGCTTGTGTGCGTCGGATCTCCATCGCGCGGTCCCTGCTCGCCAACGAGGTGGTGACGCGTTCTCTTGTTCGCCGTTGGATCAAGATCGGCGCCACCCTCGTCGCCCTCTCGCTCGCTCGCCCGCCACGCGCGCTCGCTCTGCGCCATGGCGAGAGGCTCGTGGGCGATAGCGTCGCCCACTCACCCTCGACGCCAACGGGCAGGTGCATTAAATGCGCGCCAGCAAGCCGCCCCCGAAAGTCCATTGCTCACCTGCTCCGTCACTCGTGGCGACCGTGAGCGGCGTGAACATCCGAGGCTTGCTGCCGTTGCTCCTGGCTTCCCCTCAGCTACTTAAGCTCCCATCTTCCTCCCCTGCCTTCCTTTACGCACCCGTGAGCTCTCCCTTGCACCCACTGCATTCGTGGAGCTCCCAAACGCCCTGTTTTCTCTCGCCGCCATTATTGCCCGCGAGCTTCTGAAGGCCGTGCTCCGGTGGTTCCTCGGCTCCTCCTTGCTCCTGATTCCCTCACCTCGGTGGTGCTTAACAACCGCTCCTTTTAGGTGGTTTCAACGGGAGCATCGGATTTTGGATTTCCCAAATCGCCGCGAGCGCCTCTCTCCGCGGTCTTGGTGAGTCCATCTCCTCAATTCCTTCCTCCGGGAGCATCGGTGTGGCACGTGGGACCTATTTTGATGATGTGGTCGCTCTCTAGTTGTCCACACTTCCTCGTTGCCGCTATTGTTGCCGCTTGCGGAGCTTCGTCGCCGAGCTACTCCGACCGCCTCGCACCTCGCGTCCGTCCGTAGCTCCTGGTAGTCCCTAGATGCTCGCACCGCTTGAATGGACCGTCGCGAGCTCTTTTCTTGCTTATCGTCGCCGTCATCTTTGCCGTGCCGCCGCCGCCGCGCGCTCGCTCCACCACCACCGTCGGTGTGGGTGATGCGAGGGTGCGCAACGCTATTGCGCACCATTCCTCGGCATTCACTCGTGTCGCCGTGCCTTTGGTCGCCGGCGTTTTGCCGATGAAGCCTTCGGCCGTGATGTCGGACGACAACGCAGCGGGAGCGACGTGGCTGGTCTTCGGCCGTTGGATCCAGAGATCAACGACCCTGGAACCTCCACGCCGGCCCTCTCGCTCGCGCGCGTGAGGAGTGTTTCGCGTGGTTCAATTCGGATCGTTGGATCAAGATCAACGGTGGGATTGCGAAGGCATTCGCTCGGTCGAATGCCCTCATCATTTGGACCGTTGGATCCGGATCCAACGGTGAGCCTCCGTGGGTCCCGTGCGTGTGTGTGCGTGCGCGCGCGTGCGGCGTGGGCCGTCCGATCCAGATCAACGGCTCGGGTTCGCCCACGTCTCTCGGATGTTAGTGAAGTCCCGAGAGTGCTAAGTCCGTAAATCAGTATCACATTAGGGTCTTCTCATTTTCATGTCTTTGTCATCTTAGCTCCAAATTAGATGGTTCCAGTTTTGTTAGCTTCCTTATACCTTGAACTTAAATAGAAAAATAATTGTAGACCATGATCAAATCTGAAAACCATTTTCAAAAATAGTAAACAAGTGAACTTAATACTGTTTTTCGAACTTTAGCATACTTGTAAAATGCATAACTTTTAATCTATAGATCCTTTTGTATGAATCCAATTGGATTAGCTTCCACTGCTAATGTATTTGCTGGGAAAATTGGTTTCACAAATTTTACTGTTTTTAAAAATCATAAGGATCATATTTTAGTTTAATACCCTAAACAATTTAAACAAATCATAACCCTTTCAATATAACTCCAAATGACCTGAAATTTTATATGGCTCATCACTATACCAGTAGGTAGCTACCATAAAATTTCAGCTTCCAAATCTTTCTAGAAAATGTTTTTGCTACAGTGCTAATTATGGCCGAAAATAGGTTTTTAGAGAATATCTTTTGCACCACAAATCCAAATTAGGTTTTTCCAGTTCCTATGTCTAGGTATATTCGTATTTTACCTTATGTATAAATTTCGTCGCATTTGGATAATTTTTGCTTGCTCTTTTGTTTAAGTGTTGCTCGTCTTATTGGTTGTTTTCGCTCTTTCGCTTAGGATTCGATATTTGCGGTAACCCCGAAAACGACCCTCCGCAACAATTTGAGCAACAGCAAGAAGGCGAGCAGTTTGATCATTTCCCATTTGATCCCATTACTTTTAAAGTCTAATATTTTGTTTAACTTCTATGTATGCATTGCTAATTTGTTGTTAAATTGATTAGTTAATCCTCTAGTTGCATAATCTGTAGGTAAATAATTATCCTCTACTACCTTAGCCTAGGTTATTTGCTGTGATTAGAGTTCGTTGGATGAGCTCTTGTCACTTAGTAGATTTTCGAATAAATATTGCTTAGCCATGCCTAGTATCGGTAGTATTGGGCGATCATCGACTTAGTCGGTGATCTTGATCACACAAATACTATTATTATTCCATTATGTTCAACCCTTGTGTTTTACCAATTTGCAAATCAAGAACTGAAAACAAAAACTATATCTTGGCTTGGGCACAATGGTATGTTGGGTGATCTGTTGGGTGTGATTGAAATGGTGCCTAAGTCCCTAAGGACCGAGTTACTTGTGCCATTGATCCAAGCAATTATTGCGTACAACCACACGAGGGGATATGGAACCTCTCTTGACTAAGTACTTTGGGAGGTGTTAATTATGAGCTGGTTGGTGGGTGTGTTCTTGTGTGTGTGTGTTGTGGTGTTGGAGGGGAGCATTAGCATCCGGTTAGGTCTGTCTAATGTGTCTTTCTCCGTGGTTGCGGCTCTTAATTAGCATCGCCCATTGGAAAGCGTCTTGTTAGACTTAGCCATGCCTGCATACCAAAGGAAGTGTGCTAACCGTGGTGGTGGAAAGGCGGTCTATCGTGTGGGTACATTGGTACACCCGCAGGTTAAAACTATTCGAATAGCCTCGTCCCAGGTTATGGACACGCTTGGTTATTTCCACAAGAACTAGACTACAACCTTTTAAAAACTTAAACTTGACATGGGTGGTATGAAGGGGAACTTCATGCTATTGTTGTGGTGACTATGGGTTAGTCGCTTCTAGGTTGGTGTTGTCATCTATCTATTGTTATAATTGTCTCTCTTTATTTGAACAATAAAAGTTAATTGCAAACTTGCTTTGAATCTATTACCCTATTGCAAATGAAAACTTGCTTTATGTCAAAAATAAGTCCAGAGCCTCATCCACTTAAATAAAGCTTGCATGTACTTAATTATAGTTCGTTATCTCACACGTCAGTCTTGCAGTACAAAAACAAGTTTTGTACTCATCTGCTTTGCTTAATATTAATTGTTGCAAAGGAAGAAGGTGAGCCCCAAGGGCCTCACTTTTGTGAGCTGTGTTGCGGCGCTGTTTGGGGCGATTAGCTTGGCGGTCCGGTTGGTTGCATTGTGGGTAAAGGCACACCGAGTGGCTTTTGTTTATCGCCATCTTATGGTCATTTTGCTTCCGCTGTTTAATTTAGTTACTTATGTGTTATTTGGCCGGTCGGCCTCTCTTTTGTAATAACTCTCTTTATATTATCTATGTCTTTCAGTTGTTGCTTTTGCTTCGGCTCTATGTGTATGAATGGAATTGGTGCATGATTTTGTAACGGGGTGTGTATACTGCAATTCTGGGAAGTATACATATCTCGAGGCTTGGTTTATTTGATTTGTACCGTTAGGACCAAGTGGATGGTTAAACAGTACAAGCGGAATAAACCGGGGTCCTCACATGATCGTAGACATTTGATTGTCTTGCCAAGTTGATTTTGTACCTCATTTTGAAATTCCTTGAACATTTCAAAGGATTCCGACTTATGTCTCATCAAGTAGACATAGCCATATCTACTGAAATCATCAGTAAAAGTTATGAAGTACTGAAAACCACCTCTGGCCGAAGTGCTCATAGGTCCACATACATCCGAATGTACAAGGGCCAACAAGTCACTCGCCCTTTCACCTCTGGTCGTGAAAGGTGCCTTTGTCATCTTGCCAAGTAAACAAGATTCACATGTTTCAAATGATTCAAAATCAAATGAGGTTAGAAGACCATCTTTATGGAGCTTCATCATGCGCTTCTGATTTATATGACCAAGTCGACAATGCCAGATAAAAGTGGGATTCATTTCATTGGGTCGAAGTCTCTTAGCATTAACGTTATAGATAGGCATATCCTCAAGATTCAAAACATACAATCCATTCATCAATGGAGCATGGCCATAAAGCATATCTTCAAAATAGATTGAACAACAATTGTTCTTTGTTCTGAATTCATAACCTTCTGCTCCTAAACATGAAGCAGAAATAATGTTTTTGCTTAAGGCTGGAACATAATAACAATTATTTAGTTCCATAACTAATCCTGAAGGTAAAGCTAATGGTAAAGTTCCAATAGCTAATGCAACAACTCTTGCTCCATTGCCTACGCGAAGATCAACATCTCCTCTTGTCAAAATTCTACTCCTTATTAGTCCCTGCATCGAATTGCAAATATGAGCAACCGATCCGGTATCAAATACCCAAGAACTGGTCGGAGAAGTGGCAAGATTAATTTGTATAACATTTATACCTGAATTGGAAGTCATACTTCCTTTGTTCTTTCTCGCCAAGTACTTCTTGCAATTTCTCTTCCAATGCCCGTCTCATGACAATGGTAACATTCGTGTCGCTTGGACCCGCTTTAAGCTTCTTAAGCTTAGCCTTGAGACTCTCGATCTCATCTTTAGTCTTTCCTTTGCCTTTTCCTTTCCCGACTTACCCTTCTTCTTGAAGGTGTAGTCTTTGAACCATCATCACATGATTGGAACTTTTCTTGATGCTCTCTCAGCACCCTTAAGCATACCATGTAACTCGGTCATTGATTTCTCCATGCCATTCATATGAAAATTCAGTATGACAGCTCAAAGCTCGCAGGAGCGATTGGAGAATCACATCGTAGCCAACTCTTGACTAAGGGAAAACCAAGCTTTTCCGTGCTCTCAATGAGACCAATCATTTTGATCACATGAGGACCGACCGTTACCTTCGATAGCTTTGCAAGAAAACAATGCCTTAGAGGTGTTGAACCTCTCGCCCTTGCTTGATCCTCAAACATACCCTTGGACTCACAATCATATTGTAAGCATCCGTGGTCTCATATTGCTTCAAGCTCGAGTTCATGGTTGCAAGCATTAGACAAGGTACATCGATCGCGTCGTTGCAATGCTTCTCATAAGCATTCTTTTCATTCGAGTAGCATCATTTTTCGGTTCCTCGAGATAGGGATTCTCTAGAACATATTCCTTCTTTTCTTGTTTGAGAACAATTCTCGATTACGAAACCACCAATAAAATTTGAACCATTCAACTTTTCCTTTTCAAGAATAGATCGCAAATTAAAGGTAGGTGCGTAAGAAGTAGTAGGTGCCATGATCTACAAATAAAAATATATGCAAAGATTCAGCACTATGTTTATGAAAGATCTTCTATTAATCATATATGTCAGTGGTTATGTTCGACCAGTCTACGACCTGCTCGTATCACCATACGACATGTCTGGACCTGGTCGTATCACTATACGACCAGTGGTCGAATTTTTAACTTAACAATAGATAATGAAGATACTCCCACTATAAACCATGTTTCCTCAAACAACATATAGTGAGTCCAAGATCCATAAGTCATTAAGTTCTAGTGAGCTTTGGCATCACTGCTAGAAACCTAGTGATTTATGGTAGGCAACCTCTTGCCAATCATATCGTATATGACTCTTGTTTGTTGGATGGCATCATGATGCCCCGGCTTCCAACACCATGCCTCAAGGCCCAAAACTATTTTGATAGCCTTGTCAAGTCAAACCAACACTATGCATGTGGGTGTCCGACACCCACCCCATCTTATTAAGATAGTTAATCGCACCTACTTTGGTAGACTCGCCAATTAACGATCAAAATCGTGATAGGTGCAAAGAATTGGGAAGGCATCAATTTTACTTAATTTTCTCGAGGGAGACTATTCTATCATGTCAAAAACATCTAATGATAAAATAGCATAACAGGAATAAACATAAATATTCACAGATAATCAAATTAAACTGTGAAATAGTATGGCCCTTAACATGTCGATCTCCATCATCATGCTCCCTGTTCTCCGACCACCATGCTCGATCGCATTCATCTACTAAGCATTTACTCCTAAAAACTAGTAAAGAATTACATAGGATAATTTCAAGCATCACAAGTCGGTACGCAGGCCGTTATACAATAATATGATGGCTATCTCAAAGCATGACACGCAGGCCATGAAAATCCATTCATGCATCACATACACAATGGGTCATACTATTCACATCAAACCCTGCAAAAACAAGTTATGCAAAGAATCCAATTCTATCGGGCGACATGAACACATACTATCTATAACGCACGCGATGCGAAAAACCAAAGACGGCGGTCCCGCTAGCCGATTAGCGGGCTTTGGGCTCGAAGGCGCGCCCCTCACCGTCGAGGCGAGACTCTCGGAAAAATTTCGAGACATGAATCTCATTCATATATCCGAGCCTTGGAAATCATCGGATTAATCATATTAACCTCGTCCCCAACCAATCGATCCTCGCTTGATACGACAACACATCGCGACGTACTCAATGGCGGAACTCCGACCGTAGGAGTATCACGCAAGATAGTCGAAAAACAAGTCGAGCGAATCATATGGTGCTCTTAATATGTGCCTCCTCGAAAAACCCATCTTCTATCGCGAACAACGATCGATCCTATCGACAGGTGCCTAGATCGTTTCATACATATGAACCAATCTAGGTTATCGACCAAACCAAGAATAGATCCAATCTACTACGCCACATATCTGATATCGCGACCGATCTAGATCAAAAACTATGCAAGATGGCTCGATACCACTTTGTTGGGATACGGGTAGGCTACGCTAGCCACAAATCAAAATTTCTACCACGTAAACCAGATGCCAAGCAAGATATATGATCACGCATCATTACCACTAGCGCGCAGCAATGCGTGAAGTAGAGTCGGAGTAGCCTAGTCCGACGATGAACGCGCGATGTAGTGGTCGAGATGATCGCCCAACGTTCGTGAGTCGATCGTCTCCTCCAAAGCCTTCCACGCTTCCTTGTGAAGATCACGGATCGCCCTCGGCGCAACAATGATCGCGATGGCGCCTCTACTGTATCCACACGCCCGAGAAGGAACAACCGCACGGTGTGCTAGCACCAAGTCGCACGGAAGGCTCTCTCAAGAAGATGGCGGTTTAGGGTTTTGGTGGAAACAACTCACGTGTCTCTCTTGTCACTCCAAAACTAGCCTCAAGCATCTCCTTATATAGTGCCCCGTGTCGGATCCTATCCGAACACTTTTAACGAATCGTATTCGCTCGTTTGTTCCATCCCATTAAGTGTGTGACCCGTTAGGTTTATGTAATCGGTTGTGACTCGGAAAACCTTCCGATCACGAGTCGTAGCGGTCCCTAGCGAGACATAATGATTCCCGAATACACACAAATTATATCGGACGAACCTTAATGCAATATGATCTATGACTAGGTCCTCATCACTTACGACTGGTCTTATCTTTATACGACCAGTTCAGACTCGGTCACGACCAGTTCGTAAACCCTTACGACTGTGTTTCGACCACTCAGTGATTTCGTTCGATCGGTCTCACGACTTGCTCGTATCACCATACGACTTATGTCCGGATCCGATCGAACTAAGCGACTTACTCCAAAGATTCTCCTTTGCCTCACGATATCCGGTTTGAACTCCATGTGAGATAGTGTGTCATCCATGGACTGTTCAATACTTTCTCGATCGAGTTGTCGGATAACTTTACGTGGTCGAACTCTTCGACCACTAGTGGCACGCCATGCACTTTCTTTATCCGACTACTTGAGGCCCAGACATCTCTCGTTATGTTAGGAGGGCAAATCCCATATCCGACCAGTCATCCTCCGCATGTTTCATAGCATACCCAAAGCTACCTTTATAACTACCCGCATTTAGTAGCGTTTGGCAACCCCTAAGAGTGCTATTACACATGTAGGGAACCATGCCGATCTCAGTCTAAGGATTATACATCATCATTGCTTGAGACCAACTAATGACACATAGAATCATAACAATCTCTATAGTGTCTCAAGGTGGGTCATTCCAACCCCATGTTCTCTAACATGTGTTTACATTATTGATTTGATATCCCCATATCCATGACCGTGAAACATGATCATCAATCAATACATGTATTGGTCGTAGAGTCACCGGTGTTCGATCAATGACATTCGACCAGGGATACATTTAGAACGACATCATATAAGTCAAGTGTTTCACCAACAAGTCACATACTCGTTGATCTTCGTAACTAATGATTCATTCAAGGAACGTAATAACATTTATTCAAGAACTCATAAACATAGACGTGATACAATCATCTCCATGATTGCCTCTAGGCATATCACCAACACGCCGGTGTTCACCTAAGCCCGTATTTATCAAAATACGGGGATCCAAAATACCGTATGAAGAACGTTTCATACGGGTATCCAAAACTGCCCACATTGGAATGGTGGGACTTTATTTGCCCATACTGGAATTGATGGGACTTTAGACTCCACTCCCGTGGAGCTCCACTCCCGTGGACGGAACATGAACATGGATGCATGAATAAACTTATGAATAATGACTAATATCATCTCCACACATATGAAGGAGCATGCACAAAGAACATAATCATCGAAACCTCTTGACTACTATAAACTCCACTCCCGTGGACGGAACAAGAATATTGAAGCTTCTCACACATCAACAAAACACAATACTAATCAACGAGCATCCAGTGTTTACAAATCACACAAAAGTTATTGTACTTATGAACAACGACTAGCATCATCTTTGAACATATGAATTTCACATACGGAAGAAACATAATCATCGGAACTTCTCACGATCAAGTGAAAACACAAGATTTAACATCAAGCATCCAACATGCACAATTCATACAAACGTCGTTGTACTTGCCTTTAGCGTTGGGAGGCAACGAAGAAGGCGCTAACCTTGGCGCTCACCCCTACACCAAAGTTACTCAATAAGAACCAATTCATCAAGACACTACTCGTGACGCCCTAACTCATACCGCAACCCCATCACTTAACTGCAGTTGTTTGATTTAAACCACACCCAGCGTAAAGCCTTATCTGACACAGCAGTAGAAAAGTAGCATAACTTTTGCTCTAAAACTCGAAAAGGGGTGTTCTCAGGTTTGTTTGAAAGGTAATGAGATTATCTACAACAACCTAGTTGGTGGAAATCCCGAACCCAATTCTATATGTATCAATCTCCAAAAGACCAACAAACACTTTCTATCAGAACTACCGGCAATTCTGGACAGCGGCACGGTAAATGCCATAACTTCTAATTGGCTAAACCAAACTTTGCATTCTTTATCAGTATCAAAATCTAAGACCAAGGCCTACAATAACCTAGTTGGGTGAAATCCCTAAATTTTTCATTAACACAATCATATTTTTAAAGACATCTTGACAGTTCATTCTCGTCAGGATTCTGGACAGCAGAGACGGAAACTATCATAGCTTTTGATCCGTACGTCAGAATTCAGTGTTCTTGGCGGCAACCGAAAGCTAAGAACAATACCTACATAACAATGGACATCTCAAATTCGGATTCTAAGATCACGAAATAAGCCGCGCAACATTCTGGACAGAACCAACTTTCTAATCACAGCAATTCGATCTAAACAATTATGATCCAAAACACATCTACCACTAATCAAATGATGAAGATTGGCATTCATTACCCTTGCAGCAACCAGGATGTAGATGGAAGAGCCTTGGAGATGAAGGTCTTCCTCCTCCTCACCTCTTATGGCGAACACTGCTTGCTCCTCCTAGCTTCCTCTCAAACCCGGCAATGGGACTCAGAGGCGAGAAGGGAAGGCACCACAGCAGGGGCAGCCACCAGGAGGAAGGGAGCGGCACCAACAAGGCAGGATGCAGGGAAGAGAGATGGGGCTGGAGGGGTGGCGCCAAAGAGGGAGGGGAAAGGGTGCGCCAAGGGGGAAAGAAAGGGGGCAGCTAGGGTTAGCACAAGGGGGGCGCATGGTCCTGGCCTCCTGGGCCCAAGGGGAGTGGCTTGGCCG
Source organism: Ampelocalamus luodianensis (assembly GCA_036346255.1). Lineage (NCBI taxonomy): Eukaryota > Viridiplantae > Streptophyta > Magnoliopsida > Poales > Poaceae > Ampelocalamus > Ampelocalamus luodianensis. The sequence continues at coordinate 28,655,153 of CM070636.1, read as the reverse complement.
GCCAAAAGGCCTGGACAGCCTGGCCAGACGCCCAACTCCCTAAACCTCCCCAGAAACTGACGATTTTTCAATAGCAGCTTTTCCCCGATTAAAATTCTTTTTCCCCCTAAGTGAAACTTGGAGCATTACAACGGTGATCTCTTCAAGAAGATTGTGAAGAGGCCCGGTGCCGAGATTGTGAGTGGTTTGATGTTCACCATCTTCGGAGCGGAGGAAGAACAACCAATAGTGATCGAGGAAAGGCTTAATTCGTGGAGCCGGCTTGGTTTGTTCAAGCTCCCTCAACGTGGACTAGTGAAGACCGGCAAGTCTTCGATACCACAGGAAAAACCTTCATTGTCTCACTTGTGGTTATTTCTTGTTTTTACTTATTCCGCACTTATAATTCAAGCATTTATCTTGTGTCAAATTGCTTAGCTAGAATTATATCTAGTTGTGGACATTAGCTCTTTATTGTACAAAGTTGTTTGTTAGTTCTTTCATTCTTTGTGTTAGGAAGAATTTGCTAGAACTATTTAGCTCTAAGTTTAATTTGGTCGATTAAATTTAGAAACTTCCTATTCACCCCCCCCCCCCCCTCTAGTCGGTTATCCTTGATCCTACACAAGGGACTTTTCTGCTAGTTAGTACACCCATACTTGTGAGGTTTTGTGAGGCCAAACTAATCTTGAGTATATGCCAAGACTCATATGTTTTTAAGCTGATTATTTTAAGCTTAAATATTCTTGAGTAGTTGCCATGATTTGTTAACTTAGTAGATCCAAGGGTGCCCATTTTGTATTAGAAGATCATTAGACATGATATTGTGGGATGGGTATTTAATATAGGATTGTGATAATTAAAACAACATTACCAGCTATGACGGTTTCTTTAACTAAAGTTGACATAATTTATTCACCTAGCAGCAAGGGATTGGGACTAGTTCTTCCCATGTGGGCTCACAACCTGATGACGCGCCATTGATGGTAACGCTAATGTTAACGACAAGGACAACTACAAAGCATGGCATCGATGGAGACAACAACCATGTTGCCAATAACAACACTCGCGAAGGATGTGACTAGTTGTCCCACATGAATTTCGGTCATCTCTTGCAGTTCTTTTGACTAGCTGGACTTGAATGTTATGGAAATGAAGACTTTTGTGACTTTTGTACGTGGTACTTGACATTAGATGTCTTTTGGATGGATGGACCAATGTGAAGTGAAGCTTATGAAATGATATGCTTGTGGTAGTGACCATGAATGATGTATTGGCTAGGATCGATGTCTATGAAAGCTGAACTTTTTCATTGATTGATGCATTGATGTGTGTTGTTAAATTGATTATATGTTTGATTATATGTTTGTTGATTGATGCATGGATGTAAAAGATTAAGATATCAATGCTTATCTAGCAAGTTGATTGCTATGAATGTACTGCTGTAAAAAATTATACATGAATTTTGCTGACAGGTACAAACTGTTAGGTTTAATTTCCGCAAGTCAAAGAAATAAATTTTGATGATGGCTCAAAACCGTCAAGTTTTATTTTCTTGACGATAATAGAACAGTCAAGGAAATAAATTTTTCTGACGGGTCACAACCATCAGCTTTAATTTTCTTGACGGTAATAGAACAGCCAATGAAATACATTTTTTTGTCACGTTAGGGTCATTTATTGATGATGATATGCTCGAAATCCATTTTGGTCGACGGGCACATCACAGTTTACCATTAGCCAAATGTAATACTCCTTTCTAGTTAGGGTCGAGAGGTTTTACTCGACTGCTACTCGTTAGGAAAACTAAACCTGATAGTTTTTTCTATATTCCTTATGGTTTTTAGCTCTAAGAGAATCCCTGTTTTCTGGTAGTGAGCTGTACAGGTTGCTACTGAACCCATTATATTACTAAATGTACCCCGTCCGATCTATTTCAGATGTCGTTTTAGAATGCGTGCTTTAATCAACAATTCAAAACTTTGACCCCATAATATACACAAAAGTATTTAGATTTATTATATGATGTGTAATTATTAGATTTTTCATAAAAAAAAATACTTCCATATCATTATATTTTTTGTAATTTTTAATGACTCACAATTAGAAAAAGTGATAGCCAAAGGTGCCTATTACACACTGTACCGATATCCAAAATGATAAGTAAAAGGTAGCGGATCATTTTTTATGTTGGCATGGTCTGCAAAGTAGTACTTTGACTGCTAATTTATATGACAATATATAATATGAAAGCATACATTAAAATGAGTATAGTAATATAAAATTCATGCGATCAATCTAGATACTTTTTCATATACCGTTAGTCAAGACTAAAGATGTTTGATTGCGCATTCGAGAGGACGTACGGTGTATATTTAGCGATAGAGAAGTATGATACATATATAATGTCCACACAAATAGAGTACACATTGGTCCTTCTCGGCTGCTCCTTGTGTGGGTGATGCAGAAGGCAGCATATGCAATAGTCCAGTCCTAGTACGAAGATTAGACCATGACATGTAAATGAGACATTCAACCATACGCACTTTCCTAGTAGTGAAAATTAGGATGGACCCTTCGTTCGTACGAGATCAAAAACCAGAAATGTCAAAGCAAAATTTAACGTGATAGATAAATATCCAACTCCATCAGGTTAGATAATTCAGTTGACAATATATTATGTCAGCTGAATTATGTTTACAAAATTGTGTTCATAAGAAAAAAATAATGGGTAGTTGAAAACGACCCGTAAAACTGTATAAGCCTATATTAAGTCCAGTGTTGAAGAAGACCAGTGGTTACTCTAACCTGTGTGGCACCCACGCAACATGACCAAAAACACAACAAGACCAAAAATATACATCATCCATGCTACTTGTTGGAATTAATCTGGGCTAGGTCCAAATATTATATTCTAATTAATTCCTGATAAATCTCAAAGGCCCATGTGCATGTGCTAAAATTGTTTAGTCCCATATGGAGGGATGAAAGGGAGCTACACCACTTTATAAGGTGGAACGTGGTAGCCTTCTTGTGGAATTGGAAAGAGTCAACACACGCGCGCGCTCGCTCGCCTCGCCGAGCCGTGTTGAGCCGAGTCGAGTCGAGCCGTCTTGCGCTTCGTCTTTGTCGTATGCGTCTGTGCAGCGTGTCAGTGCAGCGCGATTTTCTTTATCTATTCGAAAATCAAAATGCACTGACTCGTAATTGGTGGCTCCTTTCTTTTGGCTATTTAAGAGAAACTGAGAGTACTGGTTCTGGTTCCCAAGTTTTTCACTTCCACAATACAGAATCACAGTTTGTTTGTTGTCTCTGGCGATCTCCATCACGCGAGGCACGTACGGGCCGCACCGGAGAGCAGCCTCGGAACCCCGTCCTCGAAGGCTTGCACGAGCGAGGACGAATAAGGTTTTTGGGGAGCGTTCGCGCGACTGCTCGCTTCATCTAATTTTCTGCTACATCTGCACGACTACTACCACAACATCCACGAAGTTTCCTGCTACATCTACATCAACTGAACAACTACTACCACGACGCCCACTACGCCATGACTAACGACGACCTCACCAAGACTCCGCTTACTTCTTCTACCCTTCCACCGAAAGATCCGGGTATGCCTATCTCGCGCTTGTCGCTTACTTAGTTTTATTTTCTGTTATTGTTATGAACATCGAGATAGGAATGCTAGCTTCGTTCTTCTAGAATCTAGTATAACTATAGTGTTCTTAGTTATAGTTTTATTCATGTTTTATCTAGCAAATTTCGGATTAAAATACCTTGAAAAATGCTTATATTTTCAACAATCCAAAAACCTTACTATAGGCATTTTTCGTCAATCGGCTTTCTTCGCTGCGCTCAAACCATCTCAGTTCGATGGCTCGAATTATAAGAGGTGGCGCACCAAGATGGTGCTTTGGCTAATCGCCATGAACGTTTTCCATGTGGCAAAAGGCAAGTTCGAAGGAACACTTACTCCGATCGAGCAAGCGCTCGAGGTCAGCGATAACCTTTTAAAGGTGTCGTGGTTAGCGTTCTTGGTGAGAAGTTAGTTGATGCATACATGGTAATTACAAATGGAAAGAGATGTGGGAAGCACTCGAGGCCAAGTTTGGAGTTTCGGATGTCGGCAAGTGAATCAGATCTCATGGAGCAATACCATGACTATAGAATGGTTGATGGACGCTCAGAAGTTGAGCAGCTCATGAGATACAATCCATGGCCAAAGAACTTGAGCATTTCAAGTGTGTGTTACCGACAAGTTTGTCGGGAGGCATTATTGCCAAGCTTCCTCCTTCTTGGAGGAATTTTGCTACTTCTCTGAAACACAAGAGACAAGAGTTTTCTGTTGAAAATCTCATTGGGTCTCTTGATGTTGAAGAAAAGGAGAGGGCAAAAGATACACACACTAGAGGAAATGAGGGACATTCTACTGCTAATGTGGTGCAGAAAAAGAATGGCCAAGCTCAAAAGTTCAAAGGCAAAAACAAGACTGCACAAACAACAAGCTTTAAAAAGAAGAAGAAGAACACAAAGGATGGCCTTTGCTTTGTGTGTGGCGAATCTGGTCATTGGGCCAACGATTGCAGTCAACGCAAGGGTGGGAAGAATCAGCAAGGGCAGAATTCTAAGTCTGCTAATGTTGTTGTTGGTACTACTGAGACGGGAACATCAGGGTATGGTAATTTACCAACTGTTCTTTCCGTATGTCAATCTACCGATTGGTGGATAGACACTGGTGCTAATATACATGTGTGTGCTGATATTTCATTGTTCTCTTCTTACCGTGTCACTCGATTCACCGTTCTAATGGGGAACGGGTCACATGCCACTGCTCATGGTGTTGGCATGGTCAATCAAGTTTACTTCGGGAAGATTGTGCAACTGAAGAACGTGCATCATGTGCCATCTATCAATAAGAATCTCGTGAGCGGATCTCTTACGTGTAGAGATGGCTTTAGATCGGTATTTGAGTCCAATAAATTTGTAATGTCCAAATGTGGACAATTTGTTGGTAAAGGCTATGTGTGCGGAGGCTTGTTCCGCCTATCTCTTTCAGATTTGTGTAATAATGTTGTGAACCATATTTTCAGTGGTAATGAGACTGCTATTTGGCATTCACGACTTTGTCACATAAATTTTGGTTGCATGACGCGGTTAGCCAGTTTAGAGTTAATCCCGAAATTCACTCTTGCCAAAGGTTCTAAATGTCAAGTTTGTGTGCAATCAAAGCGACCTCGTAAGCCTCACAAGGCCGCGGAGGTAAGAAACTTGGCACCATTAGAACTCATACATTCAGATCTGTGAGATGAATGGTGTGTTGACAAAAGGTGGTAAGAGATATTTCATGACTTTGATTGATGACTCCACTAGGTTCTGTTATGTGTATCTTTTGAAAACTAAAGATGAAGCTCTTCACTACTTTAAAATCTATAAGGCGCTGAGAACCAACTTGAAAAGAAAATCAAAAGGGTTAGGTCTGATCGTGGTGGCGAGTACTTTTCTAATGAGTTCAATTTATTCTGTGAGGAACATGGTATAATCCATGAGAGGACGCCTCCCTATTCACCCAGTCAAACGGGTTTCTTTGAAAGGAAAAATCGCACTCTAATCGATTTGGTTAACGCCATGTTAGACACAAATGGTCTTTCCAAGGCATAGTGGGGGGAGGCTATATTGACTTCATGTCATGTTCTAAATACGGTTCCCACAAAGAATAAAGAGATAACTCCATTTGAACAATGGGAGAAGAAAAGACTATCACTTTCATATTTGCGCACTTGGGGTTGTTTGGTGAAAGTCAATGTGCCAAATTCCAAGAAGCGTAAGCTTGGACCAGAAACCGTGGATTGCGTCTTTTTAGGCTATGCTCACCATAGCGTTGGTTATAGATTTCTAGTGGTGAAATCTGGAGTACCTGACGTGCATGTCGGTACAATTATGGAGTCCAGAGATGCTACATTCTTTGAGGATATTTTTCCGATGAAAGATATGCCTAGTTCATCAAGTCAGGAACCTGATACAACTCCTGAACCTGCCATTCCAATGGAATATTTTGAGCAAACCCCTGATCAAATTCCTGAGGAGGAAGACAATGAAACTCTGAGGAAGAGTAAAAGACAAAGGACTGCAAAGTCTTTTGATTCTGATTTCATTGTGTACCTTGTGGATGATACTCCAAGTACCATTTCTGAAGCATATGCTTCTCCAGATGCGAATCTTGGAAGGAAGCAGTCGAGTGAAATGGATTCCATTATCTCTAATGGAACTTGGGAGATCAACGGCGTCCCTTATGGTTGTAAACCCAGTAGGATGTAAGTGGGTGTTCAAAAAGAAGCTTAGGCCTGATGGTACTATCGAGAAGTATAAGGCACGGCTTGTGGCCAAGGGTTATACCCAAAAGGAAGGCGAAGATTTCTTTGATACTTATTCACCTATGGCCAGATTGACTACTATTCGAGTACTACTATCTCTGGCTGCCTCACACGGTCTTCTCGTTCATCAGATGGACGTTAAGACGGCTTTCTTAAATGGAGAGTTGGATGAGAAAATTTACATGGATCAGCCAGATGGATATGTAGTAGATGGTCAAGAAGGAAAGGTGTGCAAGTTGTTGAAATCTTTGTATGATCTTAAACAAGCACCTAAGCAATGGCATGAAAAGTTCGACAGAACTTTAACATCTGTAGGCTTTATTGTGAATGAAGCTGACAGATGTGTGTATTATCGCCATGGTGGGGGCGAGGAAGTCATTCTATGTCTGTATGTTGATGACATATCGATATTTGGGACCAACCTTAATGTGATTAAGGAGGTCAAGGATTTCTTGTCTCGAATTTTGAGATGAAAGATCCGCAAAGAAATGATGTTATCTTGAACATCAAGTCGTTGAGAGGTGATGATGGTGGGATTACATTGTTGCAATCCCATTATGTGGAAAAGATTCAGTCGTTTGGCTATAGCGATCGCAAATTTTCTCCAACACCTTATGATCCTAGCGTATTGCTTAGGAAGAATCGGAGAATAGCCGAGACCAATTAAGATATTCTCGATAATTGTTTCACTCATGTATTTAGCTAGCGGTACCAGGCTCGACATCTCGTTTCTTGTCGTGAGCAAACTAAGCCGGTTTGTATCTAATCCGGGAGATGATCATTGGCATGCTCTTGAGAGAGTAATGCGCTATCTAAAGGGTACTATGAGCTATGGTATTCACTATACCGGGTACCCCAGGGTACTAGAGGGTTATAGCGATTCAAACCGATATCGATCTTTGATGAGATTAAGGCCACAAGTGGATATGTCTTCACACTTGGAGGTGGCGTTGTTTCATGGAAGTCTTACAAGCAGACCATCTTAACGAGGTCAACAATGGAAGCAGAACTCACAGCTTTAGATACTGCCACTGTTGAAGCCGAATGGCTTCGTGAGCTCTTGATGGATTTGCCAGTGGTTGAAAAACCAGTACCGCCTATTCTGATGAACTGTGACAATCAGACTGTGATCGTCAAAGTGAACAGTTCTAAGGATAATATGAAGACATCAAGACATGTGAAGAAAAGACTGAAATCTGTCAGGAAAATGAGAAACTCCGGAGTAATAGCTTTGGATTATATCCAAACAGCTAAGAATCTGGCAGATCCCTTCACAAAGGGTTTATCACGAAATGTGATAGACAATGCATCGAGGGAGATGGGTTTGAGACCCACTTGAGTTATACCATAGTGGTAACCCATCCTATATGATCGGAGATCCCGTGAAGTAGGATTGGCGAAACAAGCTATTGGTTAACTGGGAGGAGAGTACCTTATAGACCCACTCCATTGGAGATGCAATTCTCTCCTAAATCAGTATGGCGGTTGATTTTTATCTTAATGTGTTCTGTGGCTTGTTAAAGCAAAGATGCTGTCCTCTGAGCGCCTTGAAGAACACACTATATGAGCCCGATCGCTAGTCACATCTATGAAATAGGTAATTTCTAGGAAGCTCATGAATAGGCCAGAGTATGACTTATATGCTCCAACCCGGGGATGCTGACACCTAGTATCGATTAAGGACTTAAGTGAAACTTATTCACACAAAATCACAATTCAAGGCTTAGTCCATTGTGCAGTTGTGGATAAGTGTAGCTTCTGTTCTAGGTGGATGTTCAACCTTAACCGGTCTCCATCAAAACACTGGTATATCAAAAACAATACTGTGGATCAAGGCATTTGACATGTGCCCTTGGGATCTGGTGGGGGATTGTTGGAATTAATCTGGGCTAGGCCCAAATATTATATTCTAATTAATTCCTGATAAATCTCAAAGGCCCATGTGCATGTGCTAAAATTGTTTAGTCCCATATGGAGGGATGAAAGGGAGCTACACCACTTTATAAGGTGGAACGTGGTAGCCTTCTTGTGGAATTGGAAAGAGTCAACACACGCGCGCGCTCGCTCGCCTCGCCGAGCCGTGTCGAGCCGAGCTGTGCGGTGCGGTGCGGGTGCGTGTGCGTGTGCATGCGTACGCAGGCGTGTTAGGTGCGGGCGCGATTTTCTTTATCTATTCGAAAATCAAAATGCACTGACTCGTAATTGGTGGCGACCTTTGGTCTTCAGTCTCTTTGTTTTTTGGCTATTAAAAGGTGTCGATTCGATGGCGAATCAATGGCAACCTTTGGTCTTTCTGATTCCAACTGTTGGCCTTTCGATTCTGTCGAATCAATGGCAACTGTTGGCCTTTCGATTCTGCTGAATCAATGGTAATCGCTGGCCTTTGGACTCCTTTCTTTTGGCTATTTAAGAGAAACCGAGAGTACTGGTTCGTTCCCAAGTTTTTCACTTCCACAATACAGAATCACAGTTTGTTTGTTGTCTCTGGCGATCTCCATCACGGCGAGGCACGTGTACGGTCGCACCGGGAGAGCAGGCCTCCGGAACCCCGTCCTCGAAGGCTTGCACGAGCGAGGACGAATAAGGTTTTTGGGGAGCGTTCGCGCATCGCCGCTTCATCTAATTTTCGCTACATCCGCACGACTACTACCACAACATCCACGAAGTTTCCTGCTACATCTACATCAACTGAACAACTACTACCACGACGTCCACTACGCCATGACTAACGACGACCTCACTAAGACTCCTGCTTCTACTTCTTCTACTCCTTCCACTGAAAGATCTGGGTATGCCTATCTCGCGTTTGTCGTTTACTTAGTTTTATTTTCTGTTATTGTTATGAACACTGAGATAGGAATACTAGCTTCTGTTCTTCTAGAATCTAGTATAACTATAGTGTTCTTAGTTATAGTTTTATTCATGTTTTATCTAGCAAATTTCTGGATTAAAATACTTCGAAAAATGCTTATATTTTCAACACTACTATCCTTTTTATCCTTCACACAAATTGACAAAAAAATGATCAGCAGGAGACGCATTACCCCCATTAATTCCCTTGCACTGATCTGTTGTTGTTGTTGCAGTTCAGACTAGCAGTGCATACTAGCTTGAAGTGTGCTTACATGCATGAATTCACAGGTTTCAAACGAGGACGGCGACGACTCGGACGTGTGCATGCAAAGTGACAATGCCGATCAGGTAGCAGCGATCGACAATGGAGACCTGTTCACGCATGAATATCGCTCTCAAGTAGTAATTTATCCACTGAACTCTTCAAATTAATTAACAACGACTTGACCTGTTAATTACATGTCGACAACTAATCATTAAATCCCAGCATTTCGCATGCGACTGCGCGCGTACGTAACGTATGCAACATGGCCTTGATTTGATCGTGTGGACAATACTACGTACTGAAGGTCTCCAGTTGAGACTTCAGTATACTACTCGCCTGATCTCGAAAGTCATGGGTTGGTACTTCTGTAACATCCTGATTTTTTTTGCTCCAATTTAAAAAAGTGCATAATTTTCATGAGTTCCAAAACTTTTATTTGCATATCAAAAATACTGAAAACATTTGTCGTAAAATAAAAATTAAAACAATCCCTTGACTTGAAAATCGAGTTTACAAAAGCTTATAAATAAATTGTGTGCAAACTGAAAACTTTAAAAAAACCTTGTATTGCAAAACCTCTTCAAAATTGAAATTCAAACACAAACCAAAATTTGTCAAAGAAAATAATTTTCAAATCGCTTTCCTTCCTCTCCCTCGGTCGGGCTGCAACCAAGCCGTCGTCCATCTCCCCATCTCTTACATTCTTTTTCTCCTTTTCCTCCCTAGCCGAAACAGCCCACACCGCCGCCTCTCTCTTCTCTTCATCCTCTCCTCTCGTGGCTCACGAGCTAGTCGAGCCCAGCAGAGCCTAGCCCCACTCCATCCTTCTCGCCCTACCTATCAGCCGACGAGAGAGAGACGCCTTGCTTCTCTTCCTCCTACGCCATCTCTCTCTCTCGCCGCCTCTACACCCGTACCCACATGTGTCACGCGAGTCAATGCAGACGCAGCGTCAGCCCCTCCGCCTCGAGCCATGTAGCAAGCACCACGACCTTGCCACCTGAGCTGAGTTCATTTATTGCTTACGAGATCTCATGCCCGAGCCCACACCATGCCACCCATCTCCGCCCCATTCTTCCCTCCCCCGTCCACTTAAGATTCAATCAAGCATGTCAAAACACTTGACCGCTCATACTCTGCATTTTCCCCAACCGTGCTTCTCTTCTCCACCTTGCCTTAGGTGTAGAGGGATTTAGCCACGTGAGCCATCTTCTCCAGCTCCGGCCGCTGGTTAGCCTGTGATGAGGACATCAACTCTAAGGATGCAACCACTACTTCGATCCGCTGCACGGTATCCTCTACTTCCACCACATCCTCTCCGATGGGACTTTCGCCATCTTTGACCGCCATATTCTCCAGTTGGACCGAACTACGTCTACTCATACGAGCCGAGCGTCGTCTGCATGCCATGGTGCTACGTTTACATGCCATGGTGCTGCGTCACCAATTATTGGCCCACATGCTATGTAATGTATTGGCCGATAACTTGGCCCATCTGTTGGACGACTTGGCCCATTTGTCGACCGCCAACCCTAAGCTCTCTTCGTTCACATGAGCACTATTCATGTGTGAACAGTACCATGAACAGTCCTTAGCCTAGGGTTCCACCTCCTAGCCGCCTCCCCCCATACAGGAGTCGTCACCCCTTAGTTTTTCTTGGGTTTTTCTTTTAGATTATTCTGCTTAGCAGTTTCGCCGCTTATTCGATTTGAGGAACCCCAACTTTGTGAGCTTCATTATTATTTGCAATACAATTTCATATTGCATCTTCTACTCTCTTGCATGTGTTCTCGATTCGCTTGCAGGAGATAGCCTTCTTGGCGAGGTTAACCGTGTTTGGCACGGTTGATAACCAACGGAGCAGTGGTGTAATGATTGCGAGGGGTTCGATCTGTTCGGGTCGGAGCCTTTAGATCATCAACGTCGTGTTCTCCACAATCGACGTATCAGTACCTTTCGAAAGATCGGGCCAACACTCACATCAGCCTGTCGATTCCGACCGTTGGGGTGAGAGGCCTTCGTTTTTTGCGCATCATGGCCGCCTCGACCTCCTATTCCTCATGCTCACCATGCCCCTACCCATTTCCCCAGGGAGGATGGAACACCACCGTCGTCCGTAGAGCAAGACGGAGTGCAGCCACACCGTCGCTTCTCTGTTTAGCCCGTTCTGGTGAGGTTCGACCTCGAAGCCCTTATCCTAATAGTTCTACATTGTCCCCTATTTATAATGCTTGTCTTCTTCACCATTGTCGTCGAACAGAGTAGCTGGAATGCCTTCATCCCCATTGTTGGCCCGAAGCACATGTAGACCCCGCCAACACAATCGATCTCCTTCCTCACTTGGCCCCCGAGTGAGCCCATATGTTCCCATGTGTTCTAGCATATTACAAACCTGTTAGGCTAACCAATCGTGCGGATAGATGACTGTAGCAATGCCACACCGTAGCACCTTGTCACGGCACCTTAGGCTGACGTGGAGAGTGTCTCACCTTGAACCATCTGGAGCACTGCAGACAGGGATAGGATCACCTTGTTGTGTAGATGTTCAAGCCCTGTATTATTTTGAGGTTTGAATAGCACTTTGAGGTTGCCATCATGAACAACGCTGCCATCACCGCCCTTGCCATGGCGTTGCTACCTCAGGTCATCTCCCATCACGTCATTGCCGCCATTAGGGTTGCCATGGTCCCCGCGTTCCATTTTGCTAGTCGTCGTCACAGTTTTCGTCGTCGGCGCTGAGCTCGGTCCAAGACAGCAATGGCCTCCCTCCCTGCTCCTTTGTTTTGACAGAGGAGGACGAAAGCTTTAACATGTGGACCCCACGGTAATTATATTAAGTTAACCTAGTAATTAGTAAGTGCTAAGTATAGATTAGTATTAGTATGACGTGTGGGACAGCGATAATTAGAAAATCTAATTAGAAGCTAGATTAATGTACGAGTGTATGAGATGCGGGCCCACCACTTAAAAACTGATGTATACTTGGTCCGAAAACTGTTGCCACTGACATGTGGGCCCACGGCCTCGTGGCCTGCTACATGGATCGCGTCCATGTGGATCATGGTCCCACTTATCAGTCTCTTATGTTTTTTCTGATAAAAATAATGATAAAATAAACTAAAATCCGAATGGACCCCAACTGTGAGTAATTTCACAATTTCCCTAATTTCCCTCTAGTCAACATTTGTAACGCTTGTTCTCCCTCGTCTTAAATCTAAATGACTTGATTTTTATTTCTTAATTCAATATATTTCCATAAATATCAAAATACTAATTTTTAGAGTTTATTTGAATTTATTTGAGTTTATTTTATTTTAATTTTATTTTGGTTGGTTTTCGCGATTATAGACTTTGATGCTTCAGACGCCCCCATTGTTGTCGATCAAGAACCAGCCCTATCCACTGTTGAGTAAGGTAAGTCCTTATGATTGACCATGTTGAACCTACTTTTTAAATGCAATTACTTTGCTTTAAATAATTACTTGCATGCTTTATATATTTATTAAATATTATGTTAAATGTTGATACTTAGTTAATCCCTATCAATTAGTACATTGATAATTCCATCCTTGATTGTTGATAATCCATTTACCTTGTCATATCTAATTATTATATTGATAAATTGCCCTTGGTTAATCAACAATGACTAATCGTTGTGCTTACACATTGCTTAGCGGTTAATTTGAAAATGACATGAACATTGCCATTACAACACTTGCATGATATGATTCATAGTGTGGTAACATGTGTTACCATTGGAAAGAGAAAAATATTTTATAAAATGGTTGAGACTTGGGCGAGTGGATGGTATAAGACAGGTGCAGGGGCTGCAAGAGAGTTGGGTGTGTGGATTGTTTCGCCTGAGTCAATTAAGGACTGAATCATGTGTCATATTTTGAAACTACCAATTGTGCAACATCAAGTGAAGTATCGGCGTGACCTGGCCAAGTAATTTGCTTAGTTTTAGCATGACTCACACTCATAGTACTAGGTTGGATTTCTATCATTGAAAAGGGATGCAGATTTTCCTCACAACGGTGGGTCCCTATCGGGCCCGGATTTAGCCAATCCAGAATCCTCTGTGAATCCACTACATTATTCCCTAGATCAGTTGATAGTGCTTATAGATATATCAGTTAATTATTTCATACAGGACGTAAAATGTACCATACATTAATTACAAAACATCAGAGTTCACATCGACCGCATCGGATCAAGTTTTACAATAGGGCCGATTAGGCCAAATGGATACATTACATAAAAGTGAAATCGGTAGCGAAAGCAAAAGGGGAAGGCACATATCGCCACAGCAACCGATCGGGTAACTCAAAGTGCGACCGATATTACCCGAAGACTTGGATAATATTGGTGAGCGCAAGCACCGACTTAGTCGGCCGGACTGGGGCGAGACCTAGACTACTAGAGCCTAATCTAATCTCCATTGTCTGCTTTGACATCAGCTTCTGGATCATCATAGTATGCGTCGTGCCCTTGGTCCACAGATTCTGAGGGATGTGGGCAAGAGCAAGGGTGAGCACAAACAATAGTGCTCCACGAGCCAACACACAAAATACAGTAGTTATACATGCAAGGTTTAACAAGGATGGCTTGGGTTCTTTTATTTGTTGAAGGTAACATTTTTAATTACGATACTTAAAAATACCTATGACTTAGCATTTTAAAAAAACCATAATTTATTAAAGAGAGAAGTTGTGCAATATTTATAGTAGTGTAGGTTCCATCCACCTATTACATGGTTCGATCCACCATATGCTTTGATTACTAGTTTTAGATCCACCCAATTAACAACACTGGGTTACTTCCACCCAAGAAAAATCCAAAATCAGGGTAACATCCACCCGACAAGTTTTCATCCCACCCATAAAGGTTTTTACAATAGAAACTAACTCGAGTAAGTTCCCATGCCCGTCCTTGACCGTGGGCACGGTTGTTCGAATAGTTTATACTCTGGAGAGACTGTACACTTTATCCACAAGAGATAATCAACTTGTTATGTTTCACACGTTTCGTAAGACATGTAAATCAAGGAGATCATCACAAGGCCTTTACAATGCATCCCCTAGTGTAAGTTACACCCACTAAGGTTTCACCTGAGGGTGATTACGTCCACCACACCCAGGCCCCCTCTTGCGCCACACGGCGGCTTACACCAGCGACACGACCCGTGACTACGACGGTTTAAAACCAGTGACATGACTCCTGGGTTAATCCCATGGTGAAATTCGCACTGGTGGATATAAATTATTTAGGTAGGTCGACACCATTATAGACTTATGGTTGTACTATTTTACATTGGGAGGCCATCAAAGGATTAAGTCCTTAAAGTTATCTGGGCAGTGCATGCCACATACCACTATTTCTCGTGCTACATCTGCACCAACCATCTTACCATTCGTCCAGATATGTTAACAGCAAGTTGTTAGGGTTTTGAGAAGCATAAAACTAGGTTATCTCAAATATACTAGTCATTTCCCTCCAATGACTACCCAAAACAAGTTTCATGATTTAAAAGATGATGATTAGGGCAATGGAAGCCCTGATACTTAAGCAAGACTAGCATGGTGTTTAAGTACGACCTATAGCTAGTAAGGTTACCACTTAATTATCTAGGGTGACAAGGATCATATAAAACTAATGTCAAAGGATGGTATAATAATACTAACGTATCAAGTCGGCATGTATCTACCTTGAAATTTGACATACATTTGCATAAGAAATTTAGCATGCAATTTGATAATTTAAATGAATATAATTTTGCACAAATATAGGTTCAATATGATCAAATGTTGACTCACCTGGCTCAAAAGCAGGTGGGTCTTGGAATTCTTGCACTTGCTCGAACTGGGCCCCAGACGTCGTCTCGTACTCTACTCTGATGATCGCACCTAAAAAGAACAAACAAACGAGTAAAGCAAATCAATATAAAAGAAAATTCAGATGAACTCCAAATTGGAAAAAACACTATCAACAGAAAGATCTTGAATTTAGAAAATTTTAGAAATAAATTTCATTAAATTTAGAGCTAAAACGAGCGAGAACGGGCTCTCTAAAGTTCAATTTTGAATTAAATTCAGAAATAAACTAAGGAGAGAGAAATTCTCTCACTGACAGGGGGGTCCAGCTGTCATGGGCTTGGTTCATATGAACAATGCATGGACTGACGGTCCACATGCACTTTGCTGATCCATGGACACGGGGCAACCCTGTGCACTTAAGGCAGTGAGACCCGATCGTCATTGACTCACAATGAACATCTAGGTTTTAATTACCCCTCATTAATTAATCTCAGGCCCACATAGTAGTCTAATCATGGTAGTAATTAAACCAACCCCTAATCAAAGCTTAGCCCTAACGATAGCGATTCGGTCTTAATGACCATCTACAGTAGCCATCTGGTCCCGATAGAGCGGAGGAGGCTCGGGCGGTTCCTGCGCGCTCATCACCGGCGAGCGCACTAGGGGTGCCTTGAAATGCCCAAAATGGAACCCCCTCCGCAGGACGATCCCAATGGTACCGGCGGTGAGGACCTCGGTGGCTCACTACGGCAGCGCGACGGTGCTTGGATGCGGCGGCGCATGGGGCTACATTGCATTCTACAACCCGGTGGCACCCTTGGTCGACGAGCGAGCGCACAAGCATCTAGGGGGTACAGGAAACTCACCGGAGTGAAGATGGAGGACAGAGGTGGTCGGAGGGTGGCAGGTGACGATGATCTGAGGTGGCGTGGTGCTTCCTTGCGACGGTGATGACTTGTGAGGAGAGAGGGGTCGTGAATGGTCAGAGAAGCACAAGTGGGTTAAGGAAGCTGCGGTAGGGAGAGGGATTGGAGGGAAACTCACCGAGCCAGAGTTGGCGATGAAAATGGCGGTTCCGGCTAGAGATGAGGAAGAAGCAGGTTCTGGCGGTTCCTATGGACAAAAGAGGGAATCAACTTGGGGAAAAGGTCCCTTGTGCCTCGAAACATGGGGTGATGTGTGTGGCGATGTGGGGAGCTCACCGGAGCAGCAGTGATGTGACGGCGGTGCGGCGGCCAGAACAGAGCTTGCTCCCTTTTGGCGAAAGAGAGGGAGAGGAGGAGAATGGCGAGGACAGGGGGCAAGGGCGAGGGCTAGCCCGGCTTATAAAGCCATGGGGGAACAAAAGAAATGGCCATTGACGGTGTGTGGCAAGGAGAGGAGGGGAGCCTAGGGGATTCGGGCGAGGTGCGGATGCAGAGGCGGGCACTAGCGAGGCAACGCGACATGGAACAGCGGACGCAGCGGAGCAGGGCGAGCAGGGTGACATGGGCCACTCTGGGCCGAGCCAAGGTAGGGTAGGGGGGAAATGGGCTCGGCCCAAGGGAGGTTTGAAATTTTGAGATTTTGAAATTTGAGGGAATTTGAGTTGAACACTTTGAATTCGAATTCGAAATTGAACTTCACTCAAATTGTCCCAAAATGGGATGTTACAGTCCCTCATTGAAAATGTATCCTACTGAACGAAACATTTTGGGTGTGCACCATAATGGTCATGTCCCAGTGTTGAGGGGTTTCACCCACCTAGAAAAAAAAGTGTTGGCACACATGGCCACCGTGCCGGCCACGTCAACCCCTCCGCCCCGCCACATGGTTATCTATGGAGGTGGCGGTGTTGGCGCATGCATGACCTACTTCCTATCCACCCATGCTGCCTCCACCACCGTCCCGACCCTCATCGAGAAGTCCTACCCTACCTTCGCCACCTCCAGCAAGGCTGGCAGCTTCCTTGCCCTTCTCCACGACCTCGGGGAGAAGATGGGCAGCGGTGTCGTGGGCGAAGATGCACAGCGGCGACGCTGGGCGAATGCGAAGCGAAGGAGGGCGGCAACGGCGCTAGTCTGGCAAAGATTCGGAGAGGGCAAAGGGAGCCCAGGGAAGAACACGACGGCACGAAGCTCGAGAGGTGAATAATGAGGGGAGAGGCTCAATAGTGGCAGTGAATTTGGATGATAAAGACTCACGACCAATGTGGAGGAACACACGACGATCTCCACAATGACTATGGTTCAACATTGATTGAACATGGAAGAATGTACACGAGGATAGGGAACACGGTGTGATGCGGTCAATCTTGGTAGAGACCCGTCGGAGTGGCGGGAATGAAAGGTGTCTTATGGCGGCCATGACTAAGCGCGGTCGAAGGAATGGCGAGGAAGAAGGTCGTTTTTGCCATGTCATCATCCTTGTTGGCTACAAAGGACACCAAGTCAGCCTATTTCATCAACTAAATGAGAATATGACCTATAGTGCACGAGGACTAGTTTAGGGGGCAAGAAAGTAAAATACAAGTTCAGAGAGTAAAGTGGTACAACTTCACAAGTTTAGGGAGCTACAGTGCAATTATCATCCTATTCCATCACTAACGGAGGAAAGAACCTACAGTGCAAACGGGACAAGTTTAGGGGGCTGAGAAAGTAAAATGCAAGATCAATGAGTAAAGTGATGCGTATGTGCTACTCCATCTCATGCATGTTGCCTTCAATGATCATATAAAAATAACAATAAAGAAACATTGAGTCCAAGACTCAGCAAGTATATAATAGAACAATAAATAAATATCTTATCATTCAATTATATCATTATTACTATCATTCTCATACTCAATTAACCGTATCATGTTTCATGTAGTCGACTAACATAAATATCTTTTTATGTATTCAATGCTCAAGTATGCTCCATGCTCATATGCAACTCCATTAGCAAATACCGATATAGCAGATTGATCACCCGTCGGTGAACCACTCTATCCTTCACTCATGTGAAGTCCCTACCAAAGTAGGATTTTATGTAGAGCTCTCTGGACTTGCCATGTAACATTACTCACCGACCTCATCGGAATAGTTAAATGACTCTCTCACCAACCTGGTTTATGCAACTCCTGTCATGATGAATGCAAATGATACAACATGTTTTCATTATCCATCAACATGATCCATTATCATCATTACCATGTCATCATTATGGTAATACTATCATCATCAGTAGCATATCATCATCATTTTCATGGCATTTAAATAGCATAACTAAAGCATAAATAAATATATTGACAAATTAATTGTAAAGACAAGTGGCAAACAAACCGATGTTCATCGCTCTACCATACACTTGCCTCACGAAAGTTGGAACGATGCAAAGGTGGCACTAAACTGGAAGAAAAACTCATTGGACAAAATCAATAATCCACCTCAAAAATATGTTACAACACTACATGATCCTGGACTAGGGCAGAATACACAGAAGGTAGTAGGTACAGGACCTTGTCCAGCCAAGGTACCCACTGTGTAACCTATGGAATCCTTACAACCACGGGGTCGTTAGCCTTAGGGGTTACGACTAGGGGTTACGACCACGAAGGACATGTAGTCTTTTATTATGTATTAAGATAATACATAGAGATTTTAATCCTCGTCATAGTTATTATAATACATATCAATTTTGACATATGGTATTCTGAGACCCTCTAATAAATTTTTTGAATAGTATAAGCCCTCAGACAACTTAAACTCTGGAGGCAAAAGTTCATGAATTATATGTAATACATCGTCATAGTGTGCAATTGACATATTGTACTGTCAGTTGATAACTAGCAAACAAGCGATAGCAAACAAACTTGAGTGTGATGTGTTCTCATGGACTAGTTCATCAATGCTAGCGACCATTCTATAGAAAGCCTAGGTAGAGGCTGTTGGCTCCTCATCAATTGCCTGTGGATGGTCACCACCTAGGTCAATCAACAGGTTGTCCATCATGACCTATTGAAGGGGCATGTTCATCATGTACTGTCCATGTTTGATAGTTTACCCTAAACCTATATTTACTCAAGTGCAACTCTACAGTATGCCTATTCTACCTAAAATAGTTCCTGCACATTGCACATGGACACTTGATGGTATCACCTTCAACTACCTTGGGATTAGAGAATGCGTGATCAAAGAACTGTGTAGTGTGTTCAATCCATTCATTGCAGGGAGCTTTACCACACTGCTAGCCACTATACATCCATTCATGATCTGTCATGAAATAATTATGTGTGTGACAACATGAATATATCAGTTATATTTTTTTTGAAACTAGTTATGTTACATTTATATTGTAGGAATATCCTATAGTGTTATGCCCAGTTTAAGATGAACCCACCAAGGCAGATTGCGGTTCATTAGACAAGATTATGTACTATGACCCAATTGACTAAGCAATATCAATCTTATTCTCATAAGTACCATATTAGAGCATCTGCATAGAATTAATAATTTAGCAATCAACACAAGAGTAGATGAGAGCTTACCAATAACAGTTGTTAGTAAAATAAGGTAGCCTCGGTATGAAGAGTTTGAGCCTTTCGTATTTAGCTCCTAAATTTGCTATGGAACGAGGCTTTCTATCTTTGATCAAGCTGTTAGTTCTTTGTTTGCTTGGATTCTGCAGCGAACCAAGACTTAACATTAATCTTCTTGGCTATAAACTCAACAACTTCTAGTTACCGACTGCGAACCAAGGCTTAATGTTAATCTTCTTGGTTATAAACTCAACAGTTTCTAGTTATCAATAACTACTGAATAAGTAGCTTGGTGCTACCTGATAAACAACCCAAAATATTAGCACAGATGTAAGTACAACATGTCAAGGACAAATAGAGAAAATTGAATAAAGCGAAGCTTTGGAAAGTAGTAACAACTCATCTATTTTTCACCAATATTGCTGAAATAGTGAAACAACAAATGGGCATCACAAACAACTGTTATCAGTTTTTCTTCGTTGATGGATAAACGTCTGCACACTTACCGCACCACTTTGCAATGTGAATTGCTTTATCCACCAAACAAAAAGTGAAACAAAAATCAACAGTGTTTACTACAACTGCATTACATCTAACCAAATTACCACTTAGATTATGTAGTACCACAAACAAATAATGGAGAGAGAGAGAGCAAACCAGGGGAAGACGTGTGGGAGAGAATGCTTATCAGGTGGAGAACAATGTTGTGGCCAGGTACGCGACGACGATAGATCTAGGAGAAGGAGATGAGTTGAGGCAGCCATTGGTGGATGGTGGTCGCTGGTGAGGATATGGCGTGCACAACAATCAGAGAAGGTAAGGAATGCTGGGGAGGCTATGAATGCCACGGATCTTGCTGAATCTGGCGACAGCTCAACATTGCATAGGTTATGGGTGTAAGAGGAGGCGGTTCTGGTTTGGGGTGCTTAGAGATTGGATGGGGGCGGCGGGGCAAAGCTAGGGCATCAAGGCGAAGGGGCAGCGGAGCAGAGCTCGGGCGAAGCAGCGGCGGTAGATGGCGTCGAGGAAGCTAGGGATTTGGGAGATGGCGTCGAGGTGTCTGTTTGGGGAGAAGAAGTGTATATATAGATTTAGGGTATTTGCTCTGTACTTAACCCAAACATTGTTTTCACGATATGCTTTACACGTTAGAAAAAAAATTGCCAGCATTGGCTCAGCACAGTAAATACTGATGTGGCTGCTTTGGTGTGGCAACCAATTTTCCTGACTCGAACAACCCCAAATATAGGAAAAGCACCAAACAATTGACCTGGCGGTGTGAACCGGTCAAAGAAATTAATATTTTTCTATTGGTTCTGTTTTAACAGTTAGAAAAATATATTTTTCCTTATGGTTTCGGGTACCCGCCAGAAAAAATACAATTTTACTTATGTCATTACAATTCCTATCAATAAAATATGAATCCCAAACAGCTTCTACTGGCTAGATAGGAAAAATCGAGCCCGAAAGGGAATCCTTGTTTTTCTGGCAGTGACTAGTAATAATGAATATGTATAAAGATTGCTCCACATGTGATTTAGCTACATAAATTAATAATCAAGGCTGGCAAATGGCCTGCCTGTATATCTAAGCACGTATAGGAGTGGGCATGTACATACGCAAATGGGATTTCCGTGAGTTTTTGGCCGTATTGGCACTTTACGGGGACGTTTTAGTGAAAATGACAAGGTGTTCCCTGTATTTGCAGAAATAGTGTCCTAGACAGCATGGCCACCATGCGAACAACTACTAGACCGACATGTAACATCCCAATTTTAGGCTTGTGTTCCAAATGTAAGAAAATGAGTAGAAATTAAAACTTTTTCTTACATCATGTATGTTGTACCAAACAATTCTTGTACAAAAGATATGGAAATACAAAGTCACAAGTCTTTTGGTCCAAACTTTGAGCTTCCAAGAAAATAATCTTGTCAAACATTGTGATCATCCTCTGGAAATATTTTTCCAAGTTCTAGAAATGATGGGTGACCCCTCTGAAAAATTGCACAATTTTTGGAAATTGTTTGAACATTTTGGAGACAAGTCAACCCAATTTAAATCTTGGTCAAACCTTGGATCAGCACCTTGTTAAAATTTTAGAGGAAGTTGTGCAGCACCAAATCCTCTGAAAATTTTATACGAGGTCCATAGTTGAGTCGGCAAGCTCCTGTAAAATTTTCAGAATTTTTCGAGTTACTTTGCTACCTCAAACGAACACTCAAAGCTCAGCACAAAATACAAATCCAAATTTCAAACCCTGGTCTGAGTCTGACTCAGGCTCGAGCCAGACCCAGTCAACTGGCTCGGTCTAGCCAGGTCCTAAAGATGCACCAGGTTAGCATGCGTGTGGGCTGGATTTCAGCTGTTGGATCAAAATCCAACCGCTCGTGAGCACCCTGACCTCCTTTGTCGTCGTCTTCCTCGCGTCGCACGCGTCCACTGTGCGGTATGGCACTGTCACATCCCACGCCCGCGCCCTCGCGTGTTGTCAGAGCAGTAGCGGCGTGGCAGTGCGTTCGGCTCAAAGCCGTGTCTCGCGCTGTTCCCGCCATTCCTAGCTCTGTCACGGATCTGAGTCGCTGTAGCTCGTCGCAGGGGTCCCCTTTTTCTCTTGTGTCGTTGCTCGTTAATTCATAGCGCCCCCGAGGTCCTCCTTCGACCTTCTCCCACTCACAACCACCCCTAGCTCACACCCTCTTTGAGTTAAACCTGAACCACCGTGAACACTCCTTATTCCGCCATTATCGTCCGCGCAAGCTTTTCACGGACGACGGTGTTCCAGTGGACCTCTTGCCCTGTTCCTTACTCCTCTGAGCACCCCTGGTCGTCGCCAAGATGTGCCCTAACCCCATTTTCGGTTTGCTTCTACAGGAGCAGCTGAATTGGAGTTTTCACGTTTTGCAGCCGTAGGGAGGACTTCATCGTTTCCAGCTCCGGTGAGTATCCCCCGTCCAATCTCCTGGTCTTGGACCACCTCTAGGCCTGTGCGAAGCTACCCTGACCTTTATTTTTGCCTCTAGGCGCTCAGAGCACCTTGTCATCATTATCTTCTCCAGCTCCGGTGAACTGCTCCGCCGCTGGGACTTCTCCGAGCTCTTTCGGTTCCCTTCTGTACCCTGGTAAGTCCACTTTAGCCTTATAAAGCTCGAACGCTAGTTAGATTAGGTCATAATGAACCTATTCGTCGTTTTCAGGATTTGTCAAAAAGTATCCTTCGCCCCTCTCCGGCTCGCCGGCGTTACCGGCCAGCTCCGTCGTCAAGAGTGGTCCCAGCTTGTTCGCAATAGTATTAGGGTCATTTTGGTGACCTTGGTTCGTGTCGCCGTGGCTTTGGTCGTCGGCGACGTGCTGGCGAGCGAACTGCGGTGGTCTTTACTGTGTCGCGATTTTGTCAAGTAACCAGACCTCCTTGGGTTAATCTAAGTCGTTCACGACCTCCCCAAGTTTAGATCTGAGCTTTAGATTTATTTTTGTAAAGCCTTAAGTCTTAAGACCACCCTCCGCTCAATCTCAGCCGTTTAGGACCTCCCAGCGGAGATTTGGACCGTCAGGACCTCCCTCTGTTAAGTCCTTGTCTTTGAGGATCTCCCCAGCTCAGATCCTGACCGTTAAGACCTCCCCTGATGAGATCTTAGCCGTTAAGGACCTCCCTCTGTTAGACCTCGTCGCGTAGGACCTCCCTGTGAAATCCTAACCGCTGGGACCTCCTTCCAGTTCATCTCGACCGTTGAAATCTTCCCCTGTGAAGATCTCTGCTGCCAGGACCTCCCCCATCTAGATCTTGGCCGCACAGGACTTCCTCTGGTAGATCCTGAGCGTCCAGACCTCCCTCACTAGGACCTCCCGTTAGATCTCCCCTTCTGAGATCTCGGCCGTTAAAGACCTCCCTGGTAGATCTCGGCCGCCAAGACCTCTCCTCCTTTAGATCTCACCGTCCAGACCTCCCCCATTCGATCTTTACCTTTAGGACCTCCTCGTGGAGCTCTGGACCGCTAGATCTCGATATGACCGTCACGACCTCCTATAGGTGCGAGGAGATCTACGGTGTCTTGTTGGGCGTACATCCGGGGCATTAGATTCCATCTCGACGGCTTGGACCTCCCAGTGCGCGTGGACCTCCTCCTTACGTTTGCGCTGTGCTCCCGTGCTCCCTAGCCGTGCGATCTCGGATCATCGGTCCACGACCTCCCGGTCTTCTCTGGTTCATTTGGACCTCCCCGAGAGTGTGTTTTCAAAAGTATTTAAGTCTTCAATTTTCAAACATGCATAACCTTGTCATTTTAACTCCTTAATGAATGATTCAAACTGCATTAGCTCTATAATAGAGTAGACTTTAAATTGAGAATGATTTGAGCCTCTGTTCTACACTAGGGATGGGAATATGCTGCAGTGGAAGTTTAAATGAAATGAGGGTTCGAAAAATCACTTCAAAATTTGTAAAATGTATAACTTTTTGTGTATAACTCCAAATTGAGAAAACTCAAATCTGTAAAATCCCTCTGGTAGTGCACTTTAGCTTAGCATAGGTGTTGTTCATATTTATGTTCCTGTAAAGTGAAATATGCTAGTTGTACAACTTAAGAAAATCATAACTAATTCATTTTAACTCCAAGTTGTGCAAACTCAACTTTGCTGTTCTTAGAATATCTTAACCTACCTACCATAAAAATTTCAGACTCTAGATCATTCTGGAAATTTGTACCATGAACAGTAATAGATAGGAATTAATCTGGGATTTATTAGGCTGAGAAAACTTGTTTTAGCCATAACTTTTGCATGTTAAGTCCAAATGACCTGTTTCTTGTTTCTAAATTTTCCTAAAATCATCCTCTAGCTGCTGTATAAATTTCATTGCATTTGGATAACTCTTGCTATTGGAGTTTATTTGGAGTTCTTTGCTCTTATTTGGTTATCGCCTTTTCCCGTTAGGTTCCGAAGAGATTATTGTTGTTGATCCTGAGCCACAGCAGCCTGAACCTGCACTCCAGCAAGGCAAGCAGATGTAGCATTCATTTGATCATGTTGCTCCTACTATTTTCAAATTCTAGTATGTTGTTTGCAAATTCTATGTATGCATTGCTATGTTGTTTCAACTATTGTCGATAGTTGGCCTATTAGATGCATTATCAGTAGGCAAATGCTTATCCTCTACTACTGAGCCTAGGTTTATCTTGCTGTGATTTTGAGTTCGTTGGATGGACCCTTATCACTTAGTAGTTTACGAGTTTGTTGCTTAGCCATGCTTAGTTATCGGTAGAAATGGGTTGTTATCGACTTGTCGATAACCTTGATCACACAAACTATTATAATCTATATATTTCAGCCTTGTGTTTGTCTTCATTGCAAAACTAAAACTGAAAAGCAAAACAATTTAGACTTGGGCACAATGGTAAGACGGTGTGATCTTTTGGGTGTGATTGGAATGGTGCCCGAGTCAACAAGGACCGAACATCTTGTTACACTAAACCAAGCAATTATTGCGTGCTAACCACACTAGAGGGTATGGGACCTCTCTTGACCTAGTACTTTGGCGTGTGTTGGCTGCGAGTCGCAGGTGGGCGTGTGTGCGTTGTGTTGTGGTAAAATGAGTGGGTATGTGACAGGAGCATTGTAGTTGTCCGTAAAGCTTTACCCCAAGGGGTAGTTGTCTTCTGGCTTTACAATGTAGCGTATGGGTTTCTACCCATCGAGCGACTCGTAGTTGATACACAATATTGGAAATGTCTCGTAGGACTTAGCCGTGCTGGCATACCGTTGGAAGTGTGCTAAATCATGTGGCTTAAAGGCGGTCTGGAGTGTGGGTACATTGGTACACCCCTGCAGGGTTAAAACTATTCGAATAGCCTCGTCCTAGGTTATGGACACGCTTGGTAAGGTCTTTCAAGAGTTAGACTACAATATTTTAAATTAAAACTTGATGGGTGGTATGAATCAGGGATTCAAGCTATTTGTGGTGACTATTGGGTTAGTCACTTCTAGGTGGTTACTTGATAATTATTGTTACTCGTTGTTATTTCAATGCTTAAAAACTGACTTGTTCAATTTCCTTCACTCTATTACATTATTGCAAATGAAACTTGCTTTATGCGTCCAAATAACCATATAACCAACCTCCCTTTGAATTCAGCTTTCATATAGCTATGTATAGGCTTGTTACTCGTAAGTCTTGCGAGTACATTGTTGTACTCACCTGCATTGCTTATTGTGTGCAGAGGAAGAGGGTGAGCCCGAAGGGCCTCACTTTTGTGAGTTGTGCTGTGGCAGTGTGTGGGGCGATTAGCTTGGTGGCCCAGTCGGTTGCCCTGTGGTGTTATGTGGCTAAATGATCGCATTTTAGTTTAAGTCATCTTATGGCATCTTTTGCTTCCGCTGTTCCCTTTTTAACTTGTTGTTATTTGGCCGGTCGGCCCGGGTTGTAATAACTTTACTTATGTACGTCTTTTGCTAGACTTGTTATATCGTGGTATGAATGTGATGCCTATTTTTGTTAAGGGGTGTGTATACTGCTTATTCTGGGAAGTATACGCATCTCGAGTCTTGGTTTATTTAATTTGTGGTGTTAGAGTCAATGGATGACTAAACATTACAAGTTAAGTAAACCGGGTCTCCACGACACATACGCAATTCCTCATGGTGACCGTGCAGTTAGTAAAACTACGGGACCACCGTGCGGCGAGCCAAAACCACCAGACCATCGTGCAGCTAGCTTGCACCCAATTAATGAGTTAATGCTAGGGACTGACAAGTGCTACTAGCTAACCCCATTCGCTGAATATGTGATAGTAGTACTTTATACACTAGCAAATGGATGGTGGATCAAGCCGTGAATATGTGATAGTAGTACTTTATACACTAGCAAATGGATGATGGATCAAGCCGTGCAGTAAGTTGGCTGTCAAGATAAATGGCAAATTAAGCACTGAAAAATGAACTACGCAAATACGCAGTCTGAGCTGTAAAACATGGTCGTGGCATGCACTAGCTACTTAGTCTGTCCAATTTACTGCACTTAACCATTTGTTCAGTCGAAGGAAAGCACGTCCGTCCGCCCGTCCGACAGACATTGTGCAAACCTGACACACGCCATGTGATCGAGAATCTTCCTTTTATTCTCTTTCCTTTCTATTGCCTCACTGTCTTTCAATGACGTTCATGCGCCCGCACAAAATGAATTCCTCTTGTCATTAGCGGTGTGCGATTTCGTCTCGGTCGCTCTATAAATTCCGAGGAAGCGAGCCAGACTACTCTTCCTTGCTCGTTTTCATTTTTGCCATCTCAGTAGGTTTCATTTTCGCGGACGATTAAACATTGTTAAGTGCCATCAATAGCAGCCATACTTAGAAAAGAAAGTAGCAAAGAAACTTAATAGTTTGTAAATTAATTTTTAGAAAATATAAATCCTTTAGGCCCGTACGAGTAAGTCTTCACATCTAAGTAATTCACACTCAATTAATTACAATTAAGTTTACTAATTAACTTTGAGTCATTATGTGCCATCAAATTTATTACGGTAACGTAAATTCGACTACTTATTTTGCGCTATTGTAACTAGCACCACTCAACTACTTATTAATTACAACTACTTAACTAACTGACACTAACTAATTACGACTACATAAATCGTAACTAATTAACTAGGCCACGAATAAATACGTAGGATTAATATAACAATGACTAATTCGTTACGACCTCTTTTATCGCAACTAACTAAATAACAAAAATTTAATTCGGCATTGGCCTTATTAAATTTTTGTTATTTAGTTAGTTACGATAAAATAGGTCGTAACGAATTAGTCGTTGTTATATTAATCCTACGTATTTATTCGTGACCTAATTAATTAGTTACGTTTATGTAGTAAAATTAGTTAGTGTCATCTAGTTAAGTAGTTGTATTAATAAGTAGTTGAGTGGTGCTAGTTACAATAGCGCAAAATAAGTAGTCAATTACATTACGTAATAAATTTGATGGCACATAATGACTCATAGTTAATTAGTAAACTTAATAAACAATTAATTGAGTGTGAATTACTTAGATGTGAAGACTTACTCGCACAGGCCTAAAGGATTTATATTTTCTAAAAATTAATTTATGAACTATTAAGTTTCTTTGCTACTTTTTTCAGTCTTAGTATGGCCACTAATGACGGCACTTAACAATCTTTAATCGTCTGCAAAAATAAAACCAACCGAGGCGGCGAAAATGAAAGCGAGCGAAGAAGAGTGTGAGCGAATAGTCTCGCTTGGTTCCTCGAAATTTTCAGCACGACCGAGACGAAATCGTGCGCAACTAATGACGGGAGGGATTTATGTTACGCAGGCGCATGGACGCGATTGAAAAACAGTGAGGCAGTAGAAAGGAAAGGGAATAAAAGGGAGATTCTTGGTTATATCGCGTGTGTCTTGTTTGCGCGGTGTCCGTCGGACAGACGGACGAACGCGCTTTGCTTCGACTGAACAAACTGTTAACTGCAGTAAATTGGACACACTAATTAGCTGGTGCATGCCACGAGCATGTTTTACAGCTCAGACTGTATTTGCGTAGTTCATTTTTCGGTGCTTAATTTGCCAATTAGCCTGACAGCCATCTTACTGCACGGCTTGATCCACCATCAATTTACTAGTGTATAAAATACTATCACATATTCAGTGAATGGAGTTAGCTAGTAGCACCTAGAATTAACTCATTGGTGGGTGCAAGCTAGCTAGCGTGAGCAGTAAGTTTTAAAGCCACATGGTGATTGTGCGGTTTTGGCTTAGCAGCATGGCCACCGTGCGGTTTCAGCTCAGCCGCACAGTGGCCTTTGTAGTTTTTGTTAATCCGCATAGTCATCGTGTGGAATTCGGTATGTACCGATTCAATAGTTGTCCGTAT
Source organism: Ampelocalamus luodianensis (assembly GCA_036346255.1). Classification (NCBI taxonomy): domain Eukaryota; kingdom Viridiplantae; phylum Streptophyta; class Magnoliopsida; order Poales; family Poaceae; genus Ampelocalamus; species Ampelocalamus luodianensis. The sequence continues at coordinate 28,626,499 of CM070636.1, read as the reverse complement.
GGTGTTGTAGGATCTAGGACATCATTTTTGCAAATACAGAGAAAAGCTCACAATTTTCGCTAAAACGTCTCTAAAAAATGCCAATACGGAAAAAAAACTCGGTTTCTGTTTACTGGATCGATCGATGGTCCGACCTAAATTCCAAGTTGGTTGAGCTGCTACCACATATGATAGCTTCCCAAAAATCTCGACCCGTTTTATCCATTGCTCCCCCACCTATCACCATCACTAGGCATGAGGATGGGGCCAGTCTGACTTGTGCGCATGCTCCTTTCCATTCCAGATGTACGTCCACGTGGCTCTTGACAATTTCTGCAGAGCATATAAAAACATGACCCTAAGCACTTCGCTAGATGTACTAAAACATGACCCTTTTTAATGGAAAAACACGATTTTGTTCGAAAGCATATGGTTTAGTGAGAGAAAAACTAACCAACATATAGCGATTACTCCTAATCTAACGGGATAACATCTCACCGTTGGATGACCACCTCTCCTTCCTTCTTCTTCGCTGCTGCGCTGCTTCCTTTCTCTCTCTATGGCTTCTCCACTCCCTTTCTCTCTCATCTGACCCCTCCTCCCCTTTGTTGCTGCATCACCAGTGTGAGTGCCTCCCCTTTCTCTCTCACCTACTCCCCCTCTACTCTTCCCTCTCCTGTTCATGCGCAGCACCTTGCTTGCGCCGCCTCAAATCACTGTCGCAGCTACTGATCTCACCATCATCAGTCGTAGCCCTCCTTCCTGTAGCATGGGGATGCCAATTTTACCCCCAATTGCTACTTGATGGGCTCTAATGAGAAATCCCCAAATCACTCGACTTCTTCCATTTCTCTCTCCTCTGCCATGGAAGAAATGAGCATAGTTTCTCCTCTTTTGTGAATATGTGTATGTGTGGATACATGAGAATGGATCGTGATGAAGGTATGCATTGGTGACCCCTATTTATACTGCTCCAAGGTCGGTTCGCCTCGTAGTCGTTTTCATCTCCGTACTGTTGTCAGTTCTTACGTGTGTTATTCTCCTCCTCCCCTGGTTTTCTCCATGATTTTATCTTAGTTTTTCTATGTTCGACACATGATGTTGTTGATTTGTCGATGGATTTGGTGCTCTAATCCCATCTTTATCTTCTTGCCTCTTAATTCGATTTCTATGGATTGGATGTAATTTATGTGTTGCCTCTAATTTGGGAAGCTTTTACAAGGTTCCAAAAATTTGGGTTCAGATGGTTTGGACTTTGGAAGGTTCTAGACAATTCTAGAAGAATCTGAGGGGTCTAACTTGCTTGAAATTCTGCAAAACTCACTTAAAAAAAACTCCTGTGAAACCTACCTGAACCTTGATTTTCATCGGTTTCACCTATTTCTTTCTGAAACTTCTCAAAACTCTTTTGTCTAAAACTTGAGTTCCAAATCCGAAACTTACTGAAACTTGAGTTCTAAAATTAGAAACTTGTTAAAACTTTTTGAAACATGCTGAAACTTCTTGGAACTCTTTTGTCTGAAACTCGTTGAAACTTGAGTTTCAAAATCTGAAACTTGTTGAAACTTCTTAAAACTCTTTTGTCTCAAACTTGTTTAAACTTGAGTTCCAAAATTTGAAACTTGGGTTTGAAAATTTCTTAGTATCTTCTGCGAACTTCTAGAAATATGCAAAACTCATTGAAACCTGAAACTTTTAAAATATTTTCACGAGACTTCTTGAAACTCTTTTATCTAAAACTTGTTGACACTTAAGTTCTAAAATTTGAAACTTGTTAAAACTTGTGCTTGAACTTTCTTTGAATATTCTAGAGACTTTTAGAAATCTGAAACGCGTTGAAACCTAGTCAAAACTTTAAACTCGGAATCTTGAACTTTTAAGCAACTAAAATTTTACGAAACTACATAAAACTGCTATACCATTGGAAATGCATTCTAACGATATAACGTAGGCTAGCAGCTCCTTTTGTGAAAACCAACAAAAAGAATGGAAAAAAATCATTTTAGCTTGTGCGTCTAAATATTTCGAGGGTAGTTCTTCGTTTAGGAGACTTCATCCATTATAGTTTCAAGTTCGAATTCATTTTTCGTATTGAGTACAACTTACGACCAGCATGGAAACAAAACATTTCGAGGATTCATTGGGAGCAAAAGAATTTTATGAGAAAAATGGAAACGGGATGACGTTTCACATGGTCAAAACGGTTCTCAGTGCCATAAGCCAATTGATGGGATCTAGATCCTCGGCAGTAAATGCAGCGAACGTCGTGTAAACAGTGCTCTAGCACAAGGTGAGAAAATGCTGAAGCGGTTTTATCGCAACAAACACTGTAGCAATTGATCTCGGTCTTCGTTTTTCGATCGGCAGGTGGGATCGTTCGTAATTCTCGTGTGTACTGTAGTAAATCTGCATTAAAAAGCTATAATGCAGATTATCCCTCCCCAATTGAATCCGAAACTGCTACAATAAACACGAAGAACAATGTGTGTCTGTGTACTGTATCTCTGCCGTGAGAGCGAAGATCACTTGAAAAACGGAAAAGTCCATGTTAGCGGATACACGTGTGTCTATCTTGGTTTCGATATTTGTTTTGTTCGCGGGGGGAATAAACTCTGCCCACTTTTATACAACAAGTTCCGAGAAAAAAAAAACCCAATTTTTCTTGTCCATCTTTCATTTCCTACGGACCGCGACCTACGCCTAAAGATTTGACCGCTAAAAGGGCAGCCGCACCCGTCCCCCTCTGCCTCCATTTCAATGCCTACAAATTGACACGCTCCCTTGTCCCAAGGCCCAACTCCAGCCAAACACATAAAGGAACTCGAGCTCCAAGTCCAAGCAAAACCAGGATGGTGTCTACGGCGGCGGTCATGGAGCGCGAGCGCCTGACGGCCGAGATGGCCTTCGCGCCCGCCGCCGCCGTCGAGGGCATCGACGAGGAGCTGCGGGCGCCGAGCATCGTGATCAAGATCCGCCGCCGGCTCCCGGACTTCGCGCGGTCGGTCAACCTCAAATACGTCAAGCTCGGCCTCCGCTCTGGCGGCTTACCGGCGCCCACGTCCTGGGCACCGCTGGCGCTCGCGCCGCCGCTCCTGGCGGCGGCGGCCTACTCCTTCGCCCGCCTCGACGTAGGCATGCTCCACTCGCTCGACCTCCTCACCTGCGTTGCGTGGCTCGGCGCCTTGATGCTCCTCCTCGCCGTCTGCTATTTCAACCGCCCCGACCGGTGTACCTCGTCGAGTTCGCCTGCTACAAGCCCGGCGACGAGCACCAGATCTCAAGGACGGATTCCTGGACATGACCGAGAGCACAGGGTTCTTCAATGCCGAGGCGCTCGACTTCCAGACCAAGATCACCAAGCGCTCCGGGCTCGGCGACCGGACGTACCTGCCTCCGGGGATCCAGGCGCGGCCACCGCGGCTGTCCATGGCGGAGGCGCGGGCCGAGGCCGAGGCCGTCATGTTCGGCTGCCTGGACGCGCTGTTCGCGGCGACGGGCATCGACCCGCGCCGCGACGTGCGGGTGCTCGTCGTCAACTGCAGCCTCTTCAACCCGACGCCGTCGCTGGCGTCCATGGTCGTCAACCACTACAAGATGCGCGAGGACGTCAAGTCCTTCAACCTCGGCGGCATGGGCTGCAGCGCCGGGCTCATCGCCGTCGACCTCGCGCGCGACCTCCTCCAGGCCAACCCGGACAGCTACGCCGTCGTTCTCAGCACCGAGAACATCACGCTCAACTGGTACTTCGGCAACGACCGGTCCATGCTGCTGTCCAACTGCATCTTCCGCATGGGCGGCGCGGCGGCCCTGCTGTCTAACCGACGCGCCGACGCCGGGCGCGCCAAGTACCGTCTCCTCCACACGGTGCGCACCCACAAGGGCGCCGCCGACGAGTGCTTCAACTGCGTGTACCAGCGCGAGGACGCCGGGGGCAAGGTCGGCGTCTCGCTTGCACGCGAGCTCATGGCCGTCGCCGGCGACGCGCTCAAGACGAACATCACCACCCTGGGGCCCCTAGTCCTCCCGCTCTCCGAGCAGCTCAAGTTCCTCCGGTCCCTCGTGCTCCGCCGCGTGCTCCGCGCCCGCGGCGTGCGGCCCTACATCCCGGACTTCCGCCGCGCGTTCGAGCACTTCTGCGTGCACGCCGGCGGCCGCGCCGTGCTCGAGGAGGTGCAGCGCAGCCTCAGCCTCGACGACGCCGACATGGAGCCGAGCAAGTGCACGCTGCACCGGTTCGGCAACACAAGCAGCAGCTCGCTCTGGTATGAGCTAGCCTACGCCGAGGCCAAGGGGCGCGTCCGCCGCGGCCACCGCATCTGGCAGATCGGATTCGGCTCCGGATTCAAATGCAACAGCGCCGTTTGGCGTGCGCTCCGCGACGTGCCGGCCGTGTCCCCCGCCGCCGCCGCCGGAGACCGGCGCAGCTGCAACCCTTGGGTGGACAGCGTGGAGAGTTACCCGCCAAAAGCATACATTTGATGATCTTTCTGATGCGAGTTAAGTTGTTCAGTTGCATGCACGAGAATTGTATGATAAAAGAACAGAATAATATATGCCTCTTTTTCTCTCTATGCTCTTTTTCATTGTTAGTGTGTTAATGTTGGCTAATTAGGATGTGAAACTGCTCTTAATTGTAGAGGTAAACTATAGAGAGAGTCGAAATTAAGTTGTAACATGATTAAACTTTGATGTTGGAAGCTGCATATGTGTAAATTTCCTTTTCTCAAGTGTATCTAAGAATGTTTTTCAGCGAAATTTGTGGTTGAGGGAGACCGGGTTAATTTTAATTTGCAGGGTGCGCCGACCCTGACGGCGTAGGAATCAGTTCCGATGGAGACTCTAGGTATCTAGTCGAAATTGAATTGATCGTTTGATTCACACTATTACTCATTGTGGCGTTCATATGTGGTTGGTGAGGTAGGCTTGACTAACCAACCAGTAGGCCTACTTCTCAGTTGAGTCAGCAGGTTTAATCGTCAGAGGATCTTTTTTTGTCAACTTAAAGAAAGTGTGATTTCATCATCAGTCTATGTAGGTGCATCTAAAAGTGTGAATTGTGATATCCTTGTGGCTCGTAGACCGACGCAGGGACTTCTTGCTTATTCTTCCTATTATATAATGTGATGCCTTAGTTGACAAGGGATTTGTTGACTCTTGAAACTTGGATAATTTCATCTATGTGCTCATCAATTGTTTTATTTTATATATTACTCAATGTTTATGTCCTACATATCCTTATTACCCCTGTAGAATTTTGCTTTCATGAGAATCGACGTAAGTGCGTTTGTTTCTCTATCCAATGGTTGAGAAGTTATTCATGTTGGGAAATCTGGGCCTGGGCCTGGGCCAGGAGCCTTGGTCCATAAGTGGACTCCTCATCCCTAAGGGGGTCTCATCTCTATTGTAAGAGAAAAAAGAAGTTTTCATATCTCTGTGTCAATTTTATTTTCTGTATTCTGTATGTGTGATTCTCCTTCCTCTGTGAGGTGATTGATCGGACTAGACTCGTCAGCGACGGTTCCTCAACACGTTATCAGCACGATCTGCTCGGATCGGAAGGTAATCGTTGAAATACTCGTAGATTGAATCGCATATTCTAGTTCATTTTTCTATATTTGTTCTACAGTGCAAATCTGCCTTAATCTACTGTTAGCCTACTTGAAGTCAACGACCAAGCTGATCAGTATATTGCATGAAGAGGTAGATGATGATTGTACCATAGATTGGATGAACAGAGAGAAAAAGAAAAAAGAAAATCGGTGTCAGCGCTCCCACGCAAGCCGCACAACTGCACGCGGCCCTACGTAGCCACCGGCTCCTCGCGTCGCCGCCTGCATGCAGCCCTACGCGTCGCCGCCGGCCCCGCACGGACGCGCCACCGCTCGACCCAGCACGGTCACGCCTGTAACATCCCAAAATTTCCAAAATGCAAAAATACGAGACTTTTTATTTTTTATTTTTTTGTATGATTATCTGTTGTCGTTCAAACATGTCTCGCAATTTTGTGAGTTATTTGATCGCATTTCTTTTACCAAAGACAATCATATGAAATGAAAACCTAAATAGAAAACCCTAGAAACATAAAATTGTAAAAGTAAAAGAATCGGATACAATTAAATCATCATAACAAAATTAACTTAAAATGTTGCCTGTAAAATATTACTAAAATAAACCTTAGGTCAAAGACATGTTCAGAACTTAAATCTCCGAATTTATTTTGCTAACCCTAAAGTCCTACCTCGGTCCTTAGCATATTTTTCCTCTCTCTCTCACTGTTCCTCGGGTGTAACCTTAGTTGGCTGATCCAACCAAGCCGGCTAGAGCTCAACACCCATGCCGCTCTCTCTCCCGGCGACGACCTCTCGAAGCTCCTCGCCACGTTGCAGCCGCCGCTCTGCCATCGCCGTGTACATCGCCCCACCGGCAGGCCATTTTCTCCACGCACCCGCCCAAGCCTATGCATGCAACTCGCCAGCAAACCACCGCCTCGCCCCGGGTTCTTGACCCCGCCCATGTTTCGCCGGCCGCCACGCAGCCGTATTTCTCCGGCGCCTCTCCACTGCGCTGTTCCTCGTGCAGCAGATCGCCTGGTGCTCTGGCCTTATCTTCTTGGCATCTCCTCTCCATCCTCCTTTCTTCTCCAGGGCTCAGACCAAGCCAGGACTCAGCCGCCACGTAACCTATCTCACAGCCTCGCACTCAGCTTGCATGAGTGCCAGCGCGGCCTCACCGCCCACTCCGCCTTTTTTCCCACGAGCGGTCAGAGTCCCACCGTGTGCATCGCCCTCATCTTAAGCTCTCTGCCTCTCCACAGCTATAAGCAGCCTCCTGGAGCTTCCGAAGCATCCCTTCCCACCATTCCTCCTACCCGACTGCCTCCTAGATTCCCCATTTTCTCCACACAGAGCAAGGGAGCCGCGCTGCTTGCCGTCGCCTGGCCCTCCCACACTGAGCTCTCCTCTGCCACCTCCCGGCCCGGCTGCTCCGTCCCGGATCCGCCCCGGCTTCTCCCTCCACCGGCCCGGCCCAGCTGCCCCGACCGCCGGCTCCCTCCCGTCTCCCTTTGCCCCGGCCCGGCTGTGCCGCCATCGCCTCCCCCTGGCCGTCGGCCCTCTTCCCCACCTCCGCTTGCTGCTGTCTGCCCCAGATCTGCGCTGGCCCCATCCACCACCGCCACCAGCTGCTCTGGCTCCTTCCTCCTCCGCCCCAGCTCGCGTCGGCCCCGTCCACCACGGCCCCGGCCTTGTCTACCTCGGCTCCAGCCCGCGCCGCCACACCCCGACACCCGAGTGTCGCCGGCCCCCTCTGCTGCCGCTGCTACCTCCCGGCTCCACCGTCCTCACCCCGGCTCCTTCCCGGCGCCGAGCCCGTGGCGCTGAGCCCCACCGCTCAGTCCGGCTCGCCCGCCTTCTCCCTCCGCCGACCCAGCTGCTCCATGGCTGTCGCCGCCTTCGTCGCCCCGGATCCGCCTCGGCTGCCCCGACGCCGCCACCCCGGGTGCCATGCAGCTCCTCCACGCCATGGCCACCGCATGCAGTCGCCCCGCTGAGCTTCCGACCGCCGGCGGCAAGCCAATGTCGAGCCACCTTCGGTTCCTTCTTGATGCCCTCTATGTGTTTGTGTGAATGCCTCAAAGCATGTATTGTTTCTCTACAGGTGGAGCTCGCCTCGGCCATCCCCTGTCCCTTTCGTCCGTGCTCAACTGTCGTCGTCGACCCTCCTCACCGGCGCCAAGCCATGCCCGAGCCACTCCTGTCTTCCCGTCGGCCTTCACTGCCTTGTGATGTCTCTGTGTGTATGTATGGCTAGGTGAGTGCATGTATGATCAGCAAGGTTCATTTGTCAGGATGATTGATTAGTAGGTTAATTGTGGATGATGCAAATTTGTATGAATGGATGAATCTGATTGACAAGATTTTCTGCTAGCATGCTTATATTGTGTTACATCAATTAGTGATTAGTTGGGTTATCATCTAGGTTCACGCATCAAGTTGCATTTTGATTGTTGGGTGGTATAAGACGAACTTGTAAATGGTGCATGAGCAACAATCAGGAATTATCAAATTTCTCATTAGGTCATGACCTTGCTTAGTCAAGTAGTTAGAAAATATCTTTGATTCGTGTAGCTTAGAGTCTTGTGTTGATGGCTTAGATGTTCAGATTAGTGGATGAATCGGTTTTGTGGAAATTATCGCTAGCATACACTTATACTTGATTCCATCAATTAGTGATTGGTTTAGAAATTTAAAAGTTAGTCAATGTTCCATTAGCATATTTTGTAGGTCTAAAATGATTTTATCGCATAAAAGGTTGCATAGTATAGTTAGTTGATTATAATGTGGTAATTTCTTTGCTAGCTTATAGTTGTGCACACAATCACCATCTAGTCTCGAAAGAATAAAATATATGAGAGGATTGATTTTGATGTATGATCATGGTGGTTGTATACATAGAATGCTGGCGAGAGTGTTTGTGAGTATTAGGTGGCTGCAAGGAAAATAGCATCACCAAGCTCTAGGTATCGTCCAGTCGTCATATGTTCTCGTGAGCAATAGCATGACAATTTTCAGATTTGCCGATAGGATTATGTCTTGGTTAGTGCAGTAGTTAGATATGTTTGTGAGTCACTTAGTTGGTTGGACAATTATCCAGTAGTAGTAACCTAATCTGAAAAATAAGCTTCGCTTGGATCCTCATAAACAAACAGTGAAATCTATAATAATGTGAAAAATAAGTGAGTTTGAAAAGAACAGTAACAAGAAATCCTATCTAATTTAAATAATCTCCGAATCGGCTAATTTGTGTTCCTAATTTCATAATATGTCTTCTGTGTTGTTAATTTTTTTTGGATCTTGTTGGCGTTCTGGTGTTTATTTGCTGTTTTTCACTTTGGCAGTTTTTATCGTTAGATGACGTTGATATCGAGAGTGATCCTCTGCAGCAAGTCGAATATCTCAAACAAAGCAAAGGCAAGCAGTTTGATCATATCCACTCAATCCCATTACTTTTAAAATCTAATACTTTGTTTTACTCGTACGTATGCATGCTTTTGTGTCAATGATTAATTTTATCGATTAGAGGTAGTTAATCCCATTGCATTGTTGCCCTGAAAATTGTTCACCCCTGCCACTACCTTAGGAATATTATCCTCACTGGTGAATTAGAGCCCGGTGAATGATTTAAGACCTTTTATTTGTCTTTGCGATATGATGCTTAGCAATGCTTAGATACCGGTAGAATCGGGCGGTTATCGACTTAGTCAATAACTTTGATCACACAAAAATTATTATAACTTTATGATTCAGCATTTTTGCTATGTTTAATTGTGAAAACTAAAAACTGAAAATAAAATGATTTGGACTTGGGCACAATGGTAAGTTGGTGTGATTTTTGGGTGTGGCTCGAATGGTGCAGAGTCAACAAGGACCGAACATCTTGTTACACTAAACCAAGCATTCTTGCGTGCTAACCACACTAGAGTATATGGGACCTCTCTTGACTTAGTACTTTGGCGTGTATTGGCTCCGGGTCGCAGGAGGTCGCAGAAGGGATGGTGTTGGGAGCATGGTAGTTGTCCGAAAAGCTTTATCCTGAGTGGGTAGTTGTCTTTTCGACTTTACCATGTAAGCGTATGGATTTCTATCCATACGAGCGGCTCGTAGTTAATACACAATATTGGAAAGTGTTTCGTAGGACTTAGCCGTGCCAGCATACCTTCGGAAGTGTGCTTTGGCTTAAAGGCGGTCTGAAGTGTGGGTACAGTGGTACACCCCTGCAGGGTTAAAACTATTCGAATAGCCTCGTCCTAGGTTACGGACACGCTTGGGGAGGTCTTTCGAGAGTTAGACTACAACCTTTTAATTAAAACTTGATGGGTTGGTATGAATGGGTGTTCATACTATTGTTGTGATGGCCATTGGGTTGGTCATCTCCGTGATATCTTTATGTTACTACTTCATCAGATCATGCTATTTCTACAAATAAAATTTGAATTGTTAAAACTGCCTTCAAACTATTACATTATTGCAAAAGAAAACTGACTTTTTGCTAAAAATAAGTCCAGAGCCCCCTCCACTTAAATAAAGCTTGCATGTAGTTAAATTATAGTTCTGTTACCCTTACACGTCAGTCTTGCGAGTACAAAAATAATTTTTGTACTCAGATGCTTTGCTTAATGTTTTTATTGTAGAGAAAGAAGGTGAGCCCCAAGGGCTTTCCTTTTGTGAGATACGCTTCGGGTTTGACGACTAGCTTGGCGGCCCGGTTGGTTGCCTTGTGGGTAAAGGCACACTAATTGGCTCTTTTATTTATCGCCATCTTATGGCTTTTGCTTCCGCTGTGTAGTTTGTTATTTATCTTGTAAGTTCAATCTGTTGTATATTATGAAGTTTTGATATTATAACCTCTCGTGTATGGAATTGATGCTTGATTTTGTAACGGGGTGTGTATATTGTATTTCTGGGAAGTATACATATCCTGAGGCTTGGTTTATTTGAATTGTGATGCTAGGGTCAATGGAAGGCTAAGCATTACAAGCCAAATAAACTGGGGTCCTCACAACGCCGTCGCCACCCGCGGCCGCACACGCATCAGCCGCGCTAGTCGCGCTCGCGCCGGCCATCTCAAAGATGTGCCGCTGCACCAAGCACGCCACCGCGCCAAACGTGTTGTCGTGCCCCAGATTGCCTAAAATCGCGCTGCTTGGCCGCCTAGCGTGCGCCACCACACTGTGAGTAGCCGCCGCCGACCGACACCGCTGCGATGTGGCCCTGCCGATGGCTTGAAGCCGCGCCACCGCTGACACCAGCCGCGCCGCCCATATGCGTGCCCGACACACTCTCGTGCTGTGATGCTGTGCCGTAGCGCCCGCCTCGTAGGGCGCTCGCACCATGCGCTGCTCCGACGAGCTGCCGCCGTAGCCGCTATCGGCTTGCCGCCACCTCGCCCGCACTGGCCTCCTAGCCAAGTGTACAGCTACTGGATGTGGTGCATCATACACCGAAGCCAAGCACATTCTCTTGAGGCCTCGTACAGTGCTATGATTTCTGAGTGGTTCATCGAAATTGATACAAGACTTTGTTTGGACGATTTTCATAAAAATGCAGTTCCACCACACAGGAATACATAGCATGTTTATGACTTAGTTGTATACAGTCCGATAGGTACCCGGCATCTGCATATCTAGTTATAGTCAGGTCTTGGTTCTTTCTATAGAACAGACCAAGGTCTTTGCTTCCTTAGAGGTATCGAAAAATATCCTTTATTCCCTGTCAATGCCTTTTCGTAGGCTTTGCACTATACTTTGTTGATAGGTTTACGGCAAATATAATGTCCGGTCTAGTACAGTTTGCTAAATACATGAGTGATCATATTGCACTTAAGTACAGGAATTCCGGTCCAAAGACTTCCTCCCCCTCTTCTCTAGGTCTGTACGGATTCTTGTTTTGCTGCAAATATCTCCTAACCATCGGCACTTTCGAAAGGTATGCCTTTCCAAAGCCAAACCTTTCTAACACCTTTTGAGTGTAGGCTAACTGATGCACTAATGTCCCTTCAAGGACATGCTCAAGCTGCAAGCCTAGGCAATATTTGATTTTACCTAAATCTTTCATTTCGAACTCCGATTCCAAGTAAGAGTTTGCTTTCTTAATATCTTCTAAGGTTCCGATGATATTCAGATCATCTACATACACTGAGATTATACAAAATCAATTTTGAGATCGTTGTATAAATACATAGGGAAAACCCTTATTGTTCGTGTAGCATTTCTTGCATAGAAAGTCTCTCAAGCGATTATACCATATTATGTCTGATTGCTTAAGTCAGTACAACGATTTTCTGAGTTTCACGCTATACAGATTTCTATTTGCTCTGTCTTGATTCGGGACAGGTATACCTTCAGGTAACTTCATATAAATGTCTGAATCTAAATTTTTATAAAGGTATGCAGTTACTACATCCATCAATTTTATTTCTAAATTCAAGTTCACTGTCATTGAGATTAAATATCTAAAGGTAACTCCGTCTATGACCAGAGAATAAGTTTCTTCATAATCAATTCCTGGACGTTGAGTGAAACCTTGTGCAACGAGTCTTGCTTTATATCTTACAACTTCATTATTTTTATTTCTCTTTCGAACAAAAACCCACTACGGGGTGCACATGGGGAGGCATGCGGCTTACAGGCCTAAACACCTCTCTTTTATTTAGAGATAATAATTCAGTTTCTATTGCCTTCTTCTAATCTTCTCAATCTAATATTTTCTTACATTCAGCGAGTGATGCAAGCTCTGGATCAAGATCGATGATTGTGGTAATTTTTTTTGCAAAATAAATATCGACATTAGTTGTTGTCCTATTCATAGACTCTCCTGTGGTCACATAGTTTATAACTATTTCTTCATAGGACGATTCTTCTAATGTTTCTACTTGCTCACCGCTACTTTCAATTACGGGGGCAAGTCCCTTTAGTTTTTCAGCTCCGATGTGTGCGCATACATCCCTGCTGGTTTGTCCTTCCGTGGGAATGTTTAAATCTGGTATGTCTTTTTCTAAAGGTGCCATATTGGTGCCAAGTCTCAACTGGCTCCCCTTCTGATTCTAGGGAATTTCGGTGATCAGCTGTGTCAAGTCTTTCTTATCCTGTTTCACCAAGCGTCCTCGGCTACTTGGGATTCGAGGGGGCGGAGTTCTCGTCCTTTTATTCTGAGGCATCTGGATGGGATTAGGGGTACCTTCAAATTTTTTTTTGGTATTTCAACCCTCTCCGGTGTATTGCGTGCAGACACATACGACTTGGTCACGCTCTTCTAATTACTAAAGTAGTTAGGCAGTTGATTCACTAATGCTTACAAATCAATGATCTTCTAAACTTCTTTATTTATTTCACTAGTGCGCGAGTCATGTGCATGAATTCCCGTAGCTTGCCACGTTATTTCCCGACATTGTTCATCAAGAGGTTGATTTCATTCCTCTAATGATGAGAAACTATCATCATTAAATATGCTATCAACGAAACGGATGGTATGTCAAACTCTAGTTATGTAGTCCAATTACCTGATTATGGATGCTGTCTTATCGAACTGCAACACAAGTGTTTCCACTTTCGAATAGAACAGTTATTGAACATGCATGAATTGACCGTGCTGAACTGCCAGCTAACCGGTCGTACGTGTTGCCCTCAACAGGAAACAACCTGTATAATAATCCCCGATACGGTGCGGAGTATGTTGAGGAAGTGGTTGCAGTCTGTTTTAACTGTAAAAACGATCGTTTGTGGTAGCGGGGATTGCTGCAGTGTGTTGGACAATATGGAAAACACGAAATCAGAGCACGATTCAAGAGGGCGAGTGGATGTGCTCCGGTGACGCGAAGATACTCTTAGATACACCGCCTGCTGGAGAATAATTGCTGCTAGCCGATCTCGTCGGCGTGGAGGTCGCCGCCCAGCCGTCCTTGTCGCCTTGCATGTCGCCGCTCTCGTTGGCGTGGTCCAGGACGGATCCACAGTACAATTATTGGGTCAGGTCATGCAACAAGAGGTGGCTGACACCAGATGTAACCTCAGCAAAATCGAAGATGAAACTCTAAATATGCAGGATGTGCTCTAATTGTCTAAGTGAGATTAACATAACCCAATTTCCTGAATCTGCTCCTAGTTACGCTCATAACAGAGGCAAGCAAGCAACGAGAGGCGGGAAACAACACCGAACGGCGGTCTAGCGGCTCGACGACGAACCGTCCGGGCCAGAGTGGAGCAGGTAATCAACGGCTGGTAACGGTGGCGTCCGGAGCTGGCTAACTAGTTGGACAGCCCGGAGTGGGCCATGATGGTCAGTGTGTGTGGGGTCGTGTTAATAGAGCAGCCGGAAGGCTCGCTCCGTAACTTTTGGCTATTGTACGAACTCTATTACTTGAACCCCAATTCATCTACTCCGATCCCTATGGCCTTCTCAATCCTCTAGATTCTTCCTTCTCCTACATCAATTCTCCCTATCCTTCCTGCTGCTTCTACTGGCTCACAACTCGTGGTGGAGGTCGCCGACTCCACCTCGCCTCCATGCTGGCCCACGAAAGGGCACTATGCGAACAGATGGTTCAGTTGAGCCACGGTTTGATTCGGCGAGAGGCCAGGGTATTTTGGTCCATACAAAAATACAAGAGAGTTCATATGGGGTGCGTATTTGGGAAAATAGGCTGTAAACAGTAGTGGCGTTCCTCTGAACAACTTAGCTCCGCAAAGGCATTTTAAAAAAACTAGCACTAAACAGTAGCATATATAAATTTTGCCAATGGCGAGGAATATTTTGCCAACAAGTACAAATATATACAGTGGCGGAGACAAGTAAAATATGTGGGTTTTCGCAAATGAAAATCCTAGACCTATTGATATTTAGGTAAAAGATATATAGAAATTTGACAAAATTCCCCCAAAAAACACAGTTAATTTGTAACTGATCCCACATGTTAAATTTTTCGGCTCCACCACTGAATATGTGTCCCACATAATTATGCATATTAGTATCCTATTTTCGCATGTGTACGTACAGTGGCGGAGACAATTTGCATGCATCCAAAAAGGAGTGTACGTACGTACCTCACAAAATTTTAAGAAAAGGAGTGTGTAGCCATAAATTGAAATTTGTAGCGTCTCTTTTCTGACCTTTAAATTGTGAAAGGACGGCACTCAAATACGATGCATGCGATGTACGTGCAATGTTGGTGCTTCATGCTTGGGCAAATTAAACAGATTAAGGGTTTGTTTAGATAGGGAGTGATTAGAACGAATCCCTTCGAATTAGAAGAGATTTTAGTTTAAATTTCGAGTTAATTCGAAGAGATTCGCATTGTATCGAAACAAGTCCTAAGATAGTACATAGATGATTTTGATTAGGACATGAAACTACTATGTTTTTTTTATTAGGACATGAAACTACTAGGCGTGAGAGATCGAACCATATATATATTTCTAACAGTCGAGGGAGATGGTGATGATGTGAGCTCATCGGGTCAACAAAAAAAATCAGTCAGAACAAGTTTAACATGACTATGTACTGAGATTCATCATGGTCCAATAATACTTTGTTCTTCAACCTTGGTGAGCAGTGACAGGAATAAAATGGTTAGTGATGGAGCCCGGCCGGACAAGTGCACATCCTGCTACCCCATTGTAGAGGAACAGGCTGTTGCTTGCTGTTTCCTGCAAGATCCAATGTACGTATTCGTATCACACGCCGTGCACATTTGGAAATTTTTGTCGATTTGGCCCTGTAGCGCCACCCTAAATGCAAAACTAGCCCCTCTTTCACCGTATTTCCAAAAGTAGCCCCCAAACGAGCGCAGAATTGCCGGAGAGATGACGCGTGTCTCATTCCGCAGTCGTCGAGCGCGGAACGCTCGGCGCGGGCGCGGTACCGCCAGCTCTCGTGGTGGCAGAGCGCGGAAGGAGGGGTGACCTCTGCGGTGGCCGAGCGCGGAAGGTGAGGCGGTCTCCTGCGGTAGCGGAGCGCGGAAGGGAGGCAATGTCCTGTGGCGGGGAGGTGGCTTCTTGCGGTGGCGTAGCGCGGAAGGGAAGGGGTTTGGGCGGTTAGGGTTTTGGCGGTTAGGACAGTTAGGGTTTCGTTCACGTATTTTATTATATGTATTTTTATATATAAAAAAAGAAAAAAACCTCTACTTTGTGCAAGTGATAAGAGAGAATATGAAAGATTTTCTTATTTTTCTTGATTTTCTCAAGATTTTGAACCTCGCCATGAATAAACTTCTATATCTCAATATATGCATATATAATCTCTATATATACATATATTATGTACATTATGCAGTAGACTCATAATGAGAAATCAAAGTGGCTAATTTTTTAATTGAATAAAAAGCCCTTTTAACTCAGTGGTAGAGCGCTTTTATGAATACGAAATTATAGTTTGAACGATTAGAGAAAAATATCGGCACTATAAAAAAAACATTCATTAAAAAATATAAGCATCGAGGTTTGTAAATTAGGGTTTTGTTTTCTCCGAAATCAGGGTTACAATTTCAATGTTGTTTGTAGTAATTTCATAATATAGCAAATGAGTTTAGGAAATTACGAAACTATTATTTTATTCGTTTAGAGAAAGGATGGTTGAAACACTTGTTGTATTTTAGAAGTTGGATAAAATGGCACCAGTACAGAAGCAACAATACGTATAAGGGAATGTTTAAGGGAGGCCCCACAAATCAGGGTTTCCTTTTCTCGAAAATCAGGGTTTCGTCGTAATTTCAGCGCTATTTGTAGTAATTTCAAAATATAGCAAATGAGTTTAGGAATATTACGAAACTTTTTGTGGAGCCTCCCGTCATAGTGTTGTTGCTTCTGTAATTTTTTTTATAATTTTATTCGTTTAGAGAAAGGATGATTGATAAGCATATCAGACGAGTATAACCTCGAGGATGTCGTCCCAAGCAAGCGTGTCTTTGAAACACTTGTTGTCCAAACTATTGGAGTCTCTCCTCGATGAAGTCGTCTGAACGTATATAGGCATGCAGTCGATGAAGTACTTTATGAAGCTTATAGAGAATATGATTGAAGGGGTTGAGAACGCTCATTGTGATTATGAAGATGCCCTAAAACATGGAGGATTCGATGTCGGTGCGAATGGTTCTTTCTGGGATTCCACTAGAAGAGGCATACTTGCAATATAGGCTTGCTTTGATGGCTTAGTGGAGATACAGAACCAGAACTATATTAGAGTCCGCGGACAGAAGCATGTTACACGTAGTGACATGGCATGATGGTTCGGCTAATTGCTTTAGTCATCCTCGCTACTACTACGGTACATTACGACACAAGCATCCAGACCATATAACTATATATGCCTTTAGGGTATAGTAAAAAACATGCGGGGTAGGACTGGGGACTACTACGTAATAACCTGACCTACTGCGTGGACCAGGGCCATTTTCCCTTCCTTGCTAGCACGTCGTTGAACTCCTAGCCAGCCTTCCTTCCCCTTCCCCTTGTCGCGGGACTGTCCACGTTGGGCCGGTATGTCAAAGTCGTCCATGTCCTGCGATTTCATGATGTAAGTGCACCGTATAGTGAAAATCGTAAGAAGGATGTAAATTCTTCATAACTCACGTCGTCGATACGGATTAGGCCCGGGCGACCGGATATGTTGTGGTGGCCGGGCTCAGCCGGATGAGCCTTTCCCTTGCCCTTGTCGCGGGACTGTCCACCTCGGGCTGGAATGTCGAAGTCGTCCATGTCCTACGATTCCATGATATAAGTGCACCGTATAGTGAAAACGTAAGAAGGATGTAAATTCTTCATAACTCACGTCGTGGATACGGATTACGCCCGGGAGAAACCAGATACGCTGTGGCGGCCGGGCTCGGCCTCATGAGCCTTTCCCTTGCCCTTGTCGCGGGACTGTCCACCTCGGGCTGGTATGTCGAAGTCGTCCATGTCCTGCGATTGTATGATGTAAATACACCGTACAACGAAAAACATAATAAGGATGTAAATTCTTCATAACTCACGTCGTCGATATGGATTACGCCCGGGCGAGTTCTAGGCTCCTTCGGAGCCTCCTCAACAGGGTCTGGTACGTAAGGTTTCCACCGCACGAAGTTCTCGGCCCGCACTGAGTAGTTCAGCATGTACTTATGCTGGATGAATGCCCTGTCGTACATCTCCGGGCCGTCGATCCACTGGAAGAAGTGGCAGCGCATCTCGGGCTGCCATTACGTGCGGATGATGTTAAAAATTTAAGGAATTCAACGTTGAGAAAAATCGATGTGCGCGAAAGAAACGCTTACGAGGTGGTGCCCGCACGTGTAGTACGCCCGGGTGGCGGTGTCTGGGTGTGTGGACTGAATGATCTCTGCCTGTTCGCCACACACACACTGCGGGATTGGAAAACGTGGTGGTACTTGAACATCTTTTATTGTTCGATCTGGGTATTGTAGATGTTTCCTCTTCTGCGCAAGCCATTTGCGCTTCTGCAACATCTTCGCGTAGAAGTTTACCGAAGAGTCCATAGCTGGGTATCTGTTGTGTACTGTTGGGTTTGGTTCAACCCCGTTTTATCAGCGCCATGGTTGGCATGGTGTGGATAATTTCATGCAGAGTCCTGTCTTTTAGTTCTGAAAAGGTGGCAAGGCGGTCAGGGTTGTCAAGTCGATCTGAAAAGCATAACCATGAACCTAAACCCTAAACTGCGCAAAGCTTCCCCGTGTGGTCTTATCACTGCGCAAAGCTGATCCGTGTGGTCTTGTCACTGCGCAAAGCTGTCTCCTTTGGTCTTATCACTGCGCAAAGCTGCCCCGTATGGTCTTATCACTGCGCAAAGCTGCCCCGTGTGGTCATGTCACTGCGCAAGGTTGTCTCTTTTGGTCCTAGCTTCTGGGTCACCCTTGTGGCTCCTCTGAAAAGCTGAGAAGGTATAGTGTTGTCACGTCTTTCTTTGCAGAGATAAGTCATGTCTTGCTTTGCGAGTCTTTGTCTTATCGGTCTAAAAAGTCGCGAGGCGAGTGTTGTCACGCCTTTCTTTGTAGAGTCTTGTATTTTCGGTCTGAAAAGCCTAAACCCTTAGCGCAAAGCTGTCCCGTCTGGTCTTGTCATCTGCAAGCTAACACATTATATGCTCCCCTCGTGGGCTATAAAATGCACGCCCCACGCTCCGAAAGTAGGACCACTCGACCCTTGAAATCGTAGGAAGAAGAACCTTCTCCGTCATACAGTAACATACCATGGCAGACGAAGCAATGGAACCATTCCAACCGGGGTCGCCGAAGCAAGACCTTCCCCTCCAAAGGAGGGAGGACTTCAGGCCTAACTACCAGTTGATGCCGAACAAGCGTGCTCAACCGGTATGACCGAAATGCCGACACAGGGAGGACGCTGTCGTGTAGGTCTTGGATGGCCATTTCGATGGCGGACGACGTTTCTTCTGATGCCCACACTCTGAGGTACAATTAGCAAATAGTTTGGTTTATGTTACTGCTAATAGAGCATCCATGTTAACCCTCATTTGTAGCAGATGGCGAGATGCGACTTTGTCCGCTGGATCGATCCTCCGCATGAACGACATGTTGTGGTGTACATTGAAAGATTGTGGAACCGAATCTTGGAGTTGGAGGCGCGGATTGACGATCTCAACGAGCAAAACGATGACCTCCGCCAACAGATGCAGCGCGAGAGAGGCAATGAGGAGGTCGTGAACATAGGAAGTTCCTATGATCCCACATGCTGTTGCGCGAACCCTAGCTGCATAAGTGCGTGCCACTACAACGACGGCCAGCCATGTCCGAGGCACCCCACTGAACAACACTCTACGTGGGTAGCACGAGGCACCTTCTACCATTAGGCACGTCCAGAGAAGCTTGTACCTCCGTACTCTCCCCTTATTTACGCAATTATGTTGAATGTATCGTGTGCATGTAGCACGAGGCACCTTCTACCATTAGGCACGTCCAGAGAAGCTTGTACCTCTGTACTCTCTCGTTATTTATGCAATTATGTTCAATGTATCGTGTGCCTTTCATCGAGTTGACCATAAACCTAAACCTAAACCCTAAACCGAAACCCTAACCCGTGTAATGCAAGGATACACGGCAGTTGATCCATTCATGAAGGACTGCAATGCATAGGTAAATAGTAGACATTACAATCTCATTACAACTGAACTTGTAATTGGCAGGAACAAGAAATAATAGTACAACACACAAAAACTTATGGTCCCTGCCTCCGTCGCCTGCCCCAACGCTGCAGCTGCTCCGAAGGGAATGTGAACCTGTCAGGAGAGTGGCGTGCATCCCGAAAGTCGTAGTGGGACTGCTGCATGGGAGGCGGTGTCACATAGAACTCATTGTAGGGAGCCGGGCGAGGCTGGAGCAAGGCGTCCACCCACTCATCCTACGATCCTTGGCCTTCATGTCCTAATTGGTCACTCCAGACCTGCAAATTCGGTGGGCTATGTGAGTTTACCGCAGTGTGCAACGGGAAGATTGAATTAAGTATGTTACAGCGTACCTGTGTATGTGGCTGTGCGGACGATGATGCTCCGGGGCAATCGACGCCAAAATAGTGCACAGTGCTTGCTCCGAATGACCGCTCCAGCCACGGGTTTCCCTCATACAGGTTTGGATGGATGCCTTGCGCGAACGTGGGCAACGCCTCGTCTTGGCGCTGGGGCGAGTCAGGGTCGCTGTCTGCAGTCGCACCTCGTGGACCTGGCGACGAAG
This sequence comes from Ampelocalamus luodianensis, assembly GCA_036346255.1. Classification (NCBI taxonomy): domain Eukaryota; kingdom Viridiplantae; phylum Streptophyta; class Magnoliopsida; order Poales; family Poaceae; genus Ampelocalamus; species Ampelocalamus luodianensis. Next base: position 28,606,294 of record CM070636.1, on the reverse strand, counting down.
TCCGATCCTGTGTCTCCCCCTGTGACGACGGCGGTAGCAGAGTGCTGTCACGTCGCAAGTGCTGAAAGAACAAACAGAAGTGAGATATACTTAACAAATAAGGGCACGTGCAAACAGTTAGAATAATAACTCGTAATTGACATACCGCTTGCCTGAGGACGAGGCGCATGGAGGAAGAGCGATCAGCTCGTCGACTCGGGAGTGCGATGGGCGTGCGCAGGCGGGTGCGGAGGAGGTGCGAGCGGTGGTGCGGAGGAGAGTCCGAGGCGGTGGGAAGGAGGTTGTCCTCGGTGTTCGCGTCGTCGCCCACCTACGTCACTGTGCCGACCACAAGTGATGGTCCTCATTGCCGCTGCCGAGTCGTCATAGACTCGCTGGAGAATAGCTAGGAACTGAGAGGAGGTGCTGGTCCTCCCACGTCGTAGACCGACGGCAGCCTCGGTGTTGATACTGCGAAGGTGGTCGTACTGCAAGGAAACCGAGAATAAGTTAGACGTGTTTCCTATGCAAAAAAACTTCAAAGAATATTTTACCGTCTCCTCTTGGCGTGCCGCCCGATGAGTGTCAGGACCTGCTCGTACAGCGGCGGTGTGCTTGACCTCCATAGGACGCTGTGGCGCCGCACGATAAAGGCGCTCACGATACGCGAGCGTACCATCTCAAATGCAGCGTGTGTCTCGGCGTCGACGCGGTCGTGCCTCCTGCACGATGTCGATCGCCGCCCTCTCATCCCACAGCGTGGTCCACGGTAGTTGTGTCTCCCTCCAGTCATCGCTCTTCCGCCCTTGCCTCGTTTGCCTGCAGGTGAATTTGGATGTTAGGCAATCGAAAAAAGAGATGCAGCCAACAGGTAAACCAAGTAACAACATACCTATGGGCCTTCGCTACAAGAGGTCGTCCCGGAGGCGGTGGCACCTGCTGGTAAAGCCCGAACTGTCTCATGACCCGCTGTGGTGAGTACGACTGGACCATATGGGAGAACACTAGAAGACAGGTCATCATCCAAAGTATCGTAGTCTGATCAGATTGAGAGGACAAGCCGTAAGGGGCTGTGTCCACAATGAACTGTGTAGACCATGGGAAGCATATGACCTTAGCCTCGTGAAGAGTCTCGAGCTGGTTGTGGAACTCAAGGTACACGTGCCTCGGCCTCTCCCTAGCCCACCCTAGCCGAGCACGTGTCCAGCGAGTGCCCATTGTGGGCCCCTCAATGGGGTCGGCGCCATCTCCCACACCGTAAAACTCAGGGATGCGCACGAAAGTGTGCGGCGTGCGGGAAGTGCGGCGCCAACCGGGAAGTGCTCCCACGACCACAGCTGCAAGGGGATGTAGCATACTGCGAGGACTGGCTCCCCAGCCGTACTGCGCTGTGAGGCATCACACAAGCCTCGGTACGTGGCGCAAAGCACAACAGAGCCCCAACTGTACTGCGGCACCTCTTCGGGCCAGGCGTCCGCCAACGCCCCAGCAAGATGGATGTAGCTAGGGTGCACCCAATCTCCCTGAGTCGTAGGAAACAAGACCCACCCAAAGAGGAACAACAGGTACGTAACGAAGTGTGTCCGTATGACCTGTTGGGTCGTGTCCACGGGGCAGACCATGTACCGTCGTAGCCAGGAATGTGGTACACCTGACAAGTTCTGTGGGATCGGGTCACCGAACCTCTCAGCCATCCGCACCTTCCAGTCTGGTCGCCTCGGAGGTGGCACTACTGCATGACCCCGCAGTGGTAGTCCTGTAAGCATAGAGATGTCCTGCAGAGTAATGGTCATCTCCCCCATCAGAAGTGGAAGGTGTGTGTCTCCGATCTCCAACGGTCCACGAGCGCGGACAATAGTGGTGCATCAAACTGAAACGCGTGATCCAGGTCCAACAGGCGGGCAATGGGCAAAAGCCCGGTGTCCCATAGTAGTGGGATGTACAGCGGGTCCAAAGGCCAGTGCTCTCTGGGACTCCTGAGGACAAAGCTCGGAGGGCCCATGCCGGATGACCACGCGTGGCATCGGTGTTCTCGATCCCACCGTGGGTCGAGCAGCTCGTACGCGACGTCATCTATAGGCTGCACCATCTCCTGAGGTACATACAACAACAAGTTAGTGTGTAAATAAAACATGACATACAAAAAAGCAAAATGAAAGCAAAACATATAGCATACATACACAACAAAGAAATGACAAGAACCATTGTCCGACATACATATACAACATACATATAGCATACGTAGGCAACAAACATATGAGAACAGCCATTGTCCGACACATTCCAACACGTACAACATGATAACGCCTAACGCATTACAACAAACATCTAGCATACATATATGGCCGATGAAACTTCGTTGCTACAGTGCGTTGCTTGACCTGGGCCTGTTTGGGAAGGTGGCGAACGAGTGGCCAATCATCTTGCAAAGTCTGCATCTCTGGCGCCTAGCCCGTTGCCCACGCTGGCTTTCATCCATGTCGTTACGGATGCGGCGGGACTGTCGTCTGCCACGGCTGACCTGCTTGAGTGCGTCGTTCGGCACACACTTCACTTGCCCCGGCCAGAGGTCCCTGTAATGCATATCCACCCTGTACGAATTGAACTCGACACTCCAAGTACGGTACAGGTGGTGAATGTCGTAGAACTCAGACACGTATTGAGCCGAGGCCTGGCGCCACACTGCGCACGCCACGTACACATGGGAGCACGGCTTGTGAAGAAGCGCGGCTTATGCGCGCGGGGCGCTTCATCATCGATCGAGCGGACTTGTTTGCGATCACCCCTAGCTTGACCCGTGACATACTTCTGCCTCAGACGGATCTCAAACTTCTTTCTGATGCCATCCATGGTCCTAGCAGTGTGCGAATGAGCTTTTGGATCTTCTTGTCGATGTAGGCCTGCGCCACCTCCGAAAATTGCTTGCCTTCGTCCATATGCTTCTTCGCCATCATGGCTCTGTTGACGAAGCATCCCACGATACAGTTCCAGCTCTCCTCAACAATTGCGGTGATCGGGAGGGATCGGACACCCTTGAGGACACCGTTGTACACCTCTGACATGTTGGTCGTCATGATTCCGTACCGTACACCACCGGTGTCGTGCAGCAGAGACCATTTCTCTAAGTTAGGTGCGTGCGAGTTTACCCACTGCGTGAACTCCCCAACTCTGGCGGAGCCGCCTGCCGCTTCCCCTGCCCCGGCGTCCTGAGAATTTCTAACATGCTTGCCAGTTTCCTTGTCCAACTGTCTCCACACGGCGTTGAACTTCCGCCTTTGGTTCTGCATGCATAGCTTCTTGAAGGTCTTCACCAGGTCCTTGTTTCGGAACCTTGTGTGGAAGTTCGCCGTGAGATGCCTCATGCACCATCGGTTCGCCGTCGTTCCATCGTAGGCGGCCGTCGCTTTTGCATCATTATGCGCGACAAAGAACCCTGCATTGCGGTCCGAGATGATGCACACACCTGGGCGGTCTTGAACCACCGCCCGCTTCACGTTTGAAAGGAACCACAACCAACTACCCGTGTTCTCGCTCTCAACAATCGCGAAGGCCACGGGTAGTAACTGGTCATTCACGTCGGCTGCAACCGCGGTGAGGATGGTGCCCTTGTACTTGCCAGTGAGGAAGGTGCTGTCCATCGATAGCACAGGGGCGGCGATGCCAGAACCTCTACTCGCACGGGAAGGCCGAAATACTCTGTCAAGGATAAAACAATTCGGCCCCTTCGTAGGATGCACCCGGTCCAGCTTGTCAATGAATGTCCCGGGATTCGATTCTGTAATCTGATGGAGCATTCTTGGGACAAAGTCGTAAGCCTCTTCATATGTGCCGAACATACGCTCTAGGACCTTCTGTTTCGCCCGTCACACCTTGCTGTATCCAACCGGGAAGCCCACCATATTGACAACATCTGCCAAAAGCAGCTTCGGCGAGACAGATGCATCACCTACGACGAGGTGGCTTATCAGCTCTGCAATATATGATGACGTCAAGTTGCGGTGCCTATGAAGTGGCTCTGCAAGCTCGCATGTGTGATCCTTCAGCATTGTTATGCGGAAGTCCGTGGCGGCACTCCTGAACCGCTGGGCACGAACCTTGCCAGGGCAAGATCCATCCACACACTTCACGATGTACGTGTCAGGGTTGGACCTGTGCACCCGATACGTCCGACTAATGTTGACGGCGTATTTGGCAATGGCCTGCTGGGCAGCGCTCTTGTTGGGGAAGCGCTGCCCTAAGAGCAGAGTGTCTTCATTGAAGCCCCACCCCGCCTCCTCCGGCTACGGCAGAACCAGGGATGTCGCTGCAATGTCGTCCAATCTAGACGAGACATACGCAACGTCGGTGGTCACAACACCACCTAATACGCCTCCCGTAGCAAGTTCTCCATCAGGCTCCTCTCCAGAACTAGATGTATCCACAACCTCCTCCTCGCTTTCAACCTGCTCGGCAAGGTATTCGTGGCAGTCAATACGGGCTGCCCACCACCTTTCCACGCCTTCATTCGGCTCGAAAGCCTCCGCACGCCTCCTCAAGTCTCCATCACCCACTTCCTCGCCGACATCTCCGCCAACAGCAGCGTCTGCATCAACTCCACTAGAACCACCCATGGCAGATGATTCCGTCCTCTCCACAAACTGGACATACACCATCGGCCTGGCGTATATTGTAGCGGCGGGGTTGCACACAACCTCCATGTAGTTGGTCCATGAAGCGTCACTGCTGACCTTCATAAGTTGCCAAAAGGTCTGACCTTCACCACCCACCACCGAGGCATACAATGCCTCGATGCGTAACTTCTTCCTTCCGGTGTCCCGATCGAACGCGGAACGCAAACACCTCCTTAGCTCGCATAGACTCATGTCCTCGGGCTGGTGCGGATCTGGTCGATCACAATTTGACAGGTCCGCTCCGTACAGACCGTCACGTATGAGACCATCGCCATAGAACACGAACAAGTCTTGAATTGACATGTTCAGGGAAGACGGCGTTGGGTTCTACGCACAAAACGAGAAAAATGTAAATAAATAAATACACTCCACTACGTGAGTATTAACCAATAGACAAAAATAGCATAAAGGACTCTACTGTATCAAGAAACCATGTGATGTTAGTATCAATCTTGAATCTTAATAGATTGGATTAATTTTGCTCCTACTAATTCACATTTAGTTGAGTATTACAGGATTCAATACTGTATATGGAGTTGTAAATATAAACACAGGACTAAAATGGGTAATCAAGTAACAAAAATTATTAATATATTCTGCAGTTTGACTATGTGACTTCTTCTGCTCTTGATTAATCTTTCCTAAATGTATTTCATACTTCTATTTCAATACTAAATAATATCCCACTAGGTCGAATAACTACACAATGTTATTTTATTTTTTAAAAAACAATTCAAATAATTGTTTATTTACATGGTTTCAAAATAGAGATTTTACTGCATGAAGGATTACCATATTAATCGCTACGTGCTAAATTCATCAAATCCTAATATAGACAGAGATGCATGCATACAATGAAAGTACAACATACTACCCGAGTACCACAGTTAATTACCTCAACAAATGTACTACTTAACTACGCTAAAGTAACGATCAAATAACACCAAACACATTATTTTCGTGACTAAGACGACATTAACACGACTAATTAAACAATGATATCCACGTTAACTAAGCATGGCTACCTAACACATTCTACACTCTAAAGAAACTAGTACGGTAATAACAAATTCACTACGCTCAATGCATGTGTATTTACGTAATTATTACGAGACCACTAAGCTAATTACATGCTAATCACCTAGCTAAAACTATAGTCGCATGTAGATAAAAATTACCTTTTCTTGATGCTCGCAAGCCGACCAACAACTTATGCACACGAAAATCACCCAAAATACAACCACCGAAAATCCAACCGATAAGAACCAATCTTCTTGCCGTCTTTGCCTCTCTCTCTCTCTCTCTTCTCTGCCTCTTCGCACAGGCCGAAGAAATGGAATGCGAAGGAGTGAAGTTTTTCACTCGGTCTATTTTAAAGCCATCGAGAGGGAATGGGCGCATGGCACACGCCAGCGCGTTGCGCAAGGGGGCCGGGCGAGCGTGGCGACACGTGTGGCGCGCGCAGCACAGGGGCCAGGCGAGGCAACCAGCACAGGCCAGCATGTGGCGGGTGGGCGAGCTACGGCCCGCGGATGGGATGGCCACCTCCTGTGGTCGATGACCGCGGAAAGGGCGCCCGCTTCCTGCGGTCCGCCAGCGCGGAAAGCTGGTCGGTCCCGCCACGTCCCATGGTCGTCACTCGATTCCGCGTTGGGTTGGGTTGCCACGGTGCATTGCTCCCTTCCGTGGTCACCGAGCGCGGAATGTGCCACACGTCAACACCAGGTTATTCCACGCTTGTTTGGGGGCTACTTTTGGAAATACGGTGAAAGGGGGGCTAGTTTTGCATTTAGGGTGGCGCTACAGGGCCAAATTGACAAAAATTTCGCGCATTTGTAGCGTGTTCGATATCCATCAAGTTTCTATTGGAATTTTGGGCTTGCCTATACAATATTTCAATTAAATCCTAAGAAAATCCCAAAGGTCCACTCATGCAAGATGGAAAATAGAAAGTTTAGTACCATATTGCTAGTCTAGGTGGAAGGACTCTGGCTCTGGTTCTATATAAAGGAGACCTCTCCTCTCAGATCTTACAATGCAGAATAGAGTGAGGCTCACAGAATAGCCAGACTCAGTTTTGTACTGTTGCCCAGTTCCTTGTTGATGTGCTACTCGGCTACTACATCCCTTCTTCGGCGTGCACTGACATGGGGAGATCAGTGTCTCTGAAGCCGGCATCCCTTGCGATCCTGCAAGGGTTGAGGCGAATCAGTGTTTTAGGAAGCATTCACGCGATTGTTCACTGCTTCCTTCTCTGCGCATCATATTCTTCGGACCAGACTCTACCGCGATCTTCGTCGGAGCGATCTTCTGTAAGTCGTAGTGATAACATTTCATATGGCTAGGTTTTGTTTCCTAAATATTTGTTCTATGACGATGTTGATGCCTGCTACTGTTAGTAGCATACTTGTTCTAGGCTTTGTCTTATTAGTGCATATATATGAGAGATATATTTGAGTTGATAATCATGTTACTATTTATAGTTTCAAATATGTCTAGTATATATGTTGTTGTCGATTCAATTATTGTTTTAGAATATACACAGTCGAAGCCTCTCCTACTATACTTACTCAAAAAAATTATTGTTTTAGAAATTATAACAATAAAAAAGTGTGCATATACCTAACAATCCAAAAACCTGATAGGCACTTTGTAATGACTGGTTTTGCTGAGGCAATGAAACTAGAGAAATTCATTGGTGTGAATTTCAAGAGATGGCAGCCAAGGGTCAAATTGTGGCTCTCAGCTATGAATGTATTTTGGGTCGTGATACCAAGTCCTGCAGGACCTCGTACTGCTACACAACAAACAGAGTACGACATGGCTACGATAATATTTATCGGGTGCATTTTAAGCGTGTTGTCTAACCAGCTTTGTGATGTGTATATGCACATGAAGGACTTTTGCAGATCTGTGGCATGCACTCGAACATAAGTTCGCTATCTCAGATGTTGGACATGAATTGTATGTTATGGATCAATATCATGATTACAAAATGGTTTATAACCATTCTATAGTCGAGTAGGCTCATGAACTACAATTCGTTGTGAGAGAATTTGCCCACCTTGGTTGTCAATTGCCTGATAAATTTGTGGCTGGCGGTATTATTGCTAAATTACTTTCAACCTGGAGGAATTTTGCCACATCTCTAAAACACAAGAGGCAAAATATTTCCGTTAGGATCTGGTTACTAGTCTTGATGTTGAAGAGAAGGCTCGGGCAAAGAATGTGACACCAATGGTGAAAGAGGGACAGTCTAGAACGAACATCATACAACATATTGACAGAGGGAAAGACAAGATTGTTTCGACCACCAACTTCAAAAGGACCAACAAAAGTAATAAGAAAGTGAACATGAAGGATATTACTTGCTTGGAGAGACTGATCATGGGGCCAAGAAATGCTACAAACAGATGGGGAAGAAAAATCATCATGTGCAGAAGAAGTCTGCTAATGTGATTATTAGCGAGACTGAAGCATCTGGGTATGTCAATTTACCTAGTGTCTTTTCAGCTGGATTGACACAAGGGCTAATATTCATGTATGCGCTTATGCATCTATGTTTTCTTCTTAACAGGTCATACGAGATTCTTCCGTCCTAATGGGGAATGGGTTACATGCTTATGTTCTTGGTGTTGACACGGTAGATTTGGAGTTCACTTCGAGAAAGATTGTGCGCTTGAAGAACGTGCAGTATGCCCCTACAATAAATAAGAATCTCATTAGTAGTTCCCTTCTATATCGAGATGGGTTCAAGTTGATCTTTGAATCAAATAAAGTAGTCGTGTTAAAATTTGGACTCTTTATTAGAAAATGCTATGAATGCGGAGGCTTGTTCCTTTTTCCCTTTTAGATTTTTCTAATAAGGTTGTGAACCATATTTATGACTCTATAAATGGTGGTGAGGCTAATATATGGCACTCACGTTTATGTCATATAAATTTTGGTTGTATGTCTCGGCTTTCCAGTTTAAATTTAATTTCAAACTTTTCCATAGTCAAAGGTTCCAAATGCCAAATTTGTGTGCAAGCAAAGCAACCTCGAAAGCCTCATAAGGCTGTGGAGGAAATAAATTCAGCAAAATTGAAACTCATACATTCAGACTTGTGTGAGATGAATGCTATATTAACAAAGGGAGAGAAAAGATATTTCATGATTTTAATTAATGATGCCGCTAGATACTGCTATATGTATTTGTTGAAAACAAAGGATGATGCATTAGACCACTTTAAAACTTATAAAGCTAAGGTTCAGAATCAATTAGACAGAAAGATTAAAAGAATTAGGTCCGATTGTGGTGGAGAGTATTTTTCTAATGAGTTCAATCTGTTTTGTGCGGAACATAGTAGTATCCATGAAAGGACACCTCTCTATTCGTCCTAATCCAATGGGGTTGCCGAAACAAAGAACCGCACCTTGACTGACTTGGTGAATGCTATAATATTCCGAAAGTGTGTTAAGCAAATAATCGGGATAGATTAATTTAATCGTTAGAGATTAATTAATCGGGGGAAAGTTTAATTTAGAAAATCATCAAAAACAAGAAAAGAGAGGGGGTTTTCCGTTTTTTCACGGCAACTGGGCACAGGCTTTGGCCCAGTGGTGCGCCGCCAAGGTAGGGGCGCCACTCCCCAAACCCTAGCCGCCCTATACCCCTCCTCTTTCCCCTCCCCTCCACCCTTTGGCCGCCACCCCAAGCCCTGCCACCCCTCCCTCCTTGCGCCACCACCACCCCCATTGGTGCTCCCTGCTGCCGGTCTTGGTGCTCCTCGCTGCCGGCCATTGGAGGAAGGAGCAAGGTGAGGGAAGGAGATCAACTTCGCGGGGCAAGATCTTCAACCTTCTGCGATTCTACAAGGGTAACATCGCGTGTTCTTCGCTGGTTGAGGTGTGTTAGTTGCAATTAATTTCATTTTGGTAGATCGAGTTTCGTCATCTGTTAGGTCACGTTCTGTCCAGTAGATTGGACGACAGTTTTCGTGTTGTTAGAGGCAGAATCTGGAGATCCAACCTCTTAGAGATAGTTGTGTTATGTTATTAGCTTTCGGTGGCCGCCAAGAATGCCCAAATCCGATTAACGGTCAGAGAGTTATTAATTTTTTTAGTGTCGTTGTTCTGCTGGTCTGTCAGCATTTGGACAGTCTGTAGGAATGTGGGATAAGACTTTAGTTAAAGACAAAATCAGAGTATCTCCATATAACGCAAAGTGTAGGTAATTTCCATACCTTTTATAGAGATAAAGAACGCAAGATTTGGACTTTTGTAGCAAACGTTATGGTGGTTTTAGTGTACTGTCCAGAGAACCCGACGTGAAAACTGATGTCATTTAATTTGGCTTGGTAGGGGTAATAGATGTCCGATTCAGAAGGGCTCCACAACTAGGTTTAGTTGGGGAATTTGATAACCTTTCAATGAAGTCCAAGATCACCTCATTTGGACTCCTGTACTAAAGGATACGAATTTTTGAACACAACTATTTACAGAGGGGTCGGTTCAGCCTTTAGGAAATTGAAGTCGGGATCGCGTTTCAAGTTATTGCTAGTTCGTGTTTGCTTTTATAGTTTGTTTGATCCAGTACTGTTGTCTTAGTATGCTTTTAAATGAATCTAGGTGGGGGACTGGTCCCGGAGGCAGCACCTTCTTCGCATCCTCCGTTTTCTCACGGTTGAGGCAAGTACCCTGCTTGGTACAGTTGTTGTGGATGTTTTGGCAATGCTTGCTGGTATTTGATATATAGCGACTGTGGTTAAATTGATAGCGTGTATGCTGGTTAAAGATGATGAGTGTTTATGTTACATGCTTGCATTTGATAAATAGTAATCGTGGTTGTTTGATAGAAAGATATGCTGGCTTTAGTTGATGCAAGCTTATGATATGAATGGTTATAATTCATGCACAGTGCTAATGTTGTCAACGCATATTGCAAAACTGTTATTGTTCTTGTGCACTGTTATAGCATACATAAAGATGCATGATTGAGGTCCCCACATTCATGGAATGTGGGCAATTGAGGAGAGATCCCCATCATGTAACGATGGGCTTAAGATCCCCATACTTGCGAAGTGTGGGCTTGAGGTCCCCTTTACTTGCAGAGTACTGGGCAATTGGTCCCTGTGCTTGCGAGCACAGGCATGGGTACGCAGCGACGGTTGCATACTCCGCATTACTGGTGTACTGCGCAAAAGAGTGAAAAGTGAAAGGTTGCATTGCATGCCTGCATTCATGCTTCATGAGTTTTAGTTTCCGAGCAAAGATTAGAATGGAATGATGATGCTTTAATTATGAAGTAGTGTCTCTTTTGTGGTACTTGCTTAGTTCTTGAACTCACTCTTGTTTTTGTTTTGTTTTTAGGTACCGTTGCAGGAACGTCATGCATGGGGGGGGGGGGAATAGACCTGAGTAGAACTCACACACTGCCACCCGTCATCAATAGTTGATTAAATCTTGAAATGCCAATAAATAAATGCGCAAACTGCTTAAGTTGGATTATGGTTAATCTTTCTGCATTGAGTTTTGTAATAATGATGAGTAGCACACCTTGGGTATCTTTGATTATGTTCTAGCTGTCTTTCATGACTCTAATGCTTAGTGAGGATTTTGGATGAGGAATATTGAGTTATGATTCTCCTTTATATGTTGGAACTTCCTGGTTGTTACCAATATAGGGGAGGTTCTGCCGAAAATTTGGTAGAATATCTTTGGTTTAGTATTGTTTAGTGTAGTTTGGTAGCATTCCAAGCTCATGTTGGGTTGGGGTATTACAAATACCATGTTAGATACTGTGGGTATGTCTAAGGCATAGTGGAGGGAGGCTATGTTGACTGCGTGTCATGTCCTGAATAGAGTCCCCACTAAAAATAGTGAGGTAACTCCGTACGAAGGTTGGAAAGGGAGAAAAACATCACTCTCGTATTTGCGCACTTGACGGTGCTTGGCGAAAGTCAATGTTCCAATAACTAAAAAGCACAAACTTGAACCTAAAACAATGGATTGTGTCTGTCTAGGATATACTCATCATAGTAAGGCTATAGGTTTCTAGTAGTTCAATCCGGGATATCTAACATGGCAATTAATATGATAATAGAATTCCGAGATGCTATTTTCTTTTAAAATATATTTCCTATGAAGAATTCACATAGCTCTTCTAGTCAAGCAAATTGTTTAACTCCTGAACCTACCACTCCAATTGAGTATATTGAACACACACATGAACATGTTCATGAGGAGGATGACAGTGTTGTAGCTCCTCGAAGGAGCAAGAGACAAAATATTGCAAAATCTTTTGGTGATGACTTCATTGTGTACCTTGTGGATGTGTTCCCAAATCTATTTCAGAGGCATATACATCTCCTGATGTAGAGTACTAGAAGGATGTAGTTCGTAGTGAAATGAATTCTATTATCGCTAACAGAACTTAGGAAGTCATCGATCATTCATTTGGTTGTAAGCCAGTTGGATACAAGTGCGTGTTTAAGAAGAAGCTTAGGCCTAACGATACAATTGAAAAGTACAAGTTTCGCCTTGTGGCAAAAGGTTATACCCAAAAAGAAGGTGAGGATTTCTTTGATACATACTCACTTGTTGCCAGATTAACCACCATTCGAGTACTATTATCTTTGACTGCCTCACATGGTCTTATTGTCTATCAAATGGACGTAAAGACAACTTTCCTCAATGGAGAGTTAGATGAGGAAATTCATATGGATAAGCCTGATGGATTTGTAGTACCTCGACAAGAGGGCAAGGTTTATAAGTTATTGAAATCTTTATACGGACTCAAACAGACACCTAAGCAATGACATGAGAAGTTCGATAGAACTTTGACATCTATTGGGTTTGCGGTAAATGAAGCCGATAAATGTGTATACTACAACTATGGTAGGGGGGTAAAGGAGTAATATTATGTTTGTATGTTGATGACATACTTATCTTTGGGACAAACATTGATGTGATTAACGAGGTTAAATTATTTCTATCCCAAAGTTTTGACATAAAAGATCTGGGAGAGGCTATATGGAAAGCAAACCCTCTCCAACACCCTATGATCCTAGTCTAATACTTCAAAAGAATCAAAGACTAGGAAATGATCAATTAAGGTACTCTCATATTATTGGTTCACTCATGTACTTGGTTGGTGCTACTCGTCCTGATATCTCTTTTGCTGTAAGCAAATTGAGCCGGTTTACCACTAATCCAGAACATGATCATTGGAACGCACTTGAGCGGGTTATGTGCAATTTGAAAGGTACAATGAGTTACGGAATTCACTATACTGGATATCCTGGTGTACTTGAGGGATATAGTGATTCCAATTGAATTTTTGATGCTGATGAGATAAAGGCTACGAGTGAAAATGTATTCACTCTAGGCGGTGCTGCTGTCTCATGGAGGTCTTGTAAACAAACTATTATGATAAGGTCAACCATGGAGGTAGAACTCATAGCATTAGACACAGCCACTGTTGAGGCAGAATGGCTGCGAGAACTCTTGATGGATTTATCGGTGGTTGAAAAACCAATTCCAGCTATCTTTATATACTGTGATAACCAAACAGTTATCATAAAGGTGACAAGTGCAAAGATAATATGAAATCCTCAAGACATGTGAAAAGACAGTTGAAGTCTATCAGAAAATTGAGAAACTCCGGAGTGATACTGTGGATTATATCCAAATAGCAAAACATTTGGCAGATCCCTAGCCTTTACAAAGGGACTATCACGAAATGTGATTGAAATAGCATCGAAGGAGATGGGAATGAGACCCACGTGAGTTACACAGTGGTAACCCAAACCTATTTGATCGGAGATCCCGTGAAATAGGCATTGGGAAAAACAAACTGTTTGGGTAACAGTAGAGTACATTCTTACTTTATATCTCACTTCATTGAAGATGCAGTACTCTAATTACTATAAGGAAGGATGACTTTGTCTTAATGTGTTTTGAGACTTAACAGTAAAATACCGTCCTACAGAGTATTCGTATAAGAACACACCTATATGAGCCCGACTGTTGGTCGCAGTCTATGAGATGTGGGTGATTTCTAAGAAGCTCATAAAGAGACACAGAAGTATGACCTATATGCTCCACCCGAGGAGTAGCTAATCGGTGTCCAAGTATCAGTAAAGGCCTTAGGTGAAATTTGTCCACACAAAACTGACAATTCAAAGTTTAGTCCATTGTGTAGTTGTGGGCGAGTTTAGCTTGAGGTTCTAGGTGGATGTTCAACCTTAACCGGTCTCCACTAAAAACCTGGTATATCAACATCACTTTGGAATTATAAGCAAATTCGTAGTGCTTTTGGGATTTGGTGAGGGATTGTTGGAATTTTGGGCTTGGCCCATACAATATTTCAATTAAATCCTAGGAAAATCCCAAAGGCCCACTCATGTATGGTGGAAGGTGGGAAGTTTAGTATCATATTGCTAGTTTAGGTGGGAGGACTCTAGTTCTATATAAAGGAGGCATCTCCTCTCAGATCTTACAATGCAGAATAGAGTGAGGCTCACAGAATAGCCAGACTCAGTTTTGTACTGTTGCCCAGTTCCTTGTCGCTGTGCTACTCGACTACTCCATCCCTTCCTTGGTGTGCACCGACGTGGGGACAGCAGTGTCTCCGAAGCTAGCGTCCTTTGTGATCCTACACGGGTTGGGACGAATTAGGTTTTTGGGAAGCGTTCGCGCGATTGCTCACTGTTCCCTTCTCTGCACGTCATCATCTTCGGATCAGACTCTACCGTGACCTTCGTCGGAAAGATCCTCTATAAGTCGCAGTGATAACATTTCATATGGCTAGGCTTTGTTTCCTAGATATTTATTATATGATGATGTTGATGCCTACTACTGTTAGTAGCATACTTGTTCTAGGCTTTGCCTTACTAGTGCATATATATGAGATAGAAGTGCGCGTATACCTAACAATATCTATCTTGCTTGAGACGTGACGGTGCATATTGTATAGGTTACACGCAACGCAACGCGTGTACGCGACACGTACACTTTGCGTCAAATATGATCGGATGAGACGAACTTAATTACTCCTTCCGTTCAGGAATGTACGAAAGCATGCAGTTAAACTTCTCTAACTTTAACTAATAATATATGAAACACTATTTAGATTGGTCACGAGAGAATAATATCATTAGATTTATCATGATAAATATTTTCATAATATAATAGTTTTATCAACTTTTACTAACATAATCATATAAAAAGTAATAGTCAAAGTAGAATATTAGAGACCATATAGATATCCAAAACATAATACATTATTGAACACAAGCAGTAACTCCCGGTGAACTAGGACAAACTTTTTCTGCCTGAGTGTGTCGTGTGACTCGATGACACATATATATAGGCCCCCCAAGGACACGACTATGAGCACAAGGGGTGGAAATGAGTCGAGCCAAGTCGGCTCGAGCCAGGCTCGCACAAGCTCGGGTGAACAGTGAGCTCGGCTCGGCTCGATTCGGAGACGAGCTAGGAGAGAGGCTCGGCCCGGCTCGAACCCAAGCAGACGAGGGCGGGTGGGCTCGCGAGCCAGCAGCAGATGAGGGTGGGTGGGCGGTCGCAGCCCGCAGCGGAGGCGGTCAAGGACGGGTGGGTGGCCATGGCGGCACCCCTCGTGTTCTCGCTCGTCCAGGACCTCGAGGTGGATCTCCACCGCCGGGGCTTGAGACTTGAGTGCTTGACCCCGGTGCGTGTCTTCGGCGACCGGGCGTTGTTCCTCGGCCATCACCACCACCGGTTGCATAGGTGACGTCGAGGTGCTCGGCGAGGAGGAAGCGGAACCTGGAGGAGTCGAGGTTGGTGCCGGAGCCGATGACACAGTTGGCCGGGAACCCCGATAGCTTCCACACCACATAGGTGAGCACGTCCATGGGGTTGGACACGATGAGCAGCAGCGCCTCCGGGGAGTGCTCGGCCAGCGCTAACCACCACCACTAGTTGCCTGATCTTGAGAGGCGGGGTGGAGGAAGGGGAGGTGGGGCGGGACCGCGTCATCACGGGAGGAAGGGGAGGACTAGGAGGCGGTGGCGGCAAGGTCGATCTTGAGAGGCGCGGAGGGGGTCGGCGTGAGAGGCTCAGAGCAGCTCCGCGGGGCGACGGCGTGAGCGGAGGCAGCGGTGAGGGCCGGGCTCCCGACGGTAGTGGGTTCGGGACATCGGGTCCTTATCCTTCGGGAGGTGGGATGGGAGGCGGCCAGGCGGGAGGGGGTCGGCGTCGGGGACTCGGGGCAGCTCGGCGGAGCGACGGCATGGGCGGAGGCAGCGGTGAGGGTGTCTCGCGCGGTGGTGGCCAAGTAGAAGGTGGAAGGGGAAGGGGAAGGACGTCCCGGCGGTGGAGACTGGAGGGCAAGGGGATCTGGAAATGGGAGGTGGAAGGGGAAGGGGTCGGGAGGGACTTGGGTTTGAGGAGAGAAAGGGGATTGGGGGGATTTGGGGCTGCCGTCCTGCCGCTGGGCTTTCGTGGGCCGAGCCAAATACGGCTCGCGAGCCGCTCACAAGCCGTCTCGGGCTCGGCTCGTTTGCTTTGCGAGCTGGACAAAGGGCTCGGCTCGGCTCGGCTCAAAAATTTACGAGCTCGAGCCTAGTCGGCTCGGCTCGCACGAGTCTCGAGCTATTTTTTCAGCCCTAATGAGCACTGAACTAAAGAGTACTAGTAACATCCCAATTTTCTGAGCTTAAAAATCTTTTAAATAGTTAGTAGGGAAAAATTCACCATTTGGATTTATTTGAATTTAATTTCAAAAGCTTAATATTGGACTTTACAATCAAAACCTTTAATGTGAATAATCCCAACATGAACAATAGCCAAAACTATTTTATTTGGGTTCTATGTGCTCGAGATATATTTTCTAGATTTTTCTAGAATTTTTACGAGTTCATTTGCTATTTTCTTTTGCCTATTTGAATTTACGGTATTTTCTAAAATGGAAAATCTATTAAAATCTCAGAAATCTTCTTGGGCGAATCTCTCGGCCCAACTCCTATTCAGCTCGCCACCCGCTCGGCCAGCCGCTGCAGCAGCCTCCCAGCGGCAGGTGGACCCGCTGTCGACCTCTCTCTCTCGCGCGCGCCGCCCAGCGCTCGATCGAGTTTGGGCGGCTAGATGCGCGTGAGGTAACCGGAGGTTCCGATCGTCTCATTGATTGTGGACCGTTGGATCAAGATCGGGCGCTCAGATCAAATCGCCGCTTGCCTCTTCGCTTCGACAGTGGGCCCGCCGAGGTAAATGCGTCTCCGCGACTTCTTCCCCGCGTCAAAGTCGGTCTGCGCGCCGCCATTGGAGCTTCTAGAAGCTCAATCCGACAACGAGCTTTCTAACTAAAACTCCTGTTTTATTGCCAAATCTTATCCCTAATCTCCCCGTACCTATTCCCGGTAAAATCATATCCCGAATTTCTTTTAAGCACGAGATTGAGTTCGTGCCCTTCTCGGACTCCTTTTTAGGGTTTGCCGCCGCTGCCTCCCCGGACCCCCCGAGCTCCTATAAATAGGACCCCCGGGATCGCTTGAACACCCGCACCAAAACCCCCAACCCTAGATCACCCGAGAGCCCCTGCACCGCCGCCGTTGCTGATTTTAGGTTTTCACCCGCAAGAACTCCGGTGAGCTCCCTTGCCGCCGTCAGTGTCGCCGGGACCTCATCGTCTGCACCTCCGGCTTTGCAACAGCCTGGGCTACCCCCTGGTGGCCTTGTCTTCGCCGGAAGACCACCGGAGCTCCGATCTCGACGAGCCCGAGACTCCTCCGCACCGGTCGCGCCGCCATCTTCGAGTATCTCGCGCTTCGTGAGTGCACCATCGTGTTCGCAATAACACGGGCTTCAATCTGTACCATCGGACCTCGCGGGCGCCGCCGATCGCCGTTGCCGTGCGGTCGAGCGCCGCCGCCGTCGGTCGTCATCCACGTCGGTGCAGCGTCGACCGCACGCAGCGTGGCGACCGAGTGGCGCCCGGTCGGCGTCCACATGTGCGCCACGCGCGATCCTCGGACCGAGTCCGAGGCTCGGTGGACCTAGTCCATCGTGAGCCTAGCCTCGACATGTGGGTCCCACATGTCGAAATTTCTTTTATTATTTCTTTTCCGAAATTCCTCCACGCGTCGACTTGCGCAATAATCTGATTTTCCTTTAGGAAAATAATTGAGGAAATTCATGAAATCTTGATTTCGATTTTATGTATTTTCAATCTTCAAAGGCCATAACTTTTGCATCCTAACTCCGATTGAGCCCATTCAAATTTCTAAATTTGTCTAAATTCGAGATCTACCTAATTATTATCTTTATTTAATTTTTGGAGTTTGTTTTGCCTCTGTTATTTATTTGTGTTGGTTGTTTTGCTCGTTTGTGCGTGAGACGTCGATACTTGGGGTTTTAGTCGAAGAAGGCTTCAACCAAGTTCAAGACCAGTACATAGACCTATTCCAAGGCAAGTCATACCTTTGATCATATTGAATCCCAGTTTTCTCAAATTATATTGTGTTGAATTATTGCATTTACTTTAATTATGTGTTTAACTGCTTTTGGGCTAGTTATTGATCCAAACTGTTATGTTCACCTTGCCTATTTGTATACCTTGATCTTTTGTCGCCCTAGATTGGTTTATTATTTAGTTGGTATTAACATATTGCCAACATGGTTGGTTAGACCGACTAGAATTGCTTAGCCATGCTACGAGTCATCATCTCATGTGAGTGCAATTATGAAATTGACTAAGTGATTATGGAACTGTGTGATAAAGCGTGTGTCTGTGTGCTATTACTCATGATGGCATGTGTTGCACTAAACCAACTGGGTGGTAAAAGATTTAGACCGAGGCAAGTGGTGGATCTTGTGTGAACCGGTGGCTTTGTGATTGGGTTTCATCTGTGTGGTTTAGTTAGAAAAAGCGAAGTCTTGCCTTGGTCAATTAAGGACTTAACTTTGTGCGCCATTGAACTGAGCTATACTGCATTTACCGCATGTCCGTGACAGCCTAACTTAGTAGGTTACGGAGTTTCAACATTGGGGTTCGGTGGATAGGTTAAGCTTTGTGATATGGGACTGTGTGAATAAGAACGTCAATGTTGAGACGAAGTTGCCGAACTGTTTGGTTACGATTAGTGCTAGCTACACTAGTTGTATCGTGTGGGTAAAGTGTACAAACCTCTGCAGAGTGTTAATCAATCTATTCGAATAGCCGTCCTCGGTCATGGACAACGCCGGGATTTTACATAAGGGTAGTGTTCATAAAATGTGGGATTGGGAGCTTTGTGATCTCAATCATATGGCTGTGTGAATAAATCAGTTTAGCTGTGTGTCTTTGTGGAAACAACTGTTAAATTAGTATTGCTTATTTGTTTTAACTTATGCTTTCAATCTATTATTTGTGTTAAATTGCAAATGTTGCATTTCTGCAAAATAACCACAGAAGCCATTCCTTTGGAATAAGCCTGCATCTATATATTGCATTCCGTGGTATGATTTGCGAGTACGGTTGTGTACTCACGCTTGTTGTAAAACTTGCGCCAAACCTACGTATGGAGGAGTCTTCACCGCTTTGAGGAGGAGTTTGTGGAAGAAGGTTGATCGCTAGGTCATCGATCCCATCGGTTGCTGTGGTGTCTTGATTGGAGTTTGCCAGAGTTTATTTTCATTCAGCTGCAGTATTTCTTTAGTGTTAGCCCTGCGTGGCTTAATAAGTTGTAACCCCGACCTTAAGGTCAAAACTTTAAGTTGTTACTCAAACTATTCGTTTATGCTATATTTCGCTTGTGTGGATTGATATTCACCTATGTTACCGCTGTGTGCACTAGCGTGATCCTGGACTAGTGCAGAATACACAGAGGGTCCAGAATTGCATTTTTGGGTCCCGACGGTACTCGACACTTGCGCGCACGAGTGGAAAAATACATGCAAGGCTTGATGTATATACTAGCTAGTAAATTTTCTTTAGGACCGTTTATTTTTATGGTATTTATAAGGTGATTGATTTAATCTTAGTCACATTTTAACCATCGGATTAAAATTAGAATGAGGTACACGTATGCTCATCCAATGGCAGGAAAATCAACTTAGATCCCATGCATGCAGAGAGTTTTTTAGGATATCTGTCTGTATCTCAGTAAAAAAATTGACTAAATCCACAAAATCAACCGTTTTCTGTACCACTGGATCAGATCTAGATCTAGATCCAATGGTCCAGAACCCCTCACATTCTATACAAATCCAGCCTCCTTCAACCGACTCCCCTGCCGCCTCGCCTCCACCCGAGTAGCGCCGCCCTACTGCCTTATAGGTGTCACCTCCCACATCGGCGAGCCCTCCTGCGGACTGTCTCCCCACCCACTACTACCCCCGCCTCGTCCTCCCCAACCGTTGTCGCCGCCGACCTCATCCTCCCCCGCCACATGGCTCCGCTACCGGATCCGTCACCGCATACCATTGCCTCTGTAATATTCTCTTGTTTTCATCTTCTCCGCCAACCTCCACCGCCCTCCCTCCAAGTCCGCGACTGACAGAGCCACCGTCGCCGCTGCCATCCACTGTCGGTACTCCGGTCGCACCGGCCTCCCTCTAAATCTAGCCTTGGTGAACTCCAAGCCCTAATTCGGCGACGGCGGAGACGACGGCACCAGAGATGAGGAGGATGAGCTCACCGGAGCACGAATCTTGATGCAGATTGGAATGTGAGAAATTAGACAATTTCATAAAAAATTTCATTCGACCTATTTCTAGCGGTTCCGTTTTTTTTAATAGAGAAGGCGTCTTTATCCTTCACTGTACACCAATACTTTTTTGTACCATATACCTTCTCTTTATTGTAGTGTCTCTCTACATGGATTTTTCTTGCAGTGCAAATACCTGCCCACAATTGAAGTACCTTTGTTAGGCACTTTTAATTGTACGTAGATCATCATATTGTAACACCAATCGTCACTTCCCATCACTTAAAAGCTCAAAATCTGCGCGGAACCAACATATGTTTAGAATTTATTAGAGGCAACTAAGACCACACTGGAGCGTTGACACATGTTTTCCACTAAACATGCATGTGCATGTACTCCTAAAATCGATGGACATCAACATCAAGTCTAGGAGTTAAACCCTGGTGACCTAGACGCACACAGTCTGCCTAATTATTTGGCCATATGCCAGCTTCCTTGTACATACATATTGCCATGATGAGTTATTCTATTTTTCTTTCTTTCTTTTTGTGTGTAGCTCTAGCTACTGATGTATCACGACAAGTTTGGTGCAGTAGTAGTACGAGATATCTAGCTAGACCAATGCATATGAAGACAAGGCAACATTCAATTGGATTTGGATTTGGCGACCTGCTAAAAAGGATACGAACTTGCAAAGAAGAAGATCCCATTCAAGCCATGCACAAGCGAGTAGGGTGATCTAGCAAACTACTGTATATCCCCCAACCCCCAACTATATATATATATCTATCCTAAATGGCCCAACAAGAGTATGGAAAATGAAAAGAATGTTCCAACAAGCACTATATACATATACAGGGCAAATAATATATCCATAGCTCCCGTGCTCTCTGTTTATAATTTTAGGTCTTGTTTAGAACACAGAAATTCTAATTTTCGTAGAAAAGAAAACATCTACCCTCACTGGACGTGGAGTTTCCTATGAAATACATAAAACTCATGTGAGAATCCTGCCTTAGCTATCAGAACGTGGGAAAGTTTCAGTACAGAAACAAGCACCATCCGAGGACATGGTCTGAAATAAGGTAGCAGGTTATCTATTATTCAGGGTTCAGATGATTGCAACAACCGCGCCGCGCGCATGAACATCGGCGCTTGTGAACGGAATACACGAATTGTTGGGCCGGTGCATGCATATGGTTTCGTCATGCCAAGGTTGACAGACAGACTCACCATCAAGCGACCTGGACGGCAGGACGTGGACTGATGGAGACCAGCCTGGCTTGGACTGAAGTTGCCAGGCAGGTTGATTCATGGAATCATGGTAGCTTCACAATTCTGCTTGTTTCCAATTCCTCGAACGGCTGAGCAAAGCGAAAAAAATTTATAGGCCCACTGCAAATATTTATTTAGGATATCTGATCTACCATTATAAAGTAACATACGTCTCTCTTATATGTCATTGCAAAATCGAAATCTTACCATTTTATACCACACCGTAAACTCCGATAGATTTCTCCCATTGGGTTTTTTTTTCTTTCAAAAATAACCATATTACCCTCGTCTTCTTCCTCCACCCTCCTCATCCTCATCTCACTCTCTCCAACTATCTGGTCTGCCTTAGGCATAATAACAGCTATATATGTGACATCTATTGTACCAATGCAATTATTACAGTGAGGTGCAAAACGTGGATCTTCAAACCTTGGATGAACTGTGCTGAAGTATGGATCTTTTGATTTTATGTTGTCTTTACCTAAGAGTTCAATGCACTCCAAAACTTCAGTGAATTTCTGAAATATTGTTTATGTTGACCGCATAAAGCGGTTCTCTACTTGACTAAACGATTGAGGGCCACCATATGTCCACAAGAATATACTTAGAGCTTCTAGAGAAATAATCTCTCTTGTCGATTTGAAGCCATATTTTTGCACCAAAGTTTCATGCAACTTAAAAATACAAGTATATTCATTCGAAAGATTTTGTAACAATCCCAATTATCACTTAGTTGATTTATAACCCATTCATACACAATTATTCTTGGTAGTGCTCTCTTTTTCTTCTCTAGGTATGTATCACTGTAGTGCATACCGACAAGGGAAATAATTGCTGTAACCTGGAGATGCATTATTTTTCACTTTTTGTTCTATTGTTCAGTGTGAAGACGCCTTGATTTTCTCTTTTTGTTCCATTGGTAAACATGAACACTAGAATCACTCTCCATTGATGTGCTCTTACTACCACTCGATGAACTCATCTACAAACATTGACAAAAAAAGTAACATAAGCAACAATAATAAGAGCACATGTTGAAAAGGTTGATATGAACAATAGGGCACACATATGAAATATAATAGAGTTGAAAAGGTTGACATAAACATAACATGGTGATAAGCACAAATTATTCATGTTCAAACATAGATATACATGCACTTAGTTCACACATACATAATAGTTCAATCTAGCATACCAACGCAAAGAGATGAATTACATAAAACACTGATAAAAAGAGCGTAAAGAAGGCTTCTAGTTCTTTTTCCAGTCTTCATACATTAACTTAAGCCAAGCAACCCTGCCATGATTGGTCTCTATGGATCGAAACATTGCTTGATATTCAGGTTTTATGAAGAGTTTTCACGCAATAAAATGTTCGTCACTCCCTTGCTCTACTCCATATTGGACAACCATCCGCATGTGCTCTGTGATCTCTTCATCAACTTGATCACACCTCTAGGATGTCACAGAAATGCTACTAGTCATATAGTCCACTAGATGCTTCACTTTCTTAACCATAGGGTTCCTCTTGTTCTTCTTTGTGTTGCGAAGTAGTCTTCCGCTTAGTAGGGCCCTTTGGTTCCTTCTCAGCGGCCTTACTTGCCCCCTTGACAGCAGCCACGTCATCACCATCATCATCTGAGCCATCATGCACATTTGTGACTTCAGCTGGTATGCCAGGGATAACCAAAGATTGAGATGTCACATTAATATCCCAAAACATGACTTCAAGATGCTTTATGTTATCAAGTTGTGCTTTCTTAAATTGGACATACATTGAATTGGACCAAAAAAAAATTTAGACAAAGTTATGTAAGCATAAGGCTATGTTGGGATGTGAAATAAATTAAAACTTTGCCAAGATTCTACCTTTATTTGTGGAGCCCACCAATTATCGCCAGCCTCAATTGTTCCCTTCACAACATTCCATCCTAGACTAGTAGCTGCATGGTTCAAATCTTTCCATATTGAGAACTTGGTGATGAACCCGAAGGTCCGATTGTTGGCCCGATCTTTCGATGAGAACGATAAGTTCGGTAGGCGTCGCTCAACTCTCACGATCCTGACTACGAACACGCAAGGATCGAAACCACGCAATCGCTGAACTGATTGACAAGTCGTTATCAACCGTGCACGAATACCCGGTTGACCTGATCACGAAGATCGATTTCTGCATACACCGAAGAAGCACGCAAGAACAAGGTAAATAAGCAATCTGAAATTGCGAATAGGAATTGAATGTATTGATAGGTGGGGTTCCGAAGAACAATGTCGCTGTTGATCTCGCCGACCAAGAGAACAAAGTAGAAAGTAGCAAAACTAAACTTTAATCAACAAAACCCCCGAACAAAAGGAGCAGCGGCCACTATCTATAGGAGGAAGAGGGAGGGGCGGTGGTACTGTTCATGCGTGAATAGTACCACATGAACAGTACCACGAAACCCTAGGGGGCAGCTATATGGGCCATATGGGCCAATGTGGCCAAAACAGCCCATGCATTACATAACCTATGGGCCAACAATTGGTGACGCAGCACCATGACATGTAAACGTAGCCCGACACGTATGAGTAGGAGCAGTAGATGTAGCCCGGCATATATGTGTAGTGGCAGCTCGGTCCAACGGGAAAATATGGCAATGCAGTCGCCGAAAGTCCGATCGAAGATGTGGATGTAGCGTAGCGAGTCGAAGCAGTGGGTGTAGTCGAAGCAGGAGATGCAGTCGAAGCAATGGATGCATCCTTAGGGTTGATGTCCACATCACTTGGTCTTCAAAGCGTCCCAATGATTTTTTTAATTGCTTCTTATCGTAAATTCTTAATGTATTTGGAAGGAATTTTCCAACTAGGTTTTTGTATCTCTTGGAATTAAATTATTTTGACTTTAGAAAGTCTAGTTAAGCTTTATTAATTCAACAAAAATTGGTGAAAATTTCCGGAGGGCTAAGCTAAAAAAAGTTTTGAAACTTAAAAATTGGGATGTTACACAATATAACAACTAAACAAAAAAAATTCAATTACAATAAAATGGAGCTAAGTACAACATCATCATGCATGGTTCACCTTGTTTTATCGATAACAACAACACAAAGGAAATGATAAGGATTTTTTTTTGACCGAAGAAATGATAAGGATTGTCGACTCCTTTAGTTGGAGCCAAGAAAAACCGATTGAGACAAAAAAAATTTCAGATCCAAGTGATGACATCCTCGTTGATAACCAAAATTTTCTACTCTTGAGACTTAGACCAACTTACC
This sequence comes from Ampelocalamus luodianensis, assembly GCA_036346255.1. Lineage (NCBI taxonomy): Eukaryota > Viridiplantae > Streptophyta > Magnoliopsida > Poales > Poaceae > Ampelocalamus > Ampelocalamus luodianensis. The sequence goes on along the minus strand of CM070636.1, from coordinate 28,581,469 downwards.
AACCACGTTCCCATGAGGCATAAAAATCAGATTTGAGCCAACAAATTGAGATGTACAAGAGGACAGAGGGGTGTTGTGCTTTGGGGTTGGAGGTGGCATCGGCACTGGTTGGGAGGTGGCAGCGTCGAGGGGGGTGATTGCTGGAGGGGGTGGCGTGTGAGGACCCCCGAGATCGGATCCGTATCAAGCTAAGTGATTACACCGTAAACGCAACACTTAACGTGAGACGAACACGATTCCGAGTGACCCTGGATATGTGTCACATGCTAGCTCCCAAGGATCAGTGGCTAACATGCACATATCCTAGTACACAACATTGCAATCACATCCATACACAATGTACAAGAATAAAAGGATCAATTACAACATCATTTAAATAGAATCTTATAGTACAAGGTTGCATAAGAGGGCCGATCGGCCAAATCTAATTAACACAAATAAATTACAGCGGAAGATAAACTTAAAATTAAAAGGGAATAACCGAGTTAGTATGCCCACAATCCCACAAGCAACCAACTGGAGTTAAAGTCGTTGCACCCGTCGTTCACACCTGAACAAATAGACACTGTTAGAGTACAAAGTTGTACTCGCGAGACTTTCAAAAGAAATAAAGATGCATGTAAGTATCAAAGGAAGGCTACTACACTAGTCAGTTTTCAGCATAAAGCAAGTTTTGCATATAGATAAAAGATTTTAACTTGCCCTTTGTAAAACATTTAGAAAATATTTATTAACAGTAAGTAATGATCTTCAATGGTATACTCTCCAAATATAATCAACACACGAACATCTCATTCGTGGCACAAATCATTTCCCAACAAAATTAACGCGCGAACTACGCGTTCATGAATTCATTTCAGACAAGGACAAACTAACATAATGACAAAACATTCCCAACCATAACCCAAACTAAATTTTCCAAAAGACTAACTGTGCCTACTTTCCCACAAGTGTTGACCATAACCTAGGACGAGGCTATTCGAATAGATTTAGTTACTATGTAGAGTTGTACAGCTTTACCCACACGATATGAATACCTTATACTGTCGCCATGCACTCTTCCGAAGGAGTGTGACTAAGATATCATAACGAGGCCGTTACAATGTTATGTCCTAACTATCAAACCACCCGAGACGGTCCATGGCGAGATGCGATCGCTTCAACCACGTGGGAAACCCCGTAGCGTAAGTAAGTCCCAATCAAACAAGAGACCCTTAAGAAAAAGTAAGGCGACCCTTAACATGCCCCCACGAGATTGACCAAAAGAACAATTAAATACATAAGAATAACAATTGTCAATCACATTGTGTTTTGATAGCTAACACACAACAAATTATTAAGCCATGCCTTCGCCATTATCCCGGCGTGTGGTTGCACGTAAGACTTGGTTCATCACACCACGCATCGGTCCTTAATCACTCGACGGGGCTACACAATTCCATAACAACAATAGTAATTCATCATCAACCTACACCCGTCCAAGTTAAGAACAAAAAAAGCTCAACATGTCCACAAACCCCAGATACGAAGATCTGGATACAACCCTTAAACCCAACATAATCCAATCCATAAAATCCTCAAATTTCATTAGGATTCAATTCAATCCATCGGCCGATGGACTAGCTCCATCAACCGCTTTCGGCTATAACTACTAGCATGGCTAAGCATCGTTCTACAAACTAGCAAACAAACCCATATAACATATAACCTTAGTCATTCAAGGATAAAGGGGTAATCAACATTCAAAGGAGGGCTAATGCAGCAATTAGGAGATTAACTACTTCTACCCATAAACATACATATCAAAATAATATGCAATTGCGCTAATAAAACTCACACAAAGTATTTAAAAACCACTGGGAGCAATATGATCAAGAGGAGGGTGCTCGCACCTTTGCTGTACCACTTGTTCAATCTCAGGTTACTCGCATAATGACCTCATGAATATAATGGTATCGCCAAAAACCTAACGGAACACGACATTGCAATAAACACCAATTGAAGCCAAAATTGCAAAACAATCAATAAAGTATGAAAATCTCACAGAAGGTAGAGTAACATTTTAGGCGAATTTGGGTGAAATTTTTAGTTCAATTGGAGTTCATATGAATTTTCTAGGAATTTATCAAGGTTTAAGTCCTTAATGTATAATTAATTTAATTAACAAATTTTTCTGTAACAGAACCATAACTCAAACCTATTCCAATTAAAAGCATTTTAAAAATGAGAACCAACAAAATTGGTTTCATTCAATTTGGAGTTAAAGTAAATTAGTTATGAATTTTATTCTAAGGTGGGGCTACAATATTCTTAATCTCTATTTGTTTTATCAGTTTTTAATAATCAGCCCAAGGACTTATTGCTACTGTAACATCCCAATTTTGGGCTTGTGTTTCAAATGTAAGAAAATGAGTAGAAATTAAAACTTTTTCTTACATCATGTATTTCCTGTATGTACTAAACAATTATTGTACAAGAGTTATGGAAATACATAGTCACAAGTCTTTGATCCAAAACATTCTTGTTCCATCTTGTGATAATCTCCTGGAAACATTTTTCCTAAATTCTTGGGTTGGTATGTGACCCTTCTGAAAAATTTCACAATTTTTAGAAATTGTGTGCATCCTTTTGGAGGTCAGTCAAACCTACTCAAATTTTGGTCAAACTGGGGACCAGCACCTTGTGGAATTTTTGGAGGAAAATGTATAGCACAAAAACCTCTGGAAATTTTATACAAGGTCAATAATTCAGCTATCAAGCTCCTGTAAATATTTCATAATTTTTGGAGTGAGTTTGCTATCCCAAATAAATCCCCAATCTTCAGATCAGTTCAAAACTCAAAATTCTGATCTGAGTCTGACTCAGACCCGAGTCCGACCCAGCCATTGGACTCGGTCGGGCCAGCCGCCTAGACCTCCTCGGGCTCGATCTCGTGCGCGCAGGTGTTGGGCCCTTGGATTCCAATCCGGCGGTCAGGACCTCCCCAGGACCTCCTCACCGCAAAGACCTCCCCACCTCGGGTGATCTGGGACGTCCAGGACCACCCCATGCCAATCGGTATCATCCAGGACCTCCCCTCAGCCCTGTTCTTCTCCCTCACGACCTCCTGGAGGTCTGGTCGTCATGATTTTCACGCGCCCGTGCGTGTGTCAGGGTCAGAGCAGTTGGTGCAGTGGCCTGTCACCTTTTTGGCCTTTCCAACATCTCTTTTTGCCATGCATTAAATGCGGCAGAAGCTTTGCCCTAAAAGGAGTCACCCTTTCTGCCTTGTCAAATCTGGCAGGTCCTTGGGCATGGACTTTGTTCACGTGAGGCTTTGTCGACACCATTACCAAGCTCCCAGGCTATGTATAGCCTGAGACCTCCTTTCTCCTTTCTTCTCCGTTCTTTGTTGTGCTTGAGCTCCCTCAGGGTGAGTTGGTCCTCAAAGTCAAGCACCCCAGAACCTCACCCGAAAGACCTCCATTGCTAGGCTTTGGAGCTCCCTGTCGAAGCTCGAGCTCCAGTGGTCCCAGCAACGTTCTTGCCTTTTCACCGCCATCTTGATCACCTAGGGTTGCTCTAACTTAGCTCGGTTCACCATTGCAGGGTGGACAAGTTGGGGAGCGCTGTGGTCGGGATCACCTTCTTCTCCATCGCCGGCAAGCACTTCATCGCCGGACTTCGTCAACCTTCTCCAGGCTCCTCCGACCACCTTGGTCCCCTCTCTGCCTGCAGGTGCCCATTTCTTAGCTAATTACTGCATTCTAGAGCTCGTGTAGATTTTTGTAGTCTTACCGTATGGGGTGTCCTTCTCTCTCCGGCCGCTTGCGTCAAGGCCGTCGCCGCCGTCGAGAGTACGTCCTTTAGGTTCTTGACGTTATTTGGAACTCAGTCGTGTCCTTGGTCGGCGCCGGCGAGGTCCCCATCGCCGGCGGTGAGCTTATAACCGAACTCGTGTTTTGCCGTGTCGTACTCGGACAGGAATCATGGTTTTATGATTAGCATTAATGCTGTCCGAGGTTGCTCTTTATTGCCGTCTTGCCGGCAAAACGCGCGCGCCGCTAAGTCCTAGGACCTCCTTGGGTAATCGTGGCCGCCCAAGACCACCCCGGGTTAGATTCGAGCCTTTGGCTCCTTTCCGAAAAACTTAAGTCTCTGGACCTCCCCCTAGATGCAATCATAGCCGTTGAGATCACCTCCAAGTAGATCTGTACCGTAGAGGGTTTTCCGTGTATTTTCTTAGTGCCAGGACCTCCCCGCTGAAATCCTGGCCATTTAAGACCACCGTAGGTTAAATCCCAGCCGTTAGGATCACCCTCCGCCTTGGGGTCCTCGTTGCAAAAGACTTCCTTGAGGTCCTCTTTGTTAAAGACCACCCTTGGACCTCCACCAAGGTCCTCTTTGCAAAAAGACCTCCCCTGGTCATTTTGCAAAGACCACCCTTAGACCACCCTCGGGGTCCTCTTGGTAAAAAGCCACCCCTGGTCTTTTACAAAGAAAACCCCGCTCAGGACCTCTTAGGCTCAATCCTAGACGTTCACGACCTCCTTGGATTTAGATCTGAGCGTTAGATCCCTTTTGTAAAACCCTTAGCCTTCGGACCTCCCTCCGCTTTGATCTAGACCGTTCAGGACCTCCCTAGGCCTAATCTGAGCTGTCCAGATCTCCTCCGATTAAAACCCTATCGCTTAGGACCTCCCCGAGTAGATCTTGGCCATGCAAGATCTCCTCGTGTTAATCCCAGCCGATCAAGACCTCGCTCTGGAGATCTTGACCGTCTAGGACCTCATCCTTTAGATCTGTCGCTTTAGGACCTCCTCCTCCGGTCTAAACTGCTAGATTGAGATCTAACAGCTAGACCTCCTTCCTCATTTAAAGCCTTAGGACCTCCCTAGTGCTCGGGACCGCCAAATCTTGATCCGACGGTCCACGACTGTTAAGCGCGAGGACACGCTGCGTCGGCGCGCTGCATGCACCGGTCGTGGCCGTTGGATCGATCTCAACGGTCCGCACCTCCCGAAGCGGGAGGAGGTCTCCTGTGCTCTGTGTTTCGAGGTCCATGGCCGTGCGATGAAGGATCGAGGGCCCACGACCTCTCCTTTTTCCTTCAGTTCATTTGGACCTCCCGAGAGCTCGAATTTTCTAAGTCTTTTATTGTTTCAAATTTCAAAAGTGCATAACTTTGTCATTTTAACTCCTTTTTGAATGATTCCAGTTGCTGTAGCTTTGTTATAGTATAAACTTTAATCTGAGAATGAATTTAGGCACTGTTATGTAGCAGAAAATGATAGAAACTGCATGATCTTGTTTAGTGAAAATAGTGGCTTAGAAATTCATTGAAAATTTGTAACATGCATAACTTATTCTCTGTTATTCCAAACTGAGCAAACTAAGTTTTGTTAAAACCCACTAGGACTGTACTAATAGAATAGGTCTTCGTATGATCCTTGCCACTGAAATTAATGATTCACTAGTTTTAGAACTTAGAAAAATCATAACTAATTCATTTCAACTCCAAATTGTGCAAACTCAGTTTTGCTGTTGTTAGGATAACCATATCTACCTACCATAAAAATTTCAAGTTCCAGATCATTCTAGAAATTTTCGCCTTGAACAGTAACCGTAATTGATTTAATTAGGATTTTTCAGGCTGAGAGAACTTAGATTAGCCATAACTTTTTCATGATAAGTCCAAATGAAGTGATTCTTGTTTCTAAAATTGTCTAAAATCAACCCCTAGCTGCTGTAGAAATTTCATGGGATTTGGATGTTCTTTGTTGTTGAGTTCCTTTTAGTGTTTTTCGTTCTTATCGGTTTTTATCGCCTTTTCGCGTTAGGTTCCGATGAATTTATTGAACCTGAGCACTCCCCTCTGCAGCAGGAACAAATCCAGCAAGACAAGCAGTTTGATCATGTTAATCCCAGTATTTTAAGTATTTATGTTGATTACAACTTCTATGTATGCATTGCTACTTTGTGTTAAACTATTGTTGTTAGTTGGCCTAGTAGATGCATTTCCTTAGCAAATGATTATCCTCTACTACCGTGAGCCTAGGTTATTGCTGTGATTTAGGGTTCGTGGATGAGCTCTTGTCACTTAGTAGTTTGCGAATTAATTGCTTAGCCATGCTTAGCTTCCGGTAGAAATAGGAGGTTATCGACTTGTCGATAACCTTGATCATATAAAACTTATTATGATTTATGATTTCCACCTTGTGCCATGTCTACTTATGAAAACTAAAACCGAAAAAAAAACAAAATAATTTAGACTTGGGCACAATGGTAAGATGGTGTGATTTTTGGGTGTGACTGGAATGGTGCCCGAGTCAACAAGGACCGAACATCTTGTTACACTAAACCAAGCATTTGTGCGTGCTAACCACACTAGAGGGTATGGGACCTCTCTTGACTTAGTACTTTGGCGTGTATTGGCTCCGGGTCGCAGGGAGTCGTAGGGGGATGGTGTTGGGAGCATTGTAGTGTCCGAAAGACTTCACCCGTGATGGGATTTGTTGTCTTTCGGCTTGCAATGTAAGCGTATGGGTTTCTATCCATATGAGCGGCTCATAGTCAGTGCACAATATTGGAAAATGTCTCGTAGGACTTAGTCGTCTTGGCATACCTTGATGAGTGTGCTTGTGGCTTAAAGGCGATGCAAGTGTGGGTACATTGGTACACCCTGCAGGTTAAAACTATTCGAATAGCCTCGTCCTAGGTTATGGACACGCTTGGCAAGGTCTTTCAAGACTTAGACTACAACCTTTTTAATTAAAACTAGATGGGTGGTACGAATCAGGGATTCGTGCTATGTTGTGGTGGCTATTGGGATAGTCACTTCTAGGTGGTTACTTGTAATTATCATTATTTTCGCTGTTACTTTCAACAGTTAAATTTATTTGTAAACTTGCTTTCAAATGTATTACATTATTGCAAATAAAGTTGGTTTTGTGCAAAATGAGACATACAACCTCCACCTAAATAAGCTTGCATGTAGTTTATGAATAGGTCTGCTATTCCACATGTCGATCTTACAGTACCTTTGTGTACTCGGCTATCTTGCTTAAATGTAATTGTTGCAGAGGAAGAAGGTGAGCTTGAGGGGCCTCACTTCTGTGAGTTGTGCTGTGATAGCTTGCGAGGCGTCTAGCTTGGCGGCCCGGTCGGTTGCCTTGTGGGTGGTGTGGCTAACCGGTCAACTTTTGTTCTAGCCATCTTATGGCACCTTTTGCTTCCGCTGTCTTTCTTGTATACTGTTCTATTTGGCCGGTCGGCTCTTTTGTAATAACTTTACTTTATGTATGTCGTTGTTGAACTTAGTGTTGTATGTTGTATGGAAATTATGTGTAATTTTGTGATGATGTGCATATGCTGCAATTCTGGGAAGCATATGTCCATCGAGGCTTAGAATGTTCAATTAGTAACACTAGAACCATTTGGAGGTTAAGTGTTACTAGTTAAATATTCCGGGTCCTCACAAAGTTGGTATCAGAGCCATACTGACCGTAGAAACCCCTAGCTTGTTCGCCTCTAGGATATTTTGAAAGCTTACTTTCAAATGGTTTACAAAACTTAAGTAAGTTCTCTGATTTTACTCCTTACCTGTCTTAGCTTGCTCATCTCACCTTACTCTTGATCAAGTTTTGGAAAAGTTGTTCCTCTCTTCCTTTCAAAAGCTAGCTATTTAACGGTTAAGTTGGTTTTGGGAGAACCATGAGAGCTTGGAGAAAGGAATCTGGACAGCTAGCTAGTGGTTAGTGAATAAGGTAGGAAATGAGAGGTTAATTCAATTAAAACTTGAGGGAATAAAAGGGTAAGAAGTGATATGAGATAGCTAAGTACCTCATGCTCTGTTAGGTAATTATACCTCGGTTTTTGGGCTGTTTAGAGTAGGGTTAAGTTCTGAAATTTTGCCTTCCTAAGCGGTTACTCGTTCTTTCCATACGGGTTATTCGTTTCGGGAAGTTGATTTGGTGACTTATGATCTTATGCCTTCTTATGGTTGTTCCTTGGTCATTTTAATTGAGTTTGGATTTCTTTGCCTTTTGATCTCGGGCTTGTAGCTAACTTGTCTTAGTGGAACAGGATGGCAGGAGGGACACGTAGTGGTCGGAACCAGCCGGGTAGTCCCGATGAGGAGCTTCCCCCTTCTCCGACCATGGCGGAAGTCCTCATGCAGATCGAACGCAATCGTTCGGAGGACCGTAGGGTGTTGGAGGTTATCGCGAGGAACACCTCCACTCCCTCTGGTGCCTCTAGATCTGGAGGTGGTCACCAGTCTCGTGGGGGACTTGCGGAGTTCCTTCGCACGCAGCCTCCCACCTTCTCCCGGTCCGAGGATCCCTTGGACGCAGACGACTGGCTGCGTCTGGTTGAGCGGAAGCTCAACGTTGCTTAGTGCTAGGAGCAGGAGCAGGCACTTTTCGCATCCCATCAGTTGGAGGGTGCGACACTCTCATGGTGGGAGAACTTCCTCGCCATGCAGCCTGCGGGACACGTGGTCTCGTGGGAGGAGTTCAGGTCGGCTTTCCGTCGGGCCCATGTCCCCGCCGGCCTGATGAAGCTGAAGAAGAAGGAGTTTCTTGTGCTCAAACAGGGGCGCAAATCTGTGACTGAGTACCTTCACGAGTTCAACCATCTCGCGAGGCGCTCCTGCCGAGGTGGCCACCGATGAGGCCAAGCAGAGAAGTTCATGGAGGGCTTGTCGAGGAGCTTGAGACAAGCTCTCTGTTGTGGACTTCCCGACTTCCGCACCTTGGTGGACAAGGCCATCGCCGCGAGCACAAGGCGAGGGCGCTGGCGAGTCCATAGCGCAAGTGGGAGGCCCAGCCGTCCGCATAGGCCGGCCTCGTTCGTCCCGTGTTGGGCTGCGCACGGTGGCCCGTCCTCAGGCTTCCCTACCGCCGAGGCCTTCGGCACCAGCTCCACGTCCTCCGCAGGCCGTGATTCAGTCACGTGCGCCTGCGATCCAGCAGCAGGTTGCTCATCGCAACCCCGCGGCCGACGTCACCTGCTTCTACTGCCACAACAAGGGTCACTACGCGAGTAGTTGCCCTAAGAAGACTGGAGCGGCCCCTCGTCCTAATGGAGTACGCGGGCAAGGGAGTGGTCACCCACCTAACCAGAAGACCTCGGGCTTGGGAAGCGGCCGAGTCAACCATATCTCGGCTGAGGAGGCACAGGACGCGGCCGACGTTGTGTTGGGTACGCTTCTTGTCAATTTACGTCCGCTACGCTTTATTTGACTCGAGCTTCGCATTCTTTATTTCGAGGTCGCTTGTTGCTGATAGTGGTCTCCACCGTGTTCCTTTGGGGTTCCACTTTGCTTATTCGCTCTCGGGTTCGAAATGAGAGTCACCAAGTATGCCGGGGGCGTTCCTATCCACATCGAAGGAGTGGGATTCTTGGCGAGTCTTATCCTACTTGATTCGGCGCGCTTGGATGTGATTCTTGGCATGGATTGGTTGTCCCAACACTTGGGGCAAATTGATTGTGCCAGGAAGGTTGTCTACCTCACCAGTCCTTCAGGTGAACAGGTTGGGTTTTCACCGCAGTTGCGAGAACCCCATCTTTTTGCCCTTGAAGCAAAGCCAACATTGGAGATTCGCGATGTCCCCACTGTGTGTGACTTCGCGGATGTCTTTCCTGAAGACTTACCTGGGATGCCTCTCGTTCGAGACCTGGAGTTCGTGATAGAGTTGCTGCCCGGTACCACCCCTATTTCAAAGAGGTCGTATCGCATGCCTCCTAATGAGTTGGAGGAGCTGAAGAAGCAACTAGGTGATCTGCAAGAGAAGGGTTTTATTCGTCCTAGCTCATCTCCTTGGGGTTGTCCAGTTATCTTTGTGAAGAAGAAGGACAAGACCTTACGCATGTGTGTTGATTACCGTCCGCTTAATGAAGTGACGATCAAGAACAAGTATCATTTGCCCCGTATTGATGATCTTTTCGATCAGTTGACCGGAGCTCGAGTCTTTTCCAAGATTGACTTGAGGTTGGGCTATCATCAAGTCAGGATCAGGGCCGAGGTATTCCTAAGACGGCCTTTGCTACTCGTTATGGTTTTTACGAGTACACCGTCATGCTTTTGGTTTGACTAATGCTCCTGCTTTATTCATGAACCTTATGAACTCGGTATTCATGAAGTATTTGGATAGGTTTGTGGTGGTATTCATCGATGATATCCTTATCTACTCCAAGAGTGAAGAAGAGCATGCTGAGCATCTTAAGCTTGTGTTGGGCAAGCTGCGCGAGCACCAGCTGTATGCAAAGTTCAGCAAGTGCGAGTTCTGGTTGAAGGAAGTGACATTCTTGGGCCATGTTCTTTCAGCAGGAGGTGTGGCTGTAGATCCTAGCAAGGTCAGTGATGTGCTATCTTGGGGTCAGCCCAAGTCGGTCACCGATGTGCGGAGTTTTCTTGGTTTGGCTGGCTACTATCGCCGCTTTATCGAGAATTTCTCCAAGATTGCGAAGCCTATGACCGAATTGCTCAAGAAAGACAAGAAGTTTGAGTGGTCCACTGCTTGTGATGTGAGTTTTCAGGAACTCAAGAAGCGGTTGACCTCAGCCCCAGTGCTTGTTCTCCCTGATATTCACAAGAGCTTTGATATCTATTGTGATGCTTCTCGTCAGGGTCTTGGTTGTGTTCTTATGTAGGAAGGCAAGGTTGTGGCTTATACATCGCGGCAGTTGAGGCCCTATGAACTCAACTATCCTACTCATGACTTGGAGTTAGCTGCTGTGGTTCATGCACTCAAGATTTGGCGGCATTATCTGATTGGTAACCGCTGTGAGGTGTATTCTGACCACAAGAGCTTGAAGTACTTGTTCACTCAGCCAGATCTGAACCTCAGGCAAAGAAGATGGTTGGAGTTGATCAAAGATTATGATATGGGCATTCAGTATCATCCGGGCAAGGCCAATGTCGTTGCGGATGCACTCAGTCAGAAGGTGTATTGCAACATGTTGATGCTCCAAGAGCAGCAGCCTACCCTTATTTCAGAATTTCAGCGCCTCAATTTGGGTTTGGTCGTGCACGGTTCTCTTGCTACCTTGGTTGTGCAGCCAACCTTGGTGGATCAGATCAAGGCCGCACAGCAGACAGATGTTGGTGTGAGTCAAATCAAGCAGAATATCAAGGATGGGGCAGCCAAGTGCTTTTCAGAGGATGAGCACGGAGTTGTATGGTTTGGGCAGCGTCTTGTGGTTCCTAAGGTTATGGAATTGCGGGATTTGATTCTCTGTGAAGCCCATGATTCCCCTTTGTCTATCCATCCTGGGGCTACTAAGATGTATCAAGACCTTCGTCAGAGATTCCGGTGGACCCGTATGAAGCGCGAGATTACCAAGTTCATTGCCGAGTGCGACGTGTGCTGTCGTATGAAGGCTGAGCATCAGCGTCCAGCAGGCCTTCTTCAGCCCTTGTCAGTGCCACAGTGGAAGTGGGATTCTGTGGGCATGGATTTCATCACCGGGTTGCCCCGCTCGTCCAAGGGGAATGATGCTATTTGGGTCGTGATTGACAGGTTGACTAAAGTGGCACATTTCCTTCCCGTCAAGACCCAGCTTCGTGTGGGGCCTTTGGCCGAACTTTATATCTCGAGGATTGTGAGTCTTCACGGTGTACCGAAGACGATTATTTCCGATCGTGGTGCGCTGTTTACCTCGCGGTTTTGGCATAGTCTGCAAGAGGCTATGGGGACCCGCCTTCATTTCAGTATAGCTTTTCATCCCCAAACTGATGGTCAGACGGAGCGAGTCAACCAAGTGTTGGAAGATATGCTCCGTGCTTGTGTTCTTTCCTGTGGAAAGAAGTGGGAGAAGTGCCTACCATTTGCCGAGTTCTCCTACAACAACGGCTTTCGAGCCGCCTTGGCATGGCACCATTTGAGGCCTTGTATGGGAGGAGGTGCGAACCCGTTGAACTGGTCGAAACCGTGGCGGCGCTTTTTCGGCCGATTCGATCAATGAGGCCAAGGCCGAGTCCGATTGATTCGCGAGCATCTGCGCACATCCAGCGAAAGAGCTATGCAGATCGTCGTCGCCGTGAGTTCAGCTTTGAGCCCAATGACTTTGTGTATCTCAAAGTCTCACCCTTGAAGGGCCATCAGCGTTTTGGCGTCAAGGGCAAGTTGGCTCCTCGTTATGTTGGGCCATATCGCATCGTCGAGAGAGTTGGGGCTGTGGCGTACAGATTGGAGCTACCAGCTGCACTTGAGGGTGTGCATGATGTGTTCCATGTGTCACACCTGAAGAAGTGCGTTCGTGTTCCCACTGAGGAAACTCCATTGGAGGTTCTCGATGTGCAGGAGAATTTGACCTACCGCGAGCATCCTGTTCGCATTCTTGAGGAATCCGAACGGAGAACAAGGAACCGGGTCATCAAGTTCCTTAAGGTTCAATGGTCAAACCATTCTGAGGATGAGGCAACTTGGGAGCGGGAAGATCGCCTTCGTGCAGATTATCCATCCTTCTTCTCCGAGTAGACGGAATCTCGGGTCGAGATTCTTGTATGGGGGGGGGGGAGAGTTGTAACATCCCAATTTTGGGCTTGTGTTTCAAATGTAATAAAATGAGTAGAAATTAATTTTTTTTCTTACATCATGTATTTCCTGTATGTACTAAACAATTATTGTACAAGAGTTATGGAAATACATAGTCACAAGTCTTTGATCCAAAACATTCTTATTCCATCTTGTGATAATCTTCTGGAAATATTTTTCCTAAATTCTTGGGTTGGTATGTGACCCCTCTGAAAAATTTCACAATTTTTAGAAATTGTGTGCATCCTTTTGGAGGTCAGTCAAACCTACTCAAATTCTGGTCAAACTGGGGACCAGCACCTTGTGGAATTTTTGGAGGAAAATTTATAGCACAAAAACCTCTGGAAATTTTATACAAGGTCAATAATTCAGCTAGCAAGCTCCTGTAAAAATTTCATAATTTTTGGAGTGAGTTTGCGATCCCAAATAAATCCCCAATCTTCAGATGAGTTCAAAACTCAAAATTCTGATCTGAGTCTGACTCAGACCCGAGTCCGACCCAGCCATTGGACTCGGTCGGGCCTGCCGCCTAGACCTCCTCGGGCTCGATCTCGTGCGCGCGGGTGTTGGGCCCTTGGATTGCAATCTGGCGGTCAGGACCTCCCCAGGACCTCCTCACCGCAAAGACCTCCCCACCTCGGGTGATCTGGGACGTCCAGGACCACCCCATGCCAATCGGGATCGTCCAGGACCTCCCCTCAGCCCTGTTCTTCTCCCTCACGACCTCCTGGAGGTCTGGTCGTCATGATTTTCACGCGCCCGTGCGTGTGTCAGGGTCAGAGCAGTTGGTGCAGTGGCCTGTCACCTTTTTAGCCTTTCCAACGTCTCTTTGTGTCATGCATTAAATGCGGCAGAAGCTTTGCCCAAAAAGGAGTCACCCTTTCTGCCTTGTCAAATCTGGCAGGTCCTTGGGCATGGACTTTGTTCATGATGAGCTTTGCCCACACCATTACCAAGCTCCCGTGCTATGTATAGCCCGAGACCTCCTTTCTCCTTTCTTCTCTGTTCTTTGTTGTGCTTGAGCTCCTCAAGGTGAGTTGGTCCTCAAAGTCAAGCACCCTGAACCTCACCCAAAGACCTCCATTGCTAGGCTTTGGAGCTCCTGTCGGCTCGAGCTCCAGTGGTCCCAAGAACGTTCTTGCCTTTTCATCGTCATCTTGATCACCTAGGGTTGCTCTAACTTAGCTCGGTTCACCATTGCGAGGTGGACAACTTGGGGAGCTTGCCGTGGTCGGGATCACCTTCTTCTCCATCGCCGGCAAGCACTTCATCGCCGGACTTCGTCAACCTTCTCCAGGCTCCTCCGACCACCTTGGTCCCCTCTCTGCCTGCAGGTGCCCATTTCTTAGCTAATTACTGCATTCTAGAGCTCGTGTAGATTTTTGTAGTCTTACCGTATGGGGTGTCCTTCTCTCTCTCCGGCTCGCCGGCGTTCAAGGCCATCGCCGCCGTCGAGAGTACGTCCTTTAGGTTCTTGACGTTATTTGGAACTCAGTCGTGTCCTTGGTCGGCACCGGCGAGGTCCCCATCGCCGGCGGTGAGCTTATGACCGAACTCGTGTTTTGCCGTGTCGTACTCGGACAGGAATCATGGTTTTATGATTAGCATTAATGTTGTCCGAGGTCGCTCTTTATTGCCGTCTTGCCGGCAAAACGCGCGCGCCGCTAAGTCCTAGGACCTCCTTGGGTAATCGTGGCCGCCCAAGACCACCCCGGGTTAGATCCGAGCCTTTGGCTCCTTTCCGAAAAACTTAAGCCTCTAGACCTCCCCCTAGATGCAATCATAGCCGTTGAGATCACCTCCAAGTAGATCTGTACCGTAGAGGGTTTTCCGTGTATTTTCTTAGTGCCAGGACCTCCCTGCTGAAATCCTGGCCATTTAAGACCACCGTAGGTTAAATCCCAGCCGTTAGGATCACCCTCCGCCTTGGGGTCCTCGTTGCAAAAGACCTCCTTGAGGTCGTCTTTGTTAAAGACCACCCCAGGACCTCCACCAAGGTCCCCTTTGCAAAAAGACCACCCCTGGTCATTTTGCAAAGACCACCCTTAGACCTGTAGGGAAACAGGTAGGCTACACTAGCGCAAATTAAAAAAATTCTACCCGTAAACCAAGATCACTGCAGCTTATAGATCACGGTCTTACCACTAGACGCAGCAGTGCGGAAGTTGATGCAAAGACGTCAGGCGGTGTAGTCGCCTCGCTGATGCGAGACGTCGGGCGCAGTAGTCGTACTACTTCCTCGCCCTCGTCGCGGCGCCCCACGCACAACTCCTTTCTTGCGGTTCGTCCCAACGCCACGCATGCGGCGCCTCAAAGGTATCCACACGTGCGGGAGGAAGCGACGCACGCCGGACTACTAGATCCGCGCGGCGACTAGGGCGTGGGAGGGTGGCGGCGTGGTTTGAGGATGTCACAAAAACTCAACCTCAACCGGTGCGCCGCCTCCTTTATAGACGCCCTTATAATGGGCTTCTACGAATAGAGGCCCATTAGGACTCAATGCCACCTAATTCGGATCCAATCCGACTAGGCTTCACTTCTAAGTGTGTGACCTATGGTTCACATATGTTTAGACATGACGCGAGTACACATACTTGGTCAATAGTTGGTAGCGACCTCTAGCAAGACGTGCCAACTCCTAAACATACGTAAAGATCATATCGGACGAACCATCACAACGTTATGTACATGCCAATCCCTTTGCCTCACGATATTCGGTCGAGCTCCAAGCTGACCACTCTTTCTCGATCCTCGTGATCCTAATCCCTTACTAGGTTAACTCTTAACCTTAAGTAGCATGGCCATGCATTTCGGATCCGATCACTCGAGGGCCCGAGATATCTCTCTGGTGAGAGGGCAAATCCCATCTCGAGTGACCATGCCTCGCAAAGATGCTTCATGACAAACCCGAAGCTACCTTTATAACTACCCGATTCAGGGTAGCGTTTGATAGCCCCTAGTAGGTCGATTCACATCTCAAGTACATGCGACAATCTCGTGTCTAAGGACAAGGCGTATACATTGTGTAGAGAGAACCATAAGAATAATTACTATGTCTCATGTTGGGTCGGTCCAACCCCATGTTCTAAACATGTGTCCACATTATTGGTTTGACATCTCCATGTCTATGACCTGTGAAACATGGTCATCAACCGATACATGTGCTAATCCATCATTCACGTGTGTCCTCACATGAACTCCGACTAGGGACAACTTTAGAATAGCCATACAAGTAAAGAGTTTCACAAACAAGTCACATACTTGTTAATCAACACAAATGCAATATTCAAGGAACATTTATTAAATCATGGATACAATGAAATATCATCATCATCATGATTGCCTCTAGGGCATATCTCCAACAGTCTCCCACTTGCACTAGAGTCGATCTAGAAGATATCTAATACCCATAGCTCTTGTGTGCGCCTCATGCTTAGGCCGTGGGAGAGGCTTCATCAAAGGATCCAAACATTCAAATCAGTGTGTATTTTGCATATCTTTAAATCTCCTCGATTAAGGATCTCTCGAATGAGATGAAACCGCCGCAGATGTGTTTGTTCTTTTGGTGATTCCTCGGCTCCTTGGCTTGGCATAATGGCCCCACCATTATCACAAAGAAAGATCCGAGGATCGCACGCACTAGGAACCACACCTAGTTCAGATTATGAACTTCCTTATCCAAACACCTTCTTTTCCGCTTGAAGTCGCAATGTACTCGACCTCCGTTGTAGAGTCGACAGGTCTCCGCTTGGAACTCTTCCAACTTACCGCACCACCGTTCAAAAGGAACACAAAACCCGATTGCGATTTGTAATCATCTTTGTCGGTTTGGAAGCTTGCATCGGTGTAACCATTTACAACGAGCTCTTCCTCACCTCCGTAGACTAGGAACACATCCTTAGTTCTTCTCAAATACTTGAGGATGTTTTTAACCGCTTGTCGCTGACTCTCACTGGATCGACTGAGTATCTGCTCGTAACACTTAGAGCATAGGAAACATCTGGCGAGTACATATCATAGCATACATGATAGATCCAATGGCGAAGCATATGGAATCTTACTCATGCGATCTCGCTCATCGGTTGTCGAAGGACACCGAGTCTTGCCAAGATTTATGCCATGAGACATGGGCAAGAGCCCTTTCTTTGCCTCCTCCATGTTGAACCGTTTCAACACTTTGTCAATGTAAGTACTACGCTTAATCCTATTAGCCTTTTGATCTATCTCTATAGATCTTAATACCTAAAATATATGCCGCTCCCTTAAGTCCTTCATTGAGAAACTATTTTTGGTGAGGTCTTAACGGACTCGAGCATAGGAATATCATTTCAATCGCAATATGTCATCTACATATAAGATTAGAAATACGAGTGAGCTCCCACTTGTCTTCTTGTAAACACAAGATTCTTCTTCGTTTTGATGAAGTCAAACCCTTTGACTACTTCATCAAAACGAATGTTCCAACTCCGAGATGCTTGCTTCAATCCATAAATGGATTTTTGAAGTTTGCATACTTTTCCACAGATTGTTTGGATCAACAAAACCTCTGGCCGTATCATATACACGTCCTCGGTTAAATTTCCATTAAGGAAAGCCGCTTTGACATCCATCCGCCATATCTCATAGTCGAAATATGCAGCAATAGCTAGAATGATCCGTATTGATTTAAGCATCGCTACAAAGTAGAAAGTCTCATCGTAGTCAACTCCTTGAACTTGCCGAAACCTTTGCGACAAGTCGAGCTTTATGGATATGAACATTTCCATCCATATCAATCTTTCTTTTATAGATCCATTTGCACTCTATGGTTTTAACACCATCAAAGGGTCAACCAAATTCCAAACTTGATTGTCTCCCATGGATGCTATCTCGGATCTCATGGCACTATGCCATTTCTCGTAGTCCGGTCCATCATTGCTTCCGCATAGGTCGTGAGGCTCATCATTGTCTAACAATAACATATCTCGCGCATTGCGGAGCCTTCCGACCTTCGTGGTGGTGGTGCTTCCTTTGCCATAGGTTCCTCAACTTGTTCGCCACATGGGCATCATTCGCCGAGTCTTCCCGATTGGTTCATCTTGAACTTCTTCAAGCCGCACTGTTCTTCCACTGTCTCCCCGTTGAGAAACTCTTTCTCTAGAAAACACCACTGAGCGACAAACACTTTGCCCTCTAGTCGGTTGTAGAAGTAATATCCAAAGGTTTCTTCGGATATCCTACGAAAATGCATTTATCCGACTTGGGTGTGAGTTTGTCCGATCAGTAGTCGCTGACAAACGCCTCACATCCCCAAATCTTTAGAAAAGACAACCGTGACTCTTCCCACCCATATCTCATATGGTGTCTTAACTACGGATTTAGACGGTACCTATTAAGTGTGGAAGCTGCTTTCTAGAGCGTAACCCAAAAGGATAATGGTAAATCTGATCGCTCATCATCGATCAACCATGTCCAACAAGGTCCGATTACGCGCTCGGATACCCCGTTTCTTTGAGGCGTTCGGGCGGTGTTAGGCTGGGAACAATTCCGCAACTCTTCGGATGATTGCTAAATTCATGACTCAAATACTCGCCACCACGATCGATCGCAGAGCCTTAATTTTCTTGGCACGTTGATTTTCAACCTCATTCGAACTCTTTGAACTTTTCAAAAGTTTCGGACTTATGCTTCATTAAGTAGACATAGCCATATCTACTAAAATCATCGGTGAAAGTTATGAAGTAATGAAATCCACCTCTAGCAATGGTGCTCATTGGTCCACATACATCGGTATGTATGATTTCCAACAAGTCCGACGCCTCTCAAAAGAACCTTTGAAAGGTGATTTGGTCATCTTACCAAGCAAACAAGCTTCACATGTCTCGTATGATTCAAAATCAAACGAAGTTAGAAGACCATCGACATGGAGCTTCTTCATGCGCTTTTCACTTATGTGACCCAAACGACAATGCCAAACATAGGTGGGATTCAAATCATTAGGTCGAAGTCTTTTAGCATTTATGTTAAAGATAGGCGCATCATCAAGATTTAAAATAAATAACCCATTCACAATGGCGCAAAAGCCATAAACATTCCATTTTAGAGATCAAACAACCATTGTCTTTACTTGCAAATGAATAACCATCTCTCATCAAACATGAGGGGATAAAATGTTTCGACTCATACTAGGAACATAATAACAATTATTCAATTCCATAATAAATCTTGAAGGAAGTTGAAGTTGCATGGTGCCGACGGTCAACGCAAAGAACCCTTGCTTTATTCCCGACGCGAAAATCAACTTCACCTCTTGCGACTCCTCTACTTCTTATTAGCCCCCCATCGAGTTGCAAATGTGAGCAAGCGATCCGATATCAAATACCCAAGAGTTAATAGGAGAATCTGCGAGAAAAATGTCTAAAACATTTATGACAAGTGTACCATGGGTGGAAGTCTTACTTCGACCTTCTTCTTGCATTCATCGGAATCCATGTACTTCTTGCGCTTTCTCTTCCAAAGGCGCTTCTTTACAATAGAAGCATCTTGTCTCGACTCGTGTCCAAATTAGGCTTAGGCGTTGGCTTCAGATCATATCCTTAACCTTGCCCTTATTCTTTGGCCATGGCTTCTTACCCTTTTCTTGAAGCTAGACTTGTTCTCACAACCATCACATGGCTAGGCCCCGCACACTTCTTAATGTCACTCTGCTGTTTTGAGCATCCCACAAAGCTCATTAAGGCCCTTATCCGCCCCATGCATATGGTAGTTCAAATGAAATGCCCATAGCTAGGTGGAAGAGACGCTAAATGAAATCGATTGCCAACTCTTGGCCAATTGGAAAACCAAGTTTATCCAAAGTCCGATCAGAACCAACCATTTTGATCACATGTGGGCCTACGGTGCACTTTCTTCTTAACTTGCATTCCGAAAAGCCTTAGAGACATTGAACCGCTCGGTCTGGCACATGTCGAACATGTCCTTAAGCGCTATGATCATATCATACGCTTCCGATCCTCAAACGCTTTTGAAGGTCGGTTCCATGCATGCAAGCATAAGACACTAATCTCAAGAGAGTCATCACATGCTTTCTTGTAGGCATTTTTAACAACAGCGAGACGCATTGTTAGCGAGTTCTTACGGGATTGGGGTGTCGAACGTTTTCCTTTTATCCGCCACGAGAACAATTCTCAGTTTCGGACTCATCCAATAGTTTGTTCCATTTAATTTCTCTTTCTCAAGAATCGATCATAAAGCAAAAGGGTGTGCGTGGTTGCTAGATGCCATTGATCTACAATAGGAAATGCAAAATACTAAGACAAATAAAACCATGATAGAGTAAATCAGATTAAACAAATTTAATAGAATGTACTCCCACTAAAATCAACATCCTCTGTTGATTCTTAGCGATTCAAGATCCGCAATTAACGAGTCTACTAGTGAGCTTTTGCATCACCGCTAGGAGACAAGGTAATTGATAAGCAACACCTTGCTAATCATATCTCTATATGACTCTTGTTGTTGGGTGACATCTCTATGCCCGGCGCCAACCTTTATGCCCCAAGGCCCATAACCTTTATGATAACCTTGTTAAGTTCACCGATCCTTATGCATGTAAGTATCCGATACAAAACCCATCTAGTCAAGGAAAGTTGATGGTGCCTAATTTTATAGACCCACCATCAATTTACAAGACATGGGATGGTGCAAAGTTTAATTGGGAGGGTAT
Organism: Ampelocalamus luodianensis; assembly: GCA_036346255.1. NCBI lineage: Eukaryota > Viridiplantae > Streptophyta > Magnoliopsida > Poales > Poaceae > Ampelocalamus > Ampelocalamus luodianensis. The sequence continues at coordinate 28,561,243 of CM070636.1, read as the reverse complement.
ATGTTTAACTTAACATTTTGTGAGGATCGCTATACTTCTACCATTCAAACATGCATAGGAGTAAAACAATAGGAATAGCATTCACACAGCTTGTGACTCAAGATGGCCCATTTTCTCATGGTGATCTCCATCGCCATAGAATCATCCACCATGATGATCTCCATCTCCATGGTTCATGTGTGCCATCCTCTAAGTGATGTGTCCTCCGAGTACTACTATAAGCTATTACTCATAACAGCTAGTAATAAAATACATGAATACTAGGAATCATCACAAGTCGGCACGCAGCCGTTAATACAATACTTTGACAACACAATGGCTCCAACAGTGTTGCCGCACTACCACACGCAGTCATGCAAATATTACAAACATGCATCACATACACATTAGGCCATACGGTCACATACATCCCGCAAAAACAAGTTATGCATAGAATCGCAATTTACCGGATAAGGGGTGAGGGTTTCCCCATGTCTTCGAGGCGGCGCGCCTCGCGACTTCCGCGTCCGGACCTTCGAAAAAACAGATCCAATCTATGCAATTTTTACATAGGATTTTGATCGGCAAATCATATTTACCACAAATCGACTCTCGTTCGATTCGACCAATTTGTACTTGATCTTCGCATGCCGCAACCGGTTTTACGTGTCACCGTCTACCCGATGGCGAATCCGACCGGTAGGGGTATGTTGTTTCACGACCTTAGCGGCATGATCACGGTACATCGATTATTAATCTAGGTTCATTCGATCAATCATATTGATCTTCGCATTCGCAACCGGTTTTACGTGTCACCGTCTACCCCGATGGCGAATCCGACCGGTAGGGGTATGTTGTTTCACGACCTTAGCGAAGATGATCACGAAACCGCACAATCCATTACGAACTATACAATCGATCACATCGATCATACCGATTTACATATCGCCATATGCAAATCACCCGAACCTATAACATGACAAAGAACACGGCTCGATACCATTTGTAGGAAACAGTAGGCTACACTAGCGCAAATTAAAAAATTCTACCCGTAAACCAAGATCACTGCGATTATAGATCACGGTCTTACCACTAGACGCGCAGTGCGGAAGTTGATGCAAGACGTCGGGGCGGTGTAGTCGTACTCGCTTGATGCGAGACGTCGGGCGCAGTAGTCGTACTACTTCCTGCCCTCGTCGCGGCGTCCCCACGTACAACTCCTTTCTTGCGGTTCGTCCTAACGCCACGGATGCGCGCCCAAAGGTATCCACACGTGCGGGAGGAAGCGACGCCGCGCCGGACTACTAGATCCGCGCGAGCGACTAGGGCGTGGGAGGGTGGCGCCGGGTTTGAGGATGTCACGAAAAACTCAACCTCAACCAGCGCCCTGCCCTCCTTTTATAGACGTCCTTATAATGGGCTTCTACGAATAGAGGCCCATTAGGACTCATGCCGATCTAGTCGGATCCAATCCGACTTAGGCTTCAATTTCTTAAGTGTGTGACCCTATGGTTCACATATGTTTAGACATGACGCGAGTACACATACTTGGTCAATAGTTGGTAGCGGCCTCAGCAATACGTACAACTCCTAAACATACGTAAAGATCATATCGGACGAACCATCACAACGTTATGTACATGCCAATCCCTTTGCCTCACGATATTCGGTCGAGCTCCAAGCCGACCACTCTTTCTCGATCTGTGATCCGAATCCCTTACTAGGTTAACTCTTAACCTTAAGTAGCATGGCCATGCATTTCGGATCCGATCACTCGAGGGCCAGAGATATCTCTCTCGAGAGGGGCAAATCCCATCTCGACCGACCATGCCTCGCAAAGATGCTTCATGACAAACCCTAAAGCTACCTTTATAACTACCGATTCACGAGTAGCGTTTGATAGCCCCTAAGTAGGTCGATTCACATCTCAAGTACATGCGACAATCTCTGTGTCTAAGGACAAGGCGTACACATTGTGTAGAGAGAACCATAAGAATAATTACTATGTCTCATGTTGGGTCGGTCCAACCCCATGTTCTAAACATGTGTCCACATTATTGGTTTGACATCTCCATGTCTATGACTCGTGAAACATGGTCATCAACCGATACATGTGCTAATCCATCATTCACGTGTGTCCTCACATGAACTCCGACTAGGGACAACTTTAGAATAGCCATACAAGTAAAGAGTTTCACAAACAAGTCACATACTTGTTAATCAACACAAAGGCAATATTCAAGAACATTTATTAAATCATGGATACAATGAAATATCATCATCAATATGATTGCCTCTTATCTCCAACAAGACCACCCTCGGGTCCTCTTGGTAAAAGCCACTCCGATCTTTTACAAAGAAAACCCCGCTCAGCCTCTTAGGCTCAATCTAGACCGTTTAGATCCGAGCGTTAGATCCTCCCTAGGCCTACCTCCTCCGCTTTGATCTAGACCGCCGACCTCCCTAGGCCTAACTCTCTCCTCCGATTAAAACCCTATCGCTTAGGACCTCCTGAAAGATCTAGATCCGCCATTATGTGGTAATGGAGTTTTGGTGATTAATGATAAATCTAATTGGGAGACTAACACTTTTATTGATATACATATTGTGTAGTCTTATTTGGATATAAAGGTGAAAATCATGAAGGCATGCAAGTGATTAAGTGATTAATGACAAATGCACTTGTGAGACTAATACTCTTATTGTTATATCATGTTTAGTCTCAGCTTGGATATAAAAGCAAAAAATCCAAACAGGTATGTATTCATAAATGACAATCTATTTGTGAGACTAACAATTCTATTGATTATCTATTGCTTAGTCTCGTTTGGATATAAAGATAGAAATACAAGAGGTATGCATTCTACTGCTTTATTATATCTTGTTGCATTCCTCGGATCCAAAATATAGGATAAACTCCACCAAAAAGTTTAACTTGGATATGTGCATATGTTTCCATTACACATTTGTGTATGCACACATTTAGGGGGAGTCCATTCTATATTTTGATGTTTCATTAGTATTGATCCATTTCTCTTTCCATATATTAAGGATCTTTACTTTGAAACATATCCTTGAATATATTTAACTTGTATAGTTAGTATATTCATATGAGTATATGAGAACATATGAAACTTGTGTAGTTCATGGATGTTCATATATCCTTGAATATATTTAACTTACGTAGTTAATATATTCATATGAGTATATACAACTTGTGTAGTTTGTATACACTCATATTTGGTATATATAACTTGTGTAGTTCATATATACTTGTATGTGAGAATATGAGACTTGTGTAGTTCATATATCCTTGAGTATATCTAACTTGTGTAGTTAATATATTCATGTGAGTATATACAACTTGTGTAGTTTGTATACACTCATATTTAGTATATACAACTTGTGTAGTTCGTATATACTTGTAGTATATATAACTTGTGTAGTTTATATATACTCATGGTCTTGTTGTTTCATTAGTATTAACCCTTGTGATCTACTTTGAAACATAACTCTTGAGTATATATATAACTTCGTGTTTATATATACTCATACCAATTACATTCAATTATTTGAAATTGTGTTGTGGGACTAACATGTGTGCTAAGATGTTTCAAGGCTTAGTCCCGGAGTTTGAGTGATGACATAAAAAGGAAATGCAAAGGTGATAAAAGATCGACATGACTCAAGACAAAGGAGTCATGCATTGCATTTCGAAAAGCTTCTGGAAATGCAGTAGTACCGGCGTTGTATGCGCGGTAGTACCGCACCGCGGATGTACCGATTGCTGTGCGGTATGAAAATTCCAGTAGCATTGCTTTTTGGACTTGGTTTGCTTTGAGGTGAAGCGGTAGTACCGGAGTTCATGTGGCGGAACTACCGCGTAGCGGTATGACCGCAAATATGTTGGCGGTATGTAAATTCCAGAGATGGTATTTTTCTGTATTTCTCGAGCCTCTGGAAATCGGTAGTACCGCATCTGAGAAACGGTACTACCGGAGAGCGGTATTACCGGATGCTAGTTGGCGGTAATACCGCACCTGTTAGTAATGGCTTGTTCAAAAGCATTTATGCAGGTTTATCTTGTTAATTAATGTTAATGATATTGTGGGACTAACATTTTCCATGAGTTGGATAAATAGGTTATGTTTCAGGGTGATGAAGACTTCGGATGGCATCATGAGTTGATCGTCATCAAGTCAAGATTCAAGAAGAGGATGCATCATGTGTTGATGTATATCAAGATCTCAAAGAAGAGATGATCATGAGTTGATCATCAAGTCAAGAGAAGACTCTTCATATGTTGATTGAGGTCAAGTAAAGGATGCATCATGGGTTGATGCATATCAAGACGATGACCCGGACTTGAAGTGAAGATGTGCGTCATCAACCTTCAAGAAGATGCTCAAGGCAAAGGTATGACTAGCTAGGGCTAAGGATGTGTTCCTAGTCTTTTACCGGTCTTGGTGTTTGGTTGGAAGACCGGATTGCTAGAATAGGTTGTCGTACTATTAAGAGGGGTCTTGTCTAGTATCTTGAGTTAGTCATGTGTTGATAGCTCATTGTGTTTGCTCTAGCTCATCGTGGCATGATGCTATTATTTGCGAATGTGTTTTGCAAATAGCCGAAGCTCGTGCATTTAATCCTTGTAACATGTGACTATGCTTTGCAAATGTGTTTTGCAAATGATTGAAGTTCATGTACCTACTCCTTGTGGCATGATCTATGTTTGCAAATGTGTTTTGCAAATGGTTAAGATTCATGTGTATACCCTTGACATGGTCTAAGATTGCTTGTTGCTATTTCTTTGGACTTAGACAATGGTAGTGGCTCTTTTGAGTTGAGCTTTTTGATTTGATCAAATGTGTTTGAGATCAATCAAATAGGTGGGTTGTGTAACCCTCTGAATAAGCTTTGAATAGAGTCCAAGATCACTCGATTCCGACATCGGAGTCAAAAGTTATGACCTTTTTACCGAGTGTGGTCTGTGTGCTGAAAATTGGTTTGCGGTAGTACCGCCCGTATAACTGCGGTAGTACCGCACCAAGGCTGTAATGGCTAGTTTTTGCTGATTTCAGCTCCCAACGGCTAGTTTTTGTTGTGGGGGCTATAAATACCCCCTTGGCCGGTTGAGAGACAATCTTTGGCATCCCATTGAGTTCCTTTGAGCTACGAGCAAGCCCTCTACTCCCATTTGTGCATGTGTTGCAATTAGTGAGGTTTGAGAGGCAAATCCTATTGCATGCGTTGCATTAGGTGGTGGATTTAGTATCCACGAGAGCTTTGACACTTGATTGGTTCAAGTGAAAGTTGGAGACTTGTTACTCTTGGTGTTTGCCGACACCTAGACGGCGTGGAGGCGTTGTGCGTCGGTGATCTTCTCAAGTGAAGCTTGTGAGAAGACCCGGGCGATTTGTGAGTGGCTTGGTGCTCGCCATCTCCGGAGCGGAGTAAGAGCAACCCTAGTGGATTGAGGTGATAAGTTCAAGTTGGAGTCGGTTCAAGCGGTTGAACTCACTTAGAGGTGTTGGTTCGGTTGGAACCGGTCCAAGTGGTTTGGACTTACCTCGGAGGTGTTGCCTCGCGTTTTGGAGCCGATCCAAAAGGTTGAACTTACCTCAACGTGGATTATGGGAGACCGGCAAGTCTCCGACCACCACGGTAAAACATCATTGTGTCCCGTGTGCTATTTGTGATTAGCTTTCATATGCTTTACTTTGTGAAATTTATATACCTTGTATTAAATTGCTTATTCCTTGTGTATGATTGCAATAGTATCATTTACATTGTTTAAATTGAATTGCTTACAAGTCCATACTTGATTGATTATTATCAATAGACTTGTATTGTTGGTGCACTTAGTTGAACCTAGTTGCTTTAGGCTTAAATTGTGCTAAACCGAATTGTATTTAGCTTCTGCATTAGAATTCGGTTTTAACACATAGAAGTTTTAAAACGCCTATTCACCCCCCCTCTAGTCGGCCTCCTCGATCTTACAAGTGGTATCAGAGCTTGGTCTCTCATTAATTAGACTTAACCGTCTAGAGAGTAAAGGATGTCCACTAGAGATTTTGTGCACCTAGGTGAAGCACCTAATTTTGATAGCACAAATTATGCACATTGGAAAATCCGCATGTCATGTCATTTTAAGGCCATGGGCCTAAATATTTGGCGGATTGTAGATGTTGGCTTTTCTCCTCCATTGGATAGCTTTGATCCAACAATTGAGGAAGAGAAATGCTTACATCTCGACGCTCAAGCAATTAACGCTCTATTTAGTGCTTTGAGTGTAGATGTGTTCAATGAAGTATGCGATCTCAAGAATGTACATGAGATGTGGACACAATTATATTGCCATTATGAAATGTCCACTTCCACAAGTGATGATTGCATACAAGAATGGATGTCGGGAGAAGAATGCTCAACTTCTAGCTCCGACAATGATCACACATCAACTCCATCAACATCGCCTCATTGCTTTATGGCTAAAGGTAAAAATGAGGTAAATAATTATGAGCCTTCATATGATGAATTGATGGAGATGCTAGAAGAATTAAATGAATACATTGGAAAAGAAAAGAATAGATTCAAGATTTTAGAGAAAGAGCATATCTCACTTCAAGATAATTATGATATGCTAAAAGAAGAACATGAATCTTTTCTTCTCAAAGAAGCCACTAGCTCTAGTGTGGATATTGGCATAACATGTGATTTATTAGATGATTTGCCATGCTTAGCTTCTAGCTCTTGCAATTCATCTAAAATTGATATATCCACATCTTGCGATGATTTAATTGATATGCCTTGTTGCTCTAGCGAAAATATTTCTATGTCCTCTATGTCTTGTGAGACTAACCTTGTAGAGGAAAACAAAAAGCTCAAGGCCCAAGTCGAAAATTTGAAAAATGACTTGGATAGAAGCCACAAAGGGAAGGCCACTCTTGATGATATCTTGAGCAAGCAACGAAGCTCAAGTGATAAGAGTGGAATCGACTTCACTCCCATGAAGAAAAGGGAGAATAGCAAGATGAGACACAATCAAAGACACAACAAGAACATCAAGTGCTTTGATTGTCATCAAAAGGGTCACCTCTCCTCAAAATGTCCTAATAAGGAAGATTACAAGAGAGGACTTGGCTTCATCGAAATGAAAAAGGTGAAGTTCATCCCAAAGCAAAAAGGAAAGAAATACTCAAATATGAGATGCTTTGGATGTTATGAAAAGGGACACATTGCTTCCGTGTGCCCTAACAAGGTAAATGATTTAAATGATATACCTTGTTGCTCTAAATTAAATGCTTCAATTTCCTCTATGTCTTGTGAGACTAATCTTGTAGAGGAAAGTAAAAAGATCAAAGATATCAAATGCCTTGATTGCAATGAGAAGGGTCACTTTGCCTCCAAGTGTCCTATCAAGAAAATAGACAAGAGAGGACTTGATCTCACCGCCAAGAAGAAGGTGAAGAGTCACCCAAAGCAAAATGGAGATCAATTCAAAATTATCAAGTGCTTTGGATGCAAGAAGTTTGGACACATTGCCTCGGTGTATCCAAATCAAAAGGATGTCAAGCCAAGACATTCAAGTAAGAGGCAAGCCGACAATGAGCAAGAAAAGAAGACATCAAGGGAAAGCAAAAGCCCTACTTGCTACAATTGCCGGGAGAAAGGACATTTTAGTAAGGAATATCCCAAAGGTATCTCTCCTAAGCCAATTATTTATAATGATCATTATTTGCTTAGGAAAGATAAGAATGACAATGTGTTTGCTAGGAATGTTAGTTTACATAAAACTAATGCTAGGGCAATTTGGGTGCCCAAAAGTATTGTGACTAACATTCATGGACCCAACCAAGTATTGGGTACCAAAAATGCGCTTAAATGATTAATAGGTACTTGGAGAGGCATTGGAGACCTGGCTTATTCATGAAGAGGTGTATTCCACCATATGTCAAAATTGGAGCCAAGTATGAGGATAAACAAATCATATCATGAGCCAATGCTATCTCGGTAACAAGTATTTACATTGAAGTATCTAGACCCTTTACCTTGTGTAGGTTGCATTTCCTGAAAATCTTATAAAAAGGGTTGTTCTTGCTCTCTTGCTTAATTTTGTTTATTTGTATCTTGAGCAAGATGGTAGTGGCACATTAAGGGGGAGTGCTAAGTCATGATCATGTATATCACATCCCTAAGTGTGCCCAAATTAATTAAGTGCTAGTATTGTTTTTCAAAATTAAGCCATTAAGCCAAAAGTCAAAAAATTGAAATTTTTAGTATATCCTTTGAAAAATTAGTTGCAAAATGTATACAAATGCATTTCAAAGGTTTACCAAAGGTTTTGGCTTAAGAAAAAGCTATTTTAAATGAAAATGAGTTTCTACCCAAAATTCTAGATCATAGAATCTTGTTTTTGACATAAACTAGATTTTTGTGTAAAATCTATTCTAAAAAGAATTTGACCTTTGTCCCAAAAGGAAAATCCTAGAGTTGGCTATTCTAAACATTTTTGGTATTCAAATGATTTCCAAAAGACCAACTCATCAAAAGTTATTTGATTTTGAAACTCATCCAAAATCCTATATTGACCAAAGTGGTCACCTTCTAGCACTTAAGTGAGTTTAGCCATTTGAGCCTAAATTATTCACATGAATAGATCCATGATGGTATTTATGACTCATACATGCAATTGGATGCTTAAAATATCTTCATTTGCTCAATTTGGCTCTTTTTGTGAAAAGTTTCAAAAATTCGTTTTCATTTCCAAAATCAAAAGCTTAATTTATAAAAACTAGTTGAAAGTTGAATTTCTAAAATTCTAAGTAAGTTGTAAATGCTCCAAATATCTTTATTTGTATGTTTGTGTGAAAGTTTGGAGCAAAATACAACTATGCCCAAAATTCCCTGATCAATCCTTGAAGTCCCAGGAAAATCGGAACTACCGGCGGTCTAACCACGGTACTCTGGTCATCTAATCATCTAACTGATTACCGATTATCCTGACAAAACAACCAATCTCAATTCTTTCAATTCTAAATCTATTGTGGTTGTTTTCCAAAAGTCAATTTGATCCTTGCTATCTTTGCTAACTACTCGAATATACTTTGTTGACTCCATATACCACCTTGATCACCTTGTGATATTCTTATCATTACAAGTGGTATTCTTTCAAGTGGTAGATTCTTTTGATCATCTTTGATCTCGGCATGAGAATAATATGTATTTGATTCAAGTGGTATCCTTGTTTTTACAAGTGGTACTCTTCAAGTGATATCATCTTGTCCTTACAAGTGGTATTCTCAATTGATATCATCGTACTCCTTCACGTTGTATCTTTTAAGTGGTATCTCTTGTTCTCATTCACAAGTGGTATCTAACTCCTTCTATGCCGATCAATTCTTTGCTTACCAAGCTCTCCCCGATACCTAATCACTTCTTATCCATGTGGTCTCTCCGATACCTCAAAATTCTTGATATTGTTTTTCAGGAGGTATCTTATCCAAGTGGTTTCTCTGATACCCGATATCTTTTCAAGTCTTATCTCTTCAAGAGATATATCTCAATTGTATCAAGTGGTATCATCTTCTCTCAAGTGGTTTTTCTCTCTATCTCTTCTCTCTATGCTTTCTTTGAAGATCTTAAAAAGAGAAGTTCAAGCACCTTGAGATTGCAAGACCTGTCGACGCATGTTTTCCACAAGTGGTATCAACAAATGGATTTACAAGTTTTATCTACAAGTGGCATCGTCGACTCGTAGTATCCAAGTAAAGCTTAAAGATTATCTTTCAACAAGTGGTATCTACTAGAATTGATCAAGGATTACCTTACAAGTGGATACACATAAAGAAAATGGGAGATAATGCTTTTGTGTGTCAAAAGCTAAAAGGAGATATTTGGACAAAAATGCTTTTGTGTGTCAAAAGCTAAGAAGGAGATATTTGGACAAAGAATGCTTTTGTGTGTCAAAAGCAAAGATAAGTGGACGAAGAAATCCTTTGTGTGTCAAAGGAGTAGAACCTTTGTGTAAGGGGGAGTTTTCCTAAAATATTTAAATTTTTTTATTGAAAACCTTGTAGTTTTAAAAATTGGTATACTAATATATGGGAAAACTAATTTGAAAAGACTCCCTTTTGGTTTCGCTTTATTTTAGATCTTTTGGTGTTTATGCCAAAAAGGAGAAAGTTGATTTGGATCAATTCTTTTGGATTCTCTCTTGTGAGTTCACCCTATCTTATGTTTAGTCCAAAAGTGAGAGAATACTTTTGGAGAACATAAAAAGAAAAGGTTTAGGGAGAATGTTCTCACCTTATATCTTGCATAGATCATAAAAGGGGAGAATATTTCGATGATCAAAATAATGAATTCTATTGCCTAGCTCTATGGTTTTTACAGAGACTCCCTTTTGGCTTAAGATTTGTTTTGGATTTTTGGTGGTTAATGCCAAAAGGGGGAGAATTTGTATGAGCTACATTTGGATGTTCTTATTTGATATCTCTTGTGATGCCTTAATTGGGAGAATTCTTTCTCTAAGTTTTGTGCATACATATAGTCAAATATGGTTTCTTTCTTATCATATGTTGACTTATATCCAAATGTTGCTATTAATGATGGATTTGTCATCAATCACCAAAAAGGGGGAGATTGAAAGATCTAGATCCGCCATTATGTGGTAATGGAGTTTTGTTGATTAATGATAAATCTAATTGGGAGACTAACACTTTTATTGATATACATATTGTGTAGTCTTATTTGGATATAAAGGTGAAAATCATGAAGGCATGCAAGTGATTAAGTGATTAATGACAAATGCACTTGTGAGACTAATACTCTTATTGTTATATCATGCTTAGTCTCAGCTTGGATATAAAAGCAAAAAATCCAAACAGGTATGTATTCATAAATGACAATCTATTTGTGAGACTAACAATTCTATTGATTATCTATTGCTTAGTCTCGTTTGGATATAAAGATAGAAATACAAGAGGTATGCATTCTACTTCGTTTTATTATATCTTGTTGCATTCCTCGGATCCAAAATATAGGATAAACTCCACCAAAAAGTTTAACTTGGATATGTGCATATGTTTCCATTACACATTTGTGTATGCACACATTTAGGGGGAGTCCATTCTATATTTTGATGTTTCATTAGTATTGATCCATATTCTCTTTCCACATATATTAAGGATCTTTACTTTGAAACATATCCTTGAATATATTTAACTTGTGTAGTTAGTATATTCATATGAGTATATGAGAACATATGAAACTTGTGTAGTTCATGGATGTTCATATATCCTTGAATATATTTAAGTTGCGTAGTTAATATATTCATATGAGTATATACAACTTGTGTAGTTTGTATACACTCATATTTGGTATATATAACTTGTGTAGTTCATATATACTTGTATTGTGATATCCCGAAAGTGAGTTAAGCAAATAGCCGGGAGAGGTTATTTATTCGGGAGAGAATTAAATGGATTTACGGGAAGGACCACCTGAAAAATGCTCAATACAACAATTAGAAAGGGGGGAAAACATCATTTGTAGCACAACCTGGGCTTGGGCCCCGGCCCATGAGGGCAAGGGGGTGGCCGGCCAAGGGGGGGGGCGCCACTCCCCCCCCAAACCCTAGCCGCACCCCACTCTCCCACCTCTCCCCCCTTGTGCCGCCACTTTCCCACCCCCTCTCTCCTCCACCCTTGCGCCCAACCTCCTCTCTGGTTACTCTCCCCTTGCACCTCCCCTAGTCCCCATTGTTGCCGGCCAAGTGATGGAAGAAGGATCTCCTTTGTTGGCCGGCCAAGAGGAAGAGAAAAGAAGGGATGAAAAGAAGAGAAGGGAAGAAGGAAGAGAAGAAAGGGAGAGGGAAGAAGGATCCGCAACCGGGAACTCGTGGTGATCATCATCCGCGCAGTGTGCCTTCGTCGTTTCGGCAAGGGTAACCCGTGATTCTTTGTTTTGGGGTCATTTTCTAGTTGTACATTTTCGGTTGTCAGTTCGTCGGTTTTCTGCAGCAGAGAAGATTGTTGATTTTGATTAGGTTAGAGGCAGAATTGGGTCTGGGTGTCTCCTAGAAAGTTGTAGATATCATAGTTACCTTTCATTGCTGATAGAATCAAGTCATTCGGACTTCGGTAGCCAAAGTTATGAATTTCTTAGTATTTCTGTGTTTCTGGAGAGAAGCAGAATTGCTAGTGTTGGTTAACCTGATAGAAGCGCATATTTAGGGGTTTCAGAGGGTCTCACCATAACGAAAAACTAGGCTAATCCTCTTAGCTTTCAGGAAAACTAAAGATCACTAAATTCGGACGAACGTAGAGAAAGTTATGATAGTTTCTTTGTCGCTGTTCAGAAACCCGACGTGAAATATTTGCTCTAATTAAATAGATTGGTAGGACTGGTAGATGGCCGAATTAGAGGTATCCCCAACTAAGTTTATTTAGACATTTTAATTACCTTTCTAGAATGTCCAAGATCATCCTATTTGGACTCTGAGCAGAAAGTTATGAGTTTTTGAAGTCTGCATCGTGATGACCGATCGCTAGAAATTAGAAAAGTTAGAAATGATAAGAAGTTAGCAATTTCAATTGTAATGTTATGTATGATTTTGGTCCAGTATGCTAGTCTTAGTTTGGGGTTATCTTCTTGTCCAGTGTGGCAGAGATCCCAAGGGCAGCACCCACTTCAGCGTCCGCCGTTCTCACACGGTTGAGGCAAGTATTCGGGTTATAGCGTATTTTCGGTTGTATGATAAGATTGTTGTGATTGCTTGCTGTAGCCTTGCACGAATGTTAGTGTAATGAGTTTTCCTTTTATCTTGATGAATGCAAGCTATGGTTAATGTTTCCCTTGAGCGTTGCTAAATCTTACATGTTGTTATGTACATGTTAAATTCTTGGGTATGAAAGGTGTGGGCATGGGGCAATTGCATGTTTCAAACGTGTTGGAGACTTGGTCATATATGCATGTTTTTGGTATATGATAGCGAAGTAAGGTTGTTGGCATGATGTTTATATTGAGATTGGTGAATGCTCCAAGTATGATTATGCTCTATTCATGTCCGATGTTATTGTACTTGGTATATTGATGATGAATAGATGTCGTGCATGTGCATATTGAGATCATGCTGAAACTTGGTCACGTGGTGACCAAGCATGCATTTCGTTGAGGTCCCCGTCATGTATTGACGGGCTTGAGGTCCCCACATTGGTGGAATGTGGGCTATGAGCAAAGCGGTCCCCATCATTCAGATGATGGGCAAAGGTCCCTATACATGTGGTGTATAGGCTCTTGGTCCCTGTGCCAGAGGGCACAGGCAAGGGTATACAGCGACGGTTGTATACCCCGCATTACCGGTAAAATGCGAAAAGAGATAAAGTTGAAAAGGTGCATTGCATTGGTTGCATTCACATGAGCATGAAGGCTATACTTTGGTGCATTGTTTATCTTGGATTATTGAAGCTATGAATGATAACTTGCTTAGCCTTGTTGGTACTTGCTGAGTCTTTGGGCTCACTCTTGCTTTGATGTGTTTTAGGTACAAACGGCAGGAATGACATGCATGGGAGGGAGTAGATGTTGGATGCACTCACTACCTCACGACTTTAAGGCGTTGCCATTTAGTTTCATTTCAGGAATAAGTAAACTGCTTGAGAATCACCCATAGATGGTTTTGAGTATTGTGTTAATTGTGATAATGAGAATAGTAAGACTTGACTATGTTTATTCGATCATCTTGCATGCTTGTGTGAACTTGATTATGAAGATATTGTTAAGTGCCATGATTAATTGTTGAGACCTCGGTATAGTTAACTATACGAAGGAGGTTATGCCAAAAATTTGTAATTAGTTTTAGTTTAATTTTTTTAATTCCAGTAGCATTCCAGGCTCATTGTGAGCCGGGGTGTTACAGTTGGTATCAGAGCGGGCTTTAGGTCCGTGGTTAATAGAAAAATATTAAATTGACACACTGTGCACAGTAGGTGGGGTTGGGAATTACATTGCTTCCGCATTATCTGTTGATATGTTTCATTTGTTGAGCAATTGTTGAATTGCCTCTGTGCTATCTTTCTTGTTGTTAAACTATGATATGATGGGTTATGATATTCTATATCTATGAATCGATTCTATGATCGCCTCGAGATGATCCTGTATAATCATATTTGATTATATTGTCTATGTGTGTCGATAAGGTTGTTAAGAAGTGGAGGCCGTGGTTGTGACCTTGAACTTTGTCGTTATACCACCGTTCGTGGTAGACGAATAGAGTAGTTACCCCCAATACCATAGTTGCAGGAGTTGAGCGTGAGCTGTTCTAGAAAGTTGATTTCTTTCTTGACCTCAATCTTGGCAAATTCTTGTTCTGTGGTGGATGATGAATTTTCTCTTGGGTTCGTGGTTCGTGGTAGTTGTTGTGTTTTAATGGTCTCTAATGGTTCTCTGAAACAAGTATTATTTTTTTCGACTGTTGAGTCGCTACTTGTGATCTTTCTCAATTGACAATTATTGATAATTTCTTGGTTGTTCCTTCTTTCTCTTTAGCAAAGAACGACTCATTTATTCGTTTGATAGTTGGGTATTGAGAGTTTTCTGTTGCAAGTTGGTTAGCATGAGGAAGCTTTGGCTCTATGTGTTCCTTTTGGATTATACCGAGTGTTGAAGTTTAAGGCATCTTTTCTCTGTTGGAAATTGCTAGAATCATGTTGTGATACCTTGTTATGGTTAAATCCGAGATTGTAATCAACAAACTTGATATGGTATGGGTATCAAGTTGAGCCATTGGTGTGATGCATAATTAATATTAATTAGTAACCCTGGATGTGAAATTGATTAAGTTGATGTTGATTTTTACTAGTTCTTGATGAACTGTGCATATGAGTAGTGACTGAGAGTATGTCCATACGTATTTGGAGTCAGAAGAGATATTAAGAAGTATGGAACATTGATGAATTAGTCTGACCATTAAAATCGTTTAGGTTGCTAAACTTGTTGGGTTCTCTGGTACCAATGGATTAATTTAATTGTGTGGAGAGGGAAACTAGAGTAAATGCTAGATTTACATATTTCTTAGTACGATTCATTGTTGGAATTGTGTGCAAACGATGGGACGGATTGAAGATCAGTGGATATGAATTTATGGGAGGAACTCTGTATGGTTCTTTTAAATAGAATAACACGATGAATCTGGTTATAGTGTTGTTGAGACTTTTGATCGATAGAAGATTTTGATTTTTGGAGTTCTAGTGTATGTTGTCGAAATCTAAATATGAGGAGGAACAATTGAATATGTGCTTGTAAATACTTATGTGATTTGGAGAGGAAAATAGGTAGCAACTAGATCTCATAATGAAACTAGTCGATAACAGTAATGGTTGGAGTACAACTATTGTGTGCTGAAGTTTGGTGTTGAGCATTACTAAAAGTTGCAATGATATGATGTAATAGGAGGCTTATGCCCATCTAATTGTGAATTAAACGGTTGATAATGTGTCTTTGATGAAAGAGTTTTGGTAGGAGCTTTTCAATTGGGTAGTAGACCGCTTCTAAACTTAAGAGGTTGATGTAGTGATGTTGTTTGGTTTTGGTATACTCTCATTTTGAAGATGGGATGAAATGATAGTATGGGAACATTTGATGAAACTTTGGGGGCTTTCTAATGGAATAGTAGATGATAAGGATTCGTGTCTAGAGTGTATTATACTTAATATTAGTAAGATTACCTGCAAGAAATTGCGATTTGAGCTAAGAGGTGATTGAGTTTGCTTCGACCAGGTGACATATTGAAAGATTTTATTGGTTCTTAAGTGGCTCCTATGATATGGTCTTAAAAGCTTATCTTGTTTAAGCTGGCAAAGTGATGTAGTAATCACAGAGAATAACTTTCCTTGTTAAAGGAAGGAGTGAAGAATAAGTGTTTGAAATTTAAGTCATTTCGCATCTTGCAGTTTATTTGAGTGTGCTTGAACCTTATGCAGTTGTTCCATAAGAGTTTATCAATTTACAAAGGGCATTACCTTCTTCTCATTCGTGGTTTGGTATTCGCTTTCAGTAGGGCTTGAGCCCTCGACTGTTGACTTTCCCTTATGTTTTTTCGAGTTCTTGGCCTAAGTGACAGTTTTCCTTGGTCTTGTGTTCACTGCGGTGGCACATGTTTTCCAAGTTGATAAGAAAAAAATTTGATTCCATTCGCTCTTTCTTTTGAGGAAGAATCAACCCATTCGTTTCACCTGAGTCTTCTGAGGTGTTTATTAATTGTAGTTGTGAAACTTGGGTTTTAAGTAATTCGATGAGCATTAGAGGATGAAATAATTTCGTAATATAGTTCTTTGAGAGAAGTCTATCTCAATGGAAGATTGTCTTATGGGGTTAAACTGATTGCATTGTTACAGCTAGTAGAACCTATAGTGATTGTGATCCAAGATCTATTGTTCACTTAGGGTGGAACATTAGAATTACTGAGAGTATGGAAATCTTGATCAATTTTATAGAGTATCGAAATTTGGTAGTAATGCGAGGTTGTGAATGGTTATTCTTGATGATGTGGTTTAATGAGAGTGGGATTACAAAGTAAACGAATCGTCATGTCAATTAATGGGATAATAGAAAATGTTGAGTAATGTCAAGAGTGATTTGGTTTTAAATGAGTAACCTTCTGGGAGTTACAATATTTGTAAAGGTAAACGGGTCAAGAAATTTTTTTCATGTTGATGTTAAGGAGTGAGTATGTTGGAATTGTGAAATTTTAGGGATTTAATTTGAGAATTTCCCTATCTTTTACATGAGAAGTTAGTTGCAAGAGTCTTAGAGGTTAAATGTGGACTTTGCATTGCTATGCTAGGACTTTGAGTCGCCCAAAGATTATGTGTAGAGGAAGTAGAATAAGGGTGGATTGCGAACAGTGGGATGATCGTCGATAACACTCTTCTGATGTAGTACATGAGAGTGTGTGATGTGAAATCTGAGATGTTTGTTCTCAAAAGGGTTGAGGTGATATGATCGTGTGAGAGATCTAATTTGGGGATACTTTCTGAGTGCCATCTGTCAAATGAATTCTGACAGTAAAGGAAATTGGTTAGAGAATGTTTTGTGAAATCATCAGAGTCCCTCTTCAAAGGTGTAGACGAGGTGTTTCGATTTGGGCTTGGCGTTGAGATCGCCAAGTTAAGAGTAACAAGTTAGTGTGTTGTGCGATGATTGGGATTCCATAGTTTGAAGGAAATTTTGGTCTTAAAAGAGAAACTGATAAATTGATGTTTCTTCAAGAAGTGAATCGTTTTCCTGATTCTCGTTTGAGTTCTGTGCTGTTGACCATTGATTATCGTAAGTTGAGCTCGACATTTACGTTGGCGTGTGTGATTCTTTCCAGTTCAGAGGGAATAAAGGAATATTTGATTTGGGCTTTCGAGTGATTTCTCATTTGGTTTTCGTGACGCTTATTCGCAAACTGCCACTTGGAAAATGGAAATAGTTTATGTGATGAATTCCTATTTCTGGATTTGACTTTTCATCTTCGAGTTGGTAACGTTTGGTAGCGACGAGAGTTCTTTTTCGCTTGGGCTATGTCGGTAAAAGAGTGTGTTTAAAGCGAGTTCATGTGTGTTTTCGTTAAAGGAGGTGATCCTTGCTTGATGAAGAGTTCATTTAAAAGGTGGAACGATGGTTTCGTGTTACGTGTGTATGTCGTGGTGGTTCGGTATCTTTGGGAAGTTTAACCCAAGATACTTTGGCTTGTTCTCGCTAGTTGGCGTACGCCAGATCGCCTCGAGTCCGTACGCGGAGTACGTAACGTCATGTATGTTCTGGTGTTAAGTGAGTACCTGGGAAGGTCAGAGAGAGTGTTGAGGTTTAGACATGGGTATACGTTTGGATGATATGTTCACGTCGGGTACATTTGTTGGTCTTTGGTTTTCAGTTGTGGTTGTTGTTGTTTTCGAGTAGATGACAGGTAGAATTCGGGGTCGAATTCTGTTTAAGGGGGGTAGAATGTGATATCCCGAAAGTGAGTTAAGCAAATAGCCGGGAGAGGTTATTTATTCGGGAGAGAATTAAATGGATTTACGGGAAGGACCACCTGGAAAATGCTCAATACAACAATTAGAAAGGGGGGAAAACGTCATTTGTAGCACAACCTGGCTTGGGCCCCGCCCATGAGGGCAAGGGGTGGCCGCCAGGGGCGCCACTCCCCAAAACCCTAGCCGCACCCCACTCTCCCACCTCTCCCGCCTTGTGCCGCCACTTTCCCCACCCCTCCTCTCCTCCACCCTTGCGCCCCAACCTCCCTCCTGGTTACTCTCCCTTGCACCCTCCCTAGTCCCCATTGTTGCCGGCCAAGTGATGGAAGAAGGATCTCCTCTGTTGGCGGCCAAGAGGAAGAGAAAAGAAGGAAGAAAAGAAGAGAAGGGAAGAAGGAAGAGAAGAAAGGGAGAGGGAAGAAGGATCCGCAACCGGGAACTCGTGATGATCATCATCCGCGCAGCGTGCCTTCGTCGTTTCGGCAAGGGTAACCCGTGATTCTTTGTTTTGGGGTCGTTTTCTAGTTGTACATTTTTGGTTGTCAGTTCGTCGGTTTTCTGCAACAGAGAAGATTGTTGATTTTGATTAGGTTAGAGGCAGAATTGGGTCTGGGTGTCTCCTAGAAAGTTGTAGATATCGTAGTTACCTTTCATTGCCGACAGAAATCAAGTCATTCGGACTTCGGTAGCCAAAGTTATGAATTTCTTAGTATTTCTGTCTTTCTGGAGAGAAGCAGAATTGCTAGTGTTGGTTAACCTGATAGAAGCGCATATTTAGGGGGGTTTCCAGAGGGTCTCACCATAACGAAAAACTAGGCTAATCCTCTTAGCTTTCAGGAAAACTAAATATCACTAAATTCGGACGAACGTAGAGAACGTTATGATAGTTTCTTTGTCGCTGTTCAGAAACCCGACGTGAAATGTTTGCTCTAATTAAATAGATTGGTAGGACTGGTAGATGGCCGAATTAGAGGGTATCCCCAACTAAGTTTATTTAGACATTTTAATTACCTTTCCAGAATGTCCAAGATCATCCTATTTGGACTCCTGAGCAGAAAGTTATGAGTTTTTGAAGTCTGCTGTCAGCAGTGACCGATCGCTAGAAATTAGAAAAGTTAGAAATGATAAGAAGTTAGCGATTTCGATTGTAATGTTATGTATGATTTTGGTCCAGTATGCTAGTCTTAGTTTGGGGTTATCTTCTTGTCCAGGTGGCAGCGAGATCCCAAGGGCAGCACCCACTTCAAGGTCCGCCGCTCGCACGGTTGAGGCAAGTATTCGGGTTATAGCGTATTTTCGGTTGTATGATAAGATTGTTGTGATTGCTAGCTGTAGCCTTGCACGAATGTTAGTGCAATGAGTTTTCCTTTTATCTTGATGAATGCAAGCTATGGTTAATGTTTCCCTTGAGCGTTGCTAAATCTTACATGTTGTTATGTACATGTTAAATTCTTGGGTATGAAAAGTGTGGGCATGGGGCAATTGCATGTTTCAAACGTGTTGGAGACTTGGTCATATATGCATGTTTTTGGTATATGATAGCGAAGTAAGGTTGCTGGCATGATGTTTATATTGAGATTGGTGAATGCTCCAAGTATGATTATGCTCTATTCATGTCCGATGTTATTGTACTTGGTATATTGATGATGAATAGATGTCGTGCATGTGCATATTGAGATCATGCTGAAGCTTGGTCACGTGGTGACCAAGCATGCATTTCATTGAGGTCCCCGTCATGTATTGACGGGCTTGAGGTCCCCACATTGGTGGAATGTGGGCTATGAGCAAAGCGGTCCCCATCATTCAGATGATGGGCAAAGGTCCCTATACATGTGGTGTATAGGCTCTTGGTCCCTGTGCCAGAGGGCACAGGCAAGGGTATACAGCGACGGTTGTATACCCCGCATTACCGGTAAAATACGAAAAGAGATAAAGTTGAAAAGGTGCATTGCATTGGTTGCATTCACATGAGCATGAAGGCTATACTTTGGTGCATTGTTTATCTTGGATTATTGAAGCTATGAATGATAACTTGCTTAGCCTTGTTGGTACTTGCTGAGTCTTTGGGCTCACTCTTGCTTTGATGTGTTTTAGGTACAACCGGCAGGAATGACATGCATGGGAGGGAGTAGATGTTGGATGCACTCACTGCCTCACGACTTTCAGGCGTTGCCATTTAGTTTCATTTCAGGAATAAGTAAACTGCTTGAGAATCACCCATAGATGGTTTTGAGTATTGTGTTAATTGTGATAATGAGAATAGTAAGACTTGACTATGTTTATTCGATCATCTTGCATGCTTGTGTGAACTTGATTATGAAGATATTGTTAAGTGCCATGATTAATTGTTGAGACCTCGGTATAGTTAACTATACGAAGGAGGTTATGCCGAAAATTTGTAATTAGTTTTAGTTTAATTTTTTTAATTCCAGTAGCATTCCAGACTCATTGTGAGCCGGGGTGTTACATGTATGTGAGCATATGAGACTTGTGTAGTTCATATATCCTTGAGTATATCTAAGTTGTGTAGTTAATATATTCATGTGAGTATATACAACTTGTGTAGTTTGTATACACACATATTTAATATATACAACTTGTGTAGTTCGTATATACTTGTAGTATATATAACTTGTGTAGTTTATATATACTCATGGTCTTGTTGTTTCATTAGTATTGACCCTTGTGATCTACTTTGAAACATAACTCTTGAGTATATATATAACTTCGTGTTTATATATACTCATACCAATTACATTAAATTATTTGAAATTATGTTGTGGGACTAACATGTGTGCTAAGATGTTTCAAGGCTTAGTCCCGGAGTTTGAGTGATGACATAAAAAGGAAATGCAAGGGTGATAAAAGATCGACATGACTCAAGACAAAGGAGTCATGCATTGCATTTAAAAGCTTCGAAATACGGTAGTACCGGCGTTGTATGCGCTGTAGTACGCACCGTGATGTACCGATTTCATGCGGTATGAAAATTCCAGATAGCATTGCTTTTGGACTTGGTTTGCTTTGAGGTGAAGCAAGAGTACCGAGTTCATGTGGCGGAACTACCACAGAGCTGTATGACCGCAAATATGTTGGCGTATGTAAATTCCAGAGAAGGTATTTTTCTGTATTTCTCGAGCCTCTGGAAATCGGTAGTACTGCATCTGAGAAACGGTACTACCAGAGAGCGGTATTACCGGATGCTAGTTGGCGGTAATACCGCACCTGTTAGTAATGGCTTGTTCAAAAGCATTTATGCAGGTATATCTTGTTAATTAATGTTAATGACATTGTGGGACTAACATTTTCCATGAGTTGGATAAATAGGTTATGTTTCAGGGTGATGAAGACTTCGGATGGCATCATGAGTTGATCGTCATCAAGTCAAGATTCAAGAAGAGGATGCATCATGTGTTGATGTATATCAAGATCTCGAAGAAGAGATGATCATGAGTTGATCATCAAGTCAAGAGAAGACTCTTCATATGTTGATTGAGGTCAAGTAAAGGATGCATCATGGGTTGATGCATATCAAGATGATGACCCGGACTTGAAGTGAAGATGTGCGTCATCAACCTTCAAGAAGATGCTCAAGGCAAAGGTATGACTAGCTAGGGCTAAGGATGTGTTCCTAGTCTTTTACCGGTCTTGGTGTTTGGTTGGAAGACCGGATTGCTAGAATAGGTTGTCGCATCATTAAGAGGGTCTTGTCTAGTATCTTGAGTTAGTCATGTGTTGATAGCTCATTGTGTTTGCTCTAGCTCATCGTGGCATGATGCTATTATTTGCGAATGTGTTTTGCAAATAGCCGAAGCTCGTGCATTTAATCCTTGTAACATGTGACTATGCTTTGCAAATGTGTTTTGCAAATGATTGAAGTCCATATACCTACTCCTTGTGGCATAATCTATGTTTGCAAATGTGTTTTGCAAATGGTTAAGATTCATGTGTATACCCTTGACATGGTCTAAGATTGCTTGTTGCTATTTCTTTGGACTTAGACCATGGTAGTGGCTCTTTTGAGTTGAGCTTTTTGATTTGATCAAATGTGTTTCAGATCAATCAAATTGGTGGATTGTGTATCCCTCTGAATAAGCTTTCAATAGAGTCCAAGATCACTCAATTCCGACATCGGAGTCAAAAGTTATGACCTTTTTACCGAGTGTGGTCTGTGCTGAAAATTGGGCTGCGGTAGTACCGCCGTATAATCATGTAGTACCGCAAGAGCGCGTAGTACCACCCGTATAATGCGGTAGTACCGCACCAAGGTCAGAACGGCTAGTTTTGCTGATTTCAGCTCCCAACGGCTAGTTTTTGTTGTGGGGCTATAAATACCCCTTGGCCGATTGAGAGACAATCTTTGGCATCCCATTGAGTTCCTTTGAGCTAAGAGCAAGCCCTCTACTCCCATTTGTGCATGTGTTGCACTTAGTGAGGTTTGAGAGGCAAATCCTATTGCATGTGTTGCATTAGGTGGTGGATTTAGTATCCACGAGCTTTGACACTTGATTGGTTCAAGTGAAAGTTGGAGACTTGTTACTCTTGGTGTTTGCCGACACCTAGACGGCGTGGAGGCGTTGTGCGTCGGTGATCTTCTCAAGTGAAGCTTGTGAGAAGACCCGGGCGATTTGTGAGTGGCTTGGTGCTCGCCATCTCCGGAGCGGAGTAAGAGCAACCCTAGTGGATTGAGGTGATAAGTTCAAGTTGGAGTCGGTTCAAGCGGTTGAACTCGCTAGAGGTGTTGGTTCGGTTGGAACCGGTCCAAGTGGTTTGGACTTACCTCTGAGGTGTTGCTCGCGCTTTGGAGCCGATCCAAAAGGTTGAACTTACCTCAACGTGGATTATGGGAGACTGGCAAGTCTCCAACCACCACGGTAAAACATCATTGTGTCCCGTGTGCTATTTGTGATTAGCTTTCATATGCTTTACTTTGTGAAATTTATATACCTTGTATTAAATTGCTTATTCCTTGTGTATGATTGCAATAGTATCATTTACATTGTTTAAATTGAATTGGTTACAAGTCCATGCTTGATTGATTATTATCAATAGACTTG
Source organism: Ampelocalamus luodianensis (assembly GCA_036346255.1). Lineage (NCBI taxonomy): Eukaryota > Viridiplantae > Streptophyta > Magnoliopsida > Poales > Poaceae > Ampelocalamus > Ampelocalamus luodianensis. The sequence goes on along the minus strand of CM070636.1, from coordinate 28,538,193 downwards.
TATTGTTGGTGCACTTATGTAACAACCCAAATTTTGAAGAAATTAAAATTTATGTATTTTGTGGATTTTCTGGTTTTTCAAAAGCTTTCCTTAATTAAATTAAAGCTAAACAAATTTATGTGCAAAATATATTACCACAAAATAGCTGGAAATATTTTATTTAAGTCCTAAATACTCCAGAGAATTTCTGTGAATTTTCTCAGAATTTTTGGACTTAAATTACTATATTCTAAAGCCTAATTGAATTATCAGCAATTATTTTAATCGAAAACCAAAAGAAAACCCCCAAACAGTCAATGGGCCGAAACCCACTGCCTGCACCTTTTCTCACAAGACGCGCCCGCACTCACCCACCGCGCTCCTCCTCCTCCTCACCGACATCGTCCCACCGCCGCTCTCTGCTTCGCACCACTTGACCTGTCCACCGCTGGATCTAAATCCAACGGCCAAAACTCAATAAAACATTCGGACTACTCGAACATCCCAACGACCGTGACCGTTAGATCTACATCCAACGGCTACGCCCAAACCCAACTTACCGCTTCACCCCATCTAATCTCAACCGCTCGATCAAAATCTGACGTACTTCAATCGCCTTCCTCCTTTCCTTCTTCTTCCTCTACCTTCCTTTCTTGCCGCCAAGCCGCCATGGATACAAATCGAGAACCTTCCATACACGGCTAAATCCGGGCAAATCACCAAATCTCGCGCATTGAAGTCCCCGACCGCCCGCCTCACACGGCCGTGTCTTTCCATCCCCGTAGCCCCAAATCCCGATTCATCGCCGCCGTGCGCACGACCGTGCGCCCACGCTGAACCATCCATGCCCGCGCTCTATAAATAGGTGCGCGAGCGCGCCTTCACCGCACCTCAAAGCCACCATCCATAGCCCTCCTCCGCTTGAAGCGCCGGACCGAGTTCTTCGCGGCGACCGCAAAGCTTCGAGCCCGTGTTCGCCGCCACCGGCTCCTCCGCCTCATTGTCAAGACCATTGTCATCGCTTTGTCGCCGCAGCTAGTACCGCTATCCACCTCGCCAAAGGGCCTCGGGAACACCTTCGCCGCCGCCGACCTCAAACCGCCGCTCTCGGCGCCGCCGCCACCTCGCCACGCCCGCCACCGCAAGGTAGTGCCTAGCATCGCGATCGCACCGCCTTCATTTTGCGACGACCATTTGGCTCGCCGCGCGAGAACGCCGAAGCTCGAGCCCTAACATCGCCGCCACCGAGCCGACGTGGCTCGCCACGCCGCGCGGTCCGGGCCCATCTCGACCAAAGAAGTTTACGTGGCTGCCGCGTGTCGGCAAGCCGCGTGGCGGGTCCACCGCATCGCCCACACACGCCGGTGGAATAAGTCCACCATGAGCCGTGGTTCGTGACACGTGGGCCCGCTTGTCGAGAATTCTTTTAATTCTTTAAATCCTAGAAAATTCATCACCAAGCGCCACTATATAATAAATAGAATTTCCTTTAGAAAAATAATTCAGAAAATTCAATTAAAATTCCAGATTTTGTATTAAACTTCTAAAAATCATAACTTTTGCATAAGAACTCCAAATTGGGTGGTTCAAATTGCAAAATTTGTGTAAATTCATAATCTAGCTAACTAAACTAAAATATTTCAATTTGGAGTTAATTTGATTTGTCTTTTTGAATTTATTTGAATTTGAGTTGATTTTGTCGTAATTTCACGTATAGACCTCGACGACTCCGGAGAGTTAGATCCTTCCGACGATTTAGAATTTCAAGACTTCAACGAAGGCAAGTTACACTATTGATCATATTGTTCCCAGTATTTTAAATTATTTAATTCCTGTTTTAAAATTACTATTGCATGCATATGTTTATATACTTGTTAAAAAGTCCTGTTTATACATAGTTACTCCAATCTCCATTGTATGGCCAATTTGATTTTTGAATATGAATACCATGACACCCTTAGGCAAAGTTATATTAAAATTTGACATATGCTTAGCCATGCTTAGACCACTTTTATTTGGGGAAGGTTTAGTCAAATCCTTTACAATTTGATTTTAAATTGTTTCGGTGGTATTGTTTTACCACTAAGGCTTTTATGAGTTTTTCACTCTAAACAAAATAAAATGGGTTTGGACTTGGGCGTGATGGATGTATGGTGGGTGCAGTTCATGCACGGCCTAACTGTTAGGATTACGCCCATGGGTTTATTTAAATGGAAAGTCGCCAAGTCGCTTAAGGACCGGTCTTTGAGCGTATTTTGCTACGCCTACCGTACCACCACATGTCCGAATGGGACAGATTTGGCTAAATAATCTGTGGTATCTTAGTGATATTTATGCTATGTTGTATGTGTGGGTGTTGGTTAGACATTAGTCCCACCGCGCAAGAGGGGCTCACGAGGATGGTTAGTCCAATGGTAGTGAAACCTTAGCGGCATAAATACATTAAGATATTGCTTTGTAACGGCCTCATGATAATTGCTTAGTCACACGCCCGAAGCGTGCATTGGCCGACATTAAAGCATATTATCTCGTGTGGGTAAAGCTGTACAAACTCGCAGAGTAGAAACTATTCGAATAGCGTCCGCTGTCATGGACATGCTAGCAAAGCCACTCTAAGTTAGACTTGTTTTGGTTTATAAAATGATTTCACAGATGTCTTTAGGATGGATAATCCTATGGTAAAATTGGGCAGTTAGCTGAGTGTCGGAGGGTATCCTTCACTATTCATTTATTGGAGGTTATCCACGATTCATTGTCATCTCAATCACCGATTTCAACTATGTTATTAAAATTGGCCTTAGAAAACTATTAATGGTATTTAATTTGAAAATGCTGTTTATGCAAAACAACCCTGCCAGTTATCCTTTGTTTACCCTATGCATGCATTAATCTTCAATATTGGGTGTAACTTGCAAGCACGGTAGTTGTGCTTACTCTTGCTGAATAATCTTTATTCAGGAGAAGACCTCTATCAGGACGGTGAGGACTGATTTAATAGGTTACGTCCTCGCACGATTGCCTGTGGCAAGTCGTGTGGTCTACTACTACTTTTTCCGCTGTGTTATTTCTTTCCATTTGGCCTCAGGCCCAGTTTGTAATAAAACTCGAGATAATATTAATAAAGAGCGTGATATGATTTTGCTATCACTTTTGATGACCGTACACTGGAAATCCTGGACTAGTGTATAAACACAGAATTCGGGATCCTTCGCTCCGGGTTCGACAAAGTGGTATCGAGCCATATCGATCGTAGGTCGGGCCCCACAAATGTCCTAAGGACTTATTTTCAAAACTAAAACTATTTTGAGTCTATCCAGTCATTTCTCAACCCTTCTCTTCAAAACGGTTATCGACTCATCTATTCCTCAAAATTGTAGATGGCGAGGTACGGGACGCCATCTCTCACTGAGTCATTGCACGACATCGGGCTGAACTTCTCCGAAGTGATGCAACACCGGACTACAAGAAGAGGCCAACGCTCCGGGCTATCGGTATAAGGTGGGAGAACGACACCTCGGAGGGTGGAAGTATTGGTTTACTCCGACATGCCGCCAACACGGTTTTCCATACCTTCCACGCCCGATCGACGCGACACCTTTGCGGATGGTATTCAAGATGCAAAGAGAAGCGCTTCGTCGACTCCGCCACAGCTACGACCGCTACCTCAACGGCACCGGATTTCACTATTACCCGATGCATTTGCCGACCAGACTCGACAGCGTCTTCCGCACCGCCAAGGAAGAAGATTCCCCCGAGCTAACGCACTGTGGACTTAACGGCGCATGGACTACGCCACGGAAATACTCGAGGACTCGCGACCGCCAAGACGGCTTGGAGTACGCAGAAGCAAGGATCAAGGCATTGGAAGCAGAACTGGCTAGATACAAGGCTGGCGAGGGTAGCTCCAATGAGATAGACTATACCCCCAGTACCCCATAGATGCTTCATTAGTCCGTACGTTAGTCGCGAATTATGAGCTATCAATTACCCTTGTGATAGCCATAATCCATTAATAAAATAAATGAATAAAAGAACTATTTTGAAAAGTTGGTTCTTTGTTGTGTGTTTATTGGTTCTTGGGCTATTTTAGATTTATCCCCTTTGAATCTCTACCATCTTATCTAAATCCTTGGAGGATCCCGCAGATGGTGACCACCCGCAGAAACGGCAACGGCAGCAGCAGTGCCGAAGGACAAGGAAACGATCAGGCGGATCATCAGAATAACCACATTCCACAGCCACCACCACCACCGGCAGAAGGACCCGATTGGCGCCAGATGATGGCCAATCAGACCCATCTGATTGACCTTCTCGCCCAATCTCTGCAAAATGTGCAGAATGCTCAGGCCGCCACTGTAGCAGCAGCAGTTCCGACTCCACCTCAACATAATCAAAGGCTGACTATGTCAGAGTTTATGAGGATGCGCCCGCCGACGTTCTCGAGCAGTACTGAACCAATGGACGCCGACGACTGGCTTCGGGCTATTGGAAAGAAATTGGACATCAGTCAGTGCTCTGATCGTGAGAGGGTTCTGTTTGCCTCTCACCAACTGACTGGCCCCGCATCAGAATGGTGGGACAATTCTCGCACGCCATGATGATGCTCAATCCATTTCATGGGCCAACTTTGTAAAGCCTTCCGTCATGCACACATTCCGCGGGATGATGACATCAAGAAGAAGGAGTTCCACGCATCGCGCCAAGGCAACCGAACGGTGAATGAGTATCTTCACCGCTTCAATCAACTTGCCCGCTACGCCCACCGACGAGCGAGATGAGGACGAGACAGAAAGGTTCCCGAAGGCCTAAACGATGATATTTCTGTCCAACTTATCTCTCAAAATTTCACCGACTTTCAAAGCTTGGTGGATAAAGCTATCAGCAGAGGCCAAACACGCAGAAATGGAGAACCGTAGCGGAGGATGGCCGCCAAAGGTTCAACGCCGAGGTCCGCCCAAACCTCGCTTCACTACACGCAGCCCACAAGAACGTGGGAAGTTCCAATCTTCCACGCCTCGTGATTTCTAGCACCGCCACAGCCGCTCCAACCTCCAACTTCCGTGGCACTTCGTCAGAGGGCGCTTCACCAAGCACTCTACCTCCTCGGCCGAGTAACGTGCTTCCACCGCAACGAGGACGGGAATTACGCCAATAAATGCCCGGAAGCGGCAAGGTTTGGCACCAGCAAGGCCAACCTCAGGAGTTGCAACTACCGGCGGCACCAACCGACCCGCAGGCCAGTTCACCAAGGGACGGGTGAACCATGTCACCGCCGAGGAAGCTCAGGCAGCGCCAGATGTTGTTCTTGGTATGTTCCTCGTTAATTCAGTACCAGCATCTGTCTTATTTGATTCCGGAGCTTCACATTCTTTCGTGTCAAATAAGTTTGTGGGAAAATATGGGTTACCGGTATCCTCCTTAGCTACCCCCATGATAATTCATTCCCCGGGCTCGGAAATGAGAACAAATTCTCTTTGCTCAAATCTTACCCTTGAGATATCCGGAGTATCCTTTCTAGCAGATCTGATAGTGTTACACTCCCAAGGCCTGGATGTAATACTTGGAATGGACTGGCTAGCCAAAAACCACGGTCAAATAGACTGTGCCAATAGATCCATCACCCTCACAAATGACCAAGGCCTATCTGTTGAATTCAAACCCAAGACTCGTACCGGAGGAAGTTCCATACTCACCAGCTTGAAGGAAGTGAAACTTGAAGACATACCCGTAGCACGAGAGTATCCCGACGTCTTTCCAGATGATCTACCCGGCATGCCACCGGATAGGGACATCATGTTCCTAATTGATCTAGTCCCCGGGACAGCTCCGATCTCGAAAAGGGCTTACAGAATGCCTGCCAACGAAAGTTAGCGTAATCAAGAAACAAATTGAAGAATCGCGAGAAAGGGTACATTCGACCCAGCTCCTCACCATGGGGAGCCCGATCGCTTTGTCAAGAAGAAAGACAATAGTATGAGAATGTGCGTTGATTATAGATCACTCAACGAAGTAACAATCAAGAACAAGTACCGTTGCGAATTGATGATCTGCTCGATCACCAAGGGAGCAAGCGTCTTCAAGATTGATCGAGATCCGGTTATCACCAATCAAGATCGACCGAAGATATTCCAAAGACCGCCTTCACCACCAGATATGGACTGTATGAATTTACAGTAATGTCCTTCGGACTAACCAATGCCCCTGCCTACTTCATGAATATGATGAACAAGGTGTTCATGGAATTCCTGGATAAATTCGTAGTCGTCTTTATTGACGATATCCTCATCTATTCAAGGACGAAGAAGAGCATGAAGAGCATCTCCGAATGATCCTAGACAAGCTCAGGGAGCACCGACTTTATGCCAAATTCAGCAAGAGTGAATTCTGGCTAAGTCAAGTTGCATTCCTTGGACACATTGTATCCGCAGGAGGTATTGCAGTAGACCCTGCCAAGGTTGAGGCGAATGGATCGAAACAACCTGCATCGCCACCGAGGTGAGAAGTTTCCTTGACCGCAGCTATTATCGCGGTTCATCGAAGGTTTTCGAGATCAAGAAACCCATGACTCAACCAAGAAAGAGAAGAAGTTTGAGTGGTCAAGCGCATGTGAAGAAAGTTTCCAAGAACTAAAAAGGAGGCTAGTCTCAGCACCGGTGTTAATATTACCGGACATCCGCAAGGATTTTGAGATCTTTTGTGACGCATCTCGTCAAGGCCTCGGATGTGTACTGATGCAGGAAGGCAAAGTTGTAGCTTATGCATCCGGCAGCTTGAGGCCGCACGAAGGAATTACCCGACTCATGATCCGGAGTTAGCGACAATTGTGCATGCTCAAAAATCGCGCGCATTACCTTATTGGTAAATCACGTGAGATTTTCACGGACCATAAAAGCCCGAAATACATATTCACGCAGATCGAGCTCAATCTCCGATGAGGAGATGGTTGGAATTGATAAAGGATTACGATCTCGGAATCCATTATCATCCGGGCAAAGCCAATGTGGTAGCTGATGCCTTGAGCAGAAAAACATATTGCAACACCATCATGGTGCAACAAAATCAGCCAGAGCTGTATGAAGAGCTGAAGCACCTGAATCTGGAGATTGTCAATCATGGTTGCGTAAACGCTTTAGAAGTTCAACCGACTCTTCAGATCGATCGTAACAAAGCGATAAGATGAAGATATCCAAGAAATCAAGAAGAATATGAGAAGAGGCAAAGCTCCAGGCTTCTCCGAGGATGAACAAGGGACAGTGTGGTTCGGAGACCGCATCTGTGTGCCCAACCAGCAGGAAATAAAGGAGGCGATTCTGAAAGAAGCTCATGAGTCGCCATATTCCATTCATCCCGGTAGCACCAAAATGTACCAGGACTTAAAAGAGAAGTATTGGTGGGTCAGCATGAAGCGTGAAATTGCTGACTTCTCGTTGTGACGCTCACCAAAGGGTTAAGGCACAACACCAAAGACCACGGGTCTGCATTGCGGCCATTACCAATTCCCGAGTGGAAGTGGGAAGAGGTTGGTATGGACTTCATCATCGACTTCCAGGACCCAATCGGGATATGACTCCATCTGGGTAGTAATTGACCGGTTAACTAAAGTAGCTCACTTTATTCCTGTCAAGACCACCTACCAGAGTAGCAAGCTAGCAGAGTTGTACATGGCCAAAATCGTCTGCTTGCATGGAGTACCCAAAAAGATTGTGTCTGACCGAGGATCTCGCCATTTACTGCTCGAAGAGTGCGATGAAGCCTTGGGAACCCGACTCAACTTCAGCACGGCGTATCATCCTCAGACCGATGGTCAGACAGAACGCACCAACCAAATTCTTGAAGACATGCTTCGAGCCTGTGCCTTGGATTTCGGAAAAGGTTGGGACAAGGATCTGCCATACGCGCGAGTTCTCATACAATAATAGCTACCAAGCCGCTTTGCGATGGCTCCCTTTGAAGCTCAGATGGTAGAAATGCCGACCCCGCTCCTTTGGGATCGGGGGAGAGCGCCAACTCCTCGGACTGAGTTGATCAAAGAAGCGAAAGTAAAGTAAAACTATCCGAGCGCCCAAGGTAGCCCAATCCCGATGTAAGAGTTATGCCGATAATCGTCGGAGGGAATTGAACTTTGAGGTAGGAGATGTTGTCTATCTCGAGTTACCCCACTCGCAGGTGTGAGGAGATTCCGCACTAAAGGTAAACTCGCACCTGCATATATTGGGCCATACAAGATTTTGGCAAAGCGTGAGAGGTAGCTTATCACCTAGAAT